>JAZKJV010005629.1:0-1200000 GCA_037367405.1 Ottelia alismoides
TATTGCGAAACTTATTGATCCTTCAACCTTTACTTTTGTTTCGGACCTTTCTTTTAAGAAAGAACATAAACCTACATGGAAATAGGTTAACATTTTGTTGAAATAGTAAAGAATGCAAATTGTATAAAATACTTATAATTACCTTTCAAATGGATATATCCAACGATATTTTATCGGCCCTCCTACTTTTTCTTCATATGGAATATGAATCATCAGATGCTCTATTGAATCAAAAAATGATGGCGGAAATATCTTCTCCAAGTTACACATAATTATAGGAATATTTTTATGAAGATAATCCATCTCCCATGCGGTGTATGCGTAACGAGCATAGAACCTGGAAAAATCTGCTAACATCTGAAAGAACATCGACAATGTTTTTTGGTAACTATCCTCTGAACACTAACGGTAGCAATCTTTCCATAAAAATATGACAATCATGACTTTTCATTCCCTTAAATAAAAACTTCTTTAAATCGATCAAATTGGAAAATTTTGATGAATATCCATTTGGAAACTTCAATTTGCTTGTCCATTTCGCAGACAAGTTTAACTTGATTTCTGTCTAAGGTATATTTCGCTTTAGGAAGTTCAACCCTTTCATTATCATGTTCCATTATATGCAACTTTGGCCGATTGCATATGATTTGTAAATCACGACGAGACTTTACTGTATCTTTTGATCGATCATTTACATTAATAACAGTATAGAAGATGTTATTAAATACATTTTTCTCTATATGCATAACATCTAAGTTGTGTCGTATCAGTAACTTGCTCCAATATGGTAATTCCCAAAATATACTCTTCTTACTCCAATTATGACTGTCATCAAAACCATGAAGATTTTTTTGTTTTATCTCCATTCTCTAAGGTTGATTTCTCCAATTCTTCCAAGCTTGATAATATCGTATCGTCTGTCTTGAATGGTGGGGGATCTGAAAGATCGATTGTATTCTTTTTAAGTGACTGCTTCTGTCTTCGATATGGATGATTGTTTGGAAGAAATCGTCTGTGACAATCAAAAAAACATGGTTTCTGATCATTTGAAGCTGGAATGATTTAGTACTCTCCATACAATATGGACAACTTTTACGTCCATGCGTACTCCATCCAGATACATTCCATATGCCGGGAAGTCATTTATCGTCCAAAGCAGAGCTACTTTCATGTTAAATATTTGACTTTTATAGCATCATATGTATCAACTCCATCGAACCATAACATTTTCAACTCATCTATAAGAGGACGTAAATAAACGTCGATGTATTTCCTGGATGTGTAGGTCCTGGTACCAACAGCGAAAGAAATATAAATTGTCGCTTATTACATAACTATGGGGTAGATTGTATGGTATCGTCATTACTGGCCAGCAAGAGTAAGATTTACTTCTTCCATGAGGATTAACTCGTCTGTACATAAACCTATAACGCAATTCCTCTTTTCTTCTTTAAATGTAGGAAAAGCTGACATCAATACTTTCTAACAATCAGACTCGGTGGGATGCTCCATGTACTCATCGACTTTATGTTTCGCGTGACATGTCATGTACTTCACTGTTTCTTTACAATAATATAGTCGTTTCAATCTCGAAGTCAACGGGAAATAACGTAATCTTTCTCGAGATTTTTGTCCCACTCTTACTAGCTTCTTGATATCTTGGCTCGTTACATTCAGGACACCGTTGTAAATGCTGGTGTTCACTGTAATATAAAATATGGTGATTTATGCAAGAGTCTATTTTAACTTCCGCTAAACCCATCTTCTGCATCATCTTTTTCGTTTTGTAATAATTATCAGGTAATTCTGCATCTTCTGGTAACATTTTCTTGATAATCCTAAGGATTGCATCAAAATTACGATCGGGCATATTATACTCCATCTTCATCGATAGAAGATCCGAAACCGCAGAAAGTTTTGAATATATCTTGCAACCCAACCACAATGGCTCTTCCGCTTTTTTCAACAGCTCGTAAAATTCTACAGACTCTCCATAGGGTTCCTCATCTTCTAAAAAAGTATCATTAACATCCATAACCATATCTGCAAAAGGATTAAGCTTCTTCCGCATCATTCATCTTGTCCTCGTAATCCTCACTATGCCTCCACCAAATCTGATATCCTTACATGAAACCCATTTTATAAAGATGTAAATGAGTTTCATCTTTTGATCTCTTCCTCATTAGACGACATTTCTTACACAGAAATAAGATGTTCCATCTGAATCCACGACACAGGAACCTTCTGCATAACCAAATTGTATAAATTCCTGAACATCTCTTTGAAAGGTATCTGCTATACGTCCATCTACTACACAGTTGTACATCCACTCTCTATTTGTCATATTGATCAACCTGAATAAAAAATTTATAATGTCAAATTCAGGAAAATATGTGAGGATACCTAAACATATCTCATTATTGAGATAAAAGATGAGAAGAGAAGTGTCTTAATTTTGTTATCACTTGAGCCCATCCATAAGGATTCAAACTTACTAAAAGATGATCGTTGTCACAAGATTCTTTATTTCTAACGAAAATTCGGCAGCATAATCCTGCACCTCTCCCGTATACCTCATAAATCAATCGCAATCAACTTTTAAAATAATCATATTAGTGATTATTTCGATAGTAAACTATGAATGATTTGGTATACCGAAGAGGAAGGGGGTTGTGAACCGAATTTCTGTAAGAAATAAAGAGCTTGTGACAACGATCACCTTTTAGTAAGTTTGAATCCCTACGGACCCCCTTAGTCTGGGATCTCCGAACTAAGGAAAACTAACATAAATGTAATACTTTAAGATCACTTTACATCATACATTTGTACGTGCTACAAATGGGACTATAAAATAATCTTAAAATATTTATTCATTTATATTAGCAAGGCAATTACGTAAATTTGGTTGGTTAACGATGAGGATAGTGATAAGTGTGATCCTAATTTAGTGCCTAATATAGTGCTTGAGTCACTAATATTTGATGGACACCTGCAAAAAAACGAATTTTAAACTTGCAAACATCAAAATCCACGATCATTGGTCTGGGATAAACATCCGAAAGTGAGTTCAATAGTGCTGTGAAAAAATAAAAAAATATAACACAGTTAGAGGTGAACAAATCCTCTAATGTGTTGCACACGCCTCCGTTATGCAGGGCCACACAGCACCCGGTGTGGAGGGACGCACTGTGTGTGAATGATTTTGTGCGATTTTCTAATAATTAATGGATAGTGTTTTATACTTAATCACATTAATTAGAATTTAATGTGATAATAAATTATCACAGAAGCAAAATTTTTGTTTATAGTTATTATCACGCACCAATGATTTTAACTTAAATAAATGTCTAATTTTACATCCACTAAATAATTCTTATTCTCAAAGGATTTGTATCTCCCATCACCTCTTTCAGTGAACCTAATATTATGAAACTAGTGTTATGACACTTCTATATATCAACATTCCTAATGTTATTAAACTAGTCTTATGACACTTTTCAATGAACCTAATATATGAACCTTGTGTTAAACTAATGTATCTCTCATCCCATCTATACCAACATTCACATACATCACTATTTAAGCACTTTACTTGTTGTGTCATTTAATCAAGCACTTAACATGGCTATAATATTTCATCTATATTAGACAAAAATTTGCTCAACTATAAATAAAACTACATATTAAACACCTATAGGAAGCATAAGCAACAAGATTAACAACTAGTGAGATTAAATTTAAGAACAAAAAAATCAAAATATCAAAACCCTAAACCTCTAAAACAAGTATGAAATCGAATGAAATACGCAAAAAAAGGCAAAGGATAATAAGATATACCTAAAGAGGGGTGTATGTGCGATTGAATAATCAAAAGGGAAGCCCTCGATGCGCTACCGGCGGAGCTCTCATCACCGGAGGGGATGAGACAGGGACCAACTCGCGCAAGAATGAGGAGATGGGGATGCCCGACGTTCTGTTTATGGGCGCGGGCAAGCACACTTACGTGCTCACCCCGTGCTCTTTAGGTGCTCCCCGAAAATGGCACGCGCCCGTTCCACCGCGCCTTAAATTTCAATTTGGCGAGCACATCCGGACGAGCACATGTGCTATTAAAGTGCTCTCCCATTTACGAAAACATAACCGTGCCTCCAGATTCAAAAGGTCGATCATGCTGGTGAGCACTTGTGCATCCTAAGTGCTCGCTAGGATTTGAGCGAGCACTTGTGCTCGCTTAGTGCACAGCATAGAGTGCACGCCAATCGTGCTTTTTTTGTAGTGTTATGCCTTATGTTTTACTTTCCAAATATATAGAACATATTGCATATAATATAAAGTTGTAGTGCCGCTTTTTTTATTCCACCATTTTGTGCAATGATATCGAATTTACTCTACTACATTAGTTTTTAGTTCCTTTCAATTTTATGTCTGACTTGTGATGTGTACTCTTCTAGATTAGTATGATACCTTTTTTTGTAGCATCTGCCGAAGATTTTCCAACTGTGATTACCACTGCTCTTAAGCTCTCTATTAGATCGCTACAACACCAAAAGTACAAGATTCATCCCGACACTATTTTATGGATGTAAGTTTTAAAGAAGTTCCTCTTAAAGTTAGAGTTTTTATCTTTAGAAATCCTATATATGTGGTTTCCCCAGTTGTGCATTCTCACATTGGTCTGAGGACCTTAAAAACTTTTTGTTGGTGACTGTTGCACCTTTATTTTGATGCCTTCTCCATTTTTCATGCTAATATCTTTTTTCATTAGATAAAGTTGTATATTATGTCTCAACTTTTATAGTGTCATTTAGATTTCCTGCAAAACCACTTTACTTGAGTTGAAGGGGAAATTTCAGTTTTTATATTCAGTCCTATTAAAATGAGTATCATCATGTGTGATTTTTCTTATGTAGATTGGTATGAAAACCGACAGATGAATAAGATTTTCTACACTCCTCGATGAATTGTTAGCTTTGGATCCAATCAAAATTTCCATATATTGCACGGACTTTTCGTTTGCGATATTGTGGTGTTTTCCTAATGAAGCCATTCATTTAGAAATTTCATTACTATTCTTAATTCTAAGTGTTAACGAAAAAATTCTAACTTCATAATAACATATGGCATATACTCAGCTACGATATTAGGGAATGATTTATGCAAGATTTATATCGCAAGATAAGGTTGCGTGACAGAATATATCATGTGAGAGTTGAACCTAGAAATTCGAGTGCAAATCTGAGTGTTGTGAGTTATCCATGATTGTAACGAATTACAGTTTAGGGTAAGCATTATTCACGTGAAATTTTTTATATATTAACATGATGTCACATTGTTATATCAACCGCATTCCTTCTCTCGCACATCTCTATTATCTAATACTATACTAGAGCATGTATTCGGTGCTGATTTCTCCACTACTAGTTCTTCACATACTCAATAATGGTGGTAGAGGAGAGTCTCAGTGTCTCCACACTCCACTCTTTCACAAATACGGCAGCTTCTTTGGCGACTTCTAGCAAGATATCCTTCGTATGAACATTCATAAATGATATCAATATTTAAGAGAGGATGTTATTATGTATACTTTGTAAATGATAGTCACATTGGTCTTTTAAGAGGACATAAAGTTTTGTACACATCCCGGTGCAAAGCACGGGTTTGACGCTAGTATACATTAAAGCATGTGAGGTTGTTACTGTAGCAAGTACTGTAGCAATATTTTTGTCCGCCCATTCAAAAAAAATCCCCCCACTCAAAATTTCTACATCATTGATGAATCCGCGATTCATCATCTCAATATCCTGATCTTAGCAGAATCTCCGAGTAAAATCTGAAATAAATATCCATAAAATCAATAAATTAACAAAATAACTCTTATAAATAAAACACACTAATTATTGTATATTGCATTGTACAAAATAAATTAACAATAAAAGACCGAAAAATAAAGGAATTTTTCACATGTAAATAGTCCAAAACTTCATGTATTTTTTAATAATTTCATTTCAACTCCTTTTTAGCTAATTCATTCTTTAACTTGTTCATAAAAATCTATATAAAAATATAAAAATACAAAACAAATTTCAGCTCATATAAATGCTCCTAGATCCCAAAGAGAAAAAACCATAAAGTCCAACTTCCCGATCAGATTCCCGCTCCGTGTGAACTTAAAATTCACTAAACTCACTTTTAAAGTTCAAGTTAGAAAATTATATATCCAACAGAAGTGGTTTCATTAAAATCAGAGATCATTTGCAAAAGTTGGATTTTGGGACCTAGATGTACATTGTATATTATGTATATATTCATTCTTTCTTCATTTTTTTTGTCTTTCTTAATTACTAAAAAATCCAAAAAATCATAATTGTGTTGTATTTTGATTCTAGTATTTTATTGTATTTTTTATATTGTAAATACCTCTTATTTAAAAGGCAATATATATATATATTAGAAAACAAACAAAAAACGTACATGTTGTTTGTTGTTTTTTTGTAAATTCTCCACTCTTTTTACTTCTCTTTATTTTTATTGTATTAGTAGCCTACATTATTTATTTATTATTTATTTATTTCTTATTCTCTACAATAACTTCTCTTCTACCACCAACTTCCATTCAACTCCATCATTTTTTAATTACCTCCCATTCAACTCCATTAATAATACAACCTTCCATTCAATTCCACCACTTTAATAACCTCTCATGATTTCTCTTTATATACATCACATCCTCCTTATTTTGCACTTGATCCATCTTTATGTGAGGAGAGCCTAGTTCCCATAGTTGAATCGGTGACAGCGACGCAACCGCGGTCAAGCAAAGACATCCCTCTCTCCGGTGAGATCCATTGGTTTTTTCGCCAACATCGCAGCCACATCCGTGCGTTGCTCGAGATAATCGCTCGCCAGCGATTCGAGCGAAGATCATGCTCTCACGAGCACATCATAGGCAGTCTGCTTCCATTGTAGGAAATTTATCTTTTCATTATTTACATCGTTTTTATTTTGTATTTTTTAGCACATCATATCACCACCCACCCTCCATTTGTTTAAATTTATCACATCATCACCATCACCACACATTCATTTTTTTCATCAACTTATCTACTCAGCTTTTAATTTGCATTCCTTGCCTTAAAAAATAAATAAAATTAAACAAAAATATATATCAGAAAAACAAAATAAAAAAACGAAGCAGCAGGTCGGCGCTGCCCCCCCTTCTTCAACGGGTAGGCGATGCCTCCCGCCACCGCCTTTTGCCCTCCCCCCCCCACCGCGGGTCGCCTGTCCTCCAGTAGCGGCGCGCACCACCACCATCCGCTCTCACAGCAGCGACGTGCTCCGCCGCCAGCCCGAGGCTCCCGTCACACGCCTTCTCCGTTGTTGCGCACCGCCGCCATCCGCAGACGCATCCAGTGCCGCCCTCTCCTCCACCTGCACCGTGGCAGACGTCGTCGCCGGCCGTTGTCCGCCTCCTCGCCGTCATCGTGCGCCACGCGCGGGCGGCGCCGCCCAGGTCCCCATCGAGCCACCCGCGTGCCAGGAGGAAGAAGGTCTTTCTTTTCTATTAATTTTTTATTATAAAAATTGCATAGTTTACCCATGTAATTTCTGTAATTACAAAAAGGCCCTTATGCATGCTTTTATATTGTCAGATTTCATTTCAGTTTTGCAAGGATAGCCCTGTGTTTGTGTGCTAATTTGGACACTTGTTTTGCATTATTTTATTTAATGAAAACTAGCATGATGTTGAGCAACAAATTATCTACCATCTGAATATTTATTTGTATTTTTGTGAGTTGTGGATAATTAATTAAAATTGTTTAACTGAAATATTTCTTATTTCACCCAATCTGGACTCTTACATTTATATCTCACTCACAGTTGCTCGAAAAATTTCACAAAAATATGAATGATGCCTTGAAATGTGTTTGAATTATTATCCAAATATCTTTTAAATTGGATTTGTCATGTGCCTAAAATAAATCGTAGAGTGATTTTGGTAATTGATTTTTAGTTAAATCCACACACATTATTTTTGTGAAATTTCAACTCTTCTGGATTCCTTGTATAAATATCATTTTGAGATAATTCGCACTCTGGATAAATTGCTATTGTGGATATATTAGGAATTAATTAGTCACTGTCACTCTGTTTTGATTAACAAATACATAAAAAATTTCATATTTTATCAGAAAATTTCAAAAAAAATATTGTAACCTTCTTGCATTACCAGTAAAATTTTCATAACTTTTTCTTACTATTTGTGTGAAAAATTGTGGAAAACTCATAAAAAGTGTGCATTTTTAATTTTGCATTTTAACCCCTAAAATTCTAAAAAAAATATATTCTGCATGCATCACTGGAGTAAGATCCTAGGAAAAATATAATTTGACTTTATTGAATTGATTTGACATTAAAATTAATTTGGCCTAGTTGTGTGTTTTCTTATTGTCTCGATTCATCCACATGCATTTGCAATTGTTTCTGCATTAAAAATTTTAAAAAAAAATACCCGCACTGGAAATACATCTTAATTTTAGAATTAACTCCAAAGTTGTTCTTTTGCCTCCCTGTGTTCGACCACGGATTTGTCCGGGATATTAATTAAAGCCGAGCCCTCTCCACGGAGATCTTGTCTCAGTTCTGATTGAATCACTAAGTACACGTACTACAATGTGCATAAAATTTTTTAGCATCGTGCTAAGCGACTCGTCAGATGGCGTTGTTGCCGGGGAGGCAAACAGCTTAGTGATTAATTTGAAAAATTAGATTTAGATTTTCATTTACTCAGGTAGTCTGACCCCCGAGCCAATTATAATTAATCCATTTTTCTCTCAATTATTTCTCTCCATATTTGTGTATATATTTTGTTTTTATCTCTCTAATATAAATCTTATTTTCGTTACGAGGTCCCGGTGGACTTGGAGTACATTGGAGATCGACGGACGTGACACGTGTCGACTATTGAAGATCAAGAGAATCGATTTAATTTTCGAGAGAGTTTTGTAAATTTTTGTAATTATAGTTTTGTAATAATTTAGGTAAATTGCTCCTTTATAGCTGCTCTTGTTTGAGAGCTCGTGCTTGTAAAGAGACTTGGACATTACTTTGTGGTGTGTCGAGACCTGTTTCACTCTCTAGTGAGGGTGGGGCTCGACTTGAGTGGTGAATTTAAGGATCAGTAGTATAGAATCAAATTTGTTTGTACCCATCGTAATTTAGGCCACTCATATCTTAGAAGTTTCGCATATCTTATAAGATTCATAATGAGATGCACATAGACATGTACTACTTATCTCAAGTCAAATCAATTCTTCCCCGCTAATAGTATACTGTTTAGGTGCGGTTTTCTCAATCTGCATGCATTTAGTGTAAAATTTATAAATTCAATTTTGCATAATGCATGGAAAGTGATGGAATCACTGTATGTATACCTTCTTCTGAGCATGCATCATAGTTTCTCGTTTGCATTCTGATTTCCGATTTCCCTCTTATTTTTTAACTTAAGGTCAATAAGGAAATTGGGACTGAATGGTAGACGTGTTTATGTGTTCAGATAAATTTCAAGTGATAACCTAACTTCAAAATTGAGACTGAATTGAACAGGTCGATTAAATAATTGGAATAAAAAGAACCTTGTTTGCGGGTGCATAAAACCCTCATTGTTTGATTTACTTGCAAGTGAGAGAGAAATGACCCTAGGATAGAGCCAAGCCAGGATTTCTTACATACTACTGGTTCTTTATTTTTAGGCGATTAGCTACTTTTCAGTGAGGAATACGCGTAGCCGTATTTATACGGTCTGAACTTCTTTAGCAGAGTGGGAGGTTTAGAGGGTGCTTTAGTCCTCAAGGAACGGGTAGCCATATTTCTGCGGTCCGTACTTACTCCTATACTGGTTGAAAGTAGGTCCATCTAGTCGTAAGAATCGGGCCAGTCTGTAGGAAAATACGAGCACCTAACAGGTCGTTAATCTTTCCAAGATTGTATTTATCACCAACTAAAATTGACCAGATAATTTGGTTGAACCCTTACGGCCATCACGTGTTGAGTTGATGAAATTGAGGGTTTGAATTGCTTTTGTATTGTGTGAGTTTACTCCGCACATTTACGTGCACCGTAGAACTAGCATCTCATTGAATATCGTGTTCTAATCGGTTCTTTCGACATTGAATATGATTGATTGGGGGGAAATTTATTCGGACTTTGTGAATCTCTCATTGAACCCTTCAAGAAGTACGTCTTCAAAGGTCCGGGCGCAACTTGGACCAACCTGGACTCATGGCCCTCTTGAGCCCAGGATCACCCACTCTCGGGATGGTTACTCTCAAACCATTCACTTTCTCTCTTCCCACCTCACCAAGGAAGACCCTCTCCTCAGTGAGAATATATTGATTCATAAATCCTCTTCTAATCAAGAACACCTTGCTGATATAGGACCTAAAGAAGATACAAGAAAAATGCTTCCAAAGAAGAAAGAAGAGGAAGAAGAGAACCATGAAGCCTCGATGAGAATGGTACTTGGCAGATTATTTGCATCTGAGCAGCAACACATACTACTCCGAGCTCAGTTAGGACAGTTCAATGTTAGGGTCGAACCACCAATGGATGTGGCATATAACCTCGTGAATACCAAATTCTGAACTACTTGAGTCCGGCAGAACCCACAGTTGATTTTGAGTTGAAGCCGCACTTTTTGAACCTGCTTTCACACTTTGATGGGAATGCATCTGAGGAGCCATGTGCATTTCTAAGGGACTTTGAGCTCATATGTGCTAACCTCAAACATCATAATGTTATTCAGGATTATATTAGGCTAAAAGCCCTTCCAATTGTCTTGGGTGGCAAAGCTGACTACTAGGTAAAGAACTTGGGAGTTACAGTCACCACTTATGCCCACTTCAAGGACCTGTTTCTGAAGAAGTTCTACCCGCAGAGTAGAACTAACATGATGAGGACATGTATTACGAGTTTTTTCCAGTTAACCCATGAAGCCTTTGTGATGCTTGGAAAAGATTCAAGGACATTCTGCAGAAGTGTCCCTGTCATGGACTAGATGACAATATCTTGGTTCAGTCATTCTTTACTGGTCTCAACCCTAGGATGCAGGGTTTAGTGAGCGTTGCTTGTGGAGGCAGCTATACATCACGAGGAGCGGATACCGTCTGGAAGGTATTTGAGCAGATGGCTGAAACAAGCCGCTCACAGATGGCCAACAAGTCCTATACACCGTCCCCTAATTCACTCTCATTTGGAGGGGGAAAATCAGTTGTAGTCGGTCTCGCTCAGGACGTGATCCCTAGCATGGGACTCATTGCGGACAAGCTTACTGTAGTCGAGAGGATTGATAGGGGAATTGATGAATTGGACAGGAGTGTCTCCAAGATTCCAAAACAAATAGAGGAGTTGACTGATATGGTATCTAATATAAAGATACCTCTTGTGACTGCACCCTCTACTCCCGTATACCGAGTTCACCATATTCAGGAGCAGTTGGTGTCAGGGCAACCCCAGCCGTGGGAGCAGGACCAATCCTACGCTCACTCTTTCTAGCATCCACCTCCATTAGCATAGACAGTTCAGGAGGAGCCTCCACTGGTTTGGGAGGTGAATGGAGTATGGTATACCCAGGACCCTGCCAGGAATGGAAGTACGAGAGATCGACGGACTTATCAGCGTCCCCCGATCTTTCACAACACCGCATTCATCTCTACACCACCTCCTTCACAGCAGAGCCCTGGATTCCAGCCACCCCAGTAGCAGCGGCAGCAGTACCAGCAGTATGGCCGACAGGGCCATTACCAGGTGGGCCAGCAGGGCCCGCAATCTCAACAGATTCCCCAACAGCAGCAGCAACAGAGACAGTACCCTGGTCAGCAGGGCCAGTCTTCCTGTTCTTCTTCCCAGTCTTATCCCCTTTCTTCTTCGTCTAGTCCCGTGGACATTTAGCAGCAGATACTCGACGAGCTCCGTTCCTACAGGAACAAAATTCACGACTTACAGGTGGATGTCAATCGCCTGTCCAGATGGTGAGACGAGCAGACTGCACTCTTTACCTCGATCCCAGCCCAAGTTCAGGCTAACCCCAATAGCATGAACCGATCTAGTTCGCAGCAGCACTTTGGTCAGGTATACTATTCAGCATCTCCTAGATCTGAACATGAGATTCTTTCATGTGACGAGGTTAATCATATGTCACTCAAGAGCGGAAGGACTGTGGCTGTACCAGACCGGATGAGGGACACGAGGAGAGGCATCTCTAGAGCTTTACCTGAGGAGTCTTCAGAGGACGAGGAGGAGAGGCATCATATTTTGGAACCCCATCAGTGATGAATCCATGATTCATCATCTCAATATCTTGATCTTAGCAAAATCTCCGAGTAAAGTCCCAGAAAAATGTACATAAATTCATTAAATTAACAAAATGTCTCTTGTAAATAAAACACACTAATTATTGTATATTAGATTGTACAAAATAAATTATACATAAAAAACCGGAAAAATAAAGGAGTTCTATACATGTAAATAGCCCAAAACTTCATATATTTTTAATAATTTCATATCAACTCCTTTTTGGCTAATTCTTTCTCCAACGTGTTCATATCAATGTATATAAAAACAAAAAAATAAAAAAACAAAATTTACCTCAAATAAATGCTCCTAGATCCCAAAGGGAAAAGCCGTAAAGACCAACTTCCAAACCAAATTCCCGATCCGTATGAACTCCAAATTCACCAAACTCACTTTTAAAGTTCAAGTTAGAAAATTATCTATCCAATGAAAGTGGTTTCATTAAAATCGGAGCTCATTTGTAAAAGTTGGATTTTGGGACCTAGATGTACATTGTATATTTTGTATATATTCATTCTTTCCTCATATTTTTTATTTTATCATTGTTGTGTTGTATTTTAATTATATTATTTTATAGTATTTTTCTGTTGTAAATATCTCTTATTAAAAAGATAAAAAAATACAAATTAGAAAAGTAAATAAAAAATTGTACATGTTGTATGTATTCCCTTGTAAATTCTCTACTACTTATTTTCTTCTCTTTTATTCTATTGTAATTAAAGTAGCCTACTTTATTTCATTTATTTATTTATTTTACATTCTCTACAATAATCACCATTCAACTCATCCTCCACCAACCTCCATTCAGCCCCACCATTTTTTAAACTTCCCATTCAACTCCATTAATAAAATAACCTCCCACCATTTTAATAACCTCTCATTTCATCATCTATATATACATCCCATCCTCCTCAATTTACCTTTGATCCATCTTTATGTGAGGAGAGCCTAGTTTCCAGATTTGAATCGGTGACAGCGACACAACCGCGGTTGAGCGACGATAGCCCTCTCTCCGGTGAGATCCGTTGGCTTTTCGGCCAACATCGCAACCACATCCGTGCGTTGCTCGAGCTCATCGCTCGTCGGCGATTTGAGCGAAGACTGTGCTCTCTTGAGCACATCATAGGCGACCGTCTTCATTGTAGGTAATTTTTCATCTCATTTTATCATATTGTCATTTTTGCAATTTTGTTTAGCACATCATATCACCACCATCTTCCATTTGTTCTACTCCACATATTATCACCAAATCATTTTTTTCTTCACATCATTTGCATTCCCTGTTTAAACAAAATTATAAAAAAAATAAAATCTAAAACAAAACAAAAAAATTATAACAGCAAAAAAAATAAAAAAAATAAAAAATAAACGGACAAGGGAAGCAGCCGCAGCGCCGCCGCTCCCCTTGCAACCTCGTCAGGGATTAAATTAAACCAACTTATTAGTTATTTTTTTGTATTTTTGATGAGGTTTTTTTTTAAGTTTTAGAAAAGTTTTTTTACACAAACAAAAGCAAAGAAGAGACTTTTTTTTGAAAAAGTTTTGCTTTTTTCAAGAGTTTTTTTTTGAAAAACAAAGGAAAAGAAGAAATTTTGCTCTCTTTTTTTTCAAAAGTTTTTTTTTGAAAAAGATAAGTAAATAAGAAAGGACTTTTTTTTGAAAAAGTTCTTTTTAAAAGCAAATAAGGGATTTTTTTAGATATATTTTTTAAGAGATTTTTGTTGTTTTTTTTGAATTTTTTTACCCACCCCATAATTATTGTATAATATATACAAAAATACGTGAAAGTACGAGCTATGGGTAAAGTATATATGTAATATATACACGCCCATCAACACCATTCGAGGATTTCTATCATGAAACAGAGAGGAGAAGGAGAGCACGAATGCAGCATCGGCAGCATGGTTATTCTTTTGAGCCTACGGAGGACCTTGCATCTCCGGTTGTGGCGGATACCACTCCAGATTCTATTCCATAATCTATAATAGATAGTCTAGATTTTGATTCCATGTTGCATCAAAAAGATTCATGTATGAAGAAGTTTGTTTCCGTTAATGCTAAGAATGATCTTTCAGTTCATGATTCAGACTCTTCATCCTCTGTTTCCATAGCTTCAATCCCTTTCCCCCGTGCTCTTACGACAGGAAAGCGCATCAAAAAGATTCAAAAAGATGACCTTGATATGGCACGGTTTTGTAAAGAAAACATCACAGTAAAGGTGCATTTGATGAGTATGTGGCTAATCATCCTGCATTTCAAAAATACCTTAAGGTGAGATTACACCTACAAGGGTTAGCAGGAAATATAAAGACACATGTCTTATCAGTAGCCACAATTTATTGTCTCAAGAATCAGACTCTGTCAAGGAAAAAGAGAGACATGGGTGCTCACTATGTGGAGAGTCGTATTGAGGACATTGTGTTTGCATGCACACTCTTGGATAACGGTTCTTCGATTAACTTACTTCCTTTAGCATTATATCAGAAATTGGAGTTGGGACCACTTCGTAAATCTAGATCTTTACTCTAATTCGCAAATCGCTCAATGAAAAGACCTAAGGGAGAAGTGAAGAACTAGTTATCTCGATTGAGGGGTAGAACTATCAAGTTGATTTCACCGTCTTGGACATGGAGACCCACAATCATTGGAGAGAATCTCAGATCATTCTCAGACGGCCCTTCCTTAGGACCGCAGGCGCAGCTTTCGATTATGGTACAGGAATGATGAAGTTCCGTTCTCCCGGCAGAGAAATGAACCTTGAGATGAAGCAAACCAAGTGTCAGTGACCTGATTAAGAGAGTAGCACATAGTACTCATCTTCAGAGGCAGATTGCAAAATGATTAGTAAAAATGGGATTTGAGGACAGATTCCTTCAGGACAGAGCGACTCGCTTTCATCTGGAAAGGGCATAGTGGATGATGTAGTTTGCCAGGTGTTGTCTGATCTTGTGAGATACGCATCTACCTATTCCCATGATGACACAGAGATCCATCTGGATCTTTCAGTTCCATCCCCTTCGGAACGATCATGGGACATAGATGATGAGTTGGACGCGGCTTTGTCCGAATTACCGCATTTCTTTGGCGATCCGACTCCCCATACTTCTGAGTTGGTGGCGAGTACTACACATCTTAGCCCACCTTCATGCAGCATGGAACCAGATTCAGATTCAGTTCAGCCATATTTGATTGATGATACCGCCTTTCCAGAACTGAAATCACTTCCTCCTACACTCAAGTATGCCTTTCTTGCAGGACCCAAATAAAGATATCATGTTATCATTAGCTCAGACTTGACTTTAGAACAGGAGTCTAAGTTGTTAGAAGTCTTAGAGAGGAACTGCAAAGCAATAGGCTGGACAGTGTCGGATCTCGTGGGTATTAACCCCGCTCTCTGCTCGTACCATATTTTAACTGGAGATAATGTAAAACCTTCCCGTGAGTTCCAGAGGAGACTTAACCTCAATCTACAAGAAGTAGTGAAGAAAGAGATTGAGAAATGGTGTAAAGCTGGGTTTATATACCTTATTTCTGACTCCAAGTGGGTGGCCCCTCTTCATGTTGTCCCGAAGAAGTCGGGAATTCAGATGGTCACCAATGAGGAGGGGGTAGAGATCGCGACACAAGTACCCATGTCATGGTGTGTCTGTGTTGACTACAGGCGCCTGAATGCCACGACCAAGAAAGATCACTTTCCCTTGCCTTTTATTGATCAGATCTTAGAGAGACTCGCAGGGAAAGAGTTCTTCTATTTTCTTGACGGGTACTCAGGCTACAACCAGGTAGCTGTAGCACCTAAGGACCAGGAAAAGACCGCATTTACATGTCCATTCGGTACTTATGCTTTCAGATGCATGCTCTTCGGGCTCTACAATGCCACAGGCACATTCTAGCGGTGCATGATAGCCATATTTGCCGAGATGATGAGATATTTCCTGTAAGTGTTCATGGATGACTTCTCGGTCCATGGTGATTCTTTTGATATATGTTTAGTGCACTTGGACCGAGTCCTCACGAGGTGTAGAGAGGTGAATATGGTACTCTCCTGGGAGAAGAGTCACTTTATGGTGACAGAGGGTATCGTGTTGGGGCATGTCCTCTCCAAAAGGGGAATGGAGCATGATCCTACCAAGGTGGAGGTGATCAAGAAACTCGATCCACCTACCAACGTGAAGTCAGTGTGGTCATTCTTAGGGCATGTTGGATTCTGTAGAAGATTTATTCAGAATTTTTCAAGGATCGCACGCCCACTGACTGAGATCTTAGGGAAAGACACAGAATTCATTGTAGATCACAGGTGCCTGGAGGCCTTTGATTTCTTGAAGAGGAATATTTGTGCATCGCCTATCTTACAAGATCCTGACTGGTCTCTCCCTTTGAGATCATGCCTGATGCTTCAGATTTCGCTATAGGAACTGTGTTAGCACAACGGCGAGAGGGAATCCCATTTGTGATCCACTATGCGAGGAAAGTATTAGATCCTACATAGAAGAATTTTACAGTGACTGAAAAGGAAATGCTCGCGGTAGTATGGAGCCTCGAGAAGTTCATATAATATATTTTGGGCTCTAAGGTGACAATATATACTGATCATACAACCCTTCGATATTTAATGGAAAAGACAAACATGAAGGTGCGTCTTATTAGGTGGATTTTACTCCTCCAGGAATTTAATTTGGAGATAAAAGATAAACCTGGAATGAAGAATGTTGTGGCTGATCACCTTTCTCGGATTGAACTTAAGGTTTCTCCTAATTATGAGTGGATTAGAGAGACCTTCCCAGACGAGTCAAATTGTGTTATTGACTCACTCCCATGTTATGACAACATGGTGAACTATCTTGTCTCCAAGAAGGTTACCCATGGTTGGACTAGGAGCAGCATTGACCGGCTGAAGTCAGATTCGAGGGGATACCATTGGGACGATTCTTTCCTTTTCTTCGAAGGACCGGGTTGTGTTTGGAGAAGGTGTATTCCTCAGGAGGAATATCAGAGTATCCTCACATATTGCCATTCACTTGAGGCTGGAGGACACCATTTGGGAAAGAGAACCGCTCACAAAGTACTTCAATGTGGATTGCATTGACCGACCTTGTTTAGAGATGCTATTGATTTTGTATAGTCGTGCTCGATTTGTCAAAGGATGGGAGGGACAGTTGGACAGAGAGATGATATGCCCATGCAATCGATGATTATTTGTGATGTTTTTGATGCACGGGGCATAGATTTTATGGGTCCCTTTCCCAACAGCCAAGGACATGAGTACATATTGTTGGCGGTGGATTATTTATCTAGGTGAGTAGGGGTTATCCCAACCCAAACCACAGACAGCAAGACTATCTGTAGTTTGTGAGAGACCATATTATTGCTAGGTTTGGGGTGCCAAAAGTTTTGATATCTGATGGGGGTAGCCACTTTGTGAACAGAGATATGAGATCTTTAGCTAAGGACTATAGATTTGAGCATAGAGTTACTAGTCCTTACCACCCACAGTCCAACAACATGGCAGCGGTTTCAAACAGAGAGGTAAAGAGTATTTTGCAGAAATTGGTTCGTCTTGATAGGAAGAACTGGTCTCAGCTCTTAGACCAAGTTCTGTGGGCCTATAGGACAGCTTACAAGACACCATTGGGTACTTCACCATTTAGAATGATCTATGGCAAGCCATGCCATTTGTCCGCAGATTGATTCATAAATCCGAATGGGCAATTAAGAAGATTAATTGGAGTTGTCACCTAGGGAAGCTTTGTCGAGACTTGAACTTGAACGAGCTCATGGAAATCTGAAACAGGGCATATGACAACAATTTGATTTATAAGGAAAAAGTAAAGAGATGGCACGATCAACACATTAGGTGCAAAGACTTTGTCCCTGGACAAAATGTATGGTTGTTCAATGTCAGGTTGAAGATGTTCCATGGGAAGCTCAAATCTAAATGGATGGGTCCCTTTGTTGTTAAGAAAGTGCACGAGAATGGAAGTGTAGAGATAGCTGATCTCACAGATGGTGCACAATCTCATGTGGTAAATGGACAACTATTGAAGCATTTTGTAGATTCGAAAGAGCAGTTAATCCAAGTTGAGGTCATCAACTTCATGCAGAGTGAGGATAAAGCATATACATCATATTACTCTTCATGAAGATGCAGCATCAAGATTCAACATCTTAGAAGATTCATTCCTCTTGTACATTCTCCCTTCTTTGTATATTCTCTTGATCACATCGGTTCTCACACTTATTCATGTCTTATATTTAGGCTGACCAAGAGCCCAAGTATAGGGGGAGCTGATGCCCACCATGTGTATATACTCATCTGTTTCGCCTCTTGACCACACCCGCCCCATTTTTTGCTCTTCCTCTACGCTTAGGCTGACTAGAGCCTAAGTATAGGGGGTGGATCAACTTCTATAATTTTTATTATTTTAGTCATCCTACGCTTAGCACGAGCTATGTCATTTTTCTCACTCCTTGTGCTATGAGGACATAGCACATGCCAAGTATAGGGGACGTGTATATATTACATATATACTTTACCCATAGCTCGTACTTTCACGTATTTTGTATATATTATATAATAATTGCAGGGTGGGTAACAAAAAAATCTCTTTAAAAAAAAAGAAAAATCTTTTTCAAAAAAGAAGAAGAAGAAGAAGAAAGAAGAGAACAAGAAAAACTCTCTTAAAAAAACTTTTCAAAAAAACTTTCCTTGTTTACTTTAAAAAAACAAAAAAAATTAAAAAATGTCCTTTCTTATTTACCTATCTTTTCCAAAAAAATTGAAAAAAACTTTCTTGTTTACTTTAAAAAAACAAAAAAAACTTTTTCAAAAAAATGTCCTTTCTTATTTACCTGCCTTTTCCAAAAAACCTTTTTGAAAAAAAATTATTTTTTTCTAAACCAAAAAAAAACTTTCTTCTTTTCCTTTGTTTAAAAAAAAGAAGAATATTAAAAAATCACAATAAACTAACTAATAAGTTGGTTTACTCCCTGACACAATTCACTTTCACACAAGACTTGTGATGATCAAGAACACTTGGTTTATGAGGTCTTCAGATTTTGAGTTAACCAGCCTTAGTCATTAAGGTCCTTGACTTAGTTATTCACATTTCCGTAGTTTAAAAGATTTGTATGCTATATTGCATGCATAGTCTCAACCTTAAGAATATGATCAGCACCTCACATACACGACTGCAGTTATGATGAGATGAGTTGAAATTTCACTTGAGGAACTGGGATGAGGGATTTGAGTTTGGACTTAATTTGACGATGCCCGAGGATGGGATAAAATCAATGAAGGATTCATGAAACCTGAGTATCGTCACCTTTAGCCAGTATGAGAACATGATTCTTGTACTCTCTCTTGACATTTACCTATGTGCCATGGTGTGATAAAAAAATGTTGATCAGTGTGCGCCAACTCTTGGTAAAGGTAGTGGAGCTAGCCAAAATACTACAAAGCAATGAAATGTTAAAGAAAAGCTCTCATTCCACAAAGTCAATTATCAAAAGAGCTTTCATCAAAGGCGAGCGCTCCCAACCATATCAAAGTGTCCACTTGGACCACCGATATTAGGATCAGGAGTCGGGCTTGCACCAAAAAAGGGCTCTGCATCATTAATGCTACAAGTCTGGGTGTAGATGGTACGATAGGTGCTCAAAAAAGGCACACCCCGGTGTACTCCAGGAAAACAAGTGCAGACGACTCCAACTTCTCTTGATGGATGCACTAATCAACACCAAAAATATGCGTTGAGTAATAAGACACTCGAGAGGATCCTTGTTCCAATGAGAGGGAGAGAAGAAATGACACAAACCTATACCCTCCATCAACTGGCCTTCCATCTACACTTTTAAGTCTGACAACTAAAGAGACGATGAATTGGATGCAAGAAATGATTTATTCCCTAGTGTTGAGGATCGGGTTCTTAGGAGAGTCTCTTGGACTGGAACCTTGGGTGACGTTGCGACTCTACTCTTGTAACTGTAGTCAACACTTAAAACATATCCCCACTATATATGTATACAAAGAGAGTCTGATGACTAGGAAAATTGGATACCTTTTGACTAGAGCTTGGTTCAGCTTAGAATTTTAGGATCTCTAGAACCGAGAGTTCTTGAACAGATCAAGTCTTGTATTCACATGCACAGTCAGGGGATATTCCAACTTATTCATTCTTTATTTGCTCGAGGGCTAGCAAAGTTTAAGTATAGGGGGGTGATGATGAATCCACGATTCATCATCTCAATATCTTGATCTTAGCAAAATTTTCCAAGTCAAATCTGAAATAAATGTCTATAAAATCAATAAATTAATAAAAATAACTCTTGTAAATAAAACACACTAATTATTGTATATTGTATTTTACAAAAAAAAATTAACAATAATTACCGAAAAATAAAGGAGTTTTTCACATGTAATAGTCCAAAATTTCATGTATTTTTAATAATTTCATTTCAACTCCTTTTTAGCTAATTCTTTCTTTAACTTGTTCATAAAAATGTACATAAAAATACAAAAATACAAAACAAATTTCAAACTCAAATAAATGCTCCTAGATCCCAAAGAGAAAAAGCCGTAAAGTCCAACTTCTCGGCCAGATTCCCGCTCCGTATGAACTCCAAATTCATCAAAGTCACTTTTAAAGTTCAAGTTAGAAAATTATCTATCCTACGGAAGTGGTTTCATTAAAATTAGAGCTCATTTGCAAAAGTTGGATTTTGGGACCTAGATGTACATTGTATATTATGTATATATTCATTCTCTCTTCATTTTTTATTTTATCTTTCTTAATTACTAAATATTCCAAAAAAATCACAGTTGTGTTGTATTTTGATTCTAGTATTTTATTGTATAATTTCTATTGTAAATATATCTTATTTAAAAGACAAATATATATATATATATATTAGAAAAGTAAACGAAAAAATGTACATGTTGTTTGTCTTCTTTTGTAAATTCTCCACTCTTTTTTATTCTCTTTATTTTTATTGTATTTTAGTAGCCTACTTTATTTATTTATTATTTATTTATTATTATTATTTAAATCTTATTCTCTATAATAACTTCTCTTCTACCTCCAACTTCCATTCAACTTCGCCATTTTTTAATAACCTCCCATTCAACTTTATTAATAATACAACCTCCCATTCAACTCCACCACTTTAATAACCTCTCATGTTTTCTCTTTATATACATCTCATCCTCCTAATTTTTTACTTGATCCATCTTTATGTGAGGAGAGCCTAGTTCCCAGAGTTGAATCGGTGACAGCGACGTAATCGCGGTCGAGCAACGACAGTTCTCTCTCCGGTGAGATCCGTTGTTTTTTGGCCAACATCGCAGCTGCATCTATGCCTTGCTCGAGCTCATCGCTCACTGGCGATTCGAGCGAAGATCGTGCTCTCGTGAGCACCTCATAGGCAGTTCGCTTCCATTGTAGGTAATTTATCTTTTCATTTATTTACATCATTTTTATTTTTGCATTTTTTAGCACATCATATCACTACCCACCTTCCATTTGTTTAAATTTATCACATCGTCACCATCACCACACATTCATTTTTTTTCATCAGCCTATCTCCTCATCTTTTTATTTGCATTCCCTGTTTAAAAAAATAAAAAATTTAAACAAAAAATATATCAAAAAAATTAAAAAAGAAGAAGCAGCAGGTCGACACCGGCCCCCCTTCTTCCATGGGCAGGCGGCGCCGCCCGCCGCCACCTCATGCCCCCCCACCACGGGTTGTCGGTCCTCCAACAGCGACGTGCACCGCCGCCAGCCACTCTCACAGCAGCGGCGTGCACCGTTGGCAGCCTGAGGCTCCCGTCGTACACTTGCTCCGCTCCTGTGCACCACCGCCATCTAGGGATGCAAACGGATACGGATATATCCGTATCCGATCCCTCACCGTATCCATTTTATACAGATTTTGACATATGTATCCGTATCCGTTTTAAAATGGATACGGATACGGATATCATTTTGATATCCGCAAACATCCATATCCGTAATCGTATATCCGTTTTAGTATATAAATATAGTCGTAAATTTATATTAACCATATATAACATAATTCTCTGCCTCCTTTTACTATATTTATATACTTTTTATGATACAAACACATTTAGTTAATTAATATCATGTGTTTTCCATCCAATTCTTATATATTTAAGTCGATTCTATAGAGTATTTGTAACATTACTCGTATGCGATTAATATCCATTTTACATCCGTATCCGTTTTTTAAGGATATGGTAAGAGAGTTTTAATATCCGTCAATATCCGTATCCGCATCCGTATTCGTATTAAAAAAACAGATAAGGATATGGTAATGCCTATATTCGTATCCGTATCTGACGGACCGCAAAATCGGCCCTTTAATAGTGCGGAATTAGCACCTGGAAATTGTCGTAGCAGTCGGGCCTATTTTGGTCGTCAAAGAGACCACCTCATTGATATATGTCACATAAGAATGCGATGGTCGTTAATTTTTATTTTACTTGGCAAGAAACCAAGGTCGAACTCAGGGACACGCGCTTCTCTCATATTACTCGGATTTCTATTTATTTAATTAAGTGTTGAGTTCAAGGTATATAGGTCAAAGCAACAATATGACAATGCAATTAAAATAAACATGTGTTTTTTTTATCAATTTTATAATGCAAATAAATGCCATGAAATGCGCTGGAAATATTATGCCCGAAATAATCATCACTAAAGCCATAAAATGTACGAGGTGAACAGAATCAGATACTGAAGCAATTTCTATTTATATAGCAAGCAGGCATGAGAAACAAGGAAATCAGGACACTTAGTTGACCAATATAGAGCAATACAGATTGAAGTGTCAAAGTTAGGATCTAAGCATGCCGAAATAAAGATGATAAAAAGAGCTTCGAAATGACACTGAAATCACCTCAATCGGATAAACATAGCTCAAGATATGCATAGAAGAAGCCAGGGGCATAAATGAAATAAAAACATGAAAAGTATCTACAAACCAGTCCCTGGGAAGGACTCAAATGCAATAAAAATAAGTCTGGAGGACTTCCCTGTAAATAAACCATACGCGCGGGGGTATATTTGCAATTATTGAAACCCGCAAGGGTATGAGTGCAAATAACCCCAGGCGCGCAGGTGCTGCACGCGTTCAGGACCTGTTTGTAATTTGTGGAAGGTTGCGGGCGACTCTGCAAATAAACCAGAAAGCACGTGCCCTGCACGCGCTATCCAGGCTCGGAGGACGGCTCGGGCTGGGCAGAGGCTCGCTGCTGCTTCGGGTTGGCTCGTGACATCCGAGCCTCCAGGCTAGGTGGCGATCAGGCTCAGTGTGGTCTCTGGTTCTGCCACGTGTATCAGGACCTGGATGTGATATGCGGACGGTGCGAGGGCGCCGATGCAAAAAGCCCAGTCCCCACGTGCGGGTGGCACGTGAGCTCAGGCTCGGGCGGGGGGCTAGGTTCGGCGCTGCTTCGGTTGGCCGTTGCAGGTGGCTCGGGCCACGTGGCGGCTCGAGGTTGACTCGGGCGAGGCTCGGTCCACCGAGCCTCCGCGCTCCGGGACAGCGACGTGGCTCTTCCAGGGCCGTTGGATCTCCGCCGTGGGGCGAGATCCAACGGTGGCTGCTCCTCCTTCCTCCTCGATGGCTGGCGGCGGTATTGGAGCTCCGGCGTGAGGCCTGGAGCTCCACCGCGCCTCGCCGCGCTCGGTGAAGCTCGGGGGCTGGCGCTGAAGATCTGGCGATGAAGCTCCGAGGTCGGAGAAGCTGCAGACGCATCTGGAGTGCGCCGTCGACTCTTGATTGCCGGAGGCGGAGCTCTAGAACCTGGCTCCGCCCAATGTCCGGCCATTGGTGAGTGTTGACCTGCAAAAGGGTTAGGATGTGCGTGCGTGCGAGTTGAGGCGGACGGAGGGCATTTGTTGAGTGAAGAAGGCGGTGCCCTTAGTGGGTCCTCCTCCGCCTCCGGCGGAGGAGGAAGCTTGGGGTGATGGAGGTTCTGACGGAGGTAGAAGGTGATCGGAGGGGTTGGCGAGGTTGATTGATGATGAGCGGAGCTCGTGGGGAGTTCCAAGAAGGGTGAAGATGACTGTAGCGACCTATAAAATTACAAGAAGATAAAAAAAATATAAAAGGGAATCAGAGGGACTTACCGGAGCTATGGCGGTCGGAGGCCTGGGCTTGAGGTTCTTGGAGGACCTCGGGGTCGTCGCACATGCTGGTCGGCCATTTCCAGCGAGCTCGGACGGGGCGTGAGCCACCGCGACGCAGCAGACCAGCTGCGGGTCTCACCGAAGGAATTGGGTCGTCGTCGCTCGATCCTGGCTCCTCCCCCTGTCACAGGGAGGAGGAGGAGGGCTGGGCCCTTCCTCTCGTGAAGGTGGACGGCGTGATTTGTCGGAGGGGGCGAGATATTTGAAGGGTGAGGGCGGAGGTTCGATGAGAGGCGACGTGGTTTCGAGGAGGAAATGGAGAGCGTGGAGAGAGGTTGGTGGATCGTGGAGGCTTGCGCGGAGGAGGTGGATGATAGGGGAAGACCGTGGAGCGGTTGGCAATGGGAGATGGTGGTCGGAGTGGGTGGAATAAAAGGAAGGGGGCGAGGTTTGTGCGAGTGGAATTCGTGGGAAGAGTGGGGGAAACCGGAGGTTGACGATGACCGCCAACCGTTGGATCTGGAGATCCAACGGTCGAGATCTAAGCGCGAATGAGTGGTCATGATCAGATCCGAGGCGACGTGATCAGTGGCGGATGGAAGCGCCACGTGGCGATTGGAGAGCGAGGCGCCATCGGAGGGTGGTGATGAGAGATGGAGGTTGATCGAGCGGTTAGGAATAGGGCGTGGATTAACGGTCCTGATGGAAGCTCGGGTGAGTGCGATCGGTGGCGGATGGAAGCGCCACGTGGCGTGTCGAAAGAGCGGCGCGAATGGATGGCGCAGATGGAATCTCGGGTCTGATCGATCGGTTGAGGACAATGAGTGGGTTGAGCGGTATAGATGCGAGGTCCAGGACGCGATCGAAGGGCGCACCGCGTGCCACGTGGCAAGCTGTGGGCGCGACGCCAAGGAATGGTTCAGATGAAGCGCGGGAATGATCAGACGGCCGAGGCCAAGCAGCGGGCGTGGCAGGAGCACAGCCGTTGGATCCATGAAGGGGATCTAACTGTTGTGGTTGGCGGCGGATAAGACAAAGGGGCCGGGCCACGTGGCGCCCCCAGAATGGGCCACGTGGCCCAATCAGATTATTCAGAGGGTTTTTCTTATTTTTGAGGGCCCTATTGGCCGAATTTGAGAAAACTCAAAACATGAAAGTTGTAGATCTTGACGAGATCTACAAGTTTCATGTTGACCAAAACTCAAAAAGAGATCAAACGAAGACACGAAATATTTTTGAGGGTATTTTTAAGTCTAAAAATACCACGAATTTTGTTTTGCCATTTTTTTGTGGTTTTTAATTTATTTAGGACTCTGTTAATTATTAGACAATAACAGGGATTTATTGACAAAACCTTAAGCAAGGGGGTTAATTATCATAAATAAAGATGATGAAACCGAGGTTCATCACCCCCCTATACTTAAACTATGCTCGTCCTCGAGCATCAAAAAGAATGACTAAGTTGGATTAACCCCCTTGTGCATGTGAATACAGGATCCAATCTGATCAAGTCGACTCGGCTTCAGAGATCCAAAATTCTAGAGTTCAACCCAGCCTTAATCAAGAGTCTTCCAATTCCTCTACTTCTCTAGACTCTCTCTGATGTACATATAAACTAAAGGATATGAGTTTAGTGTTGACTGCAATTCTGAGAGTAGAGTCAAGTCTTCACCCAAAATCTTGGTCCGAGAAAATCTCCTAAGGACCCAATCCTCAGCACTAGGGAATAAATCAAATCTTGCATTCAGTCCACCTTCTCTTTAGTTTGTCAGACTTAGAAAATGTAGATGGCAGGCCAGAAATGGAGGGCATGGGATTGTGTCAATTCTTCTCTCCCTCTCATTGGAACAAGGATTCTCTCTAGTGCCTTTTTACGCAACACATTTTTTTGGTGTTGATCAGTGCGTCCGTCAAGAGAAGTTGGAGCCGTCTGCACTTGTTTTCCTGGGAGTACACCGGGGTGTGTCTTTTTTGAGTATCTATTATACCTTCTACACCCAGACTTGTAGCATTTACGATGCAGAGCCCTTTTTTGGTGCAAGCCCGACTCCTGGTCTTAATAGCGGTGGTCCAAGTGGACACTTTTGAAATGGTTGGGAGCGCTCGCCTTTGGTGGATGCTCTTTTATATTTGACTTTATGGAATGAGAGCTTTTCTTTGAAATTTCATTGACTTGTATAATTTTTGGCTAGCTCCACTGCTTTTACCAAGAGTTGGCGCACACTGATCAACAATTTTTTTTATTTATATCACACCCAGGCACTTAGGTCAATGTCAAGAGATTAGTATAAGAATCGAGTTCTCATACTGGCTAATATTGCTGACACTCAGGTTTCTTGAAGCCTTCAAAGATTTTATCCCATCCTCGAGCATCATTAGATCAAATCCAAACTTGACTTCCTCATCCCAATCCCTCAGGTGAAAAATCAACTCATCTCAATCAAAACCGCAGTCGTGCATGTGATGTGCTGTTCATATTCTTTTTGTCTGAGACTAAGCATGGAATATAGCATACAAATCTAGAGACCTAGGGGAATGTGGATGATTAAGTCTAAGACCCTGATGGTTAAGGCTGGTTAACCGCAAATCTCAAAGACCTCAAAAAGCTAAGTCTTCTTGACCAATTCAGATCCTAGGTGAAAGTGTAAGAGTAGAGGTTTAATCCAACTTTTTCATCCAAAAACACATTTTTTTTTAATTTTGCTCATTTTTATGGATTTTAGTTTTTAAGGTTAAAACACAGGTTAGACTCAACTTTCCTTGATAAAAGGTTTTCAAAACCATGTCACACAAAAGATTTTCAAAACATTTTCAAAAAGATTTTTCAAAACAAGAAAAACTCATTTTTTTCAAATCATTTTCAAAAATATTTTTATCAAAATAGTGTAACATAGTTAGAAAAGCCGTGAAATCTTTTGAGTTCTCTTAATCCAACGAATTTTACCTTAGCCAAAAAGTTTTTAATTTTTCAAAATTTTCAGATTTTAGCTAAAGTAAGTAACTAGTATGTACGGTATACCCCCCTATCCTTAAACTTTGCTATGTCCTCATAGCACTAGATGTTACGAGTCCATAGGTCCAAAAAATAGAAGAATATACGGGAGATAAGAGGGACTCCCCCCTACACTTAGGTTAGAAATAACCTAAGTATAAAGGCAAGAAAAGATGAGTAGAGAAATCACAGGGACTTGGGTTTCCCCTATACTTAGGCTGAGATTAGCCTAAGTATAAAGATGAGGATTAATGTTGGAAGAGACCCAAGGTGAACGAAGAAGAGGGATGGATTTACAAGTGAGCGGTATTGAATCTTGGAGATGAAATGGAGTGACTATGGTTTTGGGGTTGTGTGTCGCAACAAATATGGCTCAATCAAGCAAGCAAACCCTTAGTTTCACCAACTCACACATGAAACCAACCAAGGTTGGTTGATTATCTTGTCGGTTTTATTGGTGATAAAACTTTAGATGATTACGCGGAGAAAAATGTGAAATAAAAACCAACGCGTAACTGAGGGTGTTGCTCTCCCAAAACCGAATTTTACTCCATTTTGGGTTGACTTGCAATTAACAGTCCCAATTTTATTTTGAGTTATCACTGAATTAAGGTTAGCACAAAATCAAGAAGTCGTCGTCTACCGTTCATTCCATTTTCCATTAATCCTAGGTGATCAAGCTAGGAAATGAAAGCCGAGAAAAACATGTATTCGAAGAAACCGCGATCGAGGCTAAGCGATAAATCATGCAGTGATTTGACGATAAAAGCCGCGAAAACAAACTGGGGCCGTTTTGAAAGCTCAAATCCAACATGCATGCAAGTCGAAAAAGCCGCACCTAATCATGCATCTATTAGCTGTGATTGATATCCATGAATTTTAGCTAAGTGATGCGAGATTATGTGCGTATAGAAATTAGTGTGTCCTACCTACGATCAAGCACGTAAAAATATGAAAAAAACGAGCTCGGAAAGCCGCGTGCCTATCCTAGGTCGACACTCAAGTGGGGACGATCCCCACACAACCACATTTGTCCGATTAAAATCGTGAGTCTTCAATCGAAGACCGCTGTAAACGACGAGTTTATTAAAAACAAAATGCAACAAAAATGCGAGACACATTTTTTTTCTTTTCTTCCTCCTTTGCTCCAAGCATGCTCCTGCGGCTCCTCGCAGCGGGGAACGTCTTGCTCCTCGCCTCCTTGATTCATCAAGGGCCCCTGCTACAGAAACAATAGTTAGATACCAAATAAGAAAGAAAAAAAAATTTATATGCAAAATATGTGGTTGGTTGACCTATAAAAAGAAACACTAAATTAAACACACAAAAATCCAAAAAATAAAAGAAATGAGCCGTGTCCCCGGCAACGGCGCCATTTGACGGACCGCAAAATCGGCCCTTTAATAGTGCGGAATTAGCACCTGGAAATTATCGTAGCAGTCGGGCCTATTTTGGTCGTCAAAGAGACCACCTCATTGATATATGTCACATAAGAATGCGATGGTCGTTAATTTTTATTTTACTTGGCAAGAAACCAAGGTCGAACTCAGGGACACGCGCTTCTCTCATATTACTCGGATTTCTATTTATTTAATTAAGTGTTGAGTTCAAGGTATATAGGTCAAAGCAACAATATGACAATGCAATTAAAATAAACATGCGTTTTTTTTATCAATTTTATAATGCAAATAAATGCCATGAAATGCGCTGGAAATATTATGCCCGAAATAATCATCACTAAAGCCATAAAATGTACGAGGTGAACAGAATCAGATACTGAAGCAATTTCTATTTATATAGCAAGCAGGCATGAGAAACAAGGAAATCAGGACACTTAGTTGACCAATATAGAGCAATACAGATTGAAGTGTCAAAGTTAGGATCTAAGCATGCCGAAATAAAGATGATAAAAAGAGCTTCGAAATGACACTGAAATCACCTCAATCGGATAAACATAGCTCAAGATATGCATAGAAGAAGCCAGGGGCATAAATGAAATAAAAACATGAAAAGTATCTACAAACCAGTCCCTGGGAAGGACTCAAATGCAATAAAAATAAGTCTGGAGGACTTCCCTGTAAATAAACCATACGCGCGGGGGTATATTTGCAATTATTGAAACCCGCAAGGGTATGAGTGCAAATAACCCCAGGCGCGCAGGTGCTGCACGCGTTCAGGACCTGTTTGTAATTTGTGGAAGGTTGCGGGCGACTCTGCAAATAAACCAGAAAGCACGTGCCCTGCACGCGCTATCCAGGCTCGGAGGACGGCTCGGGCTGGGCAGAGGCTCGCTGCTGCTTCGGGTTGGCTCGTGACATCCGAGCCTCCAGGCTAGGTGGCGATCAGGCTCAGTGTGGTCTCTGGTTCTGCCACGTGTATCAGGACCTGGATGTGATATGCGGACGGTGCGAGGGCGCCGATGCAAAAAGCCCAGACCCCACGTGCGGGTGGCACGTGAGCTCAGGCTCGGGCGGGGGGCTAGGTTCGGCGCTGCTTCGGTTGGCCGTTGCAGGTGGCTCGGGCCACGTGGCGGCTCGAGGTTGACTCGGGCGAGGCTCGGTCCACCGAGCCTCCGCGCTCCGGGACAGCGACGTGGCTCTTCCAGGGCCGTTGGATCTCCGCCGTGGGGCGAGATCCAACGGTGGCTGCTCCTCCTTCCTCCTCGATGGCTGGCGGCGGTATTGGAGCTCCGGCGTGAGGCCTGGAGCTCCACCGCGCCTCGCCGCGCTCGGTGAAGCTCGGGGGCTGGCGCTGAAGATCTGGCGATGAAGCTCCGAGGTCGGAGAAGCTGCAGACGCATCTGGAGTGCGCCGTCGACTCTTGATTGCCGGAGGCGGAGCTCTAGAACCTGGCTCCGCCCAATGTCCGGCCATTGGTGAGTGTTGACCTGCAAAAGGGTTAGGATGTGCGTGCGTGCGAGTTGAGGCGGACGGAGGGCATTTGTTGAGTGAAGAAGGCGGTGCCCTTAGTGGGTCCTCCTCCGCCTCCGGCGGAGGAGGAAGCTTGGGGTGATGGAGGTTCTGACGGAGGTAGAAGGTGATCGGAGGGGTTGGCGAGGTTGATTGATGATGAGCGGAGCTCGTGGGGAGTTCCAAGAAGGGTGAAGATGACTGTAGCGACCTATAAAATTACAAGAAGATAAAAAAAATATAAAAGGGAATCAGAGGGACTTACCGGAGCTATGGCGGTCGGAGGCCTGGGCTTGAGGTTCTTGGAGGACCTCGGGGTCGTCGCACATGCTGGTCGGCCATTTCCAGCGAGCTCGGACGGGGCGTGAGCCACCGCGACGCAGCAGACCAGCTGCGGGTCTCACCGAAGGAATTGGGTCGTCGTCGCTCGATCCTGGCTCCTCCCCCTGTCACAGGGAGGAGGAGGAGGGCTGGGCCCTTCCTCTCGTGAAGGTGGACGGCGTGATTTGTCGGAGGGGGCGAGATATTTGAAGGGTGAGGGCGGAGGTTCGATGAGAGGCGACGTGGTTTCGAGGAGGAAATGGAGAGCGTGGAGAGAGGTTGGTGGATCGTGGAGGCTTGCGCGGAGGAGGTGGATGATAGGGGAAGACCGTGGAGCGGTTGGCAATGGGAGATGGTGGTCGGAGTGGGTGGAATAAAAGGAAGGGGGCGAGGTTTGTGCGAGTGGAATTCGTGGGAAGAGTGGGGGAAACCGGAGGTTGACGATGACCGCCAACCGTTGGATCTGGAGATCCAACGGTCGAGATCTAAGCGCGAATGAGTGGTCATGATCAGATCCGAGGCGACGTGATCAGTGGCGGATGGAAGCGCCACGTGGCGATTGGAGAGCGAGGCGCCATCGGAGGGTGGTGATGAGAGATGGAGGTTGATCGAGCGGTTAGGAATAGGGCGTGGATTAACGGTCCTGATGGAAGCTCGGGTGAGTGCGATCGGTGGCGGATGGAAGCGCCACGTGGCGTGTCGAAAGAGCGGCGCGAATGGATGGCGCAGATGGAATCTCGGGTCTGATCGATCGGTTGAGGACAATGAGTGGGTTGAGCGGTATAGATGCGAGGTCCAGGACGCGATCGAAGGGCGCACCGCGTGCCACGTGGCAAGCTGTGGGCGCGGCGCCAAGGAATGGTTCAGATGAAGCGCGGGAATGATCAGACGGCCGAGGCCAAGCAGCGGGCGTGGCAGGAGCACAGCCGTTGGATCCATGAAGGGGATCTAACGGTTGTGGTTGGCGGCGGATAAGACAAAGGGGCCGGGCCACGTGGCACCCCCAGAATGGGCCACGTGGCCCAATCAGATTATTCAGAGGGTTTTTCTTATTTTTGAGGGCCCTATTGGCCGAATTTGAGAAAACTCAAAACATGAAAGTTGTAGATCTTGACGAGATCTACAAGTTTCATGTTGACCAAAACTCAAAAAGAGATCAAACGAAGACACGAAATATTTTTGAGGGTATTTTTAAGTCTAAAAATACCACGAATTTTGTTTTGCCATTTTTTTGTGGTTTTTAATTTATTTAGGACTCTGTTAATTATTAGACAATAACAGGGATTTATTGACAAAACCTTAAGCAAGGGGGTTAATTATCATAAATAAAGATGATGAAACCGAGGTTCATCAGTATCCGACCGTTTATCTGCTCCAAGCGCAGCCAGCACCACCCTCTCCTCCGCCTGCATCGCGACAGACGTCGCCGCCAGCCGTCGTCCCCCTCCTTGTCGTCATCGCGCGTCGCGCACGGGCGGCGCCGTCCAGGTCCCCGTCGAGCTACATGCATGCCAGGATGAAGGTCTTTCTTTTCTTTTAATTTTGTATTGTAAAAAATGCATAGTTTACCCACATAGTTTCTTTAATTACAAAAAGGCCCATGTACATGCTTTTATATTATCAGATTCATTTCAGTTTTGCTAGGATAACCCTATGTTTGCGTGCTAATTTGGACACTTGTTTTGCATTATTTTATTTAATGAAAACTAGGATGATGTTAAGCAACAAATTATCTACCATCTGAATATTTATTTATATTTTTGTGAGTTGTGTGTAATTGATTAAAATTGTTTAACTGAAATATTTCTTATTTTACCCAATCTGGACTCTTAAATTGATATCTCACTCACAGTTGCTCAAAAAATTTCACAAAAATATGAGATGATGTCTTGAAATGTGTTTGAATTAGTATCCAAATGTCTTTTAAAATGGAGTTGTCATGTGCCTAAAATAAATCGTTGAGCGATTTTGGTAACTGATTTTTAATTAAATCCACACACATTATTTTTGCGAAATTTCAACTCTCTTGGATTCCTTGTATAAATAACATTTTGAGATAATTCCACTCTAGATAAATTGCTATTGTGGATTTATTAGGAATTAATTAGTCACTGTCACTCTGTTTTCATTAACAAATACATAAAAAATTCATATTTTTTTAGAAAATTTCAAAAAAATATTGTAGCCTTCTTGCATCATGTTTATATTCCAGTAAAATTTTCACAAGTTTTGCTTATTATTTGTGTGAAATTTTGCAAAAAAATCATAAAAAGTGTGCATTTTTTATTATTGCATTTAACCCCAAAAATTCTAAAAAATATGTTGTGCATGCATCAATGGATTAAGATCCTAGGGAAAATATAATTTGGTTGAATTGAACTGATTTGACATTAAAATTAATTTGGCCTAGTTGTGTGTTTTCTTATTGTCTTGATTCATCCACATTTGCATTTGCATTTGTTTCTGCATTAAAAAATTAAAAAAAATACCCGCACTGGAAATCTACATCTTAATTTTAGAATTAACTCCAAAGTTGTTCCTTTGTCTCCCTATGTTCGACCTTGGACTTTCTCGGGATATAAATTAAAGCCGAGCCCTCTTCACGGAAATCTTGTCTCGGTTCTGATTGAATCGTTAAGTACACGTACTACAACGTGCGCAAATTAAACATCGTGCTAAGTGACTCGTTAGGCATCACTGTTATATTTATCCGCTGGGAATGCAATGTTGTCGAAACATAATGATGCAAAGATGTCAGCTTATCGTGTACCGATCTGTCGTCATGCGTGCTACAGTGTTAACACCAGTCATATCGATGTTTCTTCCCCGCAAGATAACACCCTCATCTCCATCTACCTGACTACCACCCTATCCACCAGATCTCACAGGATATATACGACAAAGAGCCTCCGAGCGAGAAGGCCATCAGCGCCCTTGTCTTCAACGTCTTCCTCAAGAGCTGCATCTCCTCCTGTGACTATACAGCCCCATACAGTAGTGCATGGGAGCTCATCTATTGGCACATCCAGGAGCTCTAAGTCCGTCACCCCCTCCTCTGCAGCTGCATCGGGTCCTTGGACATGGCACTGTCTACAGCCCTTTCATGTGTAGATTGCATATTTATATTTGCCACCAACTCTTTCTCTCGTGTATTCCTATTTCCCAATGTACGTATTAATCTGCTACTGTAGATTAGAATAGACCATTGTTGTTGTAGCTTCCTTTCCAAGCTGCTGATAGTAATCCTTCTTTGTACGGATAGGCATGCTGTCATTGATGATGAAGATGGATTGGCCTGAGAGGGGATGGTGTTTATCCAAAACAAGAGAGTTCTATGTAGGCAAAGACTACTGTGATACAATCCTTTCCCTTCTTCCCATCCCCCCCTTCCATCAGCTCCTCCGATCATCGAAAGTATCCTCTATTATCTCACTGGCCCTCTCTGTTGAGGAATGAGATCTCATGCATAGACTAGGGGAGAAATGGACAACCAATTCCTCCAGAAGAAGAGTCGTAGAAAGTCCTTGGGTGAGCATGACGGTGCTAGATTTACATGACCTAGAAGATCTATGTGACGATAATGATGGTGGATTCTCCCACTGCAGTTAAAGGGATCTGCTTTGGACTAAATCCTGTCGTTTTGTTTTGTGATTGTTATCATTGTGGTTGACAATATATGAGGTGGTGTCCATAGTTGACAGAGATGAACGAAAGAGCTACTGGCTAGAGTCGTTGATCCCGACAGGAGGATATATGCGAGCTATCATCATCCTATTCTATCTTTATGTTTTCTTTAGGGTGTCTTCAAATCGACATGCTTTTATGGATAGGATGAAGTATTTGCCCGCGAATCAGGTATTTGTTTTTCCTGCTATAGTTCAAGGTTGAGACAGTGATGTATCGCCATCAACCACCAATCTGCTCCTCCTGGGGTATAAACAATCATTCCCCTCTCTCTATTATGTTATTTTCAAGTGCTTGTTCCATGTCTTCTGCGTATCTAGCACTTCATTGTCTATGGTGTCGATTAGGTAGATGGAATGACGATGCAGCTCGCATCCTTCGCACCTCGCAAGAGGTTTTGAATATTCTTCCTCGACAGCACCGGTGGGCGTTCCAGGTTCCCCTCCCACATGTTGGAAACAACCGGATCACTGTTGCGCTTCGGTCGGATCATGCAGGAGCGTCAAAGGGGTGTATGTAGCAATAATAGTTGCACGTGGGTTGGATATTGTTCACCACCATCATTATTTATTTTATGACAATCGTTGATGCCATGTTTTTCCCTCCATCTTTTACTCACTCTTCGTGATTCTCTAACATGACAGTATTTGTCTAAACTAGAAGGAACAGATTGGCATAGAAAAATAGCATCTCATTAGTCCCTTCTTCCATCCACATATACACGTTCTACCGTTGGATGACCATTACGGCAACAAAAGTATTAGGAGTTGAATGAATCAGTATTGAGGGTTTTTTATTTATAATATTTGGATAATTTTTTTGAAGAATAACTATGTGGACATCCAAACATGTGATTATCTGCCCCTTTTTTACATGTGAGATAATGCGATGAGTTCTGAACATTCTGTATTTTTAGCTTTTTACGTTTGTTCCAGGGACGTTTCTCAAACGGGGAGGGGAGAAAAAATTACCGAAATGGGGATGGCGTGAAAATATTTCTCAGAATAGGGATATATCGGCAAACGGTTTGTCATGGTGCGGCAAACCGTTTGCCACACTACGTGGATGGACGGGAGGGGGGTCGGGGTTCCAAATTTTCATCGTAGGTGTAGATTTTGGTCGTCTATGTGGCACGGCAAACCATTTGTCACGTGCGGAATACGAAGCGACAAATGGTTTGCTGATATATACCCATTGTGGGAATTATTTTCACGACGTCCCTATTATCGGGATTTTTTTCCCGGGGAAGAGACATCATCAAGCTGGACCTTTTTAATTACGTTCGCACCACTCCAGATCTGGATACGTGTAAATCCATGTTCACTCGATTTTTGACTCCATCATCTTCAAGATGGACGGACCTTCATGACTGTGATTCCCGGGAGCATGCAAATCCGGAAAACACTATCGTTGGAATGGGCAAACAAGACTCTGCACCCTCCTTGCAAGGCTTCTCGTGCTCTTCAGAAACACTAGCTTCATGTACTTCTTCAGGTAGGGGTCATGACAAGTTAGGGCATGGCATGGCGGCAAGGTGAGATCCAATGATGTAGTGATCTAGGTGAAGATAACACCAGCAAGAATCCCTCTCCCATTGTGAGATTGCTCTTTGATTACATTTTGCATTTCATGTACACAATATTTTCTATGAATTCTCCTTACTTTTTAGTTTTTTAAGTTTTTATTTGTAAATAGATATGAATCGTGAAGATTTATAGGAGATAATTTTTTAGTTATTTTTTGTTAGTAAAAACTGAGTGCATGAATTACGTATTACGTAGTGCTGCAGCTGCACTATCATTTGTAATTTACTCTTTTTGTCTTACCATTTCTCTCCTATGCTATGCATTCTAATCACCATCATTATCCTCTGACATGAGCTTTTTCGGATAAGGATCATCAAAATTCCTTCTAGTTACACCCTGCTCTTTTTCATATCTGATTATGCACTTTGGCCATTGATGTTAAAGATTCCCTATATGCATGGAGCTTCTTCCTTGCTATTTTCGATTGTACTATATATATGGAAAAGTTTTGCAGCAACTACTGCTTCTCATCTCCATCGGAGGAACAATGGTCAACCATATCACTAATGAACTGACATGTGTAAAGTATTAGCTTAGAACATGTTTCACCGTGCAGCGCACGGGGCAACATACTAGTTAAGATTATTCCGGGTTGGCAAGAATGGTCGTTCCACGATAGTTACACGGGATTCCCCTCATAACGAAGAAATTGCATGTAAATGATTAGTCAACGATCACATTTAGATTTTATTCTAAATTTAAAGGGTAGAAAGCAAAAATCCTTCCGCTCCATACTAGAGTAACCCTACATAACTCCTCACTCACTCTATTGGTTACCCACGTTATGCCTCGTCTCAAAATACATATTAAGATTATTGACAAAATATTTAAAATTAGAATAAAATTGTTACAGGCAAGAAACACAACAAACAAAACTCAAGCAGAGGTTGTTTGAAACAAATTTACACATCCTAAGGCTAATAATGGTTGGGATGTCATTAATTTAAGACTTTTTAACAACTCCTTCTTATCTAGATCATGCATAAATATTGTTAACCATAAGAAATCATGGATCTCTATAATTATGAGTGATGCATGTTCCCGTAAAGGACCAATCATTCTTGCTAACAGTTCACTGGCTACTCAATCCTTGGTTTGGAAAGCATGTGTGAGTGGTTCAATACAATTGCACCCAGTCTTATCCAAAAACATTCTCCTGAGAATGAGCTCATCACTTTGGTCGGGAATCAAGTAATTATTTTGGAAAGCATGTGCCAGGTGCATGCAGGCTAGGTAATTTACAGGGAACCTCTGATGACTTTTTAAAATTGCAGAAAGGCCCCATGCATAAGGAAAATTTATGATATGACTCCTCCGACTTCTAGAAATTGCAAATATGTCCCTCTAGGGGCCTATTTCTGATATTTATCCATTTATTTTCATGCATTTTATTACAATTATGCCCTTACACTATTTTATTCATAACTTGAGCATTCGAACTTCGGTTAGTGTCATTTTGTTGTTAATTTCGTCCTCTATCTAAGTGCATATATACATTCATGATTTGGCATAATTAAAGTTGGTAATTTCTGATATCTAGTGTCTCCTTCTCTTTAATCTAAATGTCATTAATTATCCTTACTGCTCATTTTGACTCTGAAATCGATCCTTATTCTATTGTTCTTGTATATAGTTATTTTGGGCATTTTTTGTACATCATTGTTTGCATACTTCTTTGTTTGCATTTCACATTGCATCTCATGTTAATTGCACAAAACAAAATAAAAACTGCATGCATCATGTCAATGGTCTCTGCATCATGTTGTTTGCATCTGCATATCATTCTGTATTATGCATCATCTCTGCGTATGAAGATCTGGATTTAGTAAATAATCACTCATGATTTAAACAATAATTTTCGATGAATAGACCAGGAGGCTCGTGTCCATATGTTCGACCTTGGTACACTTACCAAGTAAAATAATTTTCACATATTCAAATTTGTGATCTTTGTTGATTCGAAATATGTCTCCTATACAAAAATAATACGACGATATTAAAGAGGCACTTTCGCGGTTCATCAAATGGTGTCGTTGTTAAGGACACGACTCGCCCTATTTTTTATTGAATTTTATTGCATTTTTTGATGTAACTATTTTCAGAAATTAAGGTCTTCACAATGTGTTTGTTCTCGTGTCATTTCTCATTTAATTTCTTGATGTTTTTCCTGACATTTTCCTTTGTGACAGGGCTCGTGGAGATCGAGAACACTTGAGAACCATGGAGGCTTGGAGTCGAGGGCTCCCGCTATGAGGAGTCGTAGAAGAAATTTAGAAGAATTCAAGTAGTTTAGTCAGCATTCTGTTCATGCATCTGTTTTAAGAAAAAGAAAAATGTGTATTATTTTTATTTCTAGCGCTCCTCTCTTGAGGGCTCGCGCATATAATTATGGACATGAACCTTTCAATATGGTGTGTGAAGACTCTTTGAGATGACTCTCTTCTTCACATTATTTTATGCTTGATCGTAGGTAGGACACACATTAAGAATATGAGATATCCATCCTATCTCCCTGATTCAATTAAATGCCCTAGACATCGATCTAGTTAGCCAAACTCAACTCATTTCTTCATCGCTAATAGTATCATGTTTTAGTATGGTTTTCATCGACTTGCATGCATTTAGCAATAAATTTAAATTCGGTCCTGCATATGCATGGAGAAAGCTAAAGGCACTATAAGTATCTCTCTCAAGCATATGCCATGGTTTTCACGAATGCATTGGTTTTTCTCGATCTTTCCCTAATTTATCACTTAAGGATATTAAATGAAATTGGGACTGTCCGATAGACGATGAATGTTTGACTTGTATCCACATTAACTTCGGTGATAACCTAAAGCTAAAACTGGGGTTGATAATTGAAGAACCCTAAAATACCTTGTTAATCTAGAGAAATTAACATTTAAATTTATCGTTGCAGTCAAGCAAATTAGAATTGATCAAAAACCGCAATTTTAATTATTAGTCCAATTAAAGCGAGCGGTCAACTTTTTTTACTTGGGAAGTCCAAGGTCAAACTCAGGGAAACAACTGTCTCCTTAGGTTAATTTTTAGTTGATCTCAAGGTTATGTTTTCATAGAGCTATTTTTATATTTTTATACAAATAATAAATGAAATGCAATTATGGTAAAATTCGGGGACTAAAATATAGTTTATGATCAAACAATATCCAAAAATTATAAAACTTGGTCAGAATATGATATATGATGAAATTAAGCTTCTATATTTTTTGGAATTTTTGGATGCGAATTTATGAATGCAAATAGTATGATTTTCAATAATTAATTGTAATTAATATTAAATCTATTTATTTTCAAGAAATATATTATCTAAGATATATTACTAGATAATATATCTAAAAAAAACCCTAAACCCTAAAAATGTTGAGTTTAATACCTATTAAAAATTAATTAATGAAATAAACAAATTGATTTTTATAAAGAAAAATATGCATGCAAATACTATTCTTTTTAGGCACAATGTAATTAAAAATTATTTCTATTATCAGTGAATTTTTTACCATTTTGGAGCTATGGTAATTTAATACGAATCTCTAAGCTTGAAATGGGAAAAATATGGTATTTTCCACACAAAGATTAATCATTAATTACCCAGACATCAAAAAATTTCACAAGCATGCCATTATGTAGAGAATTAATCGAATAACAAAGTGTGATTTTTAGGATAATAAAAAATGCAAGAATATTATTCAAATTACAAAAGGGACACAAGGGTCTAACTGCATAATCAGAAAATGAAATAAATAAAGAAAATGCAATGCTAGTGTAAATACCGGAACCCATGGGGGCTAGATGCAAAATTTTCAAGAGTTACATGACTAGCACGTGACCATGGAGTGGAGAGGGCATCTCTGGAATACTAGCGAACTTGGGGATGCCACTTGCAAAATTTTCAAGCGATCACGTGCATAAAAGACGGGGACGTAATTGGAATAAGGTACTCCTCTGGGGGCTCTTTCGCAGCATGTCCCCCTCACGCATGCGAAGCATGTGAGGAGGCCTTGGATGTTACGCCTGGCGAAAGGGGGCGGCAAACATGAGTGAAGCGGCTAACAGAGATGTCAGAGGAGATCCCCTTGGAGATTGGTTGCATCGGAGCGATGTATTCCCTCTCTGAAGTCGGTGACGTGATGGTGCAGTCGATGCCTTCCCCTCTGTGATGTCGATGTTGAATGGGGGAGAGGCGATGGTCGTGTAAGGAATGAGATGTCGGAGAAGGCGGAGCTCCAGCAGCGGTCGTTGGCGTAAGTGCTGCTGGCGGAGGATGAAGGCAACGAAGGCAAGGAGGTGCTGGCGTAGTGGATGGATGTAGGCTGAGTCAATGGAGGTGCGTCGTGGATAGTCGAATGTGGTTGTTGTGGATGAAGTGCGGCGCACATGGCTGAAGTGGGCTTTTGATCGAGTCCGCGACTACTAAGGAGCGCGGGTCATGGGTGGAAGGGCGGCTGCGACCTAGGAGCGGCGATGCACCATCGCAAGCGCACTGATGAGCCCTGAAATGCCCTTGTTAATCTTGCAGGATTAACTTTTAATTTTGTTCATTACAGTCGAGCAAATTGGGATTAATCACAACGACCACTTATTTAGTTATTATTCCAATTAAAGTGAGCGGTCTACTTTTTTTACTTGGTAAGTCCAAGGTTGAACTAAGGGAGGCAGCTGCCTCCTTAGATTGATTTATAGTTTATCTTAAGGTTAGGATTTCAAGAGGTATTTTTTGGTATTTTTAAATGCGATAAATGAGGGGAATGCAAAGTTGGCGAAGTTCAGGGACTAAAAGGCAATTTTTGTTAAAGCAATGTCCAAAAATGATGAAACTTGGCCAGGATATGAAATATGATGGAATTAGGCTATTGTATTTTTTTGGAATTTTCTGATACAATACAAATAAATAACAACTAAATGAATGCAAATAATGATATTAAATGAATGCAAATAATGATATTGATTATAATAAATATTAAATCTACTCATTTTCATGAAATAAAATTATTTATATATATCACTAGATGATCTATCTTAGAAAAATCCTAAACGTTAATTTTTTGAATTTAATATCTAATAAAAATTAATTATTTAAATACATAAAATGATTTTTCTAGAACAAAATATGCATGTAAACGCAATTCTTTTTGGTACATACTATCATTGATTTTTGGAAATTTTTCGAGCAATGGTTAATTTCATATGAATTTCTAAGCCCAAATTGACTTAAATATGTAATTTTCCACAAGAATATTAATTAATAAATAACTACAAATATTAAAAATATCCCAAGCATGCCATATTGTAGAGAATTAATTGAAGAACAAAATGTTGTTTTTAAAATAATAAATTGATGCAATGTAGAGGTTCATTAAGATTCTAATACAGGGATATGAATGCAATTTTGGAAATAAAATAAATAAAAGGAATTATGTGATTGTAATTACCAATATAGTGACAAAATTTATTGCAATTTTTCAGGTAGGTATGTGCCTTACATGTGACTTCAGTCACGAGGGTGTGCATGTGATTTTTCAACTCCAGGGGGGCTTCGGACACAATTCTTGCATGGGATGTGTGCAATGCACGCGCTTCCTAATTGATATTCACCTATAATGTGCGAAAACCAGGAGGGTTGGTTTGAAAATTCTCTAGGAGGAGATTTCATAAAGTATGTGCATCCCTCGTACTTCACGCCCTAGCAGAGGGACGGCTGAGGGCATGCGGATCATCCTTCGGGTGGGTCTCTGGCCATTGGTGCTGCTGGTGGTCGATGTTGGTGGCTTGCGCAGCGGAGGAAGGTAGAGTGCGTTCAACCTGAGGCAGGGCCCCCTTGCTCCAGGCGAATGTCAGAGGGCCGAGGCGGTTGGAGGGCTGTCGTCGATGGTGCGGCAGGGGGAAGCTCCTAGCAACATACGCCAAGGAGCTATAGCAGAGCACGGAGCAAGATGGCTGGAGGCGAGCGTGCGAGGTTAGCATGCGGGCATCATGAGGCTCCATGGGCTGCGCGGCGAAGCAGGCGATGAGTACTCAGGGCATCACAACACGTGATGGTGGGCGATGTGAACTCGGGGCGGCACGACACGCGATGGAGGATGAGTTGGAGCGAGTAGCAGAGAGGTGATCGAGCGGAAGAAGAACACTGCGAGAGAGGGAGCAGAGGAATTGGGGTGAATAGAGAATTTACGAGAAAATAGAGGAAGGGAGAGAAAGGGAAGGACAAAGGAAGTAAAATAATAGGGGAAGAGGGATAAGAAGGAGCAGAGAGGGTTGTACCTGTGATAGAGGGGGAATGGATTTTCCTCCGATCGTCACTCTTTGTCGTGGCGTCGATGGAGCTTAGCAGTTACATGGAGCAGTTGCAATAAGGGAGAGGTAGACATCCTTTGGATCTCGTCGAGGAGGAAAGGGGGGACTCGAGAGTCTCCAGTGATGGCGGATGAATCTCTAGGTCGTCGGGGAGGTGATTATATAGGATAGGCAGGTTGTAATAAGGATGGGATCAGGGAATGGCGACCGAGTTGATGAGGAGGTGGTAGAGCCCCGGCGGTAGAGGTGTTGGCAAGAATTGAGGGAGCAAAATGGTCACGTCTTCACAAAAGTTGCTCATCTCGATGAGATCTACAACTTTGATGAAGGACCATCGCATTCTTATGTGACATATATCAATGTGGTCTCTTTGACGACCAAAATAGGCCCGACTGCTACGACAATTTCCAGGTGCTAATTCCGCAATATTAAAGGGCCGATTTTGCGGTCCGTCAAATGAGACCACCTCATTGATATATGTCACATAAGAATGCGATGGTCGTTAATTTTTATTTTACTTGGCAAGAAACCAAGGTCGAACTCAGGGACACGCGCTTCTCTCATATTACTCGGATTTCTATTTATTTAATTAAGTGTTGAGTTCAAGGTATATAGGTCAAAGCAACAATATGACAATGCAATTAAAATAAACATGCGTTTTTTTTTATCAATTTTATAATGCAAATAAATGCCATGAAATGCGCTGGAAATATTATGCCCGAAATAATCATCACTAAAGCCATAAAATGTACGAGGTGAACAGAATCAGATACTGAAGCAATTTCTATTTATATAGCAAGCAGGCATGAGAAACAAGGAAATCAGGACACTTAGTTGACCAATATAGAGCAATACAGATTGAAGTGTCAAAGTTAGGATCTAAGCATGCCGAAATAAAGATGATAAAAAGAGCTTCGAAATGACACTGAAATCACCTCAATCGGATAAACATAGCTCAAGATATGCATAGAAGAAGCCAGGGGCATAAATGAAATAAAAACATGAAAAGTATCTACAAACCAGTCCCTGGAAAGGACTCAAATGCAATAAAAATAAGTCTGGAGGACTTCCCTGTAAATAAACCATACGCGCGGGGGTATATTTGCAATTATTGAAACCCGCAAGGGTATGAGTGCAAATAACCCCAGGCGCGCAGGTGCTGCACGCGTTCAGGACCTGTTTGTAATTTGTGGAAGGTTGCGGGCGACTCTGCAAATAAACCAGAAAGCACGTGCCCTGCACGCGCTATCCAGGCTCGGAGGACGGCTCGGGCTGGGCAGAGGCTCGCTGCTGCTTCGGGTTGGCTCGTGACATCCGAGCCTCCAGGCTAGGTGGCGATCAGGCTCAGTGTGGTCTCTGGTTCTGCCACGTGTATCAGGACCTGGATGTGATATGCGGACGGTGCGAGGGCGCCGATGCAAAAAGCCCAGACCCCACGTGCGGGTGGCACGTGAGCTCAGGCTCGGGCGGGGGGCTAGGTTCGGCGCTGCTTCGGTTGGCCGTTGCAGGTGGCTCGGGCCACGTGGCGGCTCGAGGTTGACTCGGGCGAGGCTCGGTCCCACCGAGCCTCCGCGCTCCGGGACAGCGACGTGGCTCTTCCAGGGCCGTTGGATCTCCGCCGTGGGGCGAGATCCAACGGTGGCTGCTCCTCCTTCCTCCTCGATGGCTGGCGGCGCTATTGGAGCTCCGGCGTGAGGCCTGGAGCTCCACCGCGCCTCGCCGCGCTCGGTGAAGCTCGGGGGCTGGCGCTGAAGATCTGGCGATGAAGCTCCGAGGTCGGAGAAGCTGCAGACGCATCTGGAGTGCGCCGTCGACTCTTGATTGCCGGAGGCGGAGCTCTAGAACCTGGCTCCGCCCAATGTCCGGCCATTGGTGAGTGTTGACCTGCAAAAGGGTTAGGATGTGCGTGCGTGCGAGTTGAGGCGGACGGAGGGCATTTGTTGAGTGAAGAAGGCGGTGCCCTTAGTGGGTCCTCCTCCGCCTCCGGCGGAGGAGGAAGCTTGGGGTGATGGAGGTTCTGACGGAGGTAGAAGGTGATCGGAGGGGTTGGCGAGGTTGATTGATGATGAGCGGAGCTCGTGGGGAGTTCCAAGAAGGGTGAAGATGACTGTAGCGACCTATAAAATTACAAGAAGATAAAAAAAATATAAAAGGGAATCAGAGGGACTTACCGGAGCTATGGCGGTCGGAGGCCTGGGCTTGAGGTTCTTGGAGGACCTCGGGGTCGTCGCACATGCTGGTCGGCCATTTCCAGCGAGCTCGGACGGGGCGTGAGCCACCGCGACGCAGCAGACCAGCTGCGGGTCTCACCGAAGGAATTGGGTCGTCGTCGCTCGATCCTGGCTCCTCCCCCTGTCACAGGGAGGAGGAGGAGGGCTGGGCCCTTCCTCTCGTGAAGGTGGACGGCGTGATTTGTCGGAGGGGGCGAGATATTTGAAGGGTGAGGGCGGAGGTTCGATGAGAGGCGACGTGGTTTCGAGGAGGAAATGGAGAGCGTGGAGAGAGGTTGGTGGATCGTGGAGGCTTGCGCGGAGGAGGTGGATGATAGGGGAAGACCGTGGAGCGGTTGGCAATGGGAGATGGTGGTCGGAGTGGGTGGAATAAAAGGAAGGGGGCGAGGTTTGTGCGAGTGGAATTCGTGGGAAGAGTGGGGGAAACCGGAGGTTGACGATGACCGCCAACCGTTGGATCTGGAGATCCAACGGTCGAGATCTAAGCGCGAATGAGTGGTCATGATCAGATCCGAGGCGACGTGATCAGTGGCGGATGGAAGCGCCACGTGGCGATTGGAGAGCGAGGCGCCATCGGAGGGTGGTGATGAGAGATGGAGGTCGATCGAGCGGTTAGGAATAGGGCGTGGATTAACGGTCCTGATGGAAGCTCGGGTGAGTGCGATCGGTGGCGGATGGAAGCGCCACGCGGCGTGTCGAAAGAGCGGCGCGAATGGATGGCGCAGATGGAATCTCGGGTCTGATCGATCGGTTGAGGACAATGAGTGGGTTGAGCGGTATAGATGCGAGGTCCAGGACGCGATCGAAGGGCGCACCGCGTGCCACGTGGCAAGCTGTGGGCGCGGCGCCAAGGAATGGTTCAGATGAAGCGCGGGAATGATCAGACGGCCGAGGCCAAGCAGCGGGCGTGGCAGGAGCACAGCCGTTGGATCCATGAAGGGGATCTAACGGTTGTGGTTGGCGGCGGATAAGACAAAGGGGCCGGGCCACGTGGCGCCCCCAGAATGGGCCACGTGGCCCAATCAGATTATTCAGAGGGTTTTTCTTATTTTTGAGGGCTCTATTGGCCGAATTTGAGAAAACTCAAAACATGAAAGTTGTAGATCTTGACGAGATCTACAAGTTTCATGTTGACCAAAACTCAAAAAGAGATCAAACGAAGACACGAAATATTTTTGAGGGTATTTTTAAGTCTAAAAATACCACGAATTTTGTTTTGCCATTTTTTTGTGGTTTTTAATTTATTTAGGACTCTGTTAATTATTAGACAATAACAGGGATTTATTGACAAAACCTTAAGCAAGGGGGTTAATTATCATAAATAAAGATGATGAAACCGAGGTTCATCAGTATCCGACCGTTTATCTGCTCCAAGCGCAGCCAGCACCACCCTCTCCTCCGCCTGCATCGCGACAGACGTCGCCGCCAGCCGTCGTCCCCCTCCTTGTCGTCATCGCGCGTCGCGCACGGGCGGCGCCGTCCAGGTCCCCGTCGAGCTACATGCATGCCAGGATGAAGGTCTTTCTTTTCTTTTAATTTTGTATTGTAAAAAATGCATAGTTTACCCACATAGTTTCTTTAATTACAAAAAGGCCCATGTACATGCTTTTATATTATCAGATTCATTTCAGTTTTGCTAGGATAACCCTATGTTTGCGTGCTAATTTGGACACTTGTTTTGCATTATTTTATTTAATGAAAACTAGGATGATGTTAAGCAACAAATTATCTACCATCTGAATATTTATTTATATTTTTGTGAGTTGTGTGTAATTGATTAAAATTGTTTAACTGAAATATTTCTTATTTTACCCAATCTGGACTCTTAAATTGATATCTCACTCACAGTTGCTCAAAAAATTTCACAAAAATATGAGATGATGTCTTGAAATGTGTTTGAATTAGTATCCAAATGTCTTTTAAAATGGAGTTGTCATGTGCCTAAAATAAATCGTTGAGCGATTTTGGTAACTGATTTTTAATTAAATCCACACACATTATTTTTGCGAAATTTCAACTCTCTTGGATTCCTTGTATAAATAACATTTTGAGATAATTCCACTCTAGATAAATTGCTATTGTGGATTTATTAGGAATTAATTAGTCACTGTCACTCTGTTTTCATTAACAAATACATAAAAAATTCATATTTTTTTAGAAAATTTCAAAAAATATTGTAGCCTTCTTGCATCATGTTTATATTCCAGTAAAATTTTCACAAGTTTTGCTTATTATTTGTGTGAAATTTTGCAAAAAAAACATAAAAAGTGTGCATTTTTTATTATTGCATTTAACCCCAAAAATTCTAAAAAATATGTTGTGCATGCATCAATGGATTAAGATCCTAGGGAAAATATAATTTGGTTGAATTGAACTGATTTGACATTAAAATTAATTTGGCCTAGTTGTGTGTTTTCTTATTGTCTTGATTCATCCACATTTGCATTTGCATTTGTTTCTGCATTAAAAAATTAAAAAAAATACCCGCACTGGAAATCTACATCTTAATTTTAGAATTAACTCCAAAGTTGTTCCTTTGTCTCCCTATGTTCGACCTTGGACTTTCTCGGGATATAAATTAAAGCCGAGCCCTCTTCACGGAAATCTTATCTCGGTTCTGATTGAATCGTTAAGTACACGTACTACAACGTGCGCAAATTAAACATCGTGCTAAGTGACTCGTTAGGCATCACTGTTATATTTATCCGCTGGGAATGCAATGTTGTCGAAACATAATGATGCAAAGATGTCAGCTTATCGTGTACCGATCTGTCGTCATGCGTGCTACAGTGTTAACACCAGTTATATCGATGTTTCTTCCCCGCAAGATAACACCCTCATCTCCATCTACCTGACTACCACCCTATCCACCAGATCTCACAGGATATATACGACAAAGAGCCTCCGAGCGAGAAGGCCATCAGCGCCCTTGTCTTCAACGTCTTCCTCAAGAGCTGCATCTCCTCCTGTGACTATACAGCCCCATACAGTAGTGCATGGGAGCTCATCTATTGGCACATCCAGGAGCTCTAAGTCCGTCACCCCCTCCTCTGCAGCTGCATCGGGTCCTTGGACATGGCACTGTCTACAGCCCTTTCATGTGTAGATTGCATATTTATATTTGCCACCAACTCTTTCTCCCGTGTATTCCTATTTCCCAATGTACGTATTAATCTGCTACTGTAGATTAGAATAGACCATTGTTGTTGTAGCTTCCTTTCCAAGCTGCTGATAGTAATCCTTCTTTGTACGGATAGGCATGCTGTCATTGATGATGAAGATGGATTGGCCTGAGAGGGGATGGTGTTTATCCAAAACAAGAGAGTTCTATGTAGGCAAAGACTACTGTGATACAATCCTTTCCCTTCTTCCCATCCCCCCCTTCCATCAGCTCCTCCGATCATCGAAAGTATCCTCTATTATCTCACTGGCCCTCTCTGTTGAGGAATGAGATCTCATGCATAGACTAGGGGAGAAATGGACAACCAATTCCTCCAGAAGAAGAGTCGTAGAAAGTCCTTGGGTGAGCATGACGGTGCTAGATTTACATGACCTAGAAGATCTATGTGACGATAATGATGGTGGATTCTCCCACTGCAGTTAAAGGGATCTGCTTTGGACTAAATCCTGTCGTTTTGTTTTGTGATTGTTATCATTGTGGTTGACAATATATGAGGTGGTGTCCATAGTTGACAGAGATGAACGAAAGAGCTACTGGCTAGAGTCGTTGATCCCGACAGGAGGATATATGCGAGCTATCATCATCCTATTCTATCTTTATGTTTTCTTTAGGGTGTCTTCAAATCGACATGCTTTTATGGATAGGATGAAGTATTTGCCCGCGAATCAGGTATTTGTTTTTCCTGCTATAGTTCAAGGTTGAGACAGTGATGTATCGCCATCAACCACCAATCTGCTCCTCCTGGGGTATAAACAATCATTCCCCTCTCTCTATTATGTTATTTTCAAGTGCTTGTTACATGTCTTCTGCGTATCTAGCACTTTTTTTTTTTGAAAAAAAAAATGCTAGGGTGACATCCCGAGTTGGGATTCACCGCAGGAAAAAATTTATTACTTAAAAACGAAAGAGTACACTATCTGGAGGTCCAGAAGTTAAACAGAGATTTACAAAGAGCGAGTACATTTTCTGGATAAAATCTCTGATTTTTGAAAATGACATCATTCCTTCCGCTCCAAATAGCTCAAAGGAGTGCAAAAGGTAGGGAGCGTATCTAGCACTTCATTGTCTATGGTGTCGATTAGGTAGATGGAATGACGATGCAGCTCGCATCCTTCGCACCTCGCAAGAGGTTTTGAATATTCTTCCTCGACAGCACCGGTGGGCGTTCCAGGTTCCCCTCCCACATGTTGGAAACAACCGGATCACTGTTGCGCTTCGGTCGGATCATGCAGGAGCGTCAAAGGGGTGTATGTAGCAATAATAGTTGCACGTGGGTTGGATATTGTTCACCACCATCATTATTTATTTTATGACAATCGTTGATGCCATGTTTTTCCCTCCATCTTTTACTCACTCTTCGTGATTCTCTAACATGACAGTATTTGTCTAAACTAGAAGGAACAGATTGGCATAGAAAAATAGCATCTCATTAGTCCCTTCTTCCATCCACATATACACGTTCTACCGTTGGATGACCATTACGGCAACAAAAGTATTAGGAGTTGAATGAATCAGTATTGAGGGTTTTTTATTTATAATATTTGGATAATTTTTTTGAAGAATAACTATGTGGACATCCAAACATGTGATTATCTGCCCCTTTTTTACATGTGAGATAATGCGATGAATTCTGAACATTCTGTATTTTTAGCTTTTTACGTTTGTTCCAGGGACGTTTCTCAAACGGGGAGGGGAGAAAAAATTACCGAAATGGGGATGGCGTGAAAATATTTCTCAGAATAGGGATATATCGGCAAACGGTTTGTCATGGTGCGGCAAACCGTTTGCCACACTACGTGGATGGACGGGAGGGGGTCGGGGTTCCAAATTTTCATCGTAGGTGTAGATTTTGGTCGTCTATGTGGCACGGCAAACCATTTGTCACGTGCGGAATACGAAGCGACAAATGGTTTGCTGATATATACCCATTGTGGGAATTATTTTCACGACGTCCCTATTATCGGGATTTTTTTCCCGGGGAAGAGACATCATCAAGCTGGACCTTTTTAATTACGTTCGCACCACTCCAGATCTGGATACGTGTAAATCCATGTTCACTCGATTTCTGACTCCATCATCTTCAAGATGGACGGACCTTCATGACTGTGATTCCCGGGAGCATGCAAATCCGGAAAACACTATCGTTGGAATGGGCAAACAAGACTCTGCACCCTCCTTGCAAGGCTTCTCGTGCTCTTCAGAAACACTAGCTTCATGTACTTCTTCAGGTAGGGGTCATGACAAGTTAGGGCATGGCATGGCGGCAAGGTGAGATCCAATGATGTAGTGATCTAGGTGAAGATAACACCAGCAAGAATCCCTCTCCCATTGTGAGATTGCTCTTTGATTACATTTTGCATTTCATGTACACAATATTTTCTATGAATTCTCCTTACTTTTTAGTTTTTTAAGTTTTTATTTGTAAATAGATATGAATCGTGAAGATTTATAGGAGATAATTTTTTAGTTATTTTTTGTTAGTAAAAACTGAGTGCATGAATTACGTATTACGTAGTGCTGCAGCTGCACTATCATTTGTAATTTACTCTTTTTGTCTTACCATTTCTCTCCTATGCTATGCATTCTAATCACCATCATTATCCTCTGACATGAGCTTTTTCGGATAAGGATCATCAAAATTCCTTCTAGTTACACCCTGCTCTTTTTCATATCTGATTATGCACTTTGGCCATTGATGTTAAAGATTCCCTATATGCATGGAGCTTCTTCCTTGCTATTTTCGATTGTACTATATATATGGAAAAGTTTTGCAGCAACTACTGCTTCTCATCTCCATCGGAGGAACAATGGTCAACCATATCACTAATGAACTGACATGTGTAAAGTATTAGCTTAGAACATGTTTCACCGTGCAGCGCACGGGGCAACATACTAGTTAAGATTATTCCGGGTTGGCAAGAATGGTCGTTCCACGATAGTTACACGGGATTCCCCTCATAACGAAGAAATTGCATGTAAATGATTAGTCAACGATCACATTTAGATTTTATTCTAAATTTAAAGGGTAGAAAGCAAAAATCCTTCCGCTCCATACTAGAGTAACCCTACATAACTCCTCACTCACTCTATTGGTTACCCACGTTATGCCTCGTCTCAAAATACATATTAAGATTATTGACAAAATATTTAAAATTAGAATAAAATTGTTACAGGCAAGAAACACAACAAACAAAACTCAAGCAGAGGTTGTTTGAAACAAATTTACACATCCTAAGGCTAATAATGGTTGGGATGTCATTAATTTAAGACTTTTTAACAACTCCTTCTTATCTAGATCATGCATAAATATTGTTAACCATAAGAAATCATGGATCTCTATAATTATGAGTGATGCATGTTCCCGTAAAGGACCAATCATTCTTGCTAACAGTTCACTGGCTACTCAATCCTTGGTTTGGAAAGCATGTGTGAGTGGTTCAATACAATTGCACCCAGTCTTATCCAAAAACATTCTCCTGAGAATGAGCTCATCACTTTGGTCGGGAATCAAGTAATTATTTTGGAAAGCATGTGCCAGGTGCATGCAGGCTAGGTAATTTACAGGGAACCTCTGATGACTTTTTAAAATTGCAGAAAGGCCCCATGCATAAGGAAAATTTATGATATGACTCCTCCGACTTCTAGAAATTGCAAATATGTCCCTCTAGGGGCCTATTTCTGATATTTATCCATTTATTTTCATGCATTTTATTACAATTATGCCCTTACACTATTTTATTCATAACTTGAGCATTCGAACTTCGGTTAGTGTCATTTTGTTGTTAATTTCGTCCTCTATCTAAGTGCATATATACATTCATGATTTGGCATAATTAAAGTTGGTAATTTCTGATATCTAGTGTCTCCTTCTCTTTAATCTAAATGTCATTAATTATCCTTACTGCTCATTTTGACTCTGAAATCGATCCTTATTCTATTGTTCTTGTATATAGTTATTTTGGGCATTTTTTGTACATCATTGTTTGCATACTTCTTTGTTTGCATTTCACATTGCATCTCATGTTAATTGCACAAAACAAAATAAAAACTGCATGCATCATGTCAATGGTCTCTGCATCATGTTGTTTGCATCTGCATATCATTCTGTATTATGCATCATCTCTGCGTATGAAGATCTGGATTTAGTAAATAATCACTCATGATTTAAACAATAATTTTCGATGAATAGACCAGGAGGCTCGTGTCCATATGTTCGACCTTGGTACACTTACCAAGTAAAATAATTTTCACATATTCAAATTTGTGATCTTTGTTGATTCGAAATATGTCTCCTATACTAAAATAATACGACGATATTAAAGAGGCACTTTCGCGGTTCGTGATGAATACCCATTCATCACTCTTTATTCTTATATTTTAGCTACAAAAACCTTTGCAAATACATGTAGATATGTGTAAATACAAATAATTACCAAAAGCATGCATTGTGTAAAAACCTGTAATTAGCATGTTTTTGTGCAAAAATAAAAGAATAAAGAGTAAAAAGAAAAAAAAGGGGAAATATTTAGAATAAATATTGAGCAACTTGACCCAAGGGAGGGCTCAGCATGGGCCTGACCGCATAAAAGACAAAGTAGGGAGAGATAGGAGCTCATGTGTATATACTTCTGTAAATAAATAAAATTATATTTTCCTCACCCAAAAATATGCTTGTACATATTTTGTGTATATTTAGAAACTATTAAAAACAAAATAAAAATTTAAAAATCAAAAATTCAAAAATACCCTTTCACCATGTGTATAGACCATCATCCTTTATTTATTTAATCCTATAAATAAATGAATTTATTTTCAAAACTTTTTTGTGAATACTCTAAGGTATATTTTGTAAATAAATCAAATAAAAAGAAACACAACAAAAATCAAATAAAAACAACAAAAATTAAAAATACAAAAATACAGTGTATATACCATGTATATAAATGTATATAACTATTTATTTAAACTATGAATATAAATAATTAAAATAAAATAAAAATACCATTTTGTTCTATATTTTATGATGTAAATAAATAAAATATAAAATGGGCATAAAAAAAATACATAAAAATAACAAATAAAAAAATCAAAAATTAAATCTATATAGTGTACATATCCCTATATATATAGCTACCCTATTTTTATTTCCAAAAATTAATTAAAAATCACCAAAAAATAGAAAAAAATAAAAGAAAAATATTTCATGTTTTGAGTTTTTCTTGATTCGGCCATTTTCTACCTTAAAATAAATAAACAAAAATTTCAATAATTGGCAGCTCCTGATTGGTCCACGGGGGATTGTTGACCCCGGTCAACTCCCCGCGGACTCCTTCCTTTTCTGGAAGATGCGCGCCGCCCCGCCTTCGCCGATTTTTCCACGCGTCTCCAGGCTGTCACCCACGCAAACCCCGTGCCCGGATTCTTCGCCGATCATCCATCTCCCTCGCCGGATCTTTCGCCATGAAATCCACGCCTTCCTTAGCCGTCGTCGCTCAACCCTAATCGGCCCTACCTCCATATATATCCCGACCTCCGCCGCCTCCGCGCCTCATCTTTGGCTCCTTACCTTCACTCCCGTGACCTCCATCGGAACCACCGAGGTGACAGCTCGCGTTGGCCTTTGTTGCAGTGAGGAGGAGGTGCTTGGACCATCGATCCGGCTGCCTTGCGCCGCCGTGCTCCGACGTCTGACCGGAGCTCGAGCCTCAGGCCTTGACGCCCTTCGAGGCTACGACCGGGAGTTAGCCACACTCCAGCATAGTCTTCCGCTCCACCCAGGTAGTCGATTAGCTCGTCCATTTCGTTTAATTTCTGATTTCGCCCAAATCGTATCTCCGACGTATTCCCCTGATTCCGGTCATCTCGCGTAATATCTCGACCATCCGACCCGACCTTCATCTTCGCCAGACCTCTCCGCATCTTCTTCACCCATTCACCCAACCCAGATCGCACCGGATCTGGGAATCGAGCTCCTCCGCCGACCACCCTCGCCGGAGCTCTCCATTCCGACGCATCACGCACCTTCACTCCGCCTAACCGGGTCGAGGCAATTTGCCCTCGACCCGTGAGTCTTCTGGTTCGCTTTTCAGGTCAAGACAAGGGTCATCTGAGACCCTTCGCCATTCAGCCAGGAGACCCGGCTCCGCCGCCTTCGACCGAGCTCCTCGGAGCTCGGAGCGCTCGTCGGAGACCACCAGCAGACGCGGGAGCCTTCCGCGATTCTTCTCCGACCTCCAGAAGGCTCTCCAGAGGATCCTAGCGCACGCACCAGCCCGGCGAAAGTCGCCGGCGACTTGTTCTTCCAGGATCTTCAGCCGCCGTCCGATGAGGCCTCCGCTCCAGTCTTGATCTCAGCCGTCCATCTTTCGAGGAGCCGCGACCGTTGATCATCCAGAGGATCTCATCTGGACCGTTGGTAGCAGAGGAGAGAGGCACCTGAGCCCTAGCCGTCAGATCACCCACGTGGCCTCGCCTCAGCCGTCGATCGAGCCCAAGAGACACCGAAGAAGAGCGCCCGCCGTCCCGAGCCGTTGGATCTTCCACGTGGCGCCTATCGAGCCGTCGATGATAATAAAAGGGGTAAATTCATCTTAGGCCCCTCTGTTTGTTTTATTTCAATTTAGTCCTGTAATTTTTAAATTACGTTGTTTATTTTCTGGGATACTTGCAATAAGGACCTCGTACTTATTTTATTTGCACTTATACCCCTGTCTACGTGGACCACGTGCTTCGTCACGTGAACTTTATTGGGTTATTTGCAAATTAAGCCCTGTAGTTCTGGATGTTACGGATTGAATAAAAATTTTTTTACTTATTTGCATTTATGCCCCTGTGAGCATTTTATTTGAACATGTGCGGATTTTAGTGGGTTATTTGCGCCCAAGCCCCTGGACTTTTTGGTACGAGTTACCAAAAGGTCCAAGAACTTGGTTTTTATTACATTTGGGTCCCTGAGTGCCCCAGACACGCGCCTCGCGCGTGATTTCTTGGGTATTTTGCACCAGACCCCCCAGAACTCTTGGGTATTTGCACTTTGGTCCCTGTGCACAGTGCCCCTCCTTTGTTTTTGAATAAAATATCAAATCACCTCCAAATTCGATGAAAATTTGACACATGGCTCCTGCCATGGTGTAGAATTTTTGTGAATTTTTGAGGACATTTTTGATTTCATTTGCTATTTTTAAAAATTCAAAAACCCATATTTTTGCTACTGTTTGGATTCAAAAATCCCAAAAAATATATAAAAACCCTATAAAAATCCTATAAAAATTAGTTACTGTTCTTTGTTTGTTGTTTGATTTTCTAGCCAATTTTGGCTATTTTTCATTAAGTAAAAACCCTAAAAATCTAAAAACACCTAAAAACTCATAACAATCATATTAAATAATCTAAAAATCCAAAAACAATAATTAAGGTGCCCAAATTTTCCTTATTTTTCCTAGATTATAGGAAAATTACCTCCAGGGCTTTTTTAAATCCTTAAGTATTTTATTTTTGGGTCTTAAGCCTTGCTGGACAGTACCTTTTATTTTTAGCACTGTTTGATTTTTAGAAAATAATCTACCCATTAGAAAAATATCAAAAATTCACCAAAAACATTTAAAAACCCAAAAAGCATCAAAACAATTTTTCTTGAATTTTTGCTTGATTTTTGATGCTTTAAATAAATTGCCCAAGTGTGCTTGTGTATACTTTTCTTCATTGCCTTCACATTCTAAAAATCCAAAAAAATTATAAAAACAAATAAAAAAATACTACTAAAAAGTATTCTCTTAGATTTCTGACTACATCGTAGGCTGCAAGGTCAATCCGTGCTCCTTGTGTTCGACCCTGGGTGCTATACCAGGTTAATATCATAGCAGGACCGCTTTGTTTTACTTTCCGCATTTGTCGAGTGGTTCATTTTCTTGATTGACTTAGTTGAATGATAGAGGTCGCAACGACCTAATTTTCTGTACCTTTACCTCTGTCATTTGGCGTGTCATCAGAATGGCGCCGTTGCCGGGGAGCACGGCTTTGTAGTCATTTTTCTATTTTTGTCTCTCTCTATATTATTATTGTTTTCTGACATTCTCTCTTTGATTTTTGTGCGAGGTACTGCTTGGACGACTTGGAGCTTCTTTTTAGAGGACCCGTGCAGGAGGAAGAGAGAGAGAAGAAGGAATTTTTATTTTTGAGAGAGAGAGAGAACAATATTCGTTGTAATAACTTAGACTTTGGACTTGTGGACACTTGTAACTAGCGGGTCTGTTTCGCCGAGTACCGGTGTACTCGGGGGACCCATTTGGATTTTCGCGGCTTTTTCTGCGGTTTTAATAGCTAGCTGCCTTTTCCGGTGTTTACGCGGTTTTTCTCGAGCCCCTAGATCTAGGAATTTCTCTTGCTTGTGCCGTAATTAGTAGGGTCCCCACACTTAACTGCCTATCTGTTCCTATAGATCGTTAATTGGACCTACTAATAATAAATAATAAAAATAACTTAGTTGCTTTCCTGAGAGCCTACGTGCCGCGAGCCTACCCCACAAGCGCTACTCCTGAACTCGACCTGTCGAGAAGAGGAGGGGTAAGCCAAGACCGGACTCTTTGGATCGAAGGCGAGTAACTGAGTTAGACAGTTCTGCGATAGAAGTTGCTTATCTAGGACTCGGTTTTTCCCGTTGCATCATTTAGGTAGTTTTATTTCTGTCTTTAAATTCTGCGCGGATCACTTGCATGTAGAGTGCTGGAGACAAGGTACGCATTTCTATCTCTGCATGCATCATTGATTTCTTCGCGCATCGGCTTTTTCGTCTTCTCCCTCTGTTTTTGGCTTAATCATCAGGAGAATCGGAAAAATCGTTAGGCCGCTTGTATTTATTTTGAAAAAAATTAAAAAGAAAAACAAAAAAACTGGGACTGGATAACATTATTGACCCTAAAAGACACTCACATTAAAAATTTGTCTTGGGAGAGCAACCCCCTCCTTGTATGGTTTGGATGCGCGAGAGAGTGACCCGTACCCTAGATAGAGCCCTCCGGTGCTATTTCTAGCTGACTACCGACTCTTCCGTGCGGGCCAGTCGGTTGAAGTAGCATCGGGTATCCTAACAGGTCACGTAAGCGCTCTGATATTTTGTATGTTCACCCAATAAAATTGACAAGATAAATTGACCGAGCTTTCACGGTCTTCATATTGTGTTGCGTTGGTGAACCGGGGGTTTGCTTTGCGATCATATTTTCTCCAGATCCCATCCGCCCAACTCGCCAGATCAAGATGATGGGTAGACGATCTCTTAGGCAGCCTCTGGCTGCACCGCTTTCAGGCGCGTCTACTTCATCATCTAGGTTGGCCCGTGAGAGTCAAGACCAGCTCTCCGGGCCCGAGTACGATTCCACCCTGTTCCCCCTCGATCCCCTTTCTTTTGCTACTGAGAGACATGAGCCCGAGGAAAGACGAATTGATTTGACGGAACCTGAGTTGGGCTCATCTGATTTTGTAGACGTCGGTATGGCCGCCAGATCAGACGATTACCCCGGAGGTCAGCAGGGAGAGCAGCATGTCGTATTTGACCAGGGGGCGATCAACTCCACCCTGATCGCATCATTAGAAACAGTTCAGCAGCAGTTACGCGATCAGGGAGCTTTTATGATTGAGATGAGAAGGGAGTTGGAGCGACTCCGAGCAGAGCGAGACGAGCCGAGCGAGCCTGAGGACATTCCTGACGCTGATGCAGAGGCAGCAGCCGCAGCAGCAGCCGCAGCAGCGGCTGCCGCCGCCGCAGCAAGACCGATGCGGGAGTTACACAACCCTGGATCTACACTGATGCACCAGTGGGTGGTGGTACCTGCTATCGTGGGGGATTTCAAGTTCCCTCCGAATACCCTGCAGATGCTTCCTCATTTTCACGGACTTGCCACCGAGGAGCCCCACCTCCATCTCCAGGAGTTTTTGATGATCTGCAGCACTGTCCACGACCGTCGTGTGGACCAAGATACGATTCGGATGATGGCCTTCCCTTTTTCACTGGCAGATAGAGCAGCCGCCTGGCTGAAGCATCTAGGGAAGTTTGTTTACACCTGGGAGCAGCTCCGCACCGAGTTCTTAAACAAGTACTATCCACTCGGGCGGACGAATGCAGCAAGGGCCCTGATCAACAACTTCTCCATGCTCCCTAACGAGCAATTTCACGAGGCATGGGAGAGGTTCAGAGAGCTTCTGGATAGATGCCCACACCACGACATTTCGAAGCCGAACCTAGTTCAGAGCTTCTTTAGTGGGCTGACGCCAGAGCTTCAGGGACTGGTGAATGCTTCTTGCGGCGGGTCCTACTTTGCCAAGGACCACAACCAAGTCTGGGCCATCTATGAGGAGATGTCTGAAAATTACATGGTGATGTCCCAGACTCGGTTGTACACACAGAGAGCTCAGCCGCCGCCAGGACCCGTGCAGTACCAGCGGATAGCACGGGTTGATGCAGGTCCTTCCAGTTCGTCCACAGTTGCAGCCGCACAGGCAGAGTCGGCCGCTGCGGACATGGGGATTATCAGCGAGAAGTTGGACCGCATGGAAATAATAGAGAAGAAGCAGTGCCAGGGCATAACTCAGATGGAGCAAATGGCACAAACTCTGAGCGACATGAAGACCCAGCTCTTGTGTCTTCAGGAGGCACAGACGGCTCCTCAGCCCCGTCTTCTGTCGCGAGGCGAATCCGGCAGCAGCCGCAGCTCGTCCCAGCGCTCCAGCTCTTTGCAGCAGCCTAGACAAGTTCACCTTGTACAGGCGGAGCCATACCAGCAGCAGCCTCCCTCTTATCAGTCACCACCATCTCCAGACTTACAGATGGTGGTATATCAGCCGGATCAGCCTCTGGCAACACTGCCGCCAGACCCCTTCGATGCTGAGCCGTTGATGGATGTCAACGGGATTTGGTATGACCGTCCTCAACCTGGAATCCGACGAGACCATCCCGGATTCAGGTGGGGGAATGGAGGTAACCAGTCCCAACAGCAGCCAGCCGGTCAGGAAGGTCAGTACGCCCAGCAGAGAGATCACCAGCAGCCCCCAGCATACCAGCCATCATCCTTCGTATCTCGTCCCTACCAGCAGCAGGGACAGAATTGGAGACGTGAGCAGCAGGCTCACCAGCAGCAGCATCCTTCCTCTTACCCCTCTCAGCAGCAGCAGCACCAGGTCCAGCAGCCTCAGTACCAGAGAGGCAACCCGTCGGGCTCCCATGAGAGCCCCGCCATGGATGATCTAGCCCGCCTCTTCACAGAGCAGCAGGCTACATTTAGACGGGAGATGGACGAGTTCCGCCAGGAGATGCGGGACCTGATGAGAGGGAAGGCCGCCATCCCTGCACAGATCGAGCCTAATCCGAATAGCTTGAAGAGGAAATCTGAGCAGGTAGATCCCACTGAGCCTACCACTCCTCGTAACCCATTTGATGATATGTCATCGGATCTATTTGATGCTGATTTTGTTACTCTTAGGAGCGGTAGAAGACCAGCAGGCGGCGCCTCATCTGAGCGACAACGCGAGGATCCATCTAGAGCGCCAGATGAGGAAGAGGAGAGCGGTACTGAAGCCGCACATGATGTTGACGGTGGTACTGATACCACCCGAGATGCTATTTCCACCGGCGGTACTGAGGCCGCCGCTTCACCATATCGAGGAGGTGGTACTGACGCCACCAGAAGAGCTGAGCCAGACCGCGGCACTGAAGCCGCAAGACGTCTAGTTGTAGAGCCAGCTAGAGGTGGTACTGAGGCCACCAACATTTATTCTGATAGAAATGTTGTCTTTCCTCGTATGAATGTTTCTCAGAACTCTAATTTGAATAAAGGAAAAGGTTTAGTTTCTTCTGATCCCACTGTGGTGAATGATGTTTGTGAGGATCCGGTCATCGAACCGTCTAAGCCTATTCCTAGTCCTTCATCTGAGAAGGACCCTGTGATCCCCTTTCCTAGAGCCCTTGAGTTGGGGAAGGGGAAGAAAAAAGAAAAAGATCCAAAAAAGAGAGAGCAGGAGGAGTTCAGCCAGGGCATGATAGACCGATTTCACATCCAGCTGACCCTCAATGAGGCTTTGCAGCACATCCCTCTTCTTCAGCGATCCTTGAGAGACAGGACCACAGTCAGGAGGAAGAAGAGGAATAAAACCACAGAGATTCATGTGTTGACCAAAGCCACGTGTTACGCAATCCAGAACCATCTGCCGACCAAGAGGCCAGATTTAGGAGCCCCGTATGTCAGATGTCAGATTAGTGAGCAGAGGTTCGACCGTACTCTACTAGATAGCGGATCGTCGATCAACCTTCTTCCGGCAGCCCTTCTCGACCACTTAGAGTTGGGCACTCTTAGACAGAGCAGGACATACCTTCAGTTTGCTGATCGGTCTGTCAAGAGGCCAAAGGGGTTATTGCGAGACGTTGTCGTCACGATTCAGGGTTTGCAATTCCCCGTGGACTTTGTAGTGCTGGACATGGAGACCCCTGACTCGTTGACCGATTCCCCCATCATCCTCGGTCGCCCGTTCTTGGCCACAGCCAAGGCGGTGACTGACCATGACAGTGGGAAGGTATTCTTTCGCGTCCAGGGCGAGAGTATACAAATAGAGACGGTTAAGGACCACAGAGCCAGAGATAGATCCCGCTCAGAGGGCAGTACAGATTCAGAGCAGCTGACAGACGCAGAGCCAGACATCCACCAGGACTGTGATTTTGTGATCACAGATGATGAGGCAGTTTGGGCAGATCCTGCAGCACAGACCATCCTCTCATATTCAGATACAGCTGATGCAGAGACGATAGCAGAGGATAGTCTGGAGAGCACAGCCCTGGTTCAGGATACTATTGAGTCAGCAGAGTCGGACCTTGATCGCGACACGATTTTCAGTGATGGTGGTACTGAGGCCACCTTGCTATACGGTGGTACTGATGCCACCGCAGTTGATACAGATCCCTCGGATTCAGAGTCTGATTGGGCAGATTGTGATGATCAGATGCCAGACCTGGATCCACCTGAGCCTACAGATGAGGAGGAGGTAGAGGCAGAGCAGATTAGAGACAATGCAGAGGACCCGCCTTCTCCAGATCCAGTTTGTGAGAGTTCGTTATCATTTTCCCAGGCAGATTTGGTAGAATTGTCAGCATACACACATCTTCTTCAGAAGCCAGATTTGCCAGCACCCAGCTGTCCAGAGCTAAAGCCGCTCCCTACTTCGCTGAAGTATCAATTCCTTGCGGGAGAGTCTGAGATGTACCCAGTCATCATCTCTGCCGATCTGACTGGAGAACAAGAATCCCGTCTGATGGAGGTTCTTGAAAAGAACTGCAAGGCAATTGGATGGAGCGTAGCAGATCTCCATGGGATTAGTCCCTCGTTGTGCTCCCACCATATCTATCTCGAGGAAGGGGCAAAGCCGTCGCGTGAGTTCCAGCGGCGACTGAACCCCAACCTAAGAGAGGTTGTCATGAAGGAAATATCAAAATGGTGGAGCGCAGATTTTATTTATCCCATTTCCGACTCCAAGTGGGTTAGCCCCTTGCATGTGGTGCCCAAGAAGACTGGCATCACTACTGTGATCAGTGAGTCGGGAGAGGAGATTGCTACACGAGTACCCACCTCTTGGCGGGTCTGCGTTGACTACAGGAGACTCAACCAGGCCACCAAGAAAGACCATTTCCCCCTGCCTTTTATTGATCAGATCATAGAGAGACTGGCAGGGAAGAGCCATTATTGCTTCCTAGATGGGTACTCGGGCTACAATCAAGTGGCCATCGCTCCTGAGGATCAGGAGAAGACCACCTTTACCTGTCCCTTCGGTACATACGCCTTTCGACGCATGCCATTTGGGCTATGCAACGCCCCTGCGACTTTTCAGAGATGCATGCTGTCTATCTTTTCGGACATGGTAGGGGAGTGTTTGGAGGTCTTCATGGACGACTTCTCGGTTTACGGCGACGGATTCGATTCCTGTCTTGACTGCCTAGACCGAGTGCTCCAGCGATGTATTGCTACCCGCTTGGTTCTGTCTTGGGAGAAGAGTCACTTCATGGTGACTCAAGGGACGGTGCTTGGCCACATCATCTCCAACAGGGGCATGGAGGTTGATCCGGCCAAGGTTGACGTCATTAGAAAACTCACACCACCGTCTAATTTAAAGCAGCTACGGTCATTTCTGGGGCACGTTGGTTTTTATAGGAGATTCATTCATGATTTCAGCAAGATTGCCCGACCGTTGACTGACCTCTTGACGAAAGACACCGAGTTCCTTGTCGATGACAAGTGTCTTTCATCCTTTGAGACTCTCCAGCAGCGTGTTATTGAGGCTCCTGTCCTTCAGCCACCCGATTGGTCTCTCCCATTCGAGATCATGACGGATGCCTCTGATTTTGCCGTAGGGGCCGTGCTAGGACAGAGGAGGGACGGAGTTCCATTTGCCATACACTATGCTAGCCGCACATTGGATTCTGCCCAGCGGAATTATACGGTCACAGAGAAGGAGATGCTAGCAGTAGTGTTTGCCCTAGATAAGTTCAGATCGTATATCATTGGATCTAGAGTGACTTTGTATACTGACCACACCGCCATCAGGTACCTCATGTCAAAGAAGGATGCCAAGGCCAGACTTACTAGATGGATCCTTCTACTCCAGGAGTTCGACATTGAGATCAAGGATAAGCCTGGAGTTAAGAATGTGGTGGCGGATCATCTCTCCCGATTAGAGCAGCCTGAGGATTCTGAGCAGATTGATCCCATTCATGATACCTTCCCAGATGAGGCGATCCTTGCTATCACCTCACTCCCGTGGTATGCCGATATTGTGAACTTTCTCGTTGCTGGGAAAGTCCCACAAGATTGGCCCAGGCAGAGGCTTGAGACCTTCCTTGCGAAGGCCAAGTCCTACCACTGGGAGGATCCCATCCTTTACCACGAAGGAGGGGATAGCATCTGGCGTCGGTGTATTCCTCAGGAGGAGCATCATAGTGTCCTCACTTACTGCCACAAGCTTGAGGCAGGAGGACATCATTCTGGGAGGAGAACGGCACAGAAAGTGCTCTAATCCGGCTTGTGATGGCCTACACTCTTCAAGGACTCTGATGAGTTCGTGAAGAGGTGTACTGACTGTCAGAGGATGGGCACTTGTGGACAACGTGATATGATGCCGATGCAGCCCATTCACTTCTGTGAGGTTTTTGACGCATGGGGCATCGATTTCATGGGTCCATTCCCTAAGAGTCAGGGATTCGAGTACATTCTGTTGGCTGTAGATTACGTTAGTCGTTGGGTTGAGGCTATCCCCGCCCGAGCCGCTGATGCGAAGACAGTTTGCAGATTTTTGAAGAAGCACATCATCATGCGGTTCGGGGTTCCACGAGTTCTGATTTCTGATGGGGGGTCTCATTTCGTCAACGACCAGGTGAAGGCCCTTGCTAGCGAGTTCAGTATAGACCATCGTGTTGCCACACCTTACCATCCACAGACGAATGGTCTAGCTGAGGTGTCGAATAGGGAGATCAAGAATATTTTGCAGAAAGTCGTCCGCCCTGACCGAAAGAATTGGTCACAGCTTTTGGACTCGGTCTTGTGGGCATATCGGACATCTTTCAAAACTCCATTGGGCACATCTCCCTTTCGCCTCGTTTATGGCAAGCCGTGCCATCTACCTGTTGAGCTGAGGCACAAGTCACTTTGGGCAGTCACAGATATTCTTATGGATCCAGATGATATAGGAGACCAGAGGAGGGCAGAGCTAGCCGCCTTGGAAGAGCTTAGAGATACAGCTTTCTCAAACAGCCTACATTATAAGGAGAAAGTGAAAGAGTGGCATGATTCTCATATCAGCCACAAGCATTTTGAGATTGGACAGAAAGTATGGTTGTTTGATGCGAGGCTCAGATTATTTCCAGGAAAGCTACAGAGCAAATGGAAGGGACCTTACTTGGTCAGAAAGGTACACGATAACGGTAGCATTGATATATCTGAGTTATCCTCTGAGAGTACCTTTCGAGTGAACGGCCAGCGGCTCAAGCCATTTCTAGATCATGAGCCGCGGGACGTTATTATTGCCGCTATTCATTTTGCGTGAGATGTGGTCTTTTGACTCACATCTTTTGCATCTCACGCCTGATTTTCACTGTTCTTCCGCCTGTATAGATCCAGTTGTCCATATCATTCTATTCTTTAGTCCCACATCTCGTCTTTCATCTTATGATTATGCTATACTTAGGGTGTACTTTACCCTAAGTATAGGGGGGATGTTGGACCTGCGGGTATTCTTTTCATTCTTTCTGCTCCTGTTTTTGCTGCCTATACTTAGGGATATTTTACCCTAAGTATAGGGGGGGGCAGATTCTGTATATTCTTTACTCGGATCTCCCTTTATGTACAGCTTACTATACTTAGGATTAGTTAATCCTAAGTATAGGGGGAGACCACCGAGTTCCTCTTATTCTATTCATTTATTCGTTTCTGTACTTAGCCATTCCTTTTCACTTCCCTTTTACTAAGCACGAGTTATGTCTTCTTCATCGCTCTTGATCACTCTGAGGACATCGTTCGAGCTAAGTATAGGGGGGGGGTGTATATATTTCATATATACTTTAGCCATAACTCGTACTTTGTGTGAGTGTGTTAATAAATAAAATGGCTAAAAATCACAAAAATTTAAAAATTTTTCATGTACATAAACCTCTTCTATCCTTGCACATACATAGCTAGGGTATAAAGTATTTTTGTAAAAATGATTTCAAAAATCTTGTGTAAAGCTTGTGTAAATATTTTTGTATCAAAATTATGTATATAGTACAAAATTTTTCCAAAATGTTTTGAAAATCAAAAGTTTGCAAAAATCTTGTGTAAATGTGTGTAAATATCTTTTTGCAAAACTTGCACTTCATGCATCATCATCCGTGATTTCAAAACATTTTTCAAAAATTTTGCATGATTGTAAAATATTTGTAAATAGCATCTTGTGTAAATATATGTATAGAGTTTTTCTTGGATGAGAGTTGACATTTAAACTAAGCCTGGAATTAAATTGAGAAATGGAGCTTGAATAAGATCTTAATCCACTTAACTTTAAGAGGAACCTTATAGGACTTAGGGTTAAGGCTTTTCAGGTCCATAAGGACTTAATTCTTTGAGTCCACTAGGCTATGAGCATATGTCATCTTGATGAGCTTAAGTAGAGCACTTAACAACACACGCATGGCTCTTAGAGACAATGGCTTGACTTGCACCTGCACTTACACATGGCTCTCCACGGATGAGGTGGTGAGGAGGCAGTTTCCTTTGGCTTGGGGTAGCATATGAGGGTAGTACTTCTAGGCGGAACCTCTCTTCTTCTTATAGTGAAGGAAGTGCACCTCAACTTGGTCTAGTAGTGTTGAAAGCTAAAGACAGAAGCTGTGGGTTGCAATAAAGCTTCAAAAGAGGGATAGTCTACTGGCTCAAGAGGAAATTTCTTATATGCTGCACCATGTAGATATGTTGTACAGAAGTTTGAAAAAAAAATGCAAAAATGCAAAAAGAACTCCAAAAAAGTGGTGGGTCGGATTGAAAATTTAATAACCCCACCGGAGTATACATAGTCAAATAAAGCAAAAGCTTATGGTATCAATGTTACATCTCATGAAGCTTGCAGCGGGAGACTTAGCTACACTGGCTAAGCTTCCAAAACTCTATACTTCTACCCCCTCTTCTTGAGCCGGTTGCACTTGAACTTAGAAGGGAATACCCCGCTTCTCGAGGAAAGAGTTGCTAGACCGAGGCATTAGAGTTACCAGGTTGAGGGAGGTTGTTTCTTTGTTACTTCTGAGGTGGGGAGCCACATATCACTTACACCGCATGGAAAGATTCATGGTCATTAGAGTTTGTGTATGTAGACTTGTTCTGATCTGGTTTATTGAGGAGTCTTGCCCATAGATTGGTGGAACTTGGAGACTGTTGAGTTTTAAGCTTAAGTCCAAATAAGGTTCCGACACATTAATAATCTAAAGATCTGATCAAGCTCCATATTTCAATTTAATGAAGGAAAGTTTAATAAATCAACCTTGATCCATGTACATTCTCTTTCTCTTTTTCTTTTTCTTTCTTTTTCACTTCTTTTTCAAATAAGTGTTTGCTAAGGGACTAGCAAAGTTAAGCATAGGGGGGTGATGAATACCCATTCATCACTCTTTATTCTTATATTTTAGCTACAAAAACCTTTGCAAATACATGTAGATATGTGTAAATACAAATAATTACCAAAAGCATGCATTGTGTAAAAACCTGTAATTAGCATGTTTTTGTGCAAAAATAAAAGAATAAAGAGTAAAAAGAAAAAAAAGGGGAAATATTTAGAATAAATATTGAGCAACTTGACCCAAGGGAGGGCTCAGCATGGGCCTGACCGCATAAAAGACAAAGTAGGGAGAGATAGGAGCTCATGTGTATATACTTCTGTAAATAAATAAAATTATATTTTCCTCACCCAAAAATATGCTTGTACATATTTTGTGTATATTTAGAAACTATTAAAAACAAAATAAAAATTTAAAAATCAAAAATTCAAAAATACCCTTTCACCATGTGTATAGACCATCATCCTTTATTTATTTAATCCTATAAATAAATGAATTTATTTTCAAAACTTTTTTGTGAATACTCTAAGGTATATTTTGTAAATAAATCAAATAAAAAGAAACACAACAAAAATCAAATAAAAACAACAAAAATTAAAAATACAAAAATACAGTGTATATACCATGTATATAAATGTATATAACTATTTATTTAAACTATGAATATAAATAATTAAAATAAAATAAAAATACCATTTTGTTCTTTATTTTATGATGTAAATAAATAAAATATAAAATGGGCATAAAAAAATACATAAAAATAACAAATAAAAAAATCAAAAATTAAATCTATATAGTGTACATATCCCTATATATATAGCTACCCTATTTTTATTTCCAAAAATTAATTAAAAATCACCAAAAAATAGAAAAAAATAAAAGAAAAATATTTCATGTTTTGAGTTTTTCTTGATTCGGCCATTTTCTACCTTAAAATAAATAAACAAAAATTTCAATAATTGGCAGCTCCTGATTGGTCCACGGGGGATTGTTGACCCCGGTCAACTCCCCCGCGGACTCCTTCCTTTTCTGGAAGATGCGCGCCGCCCCGCCTTCGCCGATTTTTCCACGCGTCTCCAGGCTGTCACCCACGCAAACCCCGTGCCCGGATTCTTCGCCGATCATCCATCTCCCTCGCCGGATCTTTCGCCATGAAATCCACGCCTTCCTTAGCCGTCGTCGCTCAACCCTAATCGGCCCTGCCTCCATATATATCCCGACCTCCGCCGCCTCCGCGCCTCATCTTTGGCTCCTTACCTTCACTCCCGTGACCTCCATCGGAACCACCGAGGTGACAGCTCGCGTTGGCCTTTGTTGCAGTGAGGAGGAGGTGCTTGGACCATCGATCCGGCTGCCTTGCGCCGCCGTGCTCCGACGTCTGACCGGAGCTCGAGCCTCAGGCCTTGACGCCCTTCGAGGCTACGACCGGGAGTTAGCCACACTCCAGCATAGTCTTCCGCTCCACCCAGGTAGTCGATTAGCTCGTCCATTTCGTTTAATTTCTGATTTCGCCCAAATCGTATCTCCGACGTATTCCCCTGATTCCGGTCATCTCGCGTAATATCTCGACCATCCGACCCGACCTTCATCTTCGCCAGACCTCTCCGCATCTTCTTCACCCATTCACCCAACCCAGATCGCACCGGATCTGGGAATCGAGCTCCTCCGCCGACCACCCTCGCCGGAGCTCTCCATTCCGACGCATCACGCACCTTCACTCCGCCTAACCGGGTCGAGGCAATTTGCCCTCGACCCGTGAGTCTTCTGGTTCGCTTTTCAGGTCAAGACAAGGGTCATCTGAGACCCTTCGCCATTCAGCCAGGAGACCCGGCTCCGCCGCCTTCGACCGAGCTCCTCGGAGCTCGGAGCGCTCGTCGGAGACCACCAGCAGACGCGGGAGCCTTCCGCGATTCTTCTCCGACCTCCAGAAGGCTCTCCAGAGGATCCTAGCGCACGCACCAGCCCGGCGAAAGTCGCCGGCGACTTGTTCTTCCAGGATCTTCAGCCGCCGTCCGATGAGGCCTCCGCTCCAGTCTTGATCTCAGCCGTCCATCTTTCGAGGAGCCGCGACCGTTGATCATCCAGAGGATCTCATCTGGACCGTTGGTAGCAGAGGAGAGAGGCACCTGAGCCCTAGCCGTCAGATCACCCACGTGGCCTCGCCTCAGCCGTCGATCGAGCCCAAGAGACACCGAAGAAGAGCGCCCGCCGTCCCGAGCCGTTGGATCTTCCACGTGGCGCCTATCGAGCCGTCGATGATAATAAAAGGGGTAAATTCATCTTAGGCCCCTCTGTTTGTTTTATTTCAATTTAGTCCTGTAATTTTTAAATTACGTTGTTTATTTTCTGGGATACTTGCAATAAGGACCTCGTACTTATTTTATTTGCACTTATACCCCTGTCTACGTGGACCACGTGCTTCGTCACGTGAACTTTATTGGGTTATTTGCAAATTAAGCCCTGTAGTTCTGGATGTTACGGATTGAATAAAAATTTTTTTACTTATTTGCATTTATGCCCCTGTGAGCATTTTATTTGAACATGTGCGGATTTTAGTGGGTTATTTGCGCCCAAGCCCCTGGACTTTTTGGTACGAGTTACCAAAAGGTCCAAGAACTTGGTTTTTATTACATTTGGGTCCCTGAGTGCCCCAGACACGCGCCTCGCGCGTGATTTCTTGGGTATTTTGCACGAGACCCCCCAGAACTCTTGGGTATTTGCACTTTGGTCCCTGTGCACAGTGCCCCTCCTTTGTTTTTGAATAAAATATCAAATCACCTCCAAATTCAATGAAAATTTGACACATGGCTCCTGCCATGGTGTAGAATTTTTGTGAATTTTTAAGGACATTTTTTATTTCATTTGCTATTTTTAAAAATTCAAAAACCCATATTTTTGCTACTGTTTGGATTCAAAAATCCCAAAAAAAATATAAAAACCCCTATAAAAATCCTATAAAAATTAGTTACTGTTCTTTGTTTGTTGTTTGATTTTCTAGCCAATTTTGGCTATTTTTCATTAAGTAAAAACCCTAAAAATCTAAAAACACCTAAAAACTCATAAAAATCATATTAAATAATCTAAAAATCCAAAAACAATAATTAAGGTGCCCAAAATTTCCTTATTCTTCCTAGATTACAGGAAAATTACCTCCAGGGCTTTTTAAGATCCTTAAGTATTTTATTTTTGGGTCTTAAGCCTTGCTGGACAGTACCTTTTATTTTTAGCACTGTTTGATTTTTAGAAAATAATCTACCCATTAGAAAAATATCAAAAATTCACCAAAAACATTTAAAAACCCAAAAAGCATAAAAACAATTTTTCTTGAATTTTTGCTTGATTTTTGATGCTTTAAATAAATTGCCCAAGTGTGCTTGTGTATACTTTTCTTCATTGCCTTCACATTCTAAAAATCCAAAAAAATTATAAAAACAAATAAAAAAATACTACTAAAAAGTATTCTCTTGGATTTCTGACTACATCGTAGGCTGCAAGGCCAATCCGTGCTCCTTGTGTTCGACCCTGGGTGCTATACCAGGTTAATATCATAGCAGGACCGCTTTGTTTTACTTTCCGCATTTGTCGAGTGGTTCATTTTCTTGATTGACTTAGTTGAATGATAGAGGTCGCAACGACCTAATTTTCTGTACCTTTACCTCTGTCATTTGGCGTGTCATCAGTTCATCAAATGGTGTCGTTGTTAAGGACACGACTCGCCCTATTTTTTATTGAATTTTATTGCATTTTTTGATGTAACTATTTTCAGAAATTAAGGTCTTCACAATGTGTTTGTTCTCGTGTCATTTCTCATTTAATTTCTTGATGTTTTTCCTGACATTTTCCTTTGTGACAGGGCTCGTGGAGATCGAGAACACTTGAGAACCATGGAGGCTTGGAGTCGAGGGCTCCCGCTATGAGGAGTCGTAGAAGAAATCTAGAAGAATTCAAAGAGTTTAGTCAGCATTCTGTTCATGCATCTGTTTTAAGAAAAAGAAAAATGTGTATTATTTTTATTTCTAGCGCTCCTCTCTTGAGGGCTCGCGCATATAATTATGGACATGAACCTTTCAATATGGTGTGTGAAGACTCTTTGAGATGACTCTCTTCTTCACATTATTTTATGCTTGATCGTAGGTAGGACACACATTAAGAATATGAGATATCCATCCTATCTCCCTGATTCAATTAAATGCCCTAGACATCGATCTAGTTAGCCAAACTCAACTCATTTCTTCATCGCTAATAGTATCATGTTTTAGTATGGTTTTCATCGACTTGCATGCATTTAGCAATAAATTTAAATTCGGTCCTGCATATGCATGGAGAAAGCTAAAGGCACTATAAGTATCTCTCTCAAGCATATGCCATGGTTTTCACGAATGCATTGGTTTTTCTCGATCTTTCCCTAATTTATCACTTAAGGATATTAAATGAAATTGGGACTGTCCGATAGACGATGAATGTTTGACTTGTATCCACATTAACTTCGGTGATAACCTAAAGCTAAAACTGGGGTTGATAATTGAAGAACCCTAAAATACCTTGTTAATCTAGAGAAATTAACATTTAAATTTATCGTTGCAGTCAAGCAAATTAGAATTGATCAAAAACCGCAATTTTAATTATTAGTCCAATTAAAGCGAGCGGTCAACTTTTTTTACTTGGGAAGTCCAAGGTCAAACTCAGGGAAACAACTGTCTCCTTAGGTTAATTTTTAGTTGATCTCAAGATTATGTTTTCATAGAGCTATTTTTATATTTTTATACAAATAATAAATGAAATGCAATTATGGTAAAATTCGGGGACTAAAATATAGTTTATGATCAAACAATATCCAAAAATTATAAAACTTGGTCAGAATATGATATATGATGAAATTAAGCTTCTATATTTTTTGGAATTTTTGGATGCGAATTTATGAATGCAAATAGTATGATTTTCAATAATTAATTGTAATTAATATTAAATCTATTTATTTTCAAGAAATATATTATCTAAGATATATTACTAGATAATATATCTAAAAAAACCCTAAACCCTAAAAATGTTGAGTTTAATACCTATTAAAAATTAATTAATGAAATAAACAAATTGATTTTTATAAAGAAAAATATGCATGCAAATACTATTCTTTTTAGGCACAATGTAATTAAAAATTATTTCTATTATCAGTGAATTTTTTACCATTTTGGAGCTATGGTAATTTAATACGAATCTCTAAGCTTGAAATGGGAAAAATATGGTATTTTCCACACAAAGATTAATCATTAATTACCCAGACATCAAAAAATTTCACAAGCATGCCATTATGTAGAGAATTAATCGAATAACAAAGTGTGATTTTTAGGATAATAAAAAATGCAAGAATATTATTCAAATCACAAAAGGGACACAAGGGTCTAACTGCATAATCAGAAAATGAAATAAATAAAGAAAATGCAATGCTAGTGTAAATACCGGAACCCATGGGGGCTAGATGCAAAATTTTCAAGAGTTACATGACTAGCACGTGACCATGGAGTGGAGAGGGCGTCTCTGGAATACTAGCGAACTTGGGGATGCCACTTGCAAAATTTTCAAGCGATCACGTGCATAAAAGACGGGGACGTAATTGGAATAAGGTACTCCTCTGGGGGCTCTTTCGCAGCATGTCCCCCTCACGCATGCGAAGCACGTGAGGAGGCCTTGGATGTTACGCCTGGCGAAAGGGGGCGGCAAACATGAGTGAAGCGGCTAGCAGAGATGTCAGAGGAGATCCCCTTGGAGATTGGTTGCATCGGAGCGATGTATTCCCTCTCTGAAGTCGGTGACGTGATGGTGCAGTCGATGCCTTCCCCTCTGTGATGTCGATGTTGAATGGGGGAGAGGCGATGGTCGTGTAAGGAATGAGATGTCGGAGAAGGCGGAGCTCCAGCAGCGGTCGTTGGCGTAAGTGCTGCTGGCGGAGGATGAAGGCAACGAAGGCAAGGAGGTGTTGGCGTAGTGGATGGATGTAGGCTGAATCAATGGAGGTGCGTCGTGGATAGTCGAATGTGGTTGTTGTGGATGAAGTGCGGCGCACATGGCTGAAGTGGGCTTTTGATCGAGTCCGTGACTACTAAGGAGCGCGGGTCATGGGTGGAAGGGCGGCTGCGACCTAGGAGCGGCGATGCACCATCGCAAGCGCACTGATGAGCCCTGAAATGCCCTTGTTAATCTTGCAGGATTAACTTTTAATTTTGTTCATTACAGTCGAGCAAATTGGGATTAATCACAACGACCACTTATTTAGTTATTATTCCAATTAAAGTGAGCGGTCTACTTTTTTTACTTGGTAAGTCCAAGGTTGAACTAAGGGAGGCAGCTGCCTCCTTAGATTGATTTATAGTTTATCTTAAGGTTAGGATTTCAAGAGGTATTTTTTGGTATTTTTAAATGCGATAAATGAGGGGAATGCAAAGTTGGCGAAGTTCAGGGACTAAAAGGCAATTTTTGTTAAAGCAATGTCCAAAAATGATGAAACTTGGCCAGGATATGAAATATGATGGAATTAGGCTATTGTATTTTTTTGGAATTTTCTGATACAATACAAATAAATAACAACTAAATGAATGCAAATAATGATATTAAATGAATGCAAATAATGATATTGATTATAATAAATATTAAATCTACTCATTTTCATGAAATAAAATTATTTATATATATCACTAGATGATCTATCTTAGAAAAATCCTAAACGTTAATTTTTTGAATTTAATATCTAATAAAAATTAATTATTTAAATACATAAAATGATTTTTCTAGAACAAAATATGCATGTAAACGCAATTCTTTTTGGTACATACTATCATTGATTTTTGGAAATTTTTCGAGCAATGGTTAATTTCATATGAATTTCTAAGCCCAAATTGACTTAAATATGTAATTTTCCACAAGAATATTAATTAATAAATAACTACAAATATTAAAAATATCCCAAGCATGCCATATTGTAGAGAATTAATTGAAGAACAAAATGTTATTTTTAAAATAATAAATTGATGCAATGTAGAGGTTCATTAAGAATCTAATACAGGGATATGAATGCAATTTTGGAAATAAAATAAATAAAAGGAATTATGTGATTGTAATTACCAATATAGTGACAAAATTTATTGCAATTTTTCAGGTAGGTATGTGCCTTACATGTGACTTCAGTCACGAGGGTGTGCATGTGATTTTTCAACTCCAGGGGGGCTTCGGACACAATTCTTGCATGGGATGTGTGCAATGCACGCGCTTCCTAATTGATATTCACCTATAATGTGCGAAAACCAGGAGGGTTGGTTTGAAAATTCTCTAGGAGGAGATTTCATAAAGTATGTGTATCCCTCGTACTTCACGCCCTAGCAGAGGGACGGCTGAGGGCATGCGGATCATCCTTCGGGTGGGGCTCTGGCCATTGGTGCTGCTGGTGGTCGATGTTGGTGGCTTGCGCAGCGGAGGAAGGTAGAGTGCGTTCAACCTGAGGCAGGGCCCCCTTGCTCCAGGCGAATGTCAGAGGGCCGAGGCGGTTGGAGGGCTGTCGTCGATGGTGCGGCAGGGGGAAGCTCCTAGCAACATACGCCAAGGAGCTATAGCAGAGCACGGAGCAAGATGGCTGGAGGCGAGCGTGCGAGGTTAGCATGCGGGCATCATGAGGCTCCATGGGCTGCGCGGCGAAGCAGGCGATGAGTACTCAGGGCATCACAACACGTGATGGTGGGCGATGTGAACTCGGGGCGGCACGACACGCGATGGAGGATGAGTTGGAGCGAGTAGCAGAGAGGTGATCGAGCGGAAGAAGAACACTGCGAGAGAGGGAGCAGAGGAATTGGGGGTGAATAGAGAATTTACGAGAAAATAGAGGAAGGGAGAGAAAGGGAAGGACAAAGGAAGTAAAATAATAGGGGAAAAGGGATAAGAAGGAGCAGAGAGGGTTGTACCTGTGATAGAGGGGGAATGGATTTTCCTCCGATCGTCACTCTTTGTCGTGGCGTCGATGAAGCTTAGCAGTTACATGGAGCAGTTGCAATAAGGGAGAGGTAGACATCCTTTGGATCTCGTCGAGGAGGAAAGGGGGGACTCGAGAGTCTCCAGTGATGGCGGATGAATCTCTAGGTCGTTGGGGAGGTGATTATATAGGATAGGCAGGTTGTAATAAGGATGGGATCAGGGAATGGCGACCGAGTTGATGAGGAGGTGGTAGAGCCCCGGCGGTAGAGGTGTTGGCAAGAATTGAGGGAGCAAAATGGTCACGTCTTCACAAAAGTTGCTCATCTCGATGAGATCTACAACTTTGATGAAGGAATCAAAAGAAAAAGAGGTCATTTGTGCAAAATGATATTTTTTTGGGTGTTCTGTGTACATAGAATATCTTGATTTTTGGATTTTGTAATTTTTTAAATTAAGAGAACAATTGAGAAAAATTATGATAAAATAAAAGAAACATATTTACATACTAATATTTTTTTAGATTTTTAATAAATAAAAAATATGCAAATAAAATAAAATGGGAAAACGTGAGATAATTGTACAAACTTATAAGGGACACTCAGACTTGGTCGGTTTCTTTGATTTTAGTCTCATTTTAAATTTGGATTTTTATGCATTTTAATAATTTTTCATCAAAGATTATAAATGAAAAATAAATAAAAGAAAAAAGGTTGATTATGTACATTAAATATCAGGTCAAATATTGCTAAAATACAAAATGCGCAATAGAGGTCTAAAATCCAACTTTCACATATGTGCTCTAATTTTTATAATATTGGTCTTGTTTTGAATGTCTCTGAATATATATTACTTTAAAATGAGTAAACCTAAATCAGATATTGTATGAGGAAGATATGTGCATTTTAGTATGTCTATTCTGAAATTTGGGTTTTATCGGACCAATTATTTTAGTTTGTAAATATTTTGTATTTTGCTTTAATCTTGTTAGTAATATGTACATAATGAAGGTGGTTTGATGTCTATTGGAGCTAGCATGAATTAGTTAAAATGCATGAAGTTGGATGAAAATGTGAAGATGATTATGAGTTTAATTTTGAGTGCTAAAATGCAAATTTTAATTCTAAGTGCATGACTGGTAAAAATACATATTAAATGATGAAATGCAGCTAAATACTCGATAACGAAGCTCTATTTTCATCTTTTAATATGATGAATCACAGATCCATCAACCCCATATGCTTAAACATTGCTCGTCCCCGAGCAACTAAAATGAAGTGCAAAAGTGAAATGATGTTGGGTTCCATACCAAGGTCATGAAGCAAATGTGAAAATAGAGCTAGACCCTAAAAGTAACAACCCTTGAGTTCTGCGTACCATTATAACAGTTCCGGCTCGGAAGTCATTTTAGATCAATCCTTTTCCCAAAGCATACCCTATGAACATTGAACAATTGTCTCTTATGTGTGAAAGGTTTTAGCTCTTCCCATCAAGAATGCTGGACTACCATGCAGACCTCTCCCACAATTACTCTTCCTCGGGAGGTCAGATATTTCCTTCTAAGGTCTGTCGTGTTGTGTTCAAAATCGAAAAGAGGCAGAAATTAGAAGAAGGGGAAAAGAACTAGATGATGACTCGTGTAGTCACCTCTCCTTGTGAAGCCGTCTAGTTTAGCCAAGCCTCCACCAAGATCTGCAGGTTTTCTTGAATCTGAACCTTTTTGGTCAAATATTTATTTGGTAGTTTGCTTTTTTGGTATGAATTTATAGTAACTCTGCATGGATCTGTTGTGGCCCTATGGATATGGAATCTTTTTTTTGTACATGTTTTGGGGTCTTAGAAAAAAGTGTGCCCAACCATCCATCCCTTATCCGAAGCCTTATTTCAACCCGTACTCCGGTCTTTAGATGTCCACGCTACCAGAAAAGAGATCGAGACAGTCTTTCAACACCTCGTCTGAGTTGGGCTAAGTACATAGTGTGAGAGAACATATTAATTCCCTACTCAGAAGTTATACCCATAATTAGGAGACCATGTTAGACACTAAGAGTCAAATGATGCACATTATCAAGCGGAACTTGAAGAATTAAGTCAAAAGACCTTAAGATTTTAAAATCCTCTTACTTCGTGAAGTTCCTCTGTAAATTAGGTAGTTAAGGCCAAGTAAAGACCACTCTCTACTTCTAGTCCTAACTATGTTCAGAACCTAATAACTTTCCATTTTGCATATGCTAAATATTCAAGTGAAATGCAGATGCATATGAAGTGCATATGAGGTGCATGGTGCTTCTTTTTTTGAATTCAATGATGATATGCAAGAGAGATTTTCCATTTTTTTTGTTTTTTTGGTTTTTTTTGGACTTTACCCATCCCGTAATTATTGTATAATATATAAAAATACATGAAAGTATGACATTTGGGTAAATTATATATGTAATATATACTCACCCCCTGTACATAGCGTATGTTATGTCCTCAGAGCACAAGAAGTGACAAAAAGACATAGAGAAAAAATAATAAAAAAAGGTGTATAGAAGTCAAATGCTCCCTATACTTAGGCTATGGTCAGCCTAAGTATAGAAGGAGATCAAAAAGTGGAGTGATCGAGGTCAAGAGGGGAAATGGATAAATATATACAGGGTGGGCATCAACCCCCTCTATACTTAGGCTCTGGTCAGCCTAAGTATAGAAGAAGAGTGAATATAAGGACCAATGAGATCTAAAGAATATACAGAGCGAATGAGGGTGGGTAAGATACATATCCAAAAGTGATGTGAATTCACGTTTCCCTAAGATGAGATCATGGGATTATAGGATGTACATGAATGAGATCTCCTCAACTTGGGCCAGCTGCTCATCTGATCCTACAAAATGCTTCAATAGTTGCCCATTCACAATGAACGGTTTTGCATCATCTGTAAGCTTTGAAATCCATACACTGTCATTCGTATTCACTTCTCTGTCAATGAAGGGTCCCATCCATTTGGATTTCAACTTGCCCTGAAAAATCTTCAACTTGGCATTGAATAACCATACTTTTTGCCATGGGACAAAATTCTTTTGTCTGATGCGATGATCATGCCAATGCTTGATTCTATCCTTATAAATCGCACGCTATCATATGCATTGTTTATGATTTCTAGATGCTCGTTTAAATCCATCTTTCTGCTTTAGTGTCCTTCATTAGTGTTCTAGTTCACTTTCTTTAATGCCCATTCGGATTTTTGTATCAGCTCTGCGGGTAGATGACATGGATTTCCATAAACCATCATGAATGGGGAAGTTCCAAGCGGGGTCTTGTAAGCAGTATGGATCCCCATAAAACTTAATTCAAGAGCTTGGACTAGTTCTTCCTTTCAGAGCGGACTTGCTTTTGCAAAATACCCTTCACTTCCCTTTCGACACCTCAGCCATGCCATTTAATTGTGGATGGTATGGACTAGCGATACGATGTTCGATACCGTAGTCCGTTGTCAACCTTTTCATTTCCCTGTTAACAAAGGGCTACCTCCGTCAGAGATGATGACTTTGGGAACCCCGAACTGTGAAATGATGCGATCTTTCACGAACTTGCAGACAATTTTGCTATTTGTGGCTCGGGTAGAGATAATTTCCACCCACCTTGATAGATAATCAACTGCCGAGAGAATGTGCTCATAATCATTGATGTTAGGGAATGGGCCCATGAAATCTATACCTCGTGCATCGAAAACATCAACCACAATGACCGGTTTCATGGGCATTTCATCTTTGGGACGGACAGTCCCTCCCATTCTTTGACATACTGAACGTGACCTAACAAATGCATATGCATCACAGAACAGGGTCGACCACTACAAGCCAAACTGAAGCACATTCCAGGCGGTCCTCTCACCGGAGTGATGTCCTCCTTCCTCCAAGGAATGACAGTAGGTGAGGACACTCATGTATTCATCCTGACCGACACAATCTGGACCTTTGAAAAAAGGAACAGATCCTCTCAATGGTATTTCCTAGATTCCGACTTAAGTCGATCAATGGTGCTCTTGGGGCAATCATGGGGAATTGTCTTGGACACTAAGAACTTCATCATGGTGGCATACAATTGAAGAGAGTCGACAAAACAGATCGACTCTTCAGGGAAGGAGTCCTTGATGGGGCCAGTCTCAGAGGAACTAGGTAACTCTATGTGGGAGAGGTGATCAGCCACCACATTCTTCACTCATGGCTTATTCTTGATATGCAAATCAAACTCTTGGAGTAATATGATCTACCTAAGAAGATGCATTTCGCATCCGTCTTTTCCATGAGGTACTTGATGGTTGTGTGATTAGTGAACACGGTGACCTTAGACCCTAAAAGATGCGACATGAATTTGTCTAAGGCAAACATTACGGTAAGTATTTCCTTCTCTGCGACAGATTCCGTTGAGCATGATCAAGTACTTTTCTTACATAGTAGACAACATAAAGAATCCCTTCTCTCCTTTGTCCTAACATGGCCCCAACGGTAAAGTCCAAAGCATCTGCTATTATCTCAAAAGGAAGAGACCAATCTGGGGCCTATAGGATAGGAGCATCCATGATTCTCCTCCTTAGGATCTCAAAAGCCTCAAGACACATGTGATCTATAATGAACTCCATTACTTTTCCTAAGAGATCTGTTAGCGATCGTGCAATCTTTGAAAAGTCCTTTATGAATATGCGATAACAACCGACATGCCCAAGGAATGTCCGCACTTGCTTAATGTTGGTTGGTGGTTAAAGCTTCTCAATCACATCCACCTTGACAAGGTCAACCTCCATTCCCTTTTTGGAGATGACATGCCCCAACAAAATGCCCTCTCGAACCATAAAATGGCTCTTTTCCCAAGAGAACACTAGATTTACTTCACTACACTTTTTGAGGACTCGATCCAAATGAGATAAACAAGTATCGAACGAGTCATCGTGGACCGAGAAATCATCCATGAAGACCTCCAGGAAATCGCCCACCACCTCGGCAAATATTGTACTCGTGTATCACTGGAAAGTCCCCGGTGCATTACATAACCCAAAGGGCATGCGTCTGAATGCATACGTACCAAGTGGACATGTAAAGGTGGTCTTTTCCTGATCCTCTGGAATAATGGCTACTTGGTTATAGCCCGAGAACCCATCTAGAAAGCAGATTAATTCTATCCACGCAAGTCTATCTAGGATTTAGTCTATGAAGGGTAAGGGGAAATGATCCTTCTTCGGCGTGGCATTAGAGCATTTGTAATCCATACAGAAAATGCCACGACGTGGGTACTCACATCGCAATCTCCTCTCCATCCGAGCTGGTAACTATCTGAAGTCCTGCCTTCTTAGGGACTACATGAAGTGGTGCCACCCACTTCGAATGGGATACATAAACCCCGCATAATACCATTTTCAATCTCCTTCTTGACCACATATTGTAAGCTTGGATTCAACCTGCACTAGAACTCACGAGAGGGTTTAGCACCTTCCTCAAGGTAAATATGGTGCGAGTACAAAGCGAGGTTAATCCCGCAAAGATCGGACATGCTCCAGCCTATGGCCTTGCGATTCTTTTCAAGAATCTCTAGCAAGCGAGATTCTTGTTCTCTAGTCAAGCTAGAACTGATAATGATCAAAAACTTCTAAGATGGGCCTAGTTTGACAGGGAGGTGATGAGGTAGGATGGGTGCAAGATTGACGAAGGTTGTTGGGAACGATGACCGATAAATAAGAAGCATAAGGAGAAGCATGGAGACGTGGGTCCTGCGGGGGTGGCTATTTGATTGGGAAGGTTGGAAGGGGGAGATAGAGTGCACGTACAACACATGTGGAAGGAGGAAATGCGGAAGCATGAGGAACAGTGGCCGTCTGATTGGCCAAGGTTGTGCGGTCAAGATTTCTCCATGTGGCTATTATTAAATTACATTTTTTATTATTCTTTATTTAATTTAATTTAATTAATTTTATAATAAAATAAATGAAAAATAAATACCAAAATGGGTGACATGTGGCAGCTCCAGGAGCGGCCACGTGTCACTCCCAGAAAATTCAGAAAATAAAATTAGAAGATAAATAGAGAAGAAATATCAAACAACATCGGATCGAAAAATTTTCTTCACGAAAGTTGCTCATCTCAATGAGATATATAATCATGGATCAAGAGTAAAAAAGGTCATCTTTACAAAGTGATATGTGTACATATAACATTGATGATTTTAGGATTTTGTAATTTTTTCATGATTTTAAAATAAGAGAAAAATCGAGAAAAATTAAGATAAAATCAAAGATAAAAATTTACACATTAATCTATTTTTTACTATTTTTAGTAAATAAGGCAATAGAAGAATAAAATAAATACGAAAATTGAGAGATAGTTGTACAAACTCACAAAAGACACTCAGACTCGGTCAGTTTCTTTAATGTCAGTCTTATTTTAGATTTGTATTTTTGTTAATTTTATTAAAACTTTCATTGAAGAATATAGATGAAAAAGAAATAAAATAAAAGGGTCAATTATATACATAAAATACTAGGTCAAATATCGTTAAAACACAAAATGCGCAAAAGAGGCCCAAAATCCAACTTCACATATGAGCTCGGTTTTTATGAAATTGGTCTTATTTTGAAGATCTTTGAATGTATATTACTTTAGAAGTAAGTATACCTAAATCAAACACTGTGTGAGGTAAATATGTGCATTTTAGTCTGTCTATTCTGGAATTTGGGTTTGTCTCACGAGCCAATAATTTGAGGTAGTATTTTTTTGTATTTTTTCCTTTAATATTGTTAGAAATATGCACATAATGAAGGAGGTTTAAGGTCAATTGGAGTTAAAATAAATTAATTAAAAATGTATGAAGTTAGTTGCAAATGTGAAGATGATTACGAATGCAATTATGCATGTTAAAATGTATATATTAATTCTAAGTGCATGAATGGTAAAAAATACATATTAAATGATGAAATGCATCTAATATTTGGGAACAAAACTCTATTTCATCTTTTAGTGTGATGAATCTCAGACTCATCAATAATGCAAGCGATGAAATAAAAAGAATAAAATTCACTTTTGGATTATAGGAGAGAGATCACCGTCATTGTGTGCATGTTATTTTCAATGTTGAAAGGTGAGGAGGTATCCATGGGATAGTATCCAAAACTTATCCTTTAAACCGTATGTAATGTGCTTGAATTTTGAATAATCACCAACAAAATGGACTAGATAATTGAGTATTGTCTACTTGGTTGAGTATGATGGTGTCTTATCCCAACCCTCCTATAACCTTAGATTTACAACCCCTCCCCCCATCTCCATCCAACCATTTGTGTAAATCCACTCTACCCTCTAACCCTAACCGTTCTTCAGTTCCCCAGCTTGAAATCCACATCAAATACTTAGGCTACTTTTCAACCTAAGTACAGGGGGAACCTTGTACATAATTGAGATTATTTACCTAGGATCTCCCCATCCTCGTTACATATCCATTACTTAGGCTATTGACAACCTAAGTATAGGGGGGTCTTGAGTCATTCTTCCCTCTTCTTGTCTTCTTATACTTAGGTTATTTTGACCTAAGTATAGGGTGGCCATTTGAGTCAGTTCTTTTATATCATCTTATATTTGACCTATGTTATGGCTTCATATCACTTTGTGTTATGAGGACATAGCAAAAGTGAAGTATAGGGGAGTATACCCTATATATTGCATATATACTTTAGCCATAGCTCATATTTTAAAATCCTTTAAAACTTTTCTGGGCAAGGGTTAAGTATTCTTGTGAACATTTTTGTAAAATTGTTGTAAAAATCTTTTGAAAATGGATTGTTTAATTGTTTCGTAAATTCAATCAATCCTTTTCAAAAATCTCATAAAAAATATTAAAAATAAAAAATCTTTTCTTGAGCAGTGACTACTGAGCTTAGAAATGAGTAGCCATTTCGTAGCAAGGGAACTACGGTCTACCTTAGTAGAATGGGTAGTTAAAAGACAATGCGAATGGTATTGTCTTGAAGTAATACGGGTAGTCATCCAACAGACTGTACTTACACCCATAATGGCTGGGAATGGTGGAACCATTCATATGAGCTTGGACCAGTCATTATTTCTCTTGAGATTAAAAAAATCTCATAAAACTTGTAGAACTAAAAAATAGGAAAAATACTAACTCTGGATTTGGTGTATTCTTGACACATTCACTATCACTCAAGGCTTAAGAATTTGAGGACACTTGGTTTCTGGGATCTTGAGAATCTGAGTTAACTAGCCTCAATCACTAGGGTTTTAAAACTTAATAATCCACACATCCCTAGTTTGAAAGATCTGAGCATTATATTGCACTCTTCAACTCCACCCTCTAAAAAATATGACCAGCACATCACTTGTACAACCGCGTGATTGATGAAATGGAGTTGAGTTATCACTTGAGGAACTAGGATTGGTAATTTGAGTCTAGACCCGATCTAATGATACTCAAGGATGGGGTCGTAAAGCCCTATCTAGTATGTGAACAAGTCCTCATGTTATCGTTTGATATTTACCTATGTTCCAGGGTGTGATGAAACTTAAATAATCATTGATAAGTGTTCGCCAACTCTTGGTAACAGCAGTAGAGCTGGCCAAAATGAGTAAAATAAATTTTGAGAGAAGTCCTCTCAAAGAAAATCTCTATCATTACAAATACAAATTCAAAGGGCTTCCACCAAAGGCAAGTGCTCACAACCATTTAAAAGTGTCCACTTGGACCAAACACTATTAGTACCAAGGAGTCGTGCTAGCACCAAAAAAGGGCTCTGCATCGTATAGTGATACAAGTCTGGGTGTCGAAGGTATCTTAGATACTCAAAAGAGACACACCCTAGTGTGCTCCCAGGAAAACATGTGCATACGACTCCAAACTCTTTTGGCGGACACATTGATCAACAAAAAATATACATGTGTTGAGTAATAAGGCACTTGAGAGGACCCTTGTTCCAATGTGAGGGAGAGAAGAAAATGCACAGTCCTATGCCCTCCATCATTTGGTCGTCCATCTGTACTTTCAAGTCCGACAAACTAATGAGACGGTGGATTGAATCAAGAACCAACTCATTCCCTCGTATTGAGGACCAGGTCTTGAGGAGAGTATCATGGACTGGAACCTCGAGTGACATCTCGACTCGATTCTCATGAATGCAATACACTAATTGTCATATCCTTATATTATAGGTATAAACAAAGAGTCTTTGATAATTGATAATTAGAGAAGTTGGATTTCTTTTGACTAGAGCATGGTTGAGCCCAGAATTTTATGATCGCTTAAATTGAGGGTCTTTGATGAATCTTGCCTTGAAAATTCATATGCCCTGTCAGGAATTAATCCAGCTCCTTCATTCGGTATATGCTCGAGGACGAGCATAGCTTAAGTATAGGGATATGATGAATCTATGAGGAATCATCATCATTCTCTCTTTTTATCCTTGAAGAATAAGAAGTTTATTGGAAATCTTCATTAATTCATCATCTTGTCACCTATCCCTTGTAATTAACATTAACCCTAAATAATTGTATTTAATACTAACATTTTCCTTTGTTTTCTTATTTATTAAATTTCCCTAAAATTAGGTTAAATATTGTATATATTTATCTTGGCTTTAAAAGAAATTAAAAATACAAAAAATCATGAAACACTTTAAAACTGGGTATTTTTACCTATTAAAAATGCTACCAAAAATTGTGCTTTGTACAAATGATCTTGACTTTTTGTTCAACATGAAAATTGTAGATTTCATCAAGATGTACAACTTTAATGTTTGACTATTTTTTAGTTCTACCTCATACTATTTCTTTTCTAATTTTCTTCATTTATCCTATTTTTTGAATAATTGATTGGGCCATGTGGTGCCCTCTAGGATGCCCATGTGGCCCCTCCCTTTGCATGCTACCTGACCCCCACATGGGCCGTCTAATCTCACCTCTCCTGCCTCCATCCTGGCCATCCAGTGGTGCTTCCATCTCTGCCTTTGGTTCCATTTCATCGTCTCATATGGATCACTCCCTTCCACTTCCATCAGAGTCGTTTGATGGCACCCCGCATCTAATTGTCGATATCTTTCCACATCACCCACTCCATCCCTGCCATTGGATGAATGCCCACCTTTATCTCCACCGCACGACTCCGCCTTTCCCTCAACCCTCTGATCATGTTGATCAAGGCGATCTACACCTTCCACTTGTGCCCTCGTCAAGGCTGTTGGATCGTGAGATCCAATGGCTATTCATCTTTCTCAATCTCCTGTAATGCCTCCTCTCCATAAAAGGCCTTGCTCCACCCATACCCATTCCTATTTTGGCCACCACCAAGACCACCCTCTCTGCTCCCTAGTGGTCATTTAACCCCTCTCTCCTCTGCTCTTCACATGACCATCACTACCATGTACCTCGCCTCCATTTCTCTTAACTGTCGTTGCAAACTTCCCCTGTGACCATCACAACATCTGAACTTCGTCGCCTATAAAATGACCCCCTTTACCTCATTCACACCTCATCTACCCATCAACGGGCACATGCCCAGCTTCAGTCACCCCTCCAGTGACATCAGAGAGATGTGTTCATGAGGCGAGGACGACCCTTGCCCCAGTTTTGACCCATGGTCTTCTTCGACCATATCATAGTGGCCCTGCCACCGTTGAGTCCCGTAGAGAGGCCACCCAGGTTGAGCGAGGATTGGAGCTTTGCAAGAATCTCAACACATGTCGATTCCTCCACCATTTCTCCTACTTTGATCATGTATCTTCATCATCCTTATTCTCACCATCTTTCTCTGAATTAATTCCACTCACGCATGCATCCACCACGATCCCCATCCATTTCCAAAGCCTCGCCACCCATTGTAGAGCTTCGCGCCATCTTCTCCCTTCTCCAAACCCCTCCCCACTCCGACCCATCTCCTCTATCGTCAAGGCGGAAGACGCATCATGCCTCCCCCCTACACCCTCTACATGTCTCCATCTCACTAACAACACATGCACGACACTCACTGCCTCTATCTTAACCTTGTAGGTACCCCTTTGCTTCAATGTTCGAAGCCAACACCACACCTCCCATCTGGAGCGTTCCCTCCAGCGAGTTCACGTCATCATCGACTTCAAGATTGCCTAGAACCTCCGCCTCCCTTGGATCTTCTTCGCCAACACTCCAGGGTTTTTCCTAAAGCTTCAACATAGACGGAGAGGCTAAGAGGAGTTTTGGGAGTCTTGCCGGATCCAAGTCCCCTCGCTGCCACCCACGGTAGAGGAAGAAGGAGCAGATGCCCTTGGATCTTGATCCAAGGGTATCCGTATCAGAGGGATTTCAGCTGTAAGATTGTCGCTGTAGAGTCTCCATCCAATGGTCCAATGAGAGCCATGTAACCTTTTCGAGGCACAGAGGTTTGGTGCACTGAACCTCCCTCAAACCGTGACAAGCAACCACATTACCCGATCCTCATGTTTGGGAGTCACCGAACCTCCATGCCTACCCTAAAAGCTCGGGTAGACCAAGTCTCACCCCGAAAGCGCCAGTAGCCGCCACATGGCCCGAGCCTAGCCTGCTCGCGTGCCAAGCGTGTGAGAGCTAGGTAATTTACGGGGAAGTCTTGCATAATTTTTAAAATTATATAAAGGCCCCCGTGCATAAGGAAAGTTTACAGTATGGCCCTCTTTCTTCTAGAAATTGCAAATAGGTCCCTGCAAGGGCCTATTCGTAATATTATCTATTTATTTTCATGCATTTTATTACAATTATGCCCTTGCAATATTTTATTCATAACTTGAGCATTCAAACTCCGATTCAGTTGATTTTAGTCTCATTTTGTTGCTAATTTCATCATCTATCTAATGACACATTTAAATTCATGATTTAACACTTAATTAATTTTGATAATTTTTGAGATCCATAATGTCTCTTGCTCTTTAATCTAAATGCCATTAATTATCCTTATTGCTTATTGTGACTCATAAATATACCCTTATTCTATTGCTCTTGTGTATAGTTATGTTGGGCATTTTTGCACATCACTGTTTACTTCTTTATTTGCATTTCACATTGCATCTCATGTTAATTGCATAAAATCAAATAAAAACTGCATACATCATGTCAATTGCCTCCGCATCACGTTGTTTGCATCCGCATATCATTTTGTATTGTGCATCACCTTTGCATATGAAGACCTAGATTTAGGAAATAATCTCTCATCATTTAAACAACAATTTTCGATGAATAGACTAGGAGGCTCGTGGTACACTTACAAAGTAAAATAACTGCCACATATTCGAAGTTGTGGTCTTTATTGAATCGAAATCTGTCTCGTGTACTACAATAATACGACGATATTAAAGAGGCATTTTTTGCAGTTCATGACCAACTCACCTGCAGAATCCTTACACAACACAAACTTGACAAGCTGAATATCTCTTCTGTCAGTGGTTGTCATTTGTACAAAAAATGATATGTAAATTATTCACATCGTTTTGACGAATGCATGGTGACCAGATCTATCTTCACATCCTGTTGTCTCAAACCTAATATCAGTTCTTTCATGGTTTACTTAAATCATCCAATTTTGAGACTTAGAAGTTCCTCGCCATTAAGTCTTCCCTACAGTGGGCAACCTGTAAAGCACATTGTAAGTACGCTTTTCATGCCATTAGATCACAAGTCATTCATTAGAGAGGTTTCACTTATTTGTTTGATCAACGAGGGATTAGAACGGATCCCTCCTCAGGGCTTACTACAACCATGGATGATCTTGGTAATTTCTCACTCTTTAATTATTACCTTTTTCCTTATGTATTATGCATGCACTTTGGAATTAGATGCAAGTTCTTCTCTTGGTGGTATTCTAAAAGAAATCTCCAGACACACACCCTTGAAGTTCAAGAAACTGACGTCTATCTTGCCGCTCACGAGATCTTGAAGGAAGCTGAACTCGGGATGTGTTCTCTTGGACTATTGATGTTGTTGATTGTCTCGATCAATCACCACTTCTTCTTGCTAAGAACATCTCTTATCATTTTTTCTTGTTTAACTTATTTACGCCTCAAGCATACTTGGGCCTTTTGAGGTTGTTGAACTTCAGAGGATGCCACGTTTATATTTGTGCCACACGCTTGTGCGAGCCTAATGTATTTGGTGATTTTTTTGGTATGCACTCGAGTTTATCATACGAATGAAGTTGATCTTTTTTAGCTCCAATCTAAATCAACTCAACTCAACATCGGGTCTAAACTTTATCAACGAAACTTTCCCATCTTATAACTGAACTCCCTTTAGTTTTTCATCTCCTTATAAAAGTGATCAATGCCCACAGTATAAAAAGTAAACTGGAAATCTTGTAAAAGAAGACGCATAATTCTCCTTTTTCGCTTTTGCCGCGTCGTTACCTTTCTTTCCCTCTCGCCTCAGCTTTCTCGGGTTCTCTTTACCCCCCGCACACCCCTCCACCACCACGACGAGACCAGTGGAGGGATCAGATCGGACTCCTGTCAAATCCCCAAGGGAGAGAAGAAAGCAAAGCGGCGGCGCTCACCATATCCCTCTCATCCCTCTCCTCGGATCGAATCCCATCCCCCGATCCATTCGATCGACCGAGCGGATTGATGATGGTGATCGGGAAGGGATCGTCGAGGAGCGGCAGCAAGTCGCACCAGCTGTTCAAGGACAAGGCGAGGAACCGCGTGGACGACCTGCAGGGCATGTTCACCGACCTCCAGTTCGCCCGCAGGGAGAGCCGCACGGGTGACGTGGTCCTCCTGGAGGAGCAGGTCCACCAGATGCTCCGCGAGTGGCGCGCCGAGCTCAACGAGTCCTCCCCCGCCTCCTCCCTCCATGTAACTCACCCCTCCCTTCAAGACCGCATCTGTATCTTTTTCCAGCAGCTCTGCATACATGGGCGTCGCCATGACTTCTGCAGGGCGGGGCGAGCCACGTCTCCTCCGATCTCTCGTCGGATATCCGCCGCCTCCTGCAGCTCTGCGAGGAGCAGGACGATGCCACCAGCAAGCTCGCCGATATCCCGCAGATGAACCCCAAGCCCGAGCCTGAGGAACCCTCGCGAACAACTGCAACAACAACCACAGCCACGGCCTGCAGGCTCATCAAGGAGGGGATGCGGCTCTCTACCACGAGGTTTGCCCTGTTGTGCATGTTGTTGCCTTATTTCAGTTGATCTTCGCCGGTTTTGCATCTGTTTTTGTGGTAATTAGTGGAACGGGAAATGCACTTGAAAGATGCCATGAATATAATATTGTTGACACTTGTTATTTCTCAGGTGTTGATTCGGATGTGTATCCAATCCATGCAATATAACTCCAATCATATGGTTATCCAATAGGACAATCCGGATTGGGTATCCACTATATGTTGATCTATATATGGCACCCCAATCCGCTATCCATGGAATGCCTCATGGATGACCCCGGGTCGATGCTAGTACACATGCATCATGTTTCCACGTATACTTCTTTGAGCAACAATCTGGACTCTAATGACAGAAGTAGCATGCCTCTATATTGACACACATATCACGATCGCTCTTATTACGTACTCCTTCGAACGACAATAATGAAAACACCCCCATGTCGAGGCTCTGATCGCGAGCTTTGTCCACCCTTACCATCTTTCCAGCAACACTTTTGAGCTTGCTGATGAGGATGGCTGCTGATGCACATCCCCTCCCCCCCCCACCCAAAGACCATGAGCCTACATATGAATTAGACCAACGTTCACAAAAATGACACATGGTTTTTGTTCAGTCAGTCTGTCTAAAGCTATTAAGCGGGTATGCAGAAAAGTATACTGAGGCATATGCATAACAATGTGGCAAGACGAAACTCATTATTTTTGGAACATTAACCTCCCTTTTTTTGATGATACACCTATATGGATGGAGTATAATCCAAAATCAGGAATTCAAATCAGAAAACCACTGCTAATGGATTGTAATCCAAATCAGGGATTTCAAATCAAAACTTTAGTCGTCTCCCTTTTCGAATCAATTTACCACTACATATATAGAAAACAAAAGTCCTACTCGAACTCAATGACAATCCAGTAGTTTCTCTGCAGGCATCCTTTTGAATAATACATGCACTCTTCTGCTTCACTGGTTGCAAAATAGTATCCGTTGGAAATGTGAGAATAAAAATGAAGTCATATGAACAAAAATGATGGTCATATTACCGACTACATTTTCTTCAACCAGTTTTGATTTCTGATAACATATCATTAGCTTTTAGATGTTTAGAGTAATGTCTCGTTAATCCCGATTTCTTATAAGACATTCAAGGGTAAATTACAATTGAGGTAGAAAATATCGATATCATATCGGTCTGTTCGAAAAAGGATATATCGGGGATATATCAAGATATATCGACGATATCGGTGGAAAGGTCAGAAATGGCACAAAAAAGTCATTTTTTATCGTTTTTCAGAAATTAAGATCATCCAAATTATTAAAACAACAAATAACATACAACTACACACTTATATCACAAATATTGGTTATGTATACCCCACATATCACACATATCGGTCATATCAAACATATCACTGTTAATGTTTATTCTTGACTCAAAGATATTGGTAATGGATTTCATTCAAGTTCTTATAACATTAAATAACTTACAAATACACTTAGATGACACATGTATATCATTTATGATCCTTATATCGCACATATCGTTGTTATTGTTGATTGGTGATTAATAAACATTAGAATTGGAATCAAAATAACTAAGTTAAGCACATTTAGAAGTTAGAATACCTGTTCTATTCATTTAAGACAGTGAATGACATTGAGATGAGTTATTTGATTCAAAAAATAAACATAATGATTAATGAGATAGTGTTTCTTTGATATAAAGATTTATCTATTCACAAAATAAATAAAAAATATAAATTAATGCAATATTGTAAAAGAGATTACCTAAAACCAAGAGTTCCGTGGAGGATCTGAATCGCCCCCTACCTTGTTGTCTCTCATAGCGGATCGCGGACTCAATGAACTCGCAATAGTTTTCTCATGTCACGTACGAGTACATGACCTTGTAATCTATGGCATTACTGCATGTATTGATGGTCACTCATCTTTATGAGTATCCCGAGACGAGGATAAGTAGCACTATATCCAGTATCACGAGGGACACAATGAGGCTATGAAGTACTGGCTTGAGTTCTTCGAGATGATGACGACAAAGTAGGAGAAGATCTCTGTAGGAGAATGCACATGCGTGTACTCGGAGAACAAACCAAAACTGCCTCCACCAAAGAAGCTGCACTGACTCTGCTTGGGTTGGCTACCTTGGTAGTTCTCACCAGAGTCACCACTGTAGCTGGTATATCCTCCATACCTGCTATACTCGTATGATGGAGGTGTATATGCCTAAGGACGAGGAGGTCTAAGAGAATGAGTATGAAAGAATTATGAGAAGATGCCAAATGATCTCTCATCCGTGTGATGATCTATATCTACGAAGGGGATTTGGTGTTCCTCCACGATATGAGCTATCAACGTCCATGCAGCTCAACGAACCTACAGATGATATCAAACCGTTCGTTTAACTATCCGTAGGATGATGTCCACGTCCATATGCATCGTAATCCATAGGTCTTGAACTTGGACTTGGGACAGACTGTCCATGTCTGTTTCCATGTCGCTCCATGTATTCTCGCTCTGCATGGAGCTCTTCCTCAAATCTTGTATCATGTAACCCATGACCACCATCTGCTGATCCTGGCCCCCCTGAATATATCTCCCCATCACCAGATCCACCACGACCGCCGACATCATCATCATCATTTCCACTGTCATCTTTGATTTGAATTTGAATTTCGAACCGGTGGAGAGAATGTCATCAATAATTGCATCAAGCTCCAACCCTTCAAGAGGGTTCGTTATTCGCTTGTATCTGGCCATGTAGTCATCAACATCTGCTCCCATTTGCTGGCTTATATTTTGATTCGGCCTGCCTCCGATTGAACAATCACTGGAGCACCTCTACAGAACGTCTTCTTCAGCATCGTCATCGCGCATCTTGAAAATGTATGCAAGATTGACATGGTATGTGTAGTCGTCTTTGTCTTGCCCCTAGTGCACGAAGATAAGATCATGGAACCTCTGTTCTCCTAGCTTGTTCCGTTTCTTTGAATGGATCGAGTTGAATGTGCTCCAGTTCCTCTCACAACCATAAGTAGATACAATTTGAGACAATACTTTCACGGTCACTTTTCTAGGTTGGGAGCTTCCATCCCGTACACTAACCACAATTTGGCTGCAGAAAATCCAAAAGGAGATAAATCCATAATGGTAATGCAACACAACACAATCAGTGGACTTATTCGTCTTCGTCCTTACCAGGAAGAGTACTGCCTTGTCCATTGGAGTCCATCCACCTCTACAGAACGTCTTCTTCAGCATCGTCATCATGCATCTTGAAAATGTATGCAAGATCGATAGGATCTGTGTAGTCGTCTTTGTCTTGTCCCTCCCTTGCATGTTTCATCTTTAGCCTCAAGTTGTAGTGCACGAAGATAAGATCATGGAACCTATGTTCTCCCAACTTGTTCCGTTTCTTTGAATAGATCAAGTTGAATGTGCTCCAATTCCTCTCACAGTCGCATGTAGATACAATTTGAGACAATACTTTCACTGTCACTTTTCGTAGGTTGAGAGCTTTCATCCCGTACAGTAACCATCATTTGGCTGCGAAAAGTCCAAAAGGAGATAAATCAATAATAGTAATGCATCACAACACAATCAATGGACTTATTCGTCTTTGTCCTTACCAGGAAGAGTACTCTCCTTCAGTCCGAGCTTCAGATTTTTCCAATCATTTACCTTGACAAAACATGGTCTTCAACCCTGTCTTGTGTTTTTTGACGCTTTGCAACACTATAAAATTGGTTGCAAAGTGTGTGATACCAGGCTTCACCACTCTTTATTACACATTCGCCTCATCAAAGCCAACACTTAGGAATGGTTGTAAATGAATGTGGTGATCGTCTATGCTTGCTTCATCACCTTTGAAATGAGCTTCCTCTTGCTGAAGTCTTTTAGAATTAAATCAATACAATGTGCAGTACACGGTGTCCAAAAAATACTGTAGCTGCTAGACTTCATTAATATTTCACATGTTTTCTTGAACTTGCTGCCATTATCCGTGACAATCTGGACAGTGTTCTCTTTCCCAACATCTTTGATGACATTCTTCATCAACTTCAGCAGTTATTTGTGGTCCTTCACATGTTCTCAGATACATCGGCATATTTTTTTAAAAAGGTCTTTCCATCATAATAAACGAGCGATATGCTTCCTCATGTAGCTCGTCCATCCATCGCATATTAACGTCACCTCGTACTCTGATCATCTCCTCTCTAGTTCGGAGATGTACTGATTCATCTCCTCCTTCACGAGATACTTGTTCATTATATCCTTGGATGTGGAACCTTCACTTTCATTTCCCCTGCGACGATCTCATCAATGACATGTTGCAAAAAAGGCCCACTAGCAACGTTGGCTGGAATGCTCTCTCCAACGAAGAGCTTGCTGATGGCCTTGCCCACTCTCTCCTTTGCATTGGTGAACATCCCCTTCACGATCTTTTGCCTTGGATCCTTGCTTGGCATGTACTCGTCAAGAAGGGTTCTAGTCCCTTCACCTTGTGTTTTTTGATAGGTGGTGGTATTGATGCGCTTTCAGAACCACTCCCACTGCCACTGGTACAATAGAAGCCACAACGTGCACTACCGAGTTCTCTCCTCTCGAACTCGCTTCTCATAGATTCTTTTGTTGCCCTCTTGTATGCCTTCATCTTTGTTGCGGTATGAATATTAATGGGTACAAAATTATCGTTTTATGTATCAGAGAGGACATTGAGCTCCTTCTCGAATATGAATTTTTGAACTGTTCATCCCTCCCGAATCTCTTTACATTTTTATCCTTCTTCCCCTCCAAGTTGGCCTTCACCAAGTCCCTTGCATTTCTGGGACAATGCGGACACTTGACAACATTCTTGTTGTGGTCGACAAGATGTTGCTTTAGTCTCGTAATCCCCCCTCCTCCCAACTTCTTCCCACATAAGTTGCACTGTGGTTCCAATTTGTTGTCATATGGAGCGGGATACACCCCCAACCAATCTCTCCAACTATCCAACTGATCACCAGAACCATCAGATCTCGAATCGGAGTGCGAATCCATGATGTTGATTACTGAAGCTTGAAATCTCCAAAGAAATTACATAACAAACATTCACGAGACATGAGGAGAACACTCAATTATTTGCTAATGATTTTTAATTTTCAGATTTATTATATTTATCAAGCTTGCAAAAGTCGTCCGACTAGGCCGACTAGTCGAGTCGGGGGGGGGGGGTAGCCGACTCGACTAGGCCTAGTCGGCCCTTAGTCGGTCCACCCGACTAGTCGGGCCGACTAGTCGGCCTAGTCGACTGACTAGTCGGCCGACTTTTACAACAACCTTTTCTATTTTTTTGTTTTCACTTTTTTTAAAGCAAACATATTCTAATATGCCTAATGTTATATTTAAAGTCAATTACTTCTTTTATTTCATCATGATGTCATATAAAATGTACAAATATATGTATATACGTACGAATATATGTATAAAAAACTGATTTATATATTTAAAATAATTGAAAATTCAAAACCGACTAATGACCGACTAATTCCGACTAGTCGCCCGACTGCCGACTAATCCTTAGTAGGTGACCCCGCCGACTGAATACCGACTACCGCTTTCTGCAACCTTGATATTTATTATTTATAGCATGCTTAATATGCATAAAGTCTTAGAGATTTAATGTTTAACATGCTATTAACACACTTTATTTTTAGATGTTTCGATTTCTAAGAAAAAACAACCTAGATATAGAGTTGAGATGATCAATTTCATGACAAACCATATATGGGACACAAAACACGAAAATAAATCATAAATCTAATTTTTAATTCACAAAATTAACCAATTACCAATTTTTAGTTAACATAAAACACCATAGAACCTTGTTTTCTATTTCTAGAACATGAGATCCGAGTTTATTCTTTCATAACTTACCCAAATTAGTTCCCTAAACATTTCACTAAATTATAGATCTAATATTTAATTTACGAAATTAATGAATTACTATTTTTTAATTAACATAAAGCATTCTAAAATCTTGTTTTCTATGTCCAGAACATGAGATCCGTTTTTATTCTTTCATAACTTAACTTAATCTCACAACATAACTCAAAAACCCTAAATCAGTTCCCCAAATATCTCACTAAATATTTCAAATCTTACGAAAAAATCAATAATATGCACTACTTAACAACTAGTAACAAAACCACTAAGAAATTTCACTATTTCAACATAAAATTCGGAATGTTGCGCGTTAGGTAGCTGACAACCAGCACAAGAGGGACAAATTCCTAAATAGTATTCTTTTAAGAACACTATTTAAGAATTTGTCTCAAAACAGATCGGATCTTTTCATTATGGATTTAAGCAAATATTTAGATTTTGTTGGGACGCTCCCAACTAGCGACTTGTATCATCCGAATGCAATGAGAAGTTGGCAAGGGTCGCTACATCTTTTCCTGGTTGTAGTTCATAATTTGCAAGGGTTCTTGCATGAGGAACGCATGCGAGTAAATAAGCTAGTTCTACTGTATTGCCATCCGGATGCAGTCCACAATTTGCAATGGTTCTCACATGATGGGCGCATGCTAGTAAAGAAGTTAGTCCAAAAGAGGTTGCAAATGAAGTTGCGGTTATGTAGTTGGAATATTGACACTTTGACTGTGAAAGCGATAGAGTTAGTAGATACGATGGAAAGAAGGAAGATACAGATGCTATGTCTACAAGAGACAAAATAAGTTGGAGAGAAAGCAATGGAGATCGAGAAGACATGCTTTAAACCTTGGTATTCAGGTAAAGATAAGGACAAAAATGGTATTGGAGTGGTTCATAAGGATTTTAAGAATTGTGTGGTTGATGTGCAAAGATGCGAGGATCGGATTATTTTGCTAAAATTGGCACTCGAAGAAGCAATGCGGAATATCATCTTAGTTTATGCACCACAAATTGGTTTAGATGAAATGATTAAACAAGCTTTTGAGAGGATTTGGATAAGATTATGCAAGAATCCCAAAAAGAGAGATGATTTGCCTTGATGGAGATCTTAATGGACATGAGGGAAAGGATGCTTTAAGATATGCTAGTGTTCATGGAGGCCATGGCTTCAGGGATAGACATGAAAAGGGAAAATCGTTCTGTGTTTTGTAACGGGTTATGATCTTTTCATAGCAAATACTCTTTTCAAAAAGAGGGAGGAGCATTTAATTACTTATAAGAGTGACCCGACTAGAACACATATAGATTACTTTGCATTTAATTACTTATATAAAGTGGCCCGACTAGAACACAGGAGCATTCACACCTCAAGTCTCGGATTCTGATGTACAATAGCTCTTTTGATTGTCTCTGAATGACGATCGAAATGAGTATAATATTCATATACTTCGGATCGAAAATGAATTCTCAAAATTTTCAAGATAGGGTCTTGGTTTGCGATTAAATTTTGTGATTTTAAATTATCGAACGACCTCCGATCGACGAATGATCAATTTCGTTGGTCTTATTTTGTCGAATCAGATTTTTCTAGTGGTATTGGTTTGTTTTGCGGTTTAAATTTCACGATACGGCTTTTTCTGATACACGTATTATGATGCGGCTGACTTATGGTCGATTGCATCCGAACAAGGTTCAATTTATGATATACAGATTGATTTGACTTTACTCAAGATTAATTGAATATTATCTGAATTTACAGACTCTTAATCGGGTCAGATTCGGATCCGAATGTTATATAAATCCTCAAAGAGAGTCTCGTTCTCGAGACTCGGGTCAAGGTCACTATGTGTTTTATCTGGGTTTCATCTTGCCATAAAAAGGTCAAAGGTTTTTGAACCCATAAAAACGTCAAAGGGAAAACAAGCCATGTTCTTTCATCATGTATATACCTAAATGGGCTTGTTTTGAAATAACCTGAAAAGAGCTGCACGTATCTTGCTCGTATGTCTGCTTCGGTTTCCCATGTCGCTCCTTCGACACCATGTCGGTGCCATCGTTTCCTGACTAAGGGAATCTCCTTGCTACGAAGCTTCTTCACATTACTTTTGAGTATCTGCACTTGCCTCTCCTCATATGTCAAGTTTGGCTCCACGTTAAGGTTTTCGTAGCTGATGACGTGTCGAGGGTCATGCATGTATTTTCTCAGGTTGGATATATGAAAGACATCGTGTATAGCTGATAGGTGTGGAGAAGGGTTACTCGGTAGGTTACCTTCCTCACACGAGCAATAATCTCAAACGGTCCAACATATCGTGGTGCCAACATGCCATGAAAACCAAATCTCTGTATTTCTTTTATGGGATATACACAAAGAAACACCCAATCTCACACCTGTGTTTACAGTAATTTCCATCAATATGAATGATCAAGTTGAATATTGATAAGTCACATTTTGAATGGATTAAGAGAAGATGTTCGGATTACCTGAAACTCCAAATTTCTTCTTTGACGATATGCATAGCTTTTTTGACGGCTCTGAGCCGTCAGAAGCCTTTCCCTAACAAGGTCAACAGTACTCGCAGTCTCCTCCAAGAGATCTACAAAGTAAAGAGCGTGTTCACCTACCTCACGCTAACTGAGAGGTATGGGACATTTCTTCCCATATAGGGCTTCAAATGGTTATGGTGCCATGCTGATACTAGAATGATGACTGTTGTTGTACGTGAATGCTATCAACAACAGGTGGTCCTTACAACCCTTTCCACTCGAGGATGCATGGACGAAGTAAATCCTCAAGTATCTGAATAGTGCGCTTGCTCAGTCCGTCGGTCTGTGGATGGTATGCAGAACTCATCTTCAGCTCTATCTGAAGTGTTGGCATGAATTGGTTCCAGTAGTGAGATGTAAACCTCAAGTCTTTGTTAGACATTACCTCACGTGGTATATCATGAAGCCTGATAATATTCTGCACATACAATCTAGCCAACTTAGATGGAGTGTAGATCATGCTAACATGTATGAAATGTGATGACTTGGTCAATATGTCAACAATGACCCAATTAGCCTCATGGCCACCTGGTGTCCTCGACAACCCAATTACAAAATTCATAGAATCACTCTCCCATCGGGAACAGGGAGAGATTGTAATAACGTTGGTGGTCTCCTATGCTCAGCCTTGACCATTTGATAGGTCACGCATATGCTAACATGATGTGCCACAAAAGGCTGAAAATGGTCGGATAGAGATGCGGATATGTGTGTAATCATATCCTTATCCATTTTAAAATACGAATACGAATGCAGATACGAATTTGACGGATATGAAAAATGTGTTACTATATGATGCAAAGGAAATATTCGAACGACGGAATAATTGATTTTGATGGTGGAAATATCGGTGGAGAAGAAATTAGAGGACGGGAGAAGAGAATAACACGTCGGATGCGCGGGATTTTGGATGAAAACCGTGAAGATCACGTTGGGAGAGAGAAATAGAGAGACAAAGAGAGATAATGAGATAAACTGAACTTTTCATATTTTCTGAACTGTCTAAAAACAATAGCCTATCATCCCTTTATATAGGAGGGATGATATTACAAAAATAGAAAGCGAATCAAATTTAAAATCCCACTCGATCCTAATTGACTCTAATAAATTCAAATCTACCTCTATCCTATTTTGACTCCAATTTGAAATTCAAATTAAAAATAAACTAATTAATTTTGGAGATCACACACGATCTCGTTTATTTGAACAAAATTGCAACAACTCGAATATACGTAAATAAAATTAGACTCTAATAAATTCAAATCTACCTCTATCCTATTTTGACTCTAATTTGAAATTTGAAATTCAAATTTAAAATTAACTAACTAATTTTGGAGATCACACACAATTTCGTTTATTTGAACAAAAATTGTAACGACTCGAATATACGTAAATAAAATTCGACTCTAATAAAAATTGAGGCCCTATTTATCAATTTTGTGCTGCATCAATTCTCCTCTGCTTGAAAAATTCGTCTTCCGACGAATTGCTCGATCTTCATTCCATCAGTGGAGAATTCTATCTGGATTGGTTGAGTAGACATCCCCAATTTCACTCTTTTCCATGTTACGTTTATAATTTTTTTCAATTGAGGGGTATGTCTGCAATTGTTCTACCCTTCACTCAAAATAACACACCTTAAGTGGCCACCAACTTTAATCTTTAAATAAAAGGTTTTGGGTGGAGGTATTTTTCTGTAAAATCCGCAAATCAGCCCCAATTCACATTTCCATTTCCAGTCCCTACATTTAAGGGATTCGAAACCCTTTGGAAAAGCATCGCCAACAAGGGTTTCGATCCCTCTCAAAAAGTGACGGCACTGGCCTAAGAAGGGAGGGCGTAGGCGACGGGAATAGAGGTGTTGGAGGCACAAGCGTAGCACGCATCGACGATGCCAGGCTCGCCTCACGACCTCCCCTCGCTGTGGGAGATGGGTTTGGGGCTTCTGCGCTCGGGTGTGGTGGGGGCGCCGGGCTGGTTCGGGTGGCCATGAGCTGCGGCTGCAGCCTGGATCAGAAAGCCACAAGCGGCGGCGGGCTGGAAAGAGGGGTCTCGGGCGGCATCGATGGTGGGAAGGAGGGCAGCAGGGATTCCAGCTTTTGCGATTTTGAATGTACCGCTCCAGGAAGCCTCGTTTTCCGGGAGGTTGACCGAGCTCACAGTGAGGAATCGACGCCGTCATTGAGGGTGAGGTGCAGGGCTGGCGCTCGAGAAGTGGCCGTATAGTTGGCGGGGGTGCTTCGAGCAAGGGTTGGAGCGTTGAAGCCGTTCGTGGCGGTGGTGGTGTCACCAGAGCCTCCTGGACAGCAACTTCGACTTCGAATTCAAATTCTTCGTCCGCACACTTTCATCAAAAATCGGCCCTATATCTTCATAGTTTTGTTGCACAGGAGTTGCGTCAATAAAATATTCTTCGGAACTGAAAATGCCTTCGTTTTCCGAACGAAAATCAGGTTGGACAGCAGTTGCAGCGATCTAACTTTCGTTGTCGACGAACGAATCCTCACCGATTAGCGTGTCTAAGCATGCTTTTACCTTGACGCATGATATAAGTCGTCGCTTGAATTTTTGATGGCGTGAATGCGCATGTGAGCCATGGGAGAGACGACTCAGATCGAACTTCAAGCGCCAATGATTGACAGGATCGTCGAATCGTAGGAACGATTCTGTTTCCATGCTCTGATACCACTTGATGCAAATGAAATATTCGAACGACGGGATAATTGATTTTGATGGTGGAAATATCGGCGGAGAAGAAATTAGAGGACGGGAGAAGAGAATAACACGCCGGATGCGCGGGATTTTGGATGAGAACCGTGAAGATCACGTTGGGAGAGAGAAATAGAGAGACAAAGAGAGATAATGAGATAAACTGAACTTTTCATATTTTCTGAACTGTCTAAAAACAATAGCCTATCATCCTTTTATATAGGAGGGATGAGATTACAAAAATAGAGAGCGAATCAAATTTAAAATCCCACTCGATCCTAATTGACTCTAATAAATTCAAATCTACCTCTATCCTATTTTGACTCTAATTTGAAATTTGAAATTCAAATTTAAAATTAACTAACTAATTTTGGAGATCACACACGATCTCGTTTATTTGAACAAAAATTGCAATGACTCGAATATACGTAAATAAAATTAGACTCTAATAAAAACTGAGGCCCTATTTATCAATTTTGTGCTGCATCAGTAATCCTCGTCGGGGTCCACGGTCGTTGGAGAATGGAGTCTGAAAAAGTCTCCTGTCGGAGAACTGGGTCTCTCCCATCTGGCTCAGAGAATGGTACACTATTCTGGAGTACCTATGATACCACATGAAAACCCTTGCCAATATGGCATAGGGAATGGTCCTCTACTCTGGAGTCCCTATGGCTCACATGAAAACTCTAGCCGAAACAAGAAGAAAGATGGGGACCACTACAAAAGATGGCTAACACGTGCACATCTGAAAAAGCATACTCGTGCGTATCTGAAACTGACTCGGAATCTGACGTTGAGTCTGACAAAATATCTGTAGAGTCTGAAAATAGGCTGGTCTGGAGAATATCTCAATCTGACCTCTGAATCTTGGAACAAGACCTGTGACTCTACACCATACTCCCCTTTTCTCCAAGTTAGGAGAAGACAATAACATGAGGAGAAATAAAACATCAAAGTAAGCCGTTCACACGTTTTTCGGCTATTCAAATCATCATATATATTCTTCTAATCATTTTTTTAATCATCATTTTTTCTCGGCTATTTCTCTCTTTTTTTGATAGCCGTTATTTTTTAAAATAAGTCGTTGATATTTTTTCGGCTATTCTTTTCTTTTTTTTAAACATTTTGCGTACAACTTTTTATTGTACGCGCCTCTTTTTTTTTAACGAATGCTTCTTCGCCGTTTTCTTTCTTCCTTTTTTTATTGGAAAACAAGAAGCTCACTTGGGCCTTACAGTAATAACCCCCACAATTTTTTTAATAGACGTGCCCTACCCTCCAGGGTTCTCTACGAGGGAAACCCCTCACCCTAGGGGGAGTGTCTGGGGCGGTGCTGCCTGCACGCGCGACGTGGGGAGGAGGAAGCGCTGGAGCGACTTCATCGACAAAGTGGCAAGATCGCCTGGGCGAGGGTGGCCTCGCAAGGGGATCTTCACGCGAGTGGGGCATCCAGTATGGCATCGGGCGATGCCTGTGTTGGAGACGCGAAGGGGCTCAGGGAGGTGCCGCCTGGGCCTTTGCCGACCTTGAAGAGCCTGCCTGCGCCCCTCGAAGTGGCTTTGACATCGTCGGTTCACGAGGGCCTCGCTTGGGCTCCGTCTGGCGGAGATGGGGCTTCTAGGGATGCGACCTGGAGTCGTGCTGCCTCGAGGCCAGGAGACGATCTGGAGATCAGATCACTCTCCTGGGGCTTGCTGGCCTGGGGTCGCGACGCAGTACAGAGAAATATCTTGAAGTTTAGGGTTTCGAAAAACCCAAAACTACATCTTGAACCCGAGCAACATCTTGAACTTTGAATGATAAGGAACATGAATATACATGATCTTCAAAACACCATAATCGACTATCCATGGCCTCAAATTTCAATGAAATTCGGTCGAATTTCTATCGAATATCGATATCCAGTCGAAATCGAAATTCGATCGAAATGACTGAAATATGGGGGTCATAGTACAAAAAATGACCGAAATAAGCGAAATTTTAGTCGAAATTCCACCAAATTCCACCGAAATTCTGTTTTGGTCGATACCGAAATGGTGACCGAAACCGACATTTAGGGCCTTGCGACTATTGACCAAATGAAATAAATAAAAAACTTCGCGAGAATCGAACCCGCTCTGATACTATGTTAGAAAATAGAGAACACAGAAGCGGAATGATAAATAAAGCATAAGAACAGAAAGATAAAACATGAACTCAAAGATTTCAACGTGGAACCCTACTCCCTAAGGAGCGGGATTAAACCACGGGAGAATGCCTCAGAGGGCGTATGTGTTCATTGCACTTTCTCTCAATGAACTACATGGGTGTGGTGCTCTATATATAGCACCCACGAAATCTCCACATCCCACACATGGTAGATGTGGTACTAAACTCTGGATGGGGTAAATGGATCTTTCCATGATCCATTTACCCATCTCCCTCATAGATGATGCATACAACGAATACTCCAACAGAAATCAACCAAAACTAAAGAGATAAGCGGGACAACATCTGAAAGAAGCTAATTGACAACCAAAAGAACAAGAGAAGCTAATTGACAACCAAAAGAACAAGAGCAGAGAGTCCAAGAGCCAACACCCATCCGGTATAAAAAAATTATAGGAAAAGGAAAAAATAAAAGGAAAAGGAATGAAAGGAACATTAGAAAATAAAGAGTGAAAGATGAAATAAGTAAGACCAAAAAAATCAAGAAGTAAACACCCTACCAAAATCTTAAAAATGCAGAAGAGCAAATGATACTAGAACAAAGAAAGCGAGCACTAGAAGGAGAAAAAACACTAGCAAAAGACAACATGAAACTAACCGAAAGCCTAACATAGGAAATTGCAAAACAAGAGTTATGGAGCAAAGCGAGAAGTAACGAGAAAAATGAAAATCCACAATAAACGGAAGACCTGAAGCGGAGGAAAACACTATAGAAAGAAATAGAAAACATTCATCTCAACGATCTTATGGAGCAACTGTCTTTGAAATTTTTGATATGATTTTACGAAACACATGTTTAGGTATGCATTTCATTCTTAAAAAAAGGAATGAAAAAGATATAAGGGAAAGCAAACACCGTATATTGAATAATTGAGACAATAATTAAAAAAGAGGAAAATAAACATTCAGAATAAGAGACAACACTAACAACAACACGAGGAAAACCAATCAAAGAACGACCAACCCCTTTCTATGTCTTTTAAACATTATTTCAACTACGTTGACTTCGTGTTGATGTTTGGATCATGATTCTCTTATGAGGATGTGTCCATGCCTCACAATACCTCCCCCAGCAATACTTTCGAGGAGAAGCAGGAAAACATACATCTTCATCCATGGATATCCATGGATAACCCATTATCAACTTTATGCAACAGGTACATGATGAAATGGATAACCATGTTGATTGGAGTAGGTCGATTCGTTGATTAGTTGATGTGGTTCAATCTAGGTTGTATGTAAATAGAGCTAATACCTGTTTCTACGACCCCCCTTGGATTAGAAACAATTTATAATAATTGTTGATTGATCTCTTCTAAATAGCTCCTGACTATCATATCAATGGCGATTGGTTTTAGTAGATTCATTCCTTACACTGTTTAAGAAAGGGAATTTCAAATTATATATATTGACACTGAGTAGACCCGAGATACTCACTACAACTACCTAGAGGAAAGAAAGATACCGGAAATCTGTCTGTAGACCGTAGGCGACCTGAAGAAAGACTAAGTCGAAGGATCATCGTTGAAGATATCAGACGGCCTGAAGATATCAGAGTGTGAGGAGCTGGAGGCATCATCATGAGCTAGATGCGATGGTTGTTTTCTTTTTGTTGAGTACGTGGGAATGGATATCGAGGTCAAGGGTTTGGAGATGGGAGGGGGCTTACTGTCTAACACCAATTCATTAAAATACATATCAGTTTATTGGCTACCGGGCATATCAGGTTCTTGGGTTCCCCCAAAAGCCTATTCAAAAAATGGGCGTTTAATCAGTCTAATCATCTAATAGCCGAGTAGGCCTAGTCAACTTGGCAACCCCATCGAGACGACTAAATATATCGATTAGTTAGCCTAGTCGGCCGTTTTATACAATCCTTTATATATATAAGGATTACACCAAAAAAGCTACATATATCCCATTAATCATATGTTCTCAAATGAATATATTCAAATATATAAACCAAACTTCCAATCTAATTCATCTTCGAATTTGGTAGTTGGAATATCTTCATCACTTTTTGACTCTCTACTAAATTATTCTTCATCCAAGGCTGGAAAAGCTTCCACATTCCTTTGGCTCCTATGTTCAATATATTATTCCCCTCTACTTCTGCCACCAAGTTCCACGTGAGCCTTGATCCTTGTCGGACTTCTTCTTCATTGGTAGCAAACCAATCCATCAAATATGTCTTGTCCTTTGAATAAATGGATCTCTCCTCGTTAGATATTGGCGCTCCCTCAACTTGAAATCAAATTTCACAAAAACCAATTCCTGCAATCTCTTGGCTTCAAGTTTCTTTATTTTTTGGTAAACCCGCATTTTAAATATGTTAAAATTAATCACCAATAAATTATAATGACTCAATAAATATGTCTAGTTGTACATCTTAATGGTGAGAATTATACCGCTGCGAATGAGTTCCAATTACTCTCACATACAGAAGAAGATGCCACCTTTAGAATTTTCAAAGCTATTGCTTTCAAATATGGCATCTCAGAACCATATAGCAAATATCAATCAACTACAAGAGAAATTAAGCGGTCAATTTCTTATACAATAGTATGTCTAACTTAATAACTTTAAAATATATTACAAGGATTGAAATCATCGTCATTAGTGGATCTTGATAGCTAATGGCTTTCCGATTGTTCCTTCTCCCCTTTGGTAAATCATCTCTTCCTTCGTGATGGCATTGTAAATCTTCAACTCAAGATAAAAAATCTCCGAGCATGACAAAAGACCATTTATCATGAAGTTATCTGTAGAAATTGCATTGTTATCATTGTAAAAACACTAAGGATTGAGATAGAAAGCTACACGATGGAGAGACTAAGCCCCTGATCTTTAAAGCGAGTTTATAAAGTAAAGTGGGTCAAGTTTCTCTTAACCTTGGTGTGAGAAGAAAACTCTATAGGTACCCAATCTTTCTTTCGTCTTCAAAGTAAATGGCTTATATGATTGTTCTACATCTTTAAAATACCCTTTAAGTCCTTTTTTGCATCTTCAAGTCCTTCATAATCAATGCCCATTGACAACCTCCTTTCCCCATCAACACATAGGAGAGGCAAATTCCGAGTAATGTATTTGAAAATCTTATTTCCTCCTATAAGCCAACATATTTTTTCTGTCAATATGCAGCGGTATTTGGGGTGAACACCATTGAGTGTCTCCCCCTTTTTTTGGGCTTCAAAAAAAATATTGCAGCAGTATCACATAGAATGTATGCGATATAGGTTAACACATAAAATTTATGTGTTTCAAGTTAGTGCAGGGTATCTCTTCGTATTTCCTAACTAAAAAGCATAGAATTTATGCATTTCAAGACAACGCATGGAATCTCTGCATCTTTCCTAGCTAAAAAGCATAGAATTTATGCGCTATGTGTGCTCTGTTAACAAAAAAAAAACAAAACGACCTGCTGTTCTGGGACCTTACGTTACTAAAATTCAAAGCCATTCACATCCATACTATTTCTATGTAAAGTCAATCATGTCGTACATGATAAAAAAAGATATCTACAAAAGACTCAATTGGAATAGAAAAAAGCTCATCACAGAACACATTTCCAAAAATCGGCAGAGAAATACATGACCAAAAGTCAGAGATTTAGTTCTTTAGTTACAATACAAAAATCTATTTATCTCTTCATCCTTTGATAGGTTCGTGTGCCATTTTATGGTCAATTCTCTCTAATTGTGAACTTCTTGTGTCTTCATTCTCGTCGAAGGTGGGCACGGGTGGGGGTAAGTGTAACATACATTGATTGAGACACCCTAGCTTCTTCCCCCCTCATGTTCCTTGCAGACCTGTGGAGTTGTCTCTCCTCGTCACGTGGCTCAACGACAGGTGTGACAAATTGTGTCTCCAAAACGTACTCGGGGACCTCATCCATATCTGTTGATGGTACATGACCACGGGTTTTCTCCTCCCTCATCGATGTCGTGCGTAAAATCTTGCTGCCCTCGTCTACAACCTCGTGCACGGCCATCTTGCTGTGCGCGTGCTCTAGCCCGACCTTTTTATCTCCGACATCCTCTTCCTCTTCCTTAGACATGCTCATGTTGCGCGTACTCCTCGTTCAAGGTCATGGCATCTGCAAATTAGATGGCCAACGAACGCTCCATTTATACTGTCTCCCATGCTATGTCTCTATACTGGTAGTAGGTTGGATCTCTTTCTCCCAACTCCATGATTAGATCCCATGTATGCAAATTTGAAATACATTTGGAGTTCGATATTTATAACATAATGTAATCCATTTGTAGTTGAATTATTTATAAACTCACATAGTATGCGAGAGTTGCACCACTCCCCACATATCTTCTAATGATCCAAAGATATCAATCCATGTAATTCGGAGACGTACTGATTCCAAGGGATTGGTCTATGTGGATAACTCTCTCATGACGAAACATCCAAGCAGCGATGTGATCCGCATGTTTGTTTCTCCAATCCACATCCATCTTACCCTTCAAGTCTATGACTTTATGGCATGTAGCACCTCACATGTGTTGCAAGGAGCTGAGATACTATGACATCCACTGAATCGCCGTACGACGTAGTCCGGAAAGTAATGCTCGATCACGCGGAAGTAGATGAGAGGAATACATGATGTCCAGATATCCTGACCATCGACACAATAATGTGGGAGAGATTTGAAGATGTTCGCCCCATATGACATCCACAAGATCTGCACGTAAGCTATTTCGATCACTTTATGGATATACTAAATAAATTAAATTTTAAAAAGTAGACATGCTCTGGAGATTGCATATCGAATACGTCACGATATGGTCGAACGTGTGTTGGTTGCAAAAGTAAAATAGAGCCAACGAACGCCTAAGGGCCGCTCATGCCATTGGGCCCTCACCTTGTTAACATGGGCAATAGGGAGAAAATGCTCCCACGTCCAAAGCTGCAAAAGTATAACAGAGCCACCTATCTCCTCCGTCCCCACGTTTACGGTGTAACACATGTATGTATAAGTCAGCCAGTGTGGCTGATCATCAGTTGAATGTCCTAGTGAACTCAAGATCAGACAAAAGCGGTAAAGTAATAGATGATATCAATGAGCCGTTCTTGTTCGTGAACAATATACTCCCAAGGAGATGCAAGATGTACGCTCTCGGATAATGTATCAATGTGTCTTCATCTGCATGGGATGGCACTTATGAAAATGACTTATACAACCCACTCGCCAACACTCTTGATCCTTGGATCTCAGACTCCGCAGGTCGCACGCCTGGTAGTTTTTTGAAGCCCCATGCTCCCCATTTCCCAGCAGTGGTCGTAGCACACATGCCATTAACTCGTATCCTCATCAGTACGACCACGTCCTGAAGTGTCATCGTCATCTACTCGTTGGCCATATGAAATGTATGTTTTCGACCTCCATCGCTCTATCAAGGCTGTGATAAGATGCCAATCAAGGGGAATGAACTCCAACTCTGTAACACCACCAAAATCGGCCTGCGCAACATAAGGCCTGTTGGAGTATTTGTTATGTGCGCCTCTTGAGTTGTAGCAGGGTAAATGGATCCTGGAGAAGATCCATTTACCCCATTCAATGTTTCGTCCCACATCGTGCAGTGGTGGGACTTGGAGGCTCTGGAGAGGCTATATAAGGAGCCCCAGACCTCCTATATCCATTGAGAAAGTGCAATGCATAATATGCCCCTTTGTGGGCTTCTCTCGTGGTTTCATCTCGCTTCTCACGGAGTAGGGTTCCACGTAAAATCATGGTGTTCCATGTTTATGTTTCTTGTTCTTATGCTCTATTTATCATTCCGCTTCCGCTTTCTATTTCTTAACATGGTATCAGAGCGGGTTCGATTCTCGAGGATTTCAAGTTATTATATCTTTATTCAAGATTCGATTTTGAAAATTTATTTGCAAAGATTTCATATCCAAGTTTTGTGATTCATCAAGAAAGTTCTCCAGTTTATTTTCTAGGGTTTCGTTGGAAACCCCAATCTTGCTTGTTCTTGGAGATTATCAAGAAAATTCAGTTCTGCATATTGTTTGTGATGATCTGGCCCCCGTAGGAGATTCAGAATCGTTGGGGCTCACGCCTCCACCAGGCAGCAACATACTCTCCTTGCGCGCCTCCCATGGTGCTTCCCGCGCTCCAGCGATAGAGGCGCAGAAACTGCCGCTCCAAGCAGCAGCGATTCCCCCCCGTTTTTTACTCCAAGCGGCGCTCCTTCGATGTCTTCACGCACCTCCAGGCTTCGCGTTTGTCTATCAAAGCGCACCCCAGGCGCTTCTCCCTCGCGCAGGAGGCACGAAAGCCCCACCAGGCGGGTGTAAGGCACATGCCCTAATCAATCGCGCCTCTTCCTCATGCCTCCTTTTTTGCCCAGGAGACTGCTCTCCTCCAGATCGACGCCACCACTCCATATCAGCGCAACCTCGTGCTGGTGGCAGAAAGGGACCCATCGCATCCTGATTGTTTCTCCTCCAGCGGCGGCAACATGATCTCCGCGCGGATGCTATCACATCCATCTGCGAGTTTGCGCAGTCCCAGGCAATGCTGGTGGCATCCTTCCAGTCCTCAATCGCGTTGGCGGCCCTTGCAGCACAACTGCTCCAGGGCATCGCACGACGGCGCATGGTCTTCTCCAGGGTATCGCGCGACGGTTGTGTGCCACCCCCTGTCCCAACGGCGATGCATGTATTCCTCGCACAACACACGATCTCGGTGCCCCCCTTGCATCCTCTTCCTTCGGCGGCGGCAGGAGAAGCCCAACGGGGGGCTTTGATGACGAAAGGGGAGCCCTAATAAGGGGCAACCGGGCGTTTCGTATTTTAAAAAAAATCCCAAGGGGCAACGACGCTAAAAAAAGGGGGAGAAGGCATGCAGAGAAAAAAAGGAGGGGGAGAGAAGTTAAAAAAAAGGGGCTGCAATATTAATGGTGCCCATGTGGGCCACGTTTGTTCCTGTTAAAAGGAGTGGATTTGTTAAAAAAAGGGGCATGTACATTTGAAAAGCTGTACACATAAAAAAAAGAAGAGAGCCGAAAAAATGGTTGAGATGGCTTTAAAAAAATGTGGCGGCTTAAAAAAAATTTGAAAAGCTGTAAGAAATGTTTCGAAGATATTCATGTTTTATGTACCCCTTATTTATCTTGTCTTCTCCCAATGTGTCGACGTCCATGTTTTCCGACAAGTATGGGAGAAAGGGGAAGTATTATGTAGAGTCACAGGTCTTGTGTTTTAGATTCAGAAGCCAGACGCAGATTGCCAGACCATGCAGATTTCCAGACTTTACAGTTGTTCAGACTCGACATTCAGATTTGTCAGAGTCCAAGTTTAAGGCATTACATGTTGAGGCCCATTTTTCGAGTTCTCCAGAGAGAGACTATTTTCAGACACGCATGAGTTTGCGGTCATATTCATATGAGCACATGTATGCCATCAGTTCAGAGGTCCCCATACTTTCTTGTTTTGTAGGCCAGAGTTTTCATGTGAGCCATAGGAACTCCAGAGTAGAGGACCACTCCCTATGCCATGTCGGCAAGGGTTTCATATGGTATCATAGGTACACCAGAGTAGTGCACCATTCTCTGAGCCAGATGGGGGAGACCCAGTTCTCCGAGGAGACTTATTTCAGACTCCATTCTCCAGCGATCGTGGACTCCGATGAGGATTGCACAGCCACATATCCTTTTCATTCGGGCCCTTTTCAGAGATGGAGCAGTTGTCCACATTATTGTGGTGGGCCCAGTATTGTCAAAGGCGCTCGAGGCGCTCGCGTAGGTGCTAAGGCGAGGCGAGCCCTAGGAGCCTTGCCTTGCTTCAGGCGAGGCGTTTTGCCTCAGGCGCTGCCTAGGCGAGCGCCTGGTCTAAGGCGCCAAACGCTTGAGGCGAGCGCCTGAAGCAAAACTGGGGCTTTTTGCTGAATTGTTTGTATTTTTTCTTTTTTTTTAAATTTTAAAATTGGATAAATATTAGTTCTGAGTAATATTTAGACATGTTAGTATATATATGTGCATACAAATACATGCATCAATTATACATACACTAGTAATACACATGCATATACAAACTAAGTTTACATACATACATACATACATACACATACATTTACACATGCATATTAGTTATAAGTATTATAATTAAAAACATAATACATACATACAAACACATATATGTATATATAGACATACACACACATACATGTAAACATATGTATATGCATGCATATCCATGCATACACATATGTACACATGTACATGTATACACATGTATAAGTATTTACATGTACTACCGATAATACATGTAATTGACATTTACTTATAAATATTTATGCATAAGCGCATATATGGTAATCCTTAGTTCTACATATGCAAATACATTTATATTTGTTAGTTCTAAATTCTATTTACAAGTTACGTTTATATTAGTTTTAAGTACTACACACATATATGTGTATCTATATATATAAATATACATGTACTTACACATATATTGGATTGATATTAGATGTAATTAATACATGTTAATAATTAATTCTACATATACACATACACGTTAGTCCTTAATTCTTTAATTCTACGTATACACATACATGTTAGTCCTTAATTCTACATATAAATGTACATTTATACATGTTAGTTCTAAGTTCTATTTACACGTTACATTTATATTAGTTTTAAGTACTATAATTGCAGACATAATATATACTTACATACGCATATATACACATATATAAATAAATATACATATACTTACATATATTGGATCAATAGTAGATTGTAGTTTAGGTGTGTGTATGTGTGTAATATTTTTTTGAAAAAATACATGCATGTACATATAAATACATACATACATATATATATGTATGTTTAGGTATATAAGATTATATTTATATAAATATATGTAATATATATAGCGCCTCGATTGTCTCAGGAGAGCGCCTAGTCAAGTGCCTAGCGCCCCCAGGCGTTTTGGACTCCTAGCGCCTTAGAGCGCCTTACGCCTTTGACAACACTGGGTAGACCAGAGTACTCCGACGAGGAGACTCATTTTCAGATGCAGTGACTCTGACAGGTGCAGTTCAGAGCACATGCTCTCCGACGAGGAGATTCAGCATACTCACATTCCAGCCTGTTCGTCCTCCTCACCTGCACGGCATGAGAAGCAACGTCCTCGACAACAACAGTTGTGCGCGTTGGGTTGATATTGTCTGTAGTGTCATGTAGTGTGGGTTGAGTTTCTTTCTGTTTGTCCAAGCCGAGCATTGCATGCTCCAGCTTGAGGGGGAGTGTTAGAGTATTTGTTATGTGCGCCTATTGAGTTGTAGCAGGGTAAATGGATCCTGGAGAAGATCCATTTACCCCATTCAGTGTTTAGTCCCACATCATCCAGTGGTGGGACTTGGAGGCTCTGGAGAGGCTATATAAGGAGCCCTAGACCTCCTGTATCCATTGAGAAAGTGCAATGCATAATATGTCCCTTTGAGGGCTTCTCCCGTGGTTTCATCCCGCTCCTCACGGAGCAGGGTTCCACGTAAAATCATGGTGTTTCATGTTTATGTTTCTTGTTCTTATGCTCTGTTTATCATTCCGCTTCCGCTTTCTGTTTCTTAACAAGGCCGAACACGTTCATCAAGTGGTATGAGATGAACATGTTTTCTCCCTTCTTCGACACCGTAGCTATGAAGAAACCTGCGAACATATCAATATGAATACACTAATTGTTATTGATAAGATTTATAATTGCATATAAACGACATAACTTAGATCACCCTCCCATACATGGCGTGAACAATGTCGCTTCTACCGCGTCAGCATAGTTGTGTCAATGTGATCCGGATCCATCTACAACAAATATATCAATTGTATATGTTAGTGATTGAGAAAGAGAAGGTATAGCAAATATTCAAAGCAACAAATCATTTAAGAGCTGTATAACAATTGTCGTAAAGAGATATAACAAACTTACCAAGGCCGGTACATTTTCGTTTATTATGCCTTTCCCATCCACATTTCTTACACATGTTTTTGTTTCAGCTTGTAGTATTAGGAGCAATAGTGGATGAAGATGGTTGTGAGTTTTTGTTTGGACATGCATGTTTGATATGAACCAATGTTCCACACAAGCCTCATGTATTTTTTTTGCAAAACCTCTTTGATATCCGTCTCATTGTGGATCCTTGTGGATTGAGGTCCCCATTTACTTCGCTTAACTTCTTGTCAGGTCTCAACTTTTGGTAATACAAGGGTGCCCATGTATCCCTATATCCCACATGGAAAAAATTTCCCTGGTACACCTTGAGTTGATGCTCCTAGGTGTACCACTCACCTATATGTGAATCAATTTCAGAATGCCTTTGAGACATAACAACACTTGCATGTGAACAAGGAATTCGATATGTTTGTCATTTCTGGCAAGGCCTTAAATGTCGGTTTCGGTCACGGTGACCGACCGAAACGAAATTTCGGTGGAATTTCGATCGAAATTCGATCGAAATTTCGGTCATTTTTTGTACTAGAGCCCTCATATTTCGGTCATTTCGACCATTTCGGTCGAATTTCGATTTCGACAGGATATCGATATTCGATAGAAATTCGATCAAATTTCGTTGAAATTCGAGGCCATGATTTTTGGCACATACATGTTCCTTTGCTGATTACAATAATATATTTCTTGCGCCCTCTTATGCCATCTTGGATATGTGATACATCGCGAAATTAATAAACAAGGCTTAATTTTTGTACGTTAATTAGAGTCCAATTTTATTTGTGATTAATCGAGTCATTGTAAATTTTATTTAAATAAAGAGATCGCATGTGATCTCAAATTAGTTAGTCAGTTTTCATTTTGAATTTCGAATTTAAAAGTTAGAGTTGGTTATGATTTAAATTTCAATCTATTTCTGTAATCCATCCCTCCTATATAATGGGGATGAGAGTCCAACAATTTAATTAGTTCAGAATCAACCAAATTTGTGTTTATCTCAATTATCTGTCTCATTCTCTCTCAACCTTGTACGCAATTTTCGTGATTCTTTTCCAAAATCCCTCGTTTTCCGACGAGTTTCTCCTCTCAACCTCTCCATTTTCTTCTCCACCGAAATTGCCACCACAAAATTAATTTTTCGCCGATGCGTATCTTGATCTGCATCAATATGCCTAGCACCTGTAACAAGCTCAAATAGTAAACCAGGTTGCCGCTGTATACAAGTAACCTTCTGCCTATTCGCATATGAAAGTTGGAGTTCATAGGAAGTGGGGTGGTGATGCCCGGGTTGTATCACCACCCCACAACTTTGTATTTCTGCCACTTATATGCATCAATATGTCTAGCACATCCCTTAATGCGTATCTTTTATTTTGAAAGTGCGACCCTTGCGCAGTTCATGGCCAATGCTGCCAACGCCATTTTCATTTCTAAAATTCTTTTCAAATTAGCAAGCCCATCATCGCCTCTCACATTGTAGAATGGTGTGGAAGAAGTAATATCCTGGTCGTTCACATCGTCTTCAACTTCCTCAGTTTCAGCTTCTATCTCATCGTCAGTGACCTGCAGTGGACAACAACGTGGTACACATATTTCGCCTCGGATCGGTAAAGCTTGGTGGAACATAGAATGCAGGTTCCATATTAGGCATGGATGGGGTAGCCATAACAAACCACCTAAACATGGCACAAAAGTTATGTGTAAAATTTAGTCCATATATCCAATTGGACAATTTGGTTACAAAATCCTAGGTCCCAACATGTCATCGAAAAATTTAGTCTACATGTACACATTTCCCAATGTAGAATGTAGATTCCTCATTAGGTACGGATTCATTAACCTAAGCACGTGCCATAAAAATAGAATTGATCAATTTACAAAATATTCTAGATCCTTTAATATTAACCACGTAATTCAGCAACAAAAATATAACTTAATCCTTTTAACATTTAACTTCTTAAGAAAAAACTCTTTAGAAAACAAAAATAAGAATGGGCGATTATCAAAGAATTGAAAGAGCAACAAACATTGAAATAAACATAGCAATAAATATCACGACATCATGTTTTATTGAAATTCGGTTGAATTTCTGTCGAATTTCGATTTCAAGAAGTAATCGAAATTTGACCGAGATGGCTAAAATTTTAATCTTCAGGGTTGTCGATAAATTGGATGGTGACTGGTCAAAATTTTGACCGCGACAGAGTTTCGACGAAAATTTTGTTTCAGCCATTTACTGATATTGTGATCGAAATTGATATTTAGGCCTTGTTAATAATATGAATTTAATACTGTAGGTTGTACAAGAAGAGAAGGAATTTTGGCAAAAAAAAATTATAAAAAACCCTAACAAACTTGTATTCTCTACAAAACATGGAAATCCTAATCATACTATCTGTGGAGAAAAGAAGAGAAGAATATTTGTGTGTTTATTCTGTGAGGTCTAGGGGTCCTTATATAGGGCTAAACCCTAGGGTGCTTGGGGGGAACTTACATAAATACCCATGCGGGGTTACAATGATAAGGAAACAATGATAGTAAGGAAACTGTAAATAAAGAAACATCAATATACGGCAATATCTAACACTCCCCCTCAAGTTGGAGCATATTCATCAATCACGCCCCACTTGGAACTTGGAAGTTATCCAGGAAAGCCGATTCTTAGTCACTGCCTTAGTAAAAATATCAGCAAGTTCAAGATCTGTTGGAATGTGCGGCGTGGTTATCTTTCCTCCTCGTACAACATCTCTGATAAAGTGACAATCAATCTCAATATGTTTTTGTTCTCTCATAGTCTCATGGAACACATGATTGGTAGCAATGTAGGTAGCTGATTTGTTGTCACAGTACAAGAGAATAGGAGTGGATGTAGCAGTATTTAGTTCTTGTAGAAAAGTGAGCAGCCATGTGATCTCAAATGTAGCCTGAGCCATTGCTTTATATTCAGCTTCAACACTAGATCTTGAGACGACTGCTTGTTTCTTGCTTCTCCAACTAACCAGGTTTCCTCCTACCATCATGGCATATCCAGTTGTAGATCGACAGTCTTCAGGAGAGCTTGCATAATCGGCGTCAGCATATGCAGTAAGATTTGTGTGACTATTTACCCCATAGAAGACTCCTCGTCCTGGCGAGTCTTTTAGGTAGCGAAGGATTTGAAGAACATCTTGCCAATGGATGTAGCATGGTTTCTCCATATATTGGCTGGCTCTGCTTACAGCATAGGATATATCAGGTCTAGTAACTGTAAGATATAGAAGTTTGCCAACCAGGCTCCTATATCGTGTAGTGTCTTCAAAGAGAGGATCATTGGATGCAGAATATTTTTTAGGCTCTGCTGGAATTCGTGAAGGTTTGCACCCAAGTAGTCCTGCCTCAGTATGTCAAGGCAGTATTTCCTCTGCGACATATGTAAGCCTTTCTTAGTACGTAGGGCTTCTATGCCTAGAAAATAGCGAAGTTGTCCAAGATCCTTGGTGACGAATACTTTTTGCAAGAAAGCCTTGGTTTCTAGTATCTCTTGGTCATCATCTCCAGTAATAATCATATCATCTACATATACAACAAGAATTACAATACCAGTCTGCCGTTTCCTGACAAAGACCGAATAGTCAGACGTAGTCCTCTGGAAACCCATGGTGCCAATCTCTGTACTCAGCCTATCAAACCAAGCTCTTGGACTCTGCTTTATTCTGTAGATGGCTTTGTGAAGTCGGCATACATACTCCCCCTCGACTTCGTAACTTCGGGGTTGTATCATGTAGACTTCTTCGTCAAGCTCTCCATATAGAAATGCATTCTTGACATCTAACTGGAACATAGACCACCCTTTGTTAACAACCACAGAGATGATAGTTCGTATGGATCCCATTCTAGCCACAGGGGAGAATGTTTCGAAGTAGTCTACCCCATATGTTTGAATAAAGCCTTTTGCTACAAGTCGTGCCTTTAAACGATCAATAGAGCCATCATGGGACTGCTTTGGAGTGAAGATCGAACGACATGCAACTGGTTTACATCCAGGAGGGCGTTTGACAAGGTCCCATGTTTTTCAGGACTATTATGCTTCCATTTCTTTATTCATAGCCATTCTCCATCCCTCATCTTGTAGTGCACTATGATGATCTTTGGGAACAAAAATAGTCATTATGGCATCTGCATATCTTTTGTCAGAGCAAGATAACCCATCAGTAGAGGTGAAATGAGATATTGGATGAAGTGTACATTGCCTCTTTGTTCTTCGTAGTGCGATCGGAAGGTCCTGAGGACTATCCAGGGTAGCATTGGTGGGAGTACTCGAGGATGACATAGTGTCTTGCAACAGTGGAATAGGTAAAGGAACATGAACAGGATTGGACACAGTTCTTCATTTGTACACAATTGGTGGAGGAGGAAACTGTAGGGGAATATCGGACACTGTTTGAGTAAAGAAGCTGTTTTGTTCAAAGAAGGTGACATCAAGAGAAACGTAATAACGATGTCCTGTAGGATCATAACATATGTACCCTTTTTGAGTTTGAGAATACCCTAGAAAAACACATTTGATAGCACGAGCAAATAATTTGTCAGTGGTATGAAAATTATGGACAAAGGCTGTGCATCCAAAAATCCATAAGGGTAGAGGGAAAGGTTTCTCCTTGGGATATAGTAAGATGAAAGGAGTGGCGCCATGTAGAGAAGTAGAGGGGACCCTGTTTATAAGATGAACAACAGTGAGGACATCATTGCCCCAATATATCTTGGGGACATTCATATGGGTGAGTAAGGATCGAGCAATATCAAGAAGGCGTCCCAGTTTTCTTTCAGCAACCCCATTTTGTTGGGGTGTATATCGGCAAGAAGTTTGATGTATGGTACCCTGGGAGGCAAAAAAGGTTATCAAGTCATTCTGAGTAAATTCCAGAGCATTATCAGAACGAAAGATTTTAATAGTAGTTGAGAAAATTTTTTTGACATAATGAAAGAAGTTCTTGACAATGATATTAATTTCTGGACGTTCTTTTAACAAGAAAACCCAAGATAAACGACTGTAGTCATCCACAAAAATAGCAAAGTACTTATGACCACTAATAGTTTGAACGGACAGGGTCCCCAAATATCACAATGGATTAAGAAGAAAGGAGTAGTGCGACGAGACTCAGTTCTAGCAGGAAAGGAAACTCTATGATGTTTTCCGAACTGACATACTTCACACTCAAAGGGTTTTAGGTTAGATAGTTCAGGGAACATCATAGAGAGAGCCTTGGCAGAAGGATGTCCCAGATGAAGATGCCAAAAGGGGATCTTCAGAGATGGAGGTAGCGCCAGCAAAGTTGGAAGTAGACGGGCTGTTGAGATAATATAGGCCATTCCTCTCATGTCCCCCACCAAAAATCTGCCTCGTCCGGATGTCCTGAAAACAGCAACAGAATTCATCAAAAATAACACGACAATGTAGCTCACGACATAGCTTCTGAACATATAAAAGACTGAGTGGGAAAGCATGAGCACAATGCACATCTGTCAGTCGAAGTTTGTTGAAGTCAATAGTATCAACAACAGTAACGGGAGAATGATCCCCATTGGAAACACGGACGCAATGATCCCCATTGGCAACAGGAACGCTCTTTACAGTGGTAGATGGTTGAGATGAGGTGAGTAGACTTGCTTCTCCCATTAGATGAGTGGAGGCACCAGAATCAATAATCCATGCATGTTTGGTAACAAAGACTGAGTTGGCTACTGTACCTGAGGTAGTGGCAAGGCTAGCAGTAGCAGCAGATGCAGTCGTGTCTTTGGTTGATGGAGCGGAATCATTTAGAAGTTGTCGTAGACGAGTATATTCAGAAGCAGTGAATGGAGTATGTTGTCTATCTGTACTCTGAGTAGTTGTATCATTGTTCGTATCATGTGGCTCGTCGTCATAAGTGTTATAAGCACTTGGTTGCTTGCCAAATGTTGCCCAGCAATGCTCAGAAGGATGATTCATGCGACCACAATGTACGCATGCAGGATAACGACCAGTAGAGAAATCACGACCACGACCTCGTCCAAGGTCACGTCCACGACTAGAGTCACGTCCGCGGCCACGACCTCGGCCTCCGGGATAAGACTGACGTCCTCTGTTCCCAGATGAATAACGGGCTGTTGTCTCTGTAGAAGAATGAACCAGAGAATTTTGAACCGGAGCCTCCGGTTCCTGTAGTCGACCGAATATGGTTTCGATCGTAGGCAATTTATCTGCCATAAGAAATTGATCCTTTGCAATTTTGTACTTCGGATGAAGCCCTAAGAGGAACTTGTAAACCTGCCACTCAGCACGTTCGCCTATTTGTTTATCACAACATGCATGTTGAAAGATAAGAAGTTCTTCAAACAGGCTTGTAAGTGTCCGATAGTATTCAGTTAGACCGGTCTCTTCTTGATTAGTAGACCAAATTCTTGTGTATATATCAGAAAGACGAGACTTGGTTGTTTTCTGGGAATATGTGTGCTCAATATTTTCTCACATGGCTTTAGCAGTATCTTTATATAAGAGATTGGCAGCAATATTTGGATCCACGCTATTTGTCATCCAAGTAATTACTTGGCAATTGTCGACAAACCAGGCTTTATAATCTGCATCAGTGATAGAAGGAGTCTTTGTGAGGATGGCACTCTTTCGTTGGCCACCAATAAATATCTTGAAGGATCGAGACCATAGAAAATAGTTTTCGGAGCCTTTCAACTTGATAGATGTGCCTTGTACCATCAGAGAAGGAGAATACATAAGCTTGGTCTCGATGGACGTCATGATAGCGTCTCTAGGTCAAGAAAAAGTGACCTAGATGCAGTTGTAGTTGATATGTAGAACCTCCTTAGCTGTACATTTTTATAGCGAGTTGTGGAGGCTCTACGCCCTAACCCAAAGTCGAACAAGAGGTCTAGGACGACAGCGGCAAACGCCTCGGGCGGCAGGAGCACGAGGAGCGCAAGTGCTTAGGTGCGCAGGTGCCCTCACGCAGGGTGCAGGGGCGCAGATGGGGGGGGGTGCGGAGCCCTAGCGCGGAGGCGACAGGGGACCTAGCGCGGTGCGCATGGGCCAGGCACGGTGGGCAGATGCCAGGCGCGGTACGCAGGGGCCAGGTGTGGAGCCTTAGCGCAATGCGCAGGGGCTGGCGTGGAGCCCTAGCGTGGTGCGCAGGGGTCAGGCGCGGTGCGCAACAACAGAGCTTAGCGCGGGCGCGGAGCCCTAGCGCGGGGTGCGCAGGGGTGCATACGACAGATGAGGAAGGGGCGGGCAGTGGCGGAGGGATGCTAGGTCAGAACACCGGTCTAGGACCGCTGCTCTGATACCATGTGGAGAAAAGAAGAGAAGAATATTGTGTGTTTATTCTGTGAGGTCTAGGGGTCCTTATATAGGACTAAACCCTAGGGTGCTTAGGGGGAACTTACATAATTACCCCTGTGGGGTTACAATGACAAGGAAACAGTGATAGTAAGGAAACTGTAAATAAAGAAACATCAATCTACGACAATCTCTAACACTATCCAAATGACAAAAAGGGGCGATTTGCCAATCTACATAGGAGATGATGGCGATGACACGATGATTTGAGAGGAGGATGCAACTGTGTGGTGTGAGAAAGAGGCAGTAGTGTAGAGGCGTTGCGAGGAGAGTTGGTGGCATGAGGAGAAGGTGGCGCGGTGGCACGAGGTGGGGGCACGATGAAAAGGGGAGTCAGGGATCGATTGTTTCGTTTAGAGGGGTCCAGAGAGCATACAAAACTGCATATGCCATGGGACCCATTTTAGGTTAAGTTTAATCATATACACAATCATACCCGTTTGACACTTATTTACCGCATATTGACCCGACTATTCGCTTGTGTATGCGGTTTATGTCTCCCATTTACGCCTTTAGCTCGCACAACACCGCGTATGGCATATATGCTTCGGATGGCATACCTGTTACTCATGCAACTGTACGAACAACATATGTGAACGTTGTGTGGTTTTGGCTAACCTGGTGCAAAAATAGCTTCTACCGTGCGAACAAAATGTTTAGCTCATCTTGCTAATACAAGGTCCTGTTCTTAACGGTGTTTGCTCACAACATTTTTCATATGTATAATTCAAGTTGATGCCATATTAGGTTACCTTTACTTCAACCAACTACCCTTTAGTTAGAGAGAGTTTTCTACTAGCTTGAGGGACCCACTCTCGTTTGTCATATCTATTGGGGGTCCATTTTTCTTCCTTAGGGTAATATGATGATCTAAAGTAGGGTCTTGCTATAAAAGGACTCAACGTTCAACGTCTATTATTCAATCTCTAGCTTTACCAACTCATCACTTCGAACAATGCATGTCATTGATAAACTCTTCCATAATCCTTCCAACCTTGGACTTATATTTCAAACCATAACCAACTAATAACAATTTCCCTAATCATTAGTAATACGACTTGGCCCTCACGTATCAAAATAATATTACTCACTTATCAAAAGAATATTACTCAAATGTTTACTGCACTAATAACATTCATTTTTTAATACGAATGGGGCATGAGATCGTTGAGTTCGGATCAACATCCTTCATGAACATTTATGTCACCAACCTCTTTCTCCTAAACATTGTTAAATATCCACATTTTCAAGTAAAACCATAATTTTTAAATCAATTTGCAGTCTCTTGCCGTCCTAGAATTGGTCATCATGTATCAGACCGACAACACCTCGTACGCTGTCTTTACTGAGAACTCCTCAAACCAAATCCATTGCATACACCCCATATGAGCCCTTCTCAGTCGGTAACTCTAATAACATCGACAAATTCCTTGATACGCTCATCCGAGAGATTTGACCCGAAGAGTAGCAACAACACGCCTCTCTCCAAGCTCGAAGGGGACCAACGATCCCCAACTTAAGTGTCCTTGTCTGTTGACAGGGAGTCGCGGCTGGCGGAGGTGGCGGACTCGGGGTCATGGGCCCCTACCTTTGTTTCAAATCTATCGGATCAGCGGATGGATGACTTCTTGCGGATGCTGTCAGAGATCCCCACTCCGGGGGAGTTGTCCAATGAACCGGACCGTTTTGAGTGGGCGGTTGGGAGATTCTCCGTGAAGAAAGCCTACCGGAAGCTGAGAGGTGTTGTGGTGGGGCGCGACGACGACATCTGCGCGGACATGAAGGTTATTTGGGCGGCCTGGATACCCACTAGGGTCAAGGTGTTCCTGTGGTGCATGAGAAGAAATCGTCTGTGTGAAAGTGAGGAGGGGAAGGTTTTTTGGTGTCACTGACATGGGCTGTGACAGATGCGAGGGGTTTCTGGAAGATGCTGAGCATATCTTCTTTGGTTGCCGGTCTTCGGAGCAGGTTTGGTGTTCGTTGGGGTTGGCTTGGGTTCAGGCCTCCAGCTTGGAGAATTTCTTGAGATCGATTCGGACGGTGAGTCTTGGGTCTTCGGACGACGTCTCAAGGCCTTTCGCTGCGCTTTGGGCTATTTGGGCTGGCAGGAATGATTGCATTTTCAAGGGCCAGCACTTTTATTACGAGAATGTGGTCGCACATTGTAATGCTTTATACAATTTCTGGATCTCGAACTGATGTACTTTTTTCGTATTAATGAAAGTGTTGGTGTGGTGACTCCCGCCTTGGGAGGGCTCCCCCTTTTTTTTAGTAAAAAAAGTGTCCTTGTCTGTTGCTCACACAATAAATGGGAAATTCGTCTTTTAAGGCCCCTTCTTCATCCATTTTTTTAATAACTTGAAGGACCTTTTGTCTCCCACCATTGGATATATGTACAATGTAATCTCATTCATCATCACACAAATACCCCTCTGAAAATGATGGGGTTCTCATCCTACAGTTCGTTACCTCTATACCTGCGTGAAGATCATAGATGCTCCACACAAACCGACTTAGCATCATTCTTTTCACCTCGATCCTCACTACCTATTTTGCCATAAAAGCTTTGTTCATATGCTGCACTATAAGAACCCAACCTGCCTTCCTTCATTGGTGACAAAACCAAGTATCAAGCTACTAGTGCCATCCCAACTCTGACCAGACGTGGTCTAGAAAAATCTTTGTATTGCCATCTCTAACAGCTGTAAAATCTTCAACAACAATTGAAATAAAGGTACAAGATGAATGCCGTCAACAAATAAACACGAGCAAGACAAGATGCATGCTTCTTGACAAACACTTGGTCTTATACTCTAACAACTTGTGTTCCAAATTTGCTAGCGGAATCCATTCATCGCCATGGAGTTTCTCGCAATCAACACCACCCCAAAATAATGCAACATTGTCAAAAACCCCTTAGGAGCTCGCTTAGGCGCCTAGACGAGGTGAGGCGAGGCCCTAATGCCTCGCCTCCCTCCAGGCGCGGTGTTTTTCTTGTAATGCTGCTCATGCGAGCGCCTAGCTTGAGGCTCCGAACGCTCAAGGCGAGCGCCTAAGGAAAAAATAGGGCCTTTTCCCTACTTTTTGTGATTCTATCCATGTTTGGTTTTTAAATTAGGTACATATTAGTTCTATGTATCATAAATACACATACTTGTACATATGCACGCACATGCATACATAATTTACGCACACACTTCCATTACATATATGCATACGTAATACATTCATATCTTAATTCTAAATATTACATATACTTTTGACTCAAAAAATATACTTCTACATTTGCATATGCATTTTAGTTTGAAGTACTATAAGTACATACACATGCATATAAATAAACAAAACACACATGTATACATAAGCATGCACACATATACATAGGCACACACATGTATAGAAATATCTACGCATGCAAACACACACGTGTGAATACACACCCAAACACAAATATTTAATACATATACATACATGCATACGTACACATGTACATGCATACATAAACACATAAACATATTAATAAATAGTGGATTGATCGTAAAATATAATTTGGTTATAGCATATATATACATAGGCAAACACATTTGTATACACAAGTACACGTACACATTTATATATGCTCATGTACACACACCCACAAATATATTGGATTGATCTTAGATTGAAATATAAGTTATACATACCCATATTTATAATTAGACATACATACATATGTGTATGAGCACATATTATATATTATAGACTCACACATAATTTATTTATTTTTAGGTTTTTTGTCAGTTGTGCCCCTCCGAGATATTGCAATTTCAGTTATACCCCTCCCTTTTTGACAATATCAGTTGTACCCTGTCTTTTTGCCGTTCTATCACTTGAGTCCCTCCGTTACTTTAACCATCACTGAGTTGAACTTAACCACAGTATTCTCAAACCATGGTTTGATTATGAGGGGCGAAACCATCTAACTCTACCCCTCCTCCCATTCATCTCTAGCTTGTACACACCCGGGCTCCCCCTCCACCGCGAGCTCCTCCCCCCGACCTGACGCCTCCACCTTTTAGCCCGAGCTCCTCCCTCCGCCCCGAGCTTCTTCCTCCGCCACACGCCTCTCCCTCTGCCCCGAGCTACTCCCCCTGCCTGGGTGCGTACAAGCTAGAGATTGGAGGGTGGTAATCGTTTAAGAGGTTCCCTGTAAATGCATTGCTGTAGTGTTGGTGGTTGGTAATCGTTTAAGAGGTTGTTGATGTGCCCTGCGAACTTGGTGGCCTGGTGGATGGAAGCCTCGCTTGCAATGGAGGCGAGCCCAACGAGATCAGCACTGGAGGATTTGGTGGTGGTGGCGAGGGTGTCAATGCAAAGGTCACTGTAGGGGGTCTTCTCGCAGGTGTCTAGGATAAGTGGGGTGGTGATGCCCGGGTGCTTGTTGTGAGGTGGCACCCCCGCATAGGAAGCTGCCACGAGAAGGCAAAGTTTAAGATGGAATGGGGATGTCGAGGAGGAGGGCATAGAGAGGGAGGGGCGATGACGGAGGAGGGGAGGGGCGACGAAGGTAGGCCTGACAGGAGAGGGGCGGCGGCGGAGGACCTGAAGGTTAAGGGGCGACGACGGAGGTGGGCCTGGAGGGGGAGGGGCGGTTAGAAGAGGAACGACAGGAGGTGGAAGAGGGAGGAAGAAGAAGAAATTGGGAAGATTACTGCTACCCTTCATATTTCAGTTAATTACTATTGTGTCCCCAAAGTTAACAGCCGTTTAGGATGAGGATTGACGGCAACTAACCTGAGGGGTACAAGTGATCATCATGTAAGAAGTCGAGGGCACAATATCTCAAAGGGGCACAACTGATAAAAACCCTTATTTTTATATACAACGTCTTGCTTTTCTCAGGCGAGTGCTTAGCGCCTCAGGCGTTTTGCACCCCCTAGCGCCTTGGAGCACCTCTCGCCTTTAACAACACTGCTAATAGTTGGCAGGTAGACATCCTTCAGAGCTCCCTGCACCATATTACCTCATCCTCAGTTAATCTAAACAAAATGAAATATGAATTTACCCGTTGATTAACATGCCCAATAAAAAATATCGAAGATCTTTACCTGTGCTAAGAGTGCACGAGCCTATCTTCTCCATAAAGAAAATAGTATCAACATACTGCAAAATATGAAGGAGCACCCCCTATTAGTGAATCCCTTGAAAAAACCACTTTGAACTATTATCCCGACATCGGAAGTGAGAGTATTCGTCGCTATCATGAGAAACAAGGGCAACTCTGTCTCACGCCTTATTGCAACTAAAAAAAGCTACACATATGCCACTCGTCGACTAGAATCAAGAATGAATTAGTTACATATTTCTTCATCCAAGCAATCTAGATATTGGGAAAACGTTGGTTATGCTATAAGCTCCACATGAATTTCCAATCCACATTGTTATAAGCTCTCAAGAAGTCCACGTTGCACACCACTTCTGCTACCTTTCTTCATCTGTAATATGTAACAATCAACATGATCATCATTAAAGAATAGCTACATACTTGCTTGACCTGGAAGATGTCTGCACCGAGCTCATAATCGAATTCGACATATATTCAATCATGTTTGCCAATAACTTTATAATTATCAGGTCTACGCGATTCGACATTGCATGGCCCTATTGATGCATCCAAACCCTAAGTTCCCTTAGTAAACCTCCACACCAAATTTAGCTCTAGCCACATGTTATCATGTTTCATAGCCACTATCAGCCTAACAACAACATCGCCACCAATAGGAACCCATCCGACTTCTTTCGAAGCATCATAACTGCCTTCTTGAAGTTATAAAGAGACTTCTTCTTTGCGAAAATGCCCTTTCTAGCCAATAACGATGCCCCTAGTCCTCTAGGCTTCCATTTTGAAAAATTGCATCTAAGGGAGTTCATGAGGCTCGAAGCTTATCTGCAGTGTTCGATGTGTTCAACAAGGTTTTCGGCCTCAAGATCAATAGAGCCAAGTCTAGTTTTTCTTCTTTGGCTTTTCTCACGAGGAAGTGGATGCATGTGCTATGGTCCTTGGATCCCCCCAGATTGGTCGTCCTATGTCATATATGGACCTTCCACTCTCGTTCGACTTGCTTGTTGTCATTGGCTCCCTTGGTGGAAAAGCTCAAAAACAAGTTGGTAGGTTAGAAGGCATCTTGCCTCTTCGGAGAGGGGTGGAGGGGACTGGTGCTTATCAAATTTGTTTCGGCAACGATTTCGATTTTCTTCATGTCATCTAAGACGCATCTTGGTATGGATTCACAATTGTCTGGAGGTCGTCATTAGATGTTTCTTATGGTCACGGGAAGATGTTGAATTCGAAGGGAAGATGCTTGGTGGTGAAGATTTGGGAGAGGTAGATTTATGGTCTCAACTCATACAAAGACTATGTAAGGTGACTCCTAACATCATTGGGGGTGCGATGGAGGTATGATATTAATCGTTCTTTTGGCATGGGTTCTGCTCAAAATTACCCTTGGCTGTTGATTTGTTGAGGTCGTGGCTTGGAGGCGGTGATTCCTTTAGCTTTTAGGAAGATAGTCGGTCCGGTAATGACATTCTCTCTTAAAGATTGTCGAGGATGTTTGCACTTGTTGGAAACCTACATGAGATGGTTTTTGAGGTATGGGAAAATGGTGCTTTGTGCCCTACTTTTCAGTCTACATTCTCGGATCAAAACCTTCCTGAGTACATGCGAATGATATGTGAGGGTCTAGCCTTGGGAAAGAGGCTATTGGGTCTGAGTGGTTGGTTGATTCTCGACGAAGAAAGTTTACAGGTCTTAGCTCCAATATATTTTCGGTTTCAGATCCAAATAATGGGGACTAAAAGATGATTTGATGCTCGCCAGCCTCCCCCCCAGGGTGAGATTCTTCATTTGGAAGGGGTAAGAAAGGACAGTTTAGACAAAGGTTCTAAGTTCTCGCAGGATGCACACGAGCATCTTAATATGTCCAAGGTGTTAGACTATTGAAGAAGACATGGTGCACTTGTCGTTTACATGCCTCTACTCGGAGGTTTCCGGAAGAATGGGATTTCCTTGGTTGGATGGCACCGGCTTGGCATGATTCTGAACTTCTTTGCGTGTTGCTTGTTTTTCATCTCGTGATGGATGTACGCGTCCTCATTTGGTCCTTTGGGTGATCTAGTTGTCTTGGAATGGTGTTATTGTTGTCTTGAAATGGGGTCCTTTTTGTGCAAGAACGACTCCATGCGGAGAATGAGATACAACATGCCGTGACATTGTATGATACTTATCCATGTAACTTGATTTAAATTTTCTTTGGAATACAACATGTGTAGTCTCACCTCAAGCTCTCCCCAATTTTGTCTTAAGAAACATAGCCACATCTACCCTTCACTTATGCAAATATTTATCAACCACCTCTCTCTTTTCAAGGTCATAAAGAAGCACCTTCATTTGGAAACAAATGAAACCCCCTCATTCGATTGTTAATCGCAATTGCCAACACCTTCATCAAAATTGACTAGTTAGGAGAAGGCAACTTCTCCATCTTATCTTCCAGTTGCTGCGCGGAAACCTTAAAGGTTGGCATTGCGCATCTCAGAATTCCTTGTAGCAGTGGTAAGGTGACACCACATCCCCTGAGGGAGAAGAGCCCTAAGCATCTCTTCCTGCCAACCTTCTTCCAGGCGTAAATGTTTTCTATTGCAGCCAACCAATAAACTTCTATATATGAGGAATATGTTACTTGGGTGGTTTTATCTTTGGCCTAGTTGGGCATGGATCTTCTCTAAATTGTCAGGGTTAGTGTTCCCACAATGACTTGTATTTAGGTCTGGATCAATACACATATGCCATGAATTTGTTTTTATATTGTGGTTATGTTGAGTTAGGTAGTGCAATGTGCAGTGTAGTGGTAGTGCAGTATATAGGGATGCAAACGGATGGATACGGATACGGATATAGGTACTACCATATCCTTATCCGTTTCAAAATATGGACAGATACGAAAACGGTTATTCTACGTATATCGAAAATTGAATACCGTATCCTTAAATATGGATAAAGATTCGGAATCAGATAATCATGATTCAGATACATATATTTAAAAAACATATACGGATTATCCTATAAATATTAAGTACCTCCTCATACTTTTAATTAGAAATGATGTCTTTTACGAACTTGTAATTGATGGATAATTAATCGTAAATTCAATAAACTTATAATGTTACATAATAAATAAGAAAATAAATTAAAATATTGAATGGAATAAATTGAATAGCATATAATAAAATTGTACGATGACGTACTTATGTCTTCCTTCATTTGAAATGTTTCCAAAATATAGATAATACTGTAACATTGTGACCAACTAATAAGATAAAGGTGATATGGTATATTTCGTGAAATGACATTATGATAAATTATAAAAGTTTATTACATTTTTTTGACATTTCATGATGAGGTACAATTTTGTGTCAGTGCTACATTGATGCATGCAAAACATTTGTGAAGCTGAAATATTGCATATCTTGTTGACCCAAAATATAAACAGACAACTATAAACTAAAGTTTTTTCATGAGTAGATAGTCTAACAACAGGGTTCCATAAAAGAAAAAAGATGATTCAAAGTAGTTGCACAATAATTCCAAAACCAAATTCTACAAACTCAAAATAAACTGGATAAGATTCAACTCAAAATAAATTGGATAAGATGTACATGTCATAAGTGACTCGATAATACGGATATCCGTATCCATATCCACGAAAAATATATGCATCCGTATCCGTATCCGAAAAAAATCTATAATGGTATCCGTATCCGAATCCGTATCCACAAAAAAATTAAGACCAATATCCGTAACCATATCCGCTAAATCCGAAAATGTATATCCTTATCCGCTTAAAAGCAGATACAGTATCAGACGAATACGGATATATCCGCATCCGGTTGCTTCGCTAGTAGTATGCCTACCATCCAAAAGATCATGGTTCAAATCCCTCCTTGTGGGGGTTGCGTTTGGTAGCTGATAACCAACATGAAAAATAGTCGGATCATTCAACGTGGATTTGAGCAAGAATCCATTTGGCCGACCCTACTTAAAGTGGGAGAAGCCTTCGCCATTGTGATTCTGATGAGTTGTACAACACATAACCTTCAAGTTTGTCTTTTTCTCCCCGCATTATTTGTGGTAATTTTTTTCCACGTATTGAAATGGAATAACAACAAGGCCATTTATTTATGGGATATTTACACCCATAACCCTGAGTAATATGGTAATTACCCCGGAAACCTTCTATAAACACGAATTACACCCAAGACCCTGAATAATGTTTAACCTTTACATGGTATGACCCTGTGTCAAGTTCCGTCTTGATTCTCTGTTAACTTTGATGGGAAAGTAAGTTAAATGTTGACTATTTTTGCCCTTCGAAGCACATTATATTTATAATGTGATGCCATTCTTTATATAAGCAAAATCATGCCTCCTTCCCCACCAAAGCTGCCCCTCCCGCTCGCCCCGGCAAGCTACCCCTCTCCGATCTACGCCTCCCCCCCGAGCTCCAGCACCCTTCCCTCCCGCTGGCGAGCTCCTGCGCTCCTGCCCCCAGCTCGCGAGCTCCAGCACCCGTCTTCCCTCTGTTGGCGAGCTCCATCCACACCCCCGCTCCAACACCCCCTCTCGCGAGCTCCAGGCATCTCCCTCCCCCCGTCGCCGCCTCTGCAACCCTGTTTGCAAGCCCCCCGAGGTGCAGCGGGCTGCACCCAACAATGGAGCCTCACCGCCGAGGTGCAGCGGGCTGCACCCCGTCCTCCCCGACTTTGCTCCTGGAACCCCCCGCCCCTCCTTCTCCCCGACCCTGCCCACCCTCCCCGCACCCGATGTCGAGCCCCACCACTGCCCAGCTCTTGCCGCCCAAGCCCCCCGCCCCACCCCTCCCGCGCCGCCCCACCTGCCCGCCCCTCGCCCTTCGTCCCTGCCACACCCACCCTCCCACGCCGCCCTCCGAACCCCCCTTTCCCTCCCCGCGCCGCCCTCGTCCCTGGCACGCCCTTCCAGGCGTCCAACACCTGCCCGCCTCCCACCCTTCGTCCCTGCCACACCCCCCTCCCGCGCCACCCCACGACTCCTCCCCTTCCCCCCCCCCCCCCCCCCCCCCCCCCCAGGGGTCCAGCGCCTGCCCGCCCTTCGTCCCTGCCACACCCCTCCCCCTCCCACCCTCCCCATGCCGCCCCACGCCTCCTCCCCTCCCGCGCCGCCCTCGTCCCTGCCACCCCCTACCAGGCATCCAACACAAAAGACTCCACCGCCAATACCCATCGTTTTTGCAAGCCCCAACCCCTCTGTCACCGCCTCTGCAACCCCCTCCTCCGCCCGCATCACCCATCGTTTTTGCAAGCCCCAACCCCCTGTCGCCGCCTCTGCAACTCCCTCCTCCGCCCCCATCTCCATCGCTCCCAATCCAAGTTGCTTCTGCAAGTATATCCCCCCTCCCCTCCCCCCGGTCGCTACCTCTGCAACCCCCCTGCCGCCAGGTCCATCTCGCCCCCAATCCCATCGTTTTTGCAAGCCCCAACACCCCCTTCGCCGCCAGCTCCATCGCCCCCCGGGCCTCGCGAAGAGCCCCTGCTTCCTCCGAATCTCGCCAAGGCCCCCTGCCTCCTCCGGCAGGAGCCGATGAACCCCCCCCCCCCCCCCCCCCCCCCCCGGCCAACCCGACGTCGTCCCTCGCCTGCAAGGCCCCTCTCGAAACCTCCCCCATCTCGGCGCTGCTGCAGCAGATCCTCTACACCTGGAACAAAATCCGATTCCTTTATCTTACCTTTTTTTTACTTCTGATTAATTCCAGCCATTGGATTGGACACTGGTTAGATTAACTCATCCATATAGTTGAGTTAAAGAACTAAATTAACGGAAGGTTACGAGTGTAAAACGGAGTATTTATTTCGGGGTCTGGGTGTAATTCAGTATTACCGAAGGTTTTCGGGGTAAATACCATATTACTCAGGTTATGGGTGTAAATATCCCTTTATTTATTTATTCTGAAAAACCAAAGGATGGTTCAATATAACACTGCTTAAGATGGTTTGACCATTTGTAAAGAGGTCGGCTGATGCACCAGTTAGAAAATACGAGTTTTGAGATGTTGAGCCAGCTAAAGGAGGGCAAGGAAGACCCCAAGAAGTGTTGGAATGAGACTATCCAATGGGATCTTACTTTTTTGGATCTAAGCCTGAGATTTTTTTTAAAAAATCTACGTCCGAGAATGACCCAATATCTGAATGGAGGCAAAGAACCCATGTAGTTGAACCTACTTAATGTGGGAATAGGCATTGTTGCCTCATTCCTGTGATTTTTATCTGGTTATAGTGTCATTTCACTACATCCATTTTTGCCCAAATCACCGCAATGGATTTTAACATCTTTGCTTCTCATTGACATCAGCAGGCTTTTGGTCACCCTTGAGCGAATCCCACAAAAACTCCTTAAAAGAATGTTCACCCAAGTGATTCTTCTTGGTTCCTCTCTTGTTGCAATACTGTGCAATGGAGTTCAATGTCTTCCCATTCCACCTTATAAAGAGACAATTTCAAGCCTGAATCAGGGCCCACCTGTTCATGTAAATCCTGGTCACTCATTTTTATCATCTGAACAATCAAGCCACAATCTTCACCTTCAATGGAGCCTGCAACTTCCAAATCTTCCTGCAACCCTGTGTCAGTGAATACTACTCGTGATGCAAGGGATGCCAAAGTGGTCATAAGTGCAAGCTACTAACCCAGTAGTCAACTTCCTCGATTTTTGATTAGGAGCTCAACGACTCATGAGACTTATCTAGAGAGATGACAATATGACTATTTATAATAATAAGATTCTGAGAGCTTATATTGAGAAGTTTGGGTTGGAGTTTATTAAGATTTTCTTTACAAAATGTCTTATACAACAAGTAAGCTTTTATCTACTTTACAGTGGGGCTAATACATGGAATCTCTGCTTCCAAACAGATTTAGTTTAGGTCTTATATTGATGTAGACCTACAAAAATATCCTTTTAAATAGTCTCCTTCCAATATTTCTTTGATCTTCCTTGACATCTCTTACAAGACTCTTCTAACTTCTCACACATTCGAACTGGAATACTAGATTGCCTTCTATTCACATGTCTAACTACCTTAGTCACGTTTATCTCATTTTTATCTTCTGTATGTACCACACGTCAATATTCTCGATTTGTTGATGATTCTTTGTGTAGCCACACCTACTAGGGGCTCTTCATCTCAGGTATAATTTATAAACTACACATGTTTATAATTGGCTGTCCCACACTCGCTAAAGCATTGCATGTCTCTCTGCAGCTTTATAATATTTTCTTTGAGCTTCATGGTATCTTCTTTCAAAGAACACTAGGAAGGTTATCTCCACTTCATCCATCCTGCCTCAATTCTATGTATGCCATTTCCTCAATTCCTGTCCTTTTGGATGATCTAACCTACATATTTAAAACAACCCTTCAGAATGAAATGTGGTCCAGCTTTACATCTGTTGCATATCTAACTTCCTTGTAATTGAACTTATATTTCATGTACTGCCATTTTTGGTTTTACCTGGTTGAAACCTTAAAATCCATTCACTATAATGAATCAAATCCTTGGATTTTTTGGGAGTATCAGAATGGTTAAAATCACTTAGTTTGGCCTGATGTTGGTGTGATTGCGGATAATCTCGAATAGCGTAATCTCAAATCCTTCAACTTTTTTGAGGAGAAAAATGGGTCTGTTATTCTGGCTGTACGGTAATGATATTGTCCATCATGGCTAACTATTATCTGTCTGGGACACACGAAACAAACTATACCAATAACCAGTTTCTGTGACAAGTCTTGAAGGTCCTTTGGCACCAAAAATCTCGGAAATCCGAGGCTAGTGTTCTCATAAAAGAAAACAACTTCTATGTAGCGAGGAGCTAAGTGACCCCTCTATTTGTTGCCTGGTTTGAGAATTCTCTTTGGGAGATTATCTGACATGCAGCAGCAGGTTCATATCTCTTTATTGGTTACATTATTGGTATGATTAACTTCTAGATAAATAATTGCGTGCTTGATGCTTGGTTTTTGAAATATTTGAAGTCTTATTTGATGAAAACAGGTCTACAAAGTTATGGACGTTGTTGAAAGCAAATTATGATAGTTTTCTAGAGGGTTGTGAGTTCACTACATGTTATTGCATTTTCTTGATGGGTGCCATGGTTCTGACGGATGGAAGATTTTCGACCCTCCTACCTATGCAGTTTCTGCGTAATAGAAAGAACTTTTGCTTATATTCTCTCTTTACAGAGCAGAAGTAGGTCATTATTTTATCTTTCATATTGCATAATATCTGTTATTTTTAGTTATCAGTTAATGCATTATATCATGGTTTTACTATATCATTCCTGCATGGACTTCATAGTCTTTTACAAAGAGCCTTCTTGGCAGATGTTAAGTAATGTAATAATGAAGTATACTAGCTATAGAGAAGGTTATTTATTGCTATGAACAATCTGGATGGTAGTTGATCTTTATTTCCTGCAGGGATTTTATACCAGTCAGGTGATGAGAGGGCATGAACTCCAAGAGATGGAAGGATGCAAAAATACTATGATGGAATCACAGCCTGTTGAGGTGGATTGCTTTGATGGGACTGCCCAGTTGGGTTTCGAGAGGTTCCACATGCATCAGGAATTACCTCATGGCCCCTATACTCCCTTTGATGTTTGTGGTCCACAGGGAGCGAGTGCACCTAATATTTCTGATCTTCTGCCAGCAGTATCCCCTCCAGCTTCTGCTTTCTTAAAGCCAAAATGTTCTCTCTGGGACTGCCCAAGACCTGCCAAGGGGACAGATTGGTTTGAAGACTACTGCAGCAGCATCCATGCTATATTGGCCCTGAATGAAGGCCCCCCAGGGATGACGCCAGTTCTACGACCAGGTGGTATTGATCTAAAAGATGGTCCCCTCTTTGCATCCCTCACTGCAAAAACACAGGGTAAGAACGTTGGTATTCCAGAATGTGAAGGTGCAGCAACATCGAAATCCCCTTGGAATGCTCCTGGTATAGTATCCTTCTTTGTTTTATGCTCTTTCATGCTTACAAATTGTTCATGTTGATTTTTGTTGTTGTGTATACTAAAGTGCTATACTTGAACTAATTGCATTTTCAGAGCTCTTTGATCTTTCGGTACTTGAAGGCGAGTCAATGAGAGAGTGGCTCTTCTTTGATAAACCAAGACGGGCATTCGAGAGTGGGAACCGCAAGCAAAGATCGCTTCCAGATTACAACGGTCGTGGATGGCACGAATCTAGGAAGCAAGTCCTAAAAGAATATGGGGGGTTGAAGAGGTCATATTACATGGATCCGCAACCTCTTAACAACTTCGAATGGCACCTGTATGAATATGAGATAAACAACTGTGATGCATGTGCGCTGTATAGATTGGAACTCAAGTTAGTTGATGCGAAGAAGAGTGCCAAAGGAAAAATATATGGTGTTGCTGGCACGCCACTTGTTGATATGCAGCAGCAGCAGCTGCTGCAGATGGGAAAGCCCGATTCAGAGAGTGCTGTTGACACAAAGCGTGCTCCTAAAGGCAGGACAAAGGTCACCATGAAGGATGCGGTTGCCAATGGTATGTACTCTGGTTATGTTAAGGGCGAAGATGGAGTTGTCAGTCCCATGTCCAACCAGCTTAGTCCTGCTGGAAATGAGGGTCTTGTGTATGGACCGAGTCTCCCGTATGGATATTCAGTCGACAACCTCCATCAGTATTATGGTACGTAGGGATTTCAAGGGCCGCTTCCGTTATATCATAGCAATGCAAGTTAAAGAGATGTTATGCCTCTGCCGACTTAATTTTACATGCCCCCTTTTTTAATTTTCTATTGTAAATGACAACTCCTGTGCCAATTCGGAAGGGTCTAACTTGATAATATAGGAAGAAGCCATGGTTTACTCGTGTTTTGGTCAACTCGACCGCGGCAACCATGCAAGGTACCAAGTCCAGCTTCCAGCGATCTTTATCTTCAGTGCAGTAGTCTGGTTTGGGAAACTATATAATATCTTGGTTGTGCCTTTTAACACAGCTTCGATCTCGTGGTTGCTGTTATATTGTAATTATAGGGTTTTCTCCATTTTTCTCATGACTTGTGTAAGCATTGGAGTTATTTTCTTGTTGAACTGCAGTTGTTGAATCAGGCAATGCATTACCAAACTTAAGATCAGAATCACATTTGTTATCTACTTATAGGCCTCTATGCATATCGGCAAAGATCAAATGAAGGTTCTAAGAGTAAAGTTGGATTCCGGCAGACAGCATTTACCTGGAAAGCGAGCTCGTGGTCAGTAGGAAGAGTGAGCCTCCATCCAGAATTGTAGTGGAGGTGACAAGAGTTGCTACATCAGGTAATGTGCTTTCTGTCAAGAGATTGAAGCTAGTAATCACCATCTGCTTCTCCTGACTCAATAGTAGATAACTCAATCCACTGCAAGTAGTCGGTGTCGAAGCGAGTGAATCTATTGCACGATGGATATCTAGACGGCAGGACCAGCTTGTAAATTATTCACTTGTGACACAGTAAGATATATAAGGAGTGCAGTCACAATTCTGTTTTCACTTCATTTCTTCTTTGAATTTATAAATATAATCATAAATATCCGTTAAAACAAGAGTGACTGCTTCATTCCTTGTATGCAGAAGGTATGTACATGATATAAATCGCTCTGTTTCACTGTCATATCCACTTTATACGAATTTTAACATCTGTATTTCTATTCGTTCCAAAATATATAAGAATACAAATTACTTAAATATATGCAAGTGTGTGTATTTATTAAAATGTAAATATAGTTTTAGAAATATGTAATAAAAATGTACCTTATTTCTCTATATTTAATGTAACCAGCAGAAAGCAAGAGACAGGGGGACGGAGGTGTGAAGTGTAGATTATTCTGTGAGATAGAGATTGCTTGTTGCTTGTCCTTCCTTGAAGTCATCAAGCTCAGTCTCAAGAATTGGCGGCAAGGCTTAATGAGCTTGGTAAGGTTTATATTTAGTCATTTTGGTACCTTTGAAACCATCCTACCTATGTATATATATGGTACTTTGACATCATATATATATATATGTATGTATGTATGTATCTCTCTCTCTCTCTCTCTCTCTCTCTCTCTCTATATATATATATATATATATAGGAGAAACTTCAAATGAGACGGGGTCTCATAGAGATTATAGTGAGCCACAATTTACAGCCGTTTGATTTGAATTGATGGTCACGATTAAATCCGGTTTTCCAATAGAAAACCACCATCAAAACCGCCCTCCCTCCTCTTTTTATGGAAAATCTTAACATATTAACTACAATTCCGACTATTATGTTCGATTTGGAAATGCCACAACCGTCTCTCGTTTTTTTGGGCGGAAACGCAGGAGCAAAATGAGAGCTCCATTTACGGAAGTAATTTATTACTTTCCATGTTTTTATCATTATCATAATCATCCGTCGATACATTATCTTAATTAGTTAATCAATGCTTTCCATATTAAGATGGATTTGAAATTTATATATGTAAAGTCGAAACATGTAATAAGAATTGTATTTTACAATGCAAGAAATTTTTGTAATATAATATATGGTATTTCAAAATATCGTCATATATTTGTAAAATTCAAACAACTTTATTAAAAAAATAATCAAAATTTAATATTTATTAAGTACATAAATTCAAAATTTTAGAGTTTTATTATTATTTTAAAAAAGCATAGTATACTTTATGAGGCCATCATCTTTTTAATAAAATCGCTTAATTTTTAAATTTAAGTAGTATATGTTATTTCGTTTCATATCATAATATTTGTATTATTATACGTTACAATTTCAAATTATTGTTCATTTTTTCAAATTGTCAACTAACATTTTCATATTAAATCTGTTAATAAATTTTAAAATCCAAAACATAAATTTTGTAATTATAATAGATTTATTTCAAAAAGTCTCATATAATAGCAACTTGTTAAAGTAGTATTCAATAAACTATACCAATAAAGTAATATTTTTTGTACTATTAGCCGTCCTGACGTCTATTTTTAAGAAAGTAGTTTTTCCTAATTTGTAGTTCCGCCTTTTTCTCTACTATCCCATTAAAATCGCACATTGGTATTCTCTATATATAGAAATGTTTTATCGTCAAAACCATTCTATATAATGATAGTGGTTTTGATCCCATCCATCCGATTTTAATCCAACCGTATTTATTGTTGGCTCACTATAATCTCTATGAGACCCCACCTCATTTGAAAGGGTCCCTATATATATATATATATATATATATATGGGTAAAATGGGGCTGCCCCTAGGGAGCTATTTTTCCCTCATTTTTTTTATTTTTTTTGGAAAATAAAAATTTGTATATTCATCATTATATCCCTCTCACATTCTATTAAAATTTCGTCAGAAACAGAGACTCTCATCCCTCCATCCAGACGTCATTTTTTTAACGGTCGCAGGATTTTTTAAATCGATCATGTTTGGATGGAGGCCGTAGGAGTCTCTGTTTCTGACGAAATTTTAATAGAATGTGAGAGAGATATAATGATGAATATACAAATTTTTATTTTTCAAAAAATAAAAAATGGGTGAAAAATAGGGGTGGGAGTAGCCTAGTTGGCTACTCCCTGGGGGTAACCCCATTTACCTCTATATATATATGTATGCGTGCGTGCGTGCGCCTATGCCCAGGGTGTAGGTAACTACCTACACCCGACCTTTTTTTTGCATGATTTTTGAGTTTTTTTGAATGAAACCTTAGGGGGATTTTCTTAATATATTGAGAGGAATATGTGTTTCAAGTTTCATGCAAAACAAACATTCCTAACACATTCATTTAGAAAGGGTCAATTTCAGTAATTCTGAGACCGTTAAAATTTGATAGTCTTGATAAAGATAATAGGAGTCTCGAATTAAGTTGAATTTTGAATGACACAATGGTGGTACATAGTGATCTAATTCCCCCAAGATTTCATTTAAAAAAAAATAAAAAATCTATGAAAAAATGAGTCGGGTGTAGGTAGTTACCTACACCCCTGGGTGTAGGCTCCCTTTTTCTCATATATATATATATATATATATATATATATATATATATAGGTGCACCTTCCTTTGGTGCAAGGAAAGTCCGCCATCTGAGCCATCCGTAATTAATCCAACATATCCAATTAATTCCTTTTTAATCTTAAACTTTTTAATGCTAAAACCCATTATGGTCATTTTCTCTCATTCCAAAAATAGAATGTCACAATTCAAATTCTATTTTTGGATTATTCGTTGGAGAATCATTGCTCTCCTACCAAAACAACTAACGACGACGGGCGGGTGTCGCTGACGGCGGAGGGGGATCAATGGTGGCCGGAAGGACGCATGGGCGTGGGCTGTACAAGAGGCGGCACAGCAGGGTGGCGGCGCTCGAGCCTCCGGTGTTTTCCAAGGTTCCTCTCCTCCATCTCTCTCGATCTCTCTCTCGACAAAGGCATGAGAGGAGGTTGCTGCTCGTCGCTGATGGTGTGCAAGACAGTAGATGCAACGCGCTGCTCTACGGTGAAGGGCAGAGGAGGTGCGGGTAGAGAGGATGTTGGAGATGGAGGGCGTGCTCAGTTTTTTACAATCAGAGATCCTATTTTGCAATCTCGGGTATTTTTTTAACAATCTCAGATCGCATTTTACAATCTCATATCATTTTTTTTACAAATTTCAGACTGTTTTTTTTTAAATTTATTTAAATTCTGTGGTATGGAAAAAAACTATTTACATTTATTTTACAATGCAGGATGCAAAATAACAATATGGATTCGAATTTTACAAAGATGCTTGGCATTCTGTAGGGCGCGAAAGTACCGTACATTTGTGTGAAAAACGCACATAATTGTGAATGTGGATTTACAATCTTCATACATATTTTACAAAACGTGCATCAATTTTTACAATAGTGTTATCAAAATTACAATTATAATAATATAACTATTACTAATTGTGATTTTATTTTACAATGCAGGATACAGTTTTTACAATATCAACGGGAATTTTACAAAAAGATCTGCTATTCTACATTGTGCGAAATTGCTATCACGTTGGCGAAACTTCATTAACTAAAAGACAACAAAAAATACCAAATCAGACACGCTAAAAATGGAAAAATACAAGGACGAAATAAATTTCAAATTCCAAATTAAATTCAAATCTAAAACGAAAATGTATGGACTAACATACCCTTTTGGATGAAGAATCGCTAGATCGAGATCTAACGGATCTCGTGATGGGCTTTCCATGCACCCCGAAAAGGTGCACCTCATTGGATCATTGGAAGGGCCCTCTCTCTCTATCTCTCTCTCTCTCTCTCTATATATATATATATAGTGATCTTATGAGAGACAAACCTGTGAGAGCATGGGAGCATGCATTGTGGACCACATGATCCAACCAGGAGAGAGAAGATCGGGAGAGAGAAAATAGAATCATATAGTTTAGAATGCATGCTCTCATGCTCTCACATTTTTTTGCTCTCATAGAATCACTCTTATATATATATAGAGAGAGAGAGAGAGAGGAGTGATCTTACAAGAGCAAAAAGTTGTAAGAGCATGAGAGGGATGATTTTGGATTACATGATTCATCCAGGAGAGAGAAAATATAATCATGTGGTCCAGAATCACCCCTCTCATGCTCACAATTTTTGCTCTCATAGGATCATTCCCCCTCTCTCTCTCTCTCTCTCTCTCTATATATATATATATATATATATATATATATATATATGGGTCATATGTGGCTGCCCCCTAGGGGCAGCCAACATGGCTGCCCCCGCCTTATTTGGGCAAATTTTTTTATTTTTTTTTTGAAAAATAACACCATTTACATTCATCCCTATATCCCTCCTATATACCATTCGAATTTCGTCAGAAACAGAGACTCCTACGGCCTCCATCCGGACAGTAATTTTTTAACGGTAACATGATTTTTTTAAATCGATACCATCGAGATGGAGGCCGTAGGAGTCTCTGTTTCTGACGAAATTCGAATGGCATGTAGGAGGGATATATGGATGAATATACATGGTTTTATTTTTCAAAAAAATAAAAAAAAATGCCGAAAAATGGGGGCGGGGCAGCCATGTTGGCTGCCTCCAGGGGCAGCCCCATTTTTTCCTATATATATAGGGTAAAATGTGTATGCCCCCTAGGGGGAGCTAACTTAGCTCCCCCCGCCCCTTTTTCACATATTTTTTTTATTTTTTTGAAATCCAAAACCGTGTAAATTCATTATTAAATCCATATATTATGTCATTCAAATTTCATGCGAAACAGAGACTCCTACGACCTCCATCCAAACGGGGTCGATTTAAAAATCTTGTTACCGTTAAAAAAATGACTGTCTGGATGGAGGCCGTAGGAGTCTCTGTTTCACACGAAATTTTTATGACATAATATAGGGATATAGTGATGAATATTCACGGAAAAAATTTTCAAAAAAAAATAAAAATTTGAAGAAAATAGGGCGGGGGGAGCTAAGTTAGCTCCCCCTAGGGGGCAGCCCCATTTTCCTCATATATATATGGGTAAAATGGGGCTGCCCCATGGGGGGAGCTAACTTGGCTCCCCCCATGCCGTTTCGCCACTTTTTTTATTTTTTTGAAAATTCTTCCGTGGATTTTCATCAATATATCCCTGTATTATGCTATTAAAATTTCGCGTGAAACAGAGGCTCCTACGACCTCCATCCAGAAGGGTCGTTTTAGCTATTCTGTTACCGTTAAAAAATAACTGTCTGGATGGAGGCCGTAAGAGTCTCTATTTCACACGAAATTTTAATAGCATAATATATGGATATAGTGATGAATATTCACGAAAGAAATTTTCAAAAATAAAAAATAAAAAAACCGAGTGAAATGAGGCAGGGGGAGCCAAGTTAGCTCCGGGACAACCCCATTTAACCCTATATATATAGTTTAATGGGGCAGCCCCACCCCTTTATTTTGATGTTTTTTTTTATTTTTTTCGAAAAATGTCGCCATGTATATTCATCCCTATATCCCTCCTTTATGCCATTCGAATTTCGTCAGAAACATATACTCCTATAGCCTCCATCGTGATGGCATCGATTTAAAAAATTCTGTTACCTTAAAAAATGGCTGCCTGGACGGAGGTCATAGGAGTCTCTGTTTCTAACGAAATTCGAATGGCATATAGGAGGGATATGTTGGACATGCAAGCCCACGACGAGGCATTATGCAATAAATGTTTTTGCAAATATCATTCCCTAGTCTGAAATGAAGAATAAATAATTTGCATAATAGGTCGATTAATACAATTAGGGTTATGTACCATGGCTATCTTAATAATCATACAACTGTTGATTCAATAATTGAATCATAGAGGCTGGTGCTTGGATGAATATCTAAAGAGTTAGATTGAGGACTCATCAAGCACCGTCAAATGATTGTTAAGAGATGATCTCCAGCCTGAGTAGGAGATGGAAATCCTTTCTCAGAAAGGCTGATATCTAACCGACTTCTTGATGCATGTCCTCTGCATAGGAATAGATATTCAGAGGTGTTATATAAGTTAGGTCAAAGAGTTGACTTAACAAGATCGAGATAACCAAAGTTCTATATCGTATGCTATCATGATACATGCACGGATCCTATGACCGGAGACAGATGTGCTACTATATGTCTGAGTATGTACATTTGGCAGACCAATAGGTTGATGACCTAACCAAGGTCTATACCGACGCACTGGTGTGCATATAAGGGCATATGAGTAATACGATCTCTCAAAGGGATCATACAGGTTCATTTACTGAACCGGAAGGCATGAGCTCACTCATGAGATATTGGGAAGAATCAAATTCTGTGCATGGTCGTCTCGCTTTGGAAGTTTGACTGAATTTGTATGTTTGATATATACTTTTGGAAAGTATATGATCAAGACCAAGGTATGATATATGCTTTTGGAAAGCATACGATCGATACCGACTCCCAATGATCGAATGAGAAACTTACTGATAAAAACCCTGAAGTAGATAGTGTAAAGTTGATCTAATACTTCAGTTTTATTATGAGTCTTCCAGTATGCAGGATGTACATGTATTGGGAATACTTGAGGGTGATGTGATCATAAACGATTGTATAACCATGACGCTTCCATTCTTAGGGAGTGATCAAACGGGTCTAGATTTTAGTGACTTCTCTCAGTAGAGAAGTAATCTGATCTTAATCCAAATGTTGGACATTGATCTGAATGTGATTCAAATGCAATGAGAAGATTAGATTTGCGGGCTTGATTTAATCAAGCATCTATGGGAGGCCCACGATCTGGATTTGAGATATGATCTCAATATCCAAGTCACTATACGTGGAACAATACAATCGTCCTGTCCTTATCTTCAAGTATTCGCGGAGAAAGCACATTATCCTTGAAAGAGTTCGTGGATAATTTCATTGTTGATATGTGTATCCGAGCATTGAGAAAATCAATAATTAAATGTGATTTAATTATCATGAGTAATATGAATTTGATTCATATTATAAGGAGAGTTTTCTAAGATAATTAAATGTGATTTAATTATCAAAGACATGAATAATGTGAATGAGATTCATATTTTTTGAGAACTAGGTAATAGAGATTTAAGATGATTAAATGTGATTTAATTATCATGGATATGAATAATGTGGATAGCAATATCCATGTTAGTCATGTATATTATAAATGTGATTTATAATATGTAAGAGAGAGCTATTTGTAATTTACACCTGTTAATTAAATATTAATGTGAATTGGATTCACATTGGACATTGAATCGAAAATGTAATTTACATTTTTATTTTGAGTTGTGAATGCGATTCATAATTTTCCAATGGCAAGACTGCAATATTCACAGAATAATTATGAATTATTGTTCTTGAATTATTTATATCAAGTGTTATTAGAAAATCATGAAGATTTCTAAGGAATAATGCTATCTCGCAAGATTGCATGAGATTTCCAAGATTGCATGAGATTTCCATCCAAATATCTCCATGTATGCTTGATTGATTTAATTTGAGATTGAATCATATCGATTTATCAATATATATTTAATCTAAATTAAATTAATTGTTGTTGGTTTTTTATCAACAAAATCTTGGCCATTAAAAGAAACACAAATCAATGAGAGCCATTGGATTTATGTTACCCATGGATTGAGATCCATGGATCCCAAAATATTATAAATAGAAGGGTACCCCTTGCTCTTCTTGGTTACAACAACACAAGTGAGACAACAACTCTCTCTCTTTTTCTCTCTACACACCTACTCTCTCTATCTCTCTCATGTGGCCGTCCACCATGGATGCCCTAGAGAGATTCTCCATTGCCTCAGCACCGTCGTTATGCTGCTCGATGGTTTGCTCGTGGATCTCCGTCTACTTTGGCGTACCTTGCTCGTGAAGAAGACGTCGTATCTCGTTTGTTGAGATCAGAAGATCCGTGGCTTGGATCATCAACATGGATTGCGAGAAGCACGTGTTTCATCAACACGCTCGCAAGTGTTTCCTCCATCGGATCGGACTTGAGACTGAAGGTATCTTCGTTTAGAGACTCGATCACAACCACGCTTCAATAGGTAATCCTATTACTTGTTTGTGGTTTAGAGGAAACGATCCGAGAAGTGTTCTTTGATCATCTGGTTTCGTCACATGAAAAATTTTAATTTCCGCTGCATCGAGCAACTAGTGCGACTAGTCGCTCCCGATCGCATACGATGCGATCCTCACGCTTCTGTGATGCGCTTAAGGATCTCACCATATACTTCAAATGGTATCAGAGCCTTAGGTCGATGGTTTTGGATACGATCCATTAGCCTAGGACGACTTGGGTTTGTTAGGGTTTGCGAACGTTTTCTTGCATTTTATTTTCGCATCTCTTTTTGAGATTATTTTCGGTAATGTTTAAATTGTTTAAACAAGAAAATAATAACTTTCTTTTGTTCCCCATTAAACAATAAAACCATAGGATCTGAGTTTACGTAATTTGTATTCCGTATGCTCACGTTATGATCATTTTAGTGAACATGTATCCACTGTTTCGGGGACTGCGGATCATGACGTAATTAAGATTAATTATGGATTTGAAACGCCTTGAAATGTATGAAAATCACTTAGGTTCTGTTGTAAATCAAATTAGCAAACTTTAGGAACTTATTTTGCTTAATTTGGATTTAAATTGATTGAGATATGGTAATTTTAGTAAGTGAGGGTCACTGTTGGAAATACTTTCCTAATCAAGAACGTAGTGATTGTCATTTAATTAATTAGTGAAATTAAATGGTTTAATTTCCTGGAATAATTTTAGATAAATAATTGTGAAATATTTTAATATAATTATTTCCTTAAATGACATTGCCCTAGGTGGATCTTAGAGGGTCCATATACAACACTTGTATATGAAGTCTACTTTAGACTTTCATTGCTAAAATCCATCTTTCCATGTCATGATCCTCAGGAGTTTCATCACATGAAGTCTGATCATTGTCAGACTTAACTGACACATGGAGTACATCCTCAAACTCATTTGAAGAAGTATCAGTGTTTCATCTTTAATTGTCCTTTTAGTTTCCGATTTTAGGAGCCTCGTTATCATCTCAAAATTAACTGAGTTCCTACACTTCATTTTCATCTTGATTCTCAAGATAGTATCCTCTAAGAATCACATTTTCAGAGATGAGATCTTTTAAGAATCTCAAGGTCATAAAGTGGGTATCCAATACCCTCATTTATTTCCCTAATGAAGTAGTACTCATTGGTGCTAGATTCCATCTAACTTGCATGGAACCTAATTAAGGATATACATTGTAGTCTCTACTACACATATATACCTGGAAACTAAGGAATAATTATGCTAAAATTCATCATTGATAAGATCATATCACACATGATCCAATTGTATCTCCCTATAACTCTATTGAGTTAAGGTGTGTTAGGAGGATTGAGATAGAAATGATATTCATATCTCCATAAGGTATTCTTTGAATTTATCTAACATGCACTTTCTACCTAGATTAGATCAAATTCATTTTACCTTCCTTCAAACTTTGGTTCTAAACCAAAACAGTGAAATCTTTGAACATTTCAAAGGTTTCTTAGGAGAAGAGAAGAAATCTCCATAATCATCAATAGATATCACATATCCATAATGTTTACTATGATATAGATGATCCGCATACATCAATATGTATGAGACCCTGAATACCTTGACATCTTACACCTTTCCCAATGAAGGGTGTATTGGACATATTTTACTTTTGAATACAATATTCATAAGTATGTAGGTTTTGAAATTTTAGACATTCTAAAGTTTCATTCTTACTTGTCTATTGATCAAATCAACAGGCAAACGTCCAAAGATTGACGTATGATCATTGTCAAATGATCTTTATCCTCTTATTGATTTTTAAAGGTTTGATTTCACTATTAGAAATGTTAATGAACCATCCATTAATTTTCTAATTCAGTAGAGTCCTCTGGATGTTAGATTACTTTCTGAAATATATCCATCATAACTCTTTATGATAGGTCCATTCCAGAATTCATGTTTATTTACAACATTTAGAAACTTACAATGAGTGTATTCTAATATCTAAGTCATAGAGACATTCTCTAAGAGCAAAGGCTCTCCCACTGAAATTATGAAATCTATTGATCCAATGGAAATTGTTGCAACAATTGCATCAATTCAAACATGGATGATCATTAAATCTTAAGATCAAATTTCTAATCTTCTAATATATACGCAACCAATTGCAAGTGTCATTAGAAGATTGAGATATAATTGTTGGACTCTATCTTATCAAATAAGAAAGTCAATTTCAATGATTTATGTAGATTATTTTGAAGCTCTATCTGAGTCCTTCTCTAAGGATTCTAGATAGACTTGACAATCATACTATCAACACATCAACTTATTACAGTATTGGTATTTATCCAACTATTTGGATGTCATATGGAAGTCATAGAAGTACGGTCAACTCTTTGACTTTCCTTCTCATCTTGGGTCTAACCCATGCTTCCACTGCGCTCCCTTTATTTATAAACAACCATTGCTTAAGACAAAGGATCTCTTATGTTGAACTCAAAGGAATTCAATGTAAGAGCATTTTAGCATTTATACATGCTTCATGCAATTCATACAATATGAATATTATGAAGCTTCATGAATGACTAGAGTATAGACAGTAGAATGATGACACTCATCATGTCTACATCCATCTAGACTCTTAAAACATTGGTTCATGTAGGTATTCAAACATTTTGAATACATCATCTCTTATAGAGCCACCATTCTGCATGTTGCAGTGAACCATCTCATTCATGATAAATGTCAAGAGCACATATGTATGCCAGAATATCTTCATTGATTTTATAAGGATTATTTGACAATTGCGATCATCATCGACATGTCACTTCCAAAGTACATCCGATGAGAAATCAAGACTATAGAGACATACAAACCCTAGGGTTGTAGTCCTATTATCTATTTATTGTCATTCCTAATTATTATGAGGAAACATGCACATTGTAACCACATACATTATGTGTCCAACTGCAAGTATAATATCTGGATCATGAGTCCAATCCATGATATTTTACTGGTTATTATTGAATATAGAATTGAATGGATTTAATGAAGGATTATATGAAATGAGATATTTGCATAAGTGCATATTTTACTTTGATTTAGGAGTTTTTATATCAAAGTTATCTTGCCTTGTCAAAAATGAAAGTTCATTCCCTTAATCACTTTCAATGTAAGATATATGTCTACCATTATATCTCAGCAAGATATGGGATCTCCTTCCTTATCTTTGTCACATCCCAATAATATGAGAACTTGTGACTCCGATAAAAAGAAGCGGGAAAACATTCCGCCTTGCAAGTCCAACTTACATTTCTCAATTCGGTCTTCAACATCCGGGCCCACCACCCCTAAGGCGATGTTGACCCATCGTTAATTGAACCAACCGTCAACAGGAATAGAACTCGCTATACGCAATCCAATATCGCCCCAATAATATGAGGATCCTATATTGGGGTCACTACGTATACGGTCTTACTCTTTCGAGAAGCAAAGAGCCCGATCCAGATGTGCTTGCATACATGAGCTGTCACTCGGACAGGCGTCTCCTACATTCAATCCCTAGCGACAGAACCCTTCGCCTTGACGGGAGACCATGGATGCCACTTATGTGATCCTCCATATCATAATCAAATTCTAATTAATCATTATGAATCACATTCATTATGATTAATTCTTACAAGGGAAATAACAACTCTATTCATAATAGAGTATTTTAATTTTAATTGGATTCCAATTAATATAATCATATTAAATTAATGATCCAATTAATATCCAACAAATAATCTTTATTGTTACTTGAACTATGGTATTATCTCAAATACGTATTATTTCAAATTTTAATAATTAGAAATGCATCATGATTTCTTAAGCATTATACTAACCCTACTCGTTGTCATGGCCAGTACCGACGGGAGTGGGACAGACAGCACACGGTGCAACATGCTACCCTAACGCACCGACGGGAGTGGGACAGACAACATACGGTGCAACATGCTGTTGGAAATGCGAGCCCACGGCGAGCCATTATGCAATAAATGTTATTGCACATATCATTCCCTGATCTGAAATGAAGAATGAATAATTTGTATAATAGGTCCCTTAGTACAATTAGGGTTATGTACCATGGCCATCTTAATAATCATACAGCTGTTGATTCAACTATTGAATCATAGAGGCTGGTGCTTGGATGAATATCTAAAGAGTTAGATTGAGGACTCATCAAGCACCGTCAAATGATTGTTAAGAGATGATCTCCAGCCTGAGTAGGAGATGGCAATCCTTATCTCTGAAGGCTGATATCTGACCGACCTCTTGATGCAGGTTCTCTGCATAGGAATAGAGATTCGGAGGTGTCAGATTAGTTAGGTCAAAGAGTTGACTTAACGAGATCGAGATAACCAAAGTCCTATATCATATGCTGTCATGATATAGGCACACATCCTCTGACCGGAGACAGATGTGTTGCTATATGTTTAAGTATGTACATTTGGCAGACCAATAGGTTGATGACCTAATCAAGGTCTATACACCGGCGCGCTGGTGTGCATATAAGGGCATATGAGTAACACGATCTCTCAAAGGGATCATACAGGTTCAGTTACTGAACCAGAAGACATGAGCTCACTCATGAGATATTGGGATGAATCAAATTCCATGCGCATGGTCGTCTCGCTTTGGAAGCTTGACTGAATTTGTAGGTTTGATATATACTTTTAGTATATGATCAAGACCTAGGTATGATATACACTTTTGGAAAGTGTATGATCGATACCAACTCCCAATGATCGAATGAGAAACTTAATGATAAAAACCATGAAGTAGACAGTATAAAGTTGATCCGATACTTCGGGTTTAGTCTAAGTCTTCCAGTATGCAGGATGTACAGGTATTGGGAATACCTGAGGGTGATTTGATCATAAACGATTGTATAACCATGACGCTTCCATTCCTAGGGAGTGATGAAACGGGTATGGATTTTAGTGACTCCTCTCAGTAGAGAAGTAATCTGATCTTGGTCCAAGTGTTGGACATTGATCTGAATGTGATTCAGATACAATGAGAAGATTAGATTTACGGTCTTGATTTAATCAAGCATCTATGGGAGGCCCGCGATCTGGATTTGAGATATGATCTCAATATCCATGTCACTATACGTGGAACAATACAATCGCCCTGTCCTTATCTCCAAGTATCTGAGGAGAAATAGCATTGTTCTTAAATGGTTTAAGAACAATTCCATAAGATCTAAGCAAAGAGAATTTGATAATTAAAAGTGTTTTAATTATCATGATGTATGAGAGATTATCCAATATGATTAAATGTGATTTAATTAGTTTGGATAAGAATAATGTGGATAGAGATATCCAATTATTCATGATATATTATAAATGTGATTTATAATGTATTAGAGAGAGTTAATTATAATTTATATGTGTTGATTAATTATGATGTGTATTGGATACACATTGTGTAATTAATTAACAATATGAATTACATGTTGTTTTGGGTTGTGAATATGATTCACAAATTATTCCATGGCTAGATTGCAATTTTCTCAAAGATAATTGTGAATTATTTTTTGAGAAATAAAACCCAAATTATTTTGTTGCAAATAAATAAGAGAGGGATTACATGGAGATTACAATCTCCATGTAATCCAAGGTGGGCGGCACACCACTCCTAATTGGAGTGGGTGTGCGCCTACATGGAAGGCACATGGAGATGAAATCTCCATGTGTCTTCTCTCCTTATTTGTTGGGTTAATTTAGGAGCAAATTATATTTGATTTTATTAAATATATTTTGACCTAAATTTGTTGCTTTTGACAACAACAATCTCAGCCATTGGATGAACATAAATCAATCTCATCCATTGATTTTATGTGTCCCATGGATTGAGATCCATGGATCCCAAAACCCTATAAATAGAGAGGCATACTTGGCTCTCTCTTTACACATGCTATTGTAGCAAAACTCTCTCTCTCTCTCTCATATACACGACAGCCCTCTCTCCCTCTCTTCTTGGTGGCCGTCCACCTTGGTGGAGAGAAACGTCGTCGCCCGCGCCATCGCGCTGCCGCTTCGACTCTCTGCGGTTCTTTGTCTTCTTGGAGTGCTTCACTCACGAAGGAGACGTTTGATCTCGTGCGACGAGATCAGGAGCAACCGCGCTTGGATCATCTTGGATTGCGAGGACACCGCGACTCATCTCCGCGCTCGCAAGCCGTTACTCCGACGATCGGACTTGAGACAGGAGGTCTCTTTTCGTAGAGACTCGATCAACCACGCTTCAAGAGGTATTGCATTATACTTGATGTGGTTATAGATGAAACGATTTGAGAATGGTTCTCGGATCATGTGGTTTCATCGGTTTAAAAATTTTTAAATTCCGCTGCCCCGAACAACTAGTACGACTAGTCGTTCTTCGTCGTATTCGATACGACGATCACGCTTCCGTGATGCGCTTGAGGATTTCTCCATATCCTTCACATGCTACCCTAACGCTCCCCGACTAGACACCATATCCACCTCCGGAAAGGATAATGCAAAATAGAACACTTTGTACTTAAGATGATCATCGGTTTTGCAACCAAAATTATATCATATAATAATAATCAAAACTATTTTGATTAGAATTATAATGAGATTTGCTAAACAAATCTCAAATCCAAGCAACATGTTTGTTGGAATGTAGATCTTCTAGATCATGTAACCAATTTGTGATCTAGATCACATATAATCAATAATTGGGTAAGACCCATAAAGGTGTAAATGGATCTTCAAGAGAAAGAGGGAACTTGATGAAAAGGCAGAGGCCTTCAAAGCATGGCTCATAGACATGAGCTACACATCGAAGATAAGACATCGGTTGCGATGAGACTCACTCTTCAGTAAACATGCTTATACTCATCAGATTATTGCTAACTATAGCTACATAACTTGACTATGGCATCTTTAAGATGTAAGTCAGGATTGCATTCCTCTATGAATACCTCTCTGAGGATATTCACATGAAGTAGCCCCCGGGCTTCGTTAAGGAAAGGAATGTGTGAAAGCTAGAGAGCTCCATATATGGACTCAAATAAGCTTCTTGAGGTTGGACCATAAGATTTGATGAAACTATAAATGTTATGATTTCATATAGAATCTTGATGAGCCATGTGAAGCTTAGTGGGAGTGCCTTTGTGTTCATTGTGCTAAATGTAGATGATATCTTAATCATTTAAAATGATATAAGGAAAATAATAAGTGTTTCACAATCTGGGTGTTCCATAACTCGAGATATGATCTCAAGGATACCTCTTGGATATTAGTTCTGAAGGTGTTCAAAAGCATAGAGAAGATGGTATTGGGACTGTCACATTAGTAGTACATGTTGATACAGATTTTTTGAAGGATGGAAAATTGATGATAAGTCGTCGTTGCCATCCCCAAAATCCCATGACAAACAAACAATGCTAATTTTTTTATTTTTGCTACTTATTAACTTGTATAGCAGACAAGGTCGAACTCAAGGAGGCTACAAATCCCGAGGGTTATTCAATTAATCGAAAATCAATTAAGAAAAAACAAGAATCTCAAAGGACAACTATCCTTGGTTTTTGTAATTTTTTATCTTTTATTTTTTTATTTTCTGATTTTCAATTTTTTAATGATTTTGATTTTTGCAATTTTTTACTCTAACGAAGAATATTCACAAGATCCTAAATACACACACCAACTCTTTTTGTAAATTTTCAATTTATCAAAAATGCTCAGAAAAATGCATAAAAAAATAATTTTGGGTTTTAAAAGTTTTGAAATGTTTTTGAGATTTTTTGTGGAATTTTCAGATGTTTTTGTATTTTTTCTAAAAATCAAACAATGAGAGAATGCGAAAATGTGCACATCCTGGAGTAATTTACAACTTAAAAATATTTTAAGTGCCCAAAACTCCTGACAATTATTTTTAAGACAAACTATATGCAATTATCTACAAACAGGAATCTAAATAACAACTTTTGGAATTTTGTAGAATTTTCTGTGATTCTTACACGATTTTTGATGTTTTTCAATTTTTTTGGGTTTTATAAATAATTAATACGTGAAAATTGGTTAGAAATTAAAAGACAATGAAATACAACTACTCTATTTTTTTGTAATATTCAAAACAATATTTGAATTTTTATATATTTTGGAATTTCAAACATGGAAAAATGACATATTTTTGATTTTTTAATAATAATAAATGAAGGCAAAATGCAATGAAAATGCAATGAGAATTTTATGCGAGATGGATATGCATATCAGGAACATAACTTAATTTTCTCAGAATTTTTGGACTAATAAAAACATTTATTTCAATGAAAAACACAAGCAAATTCAAGTTTGGGAATTCAGGGACTAGTTTGCAAATAGTTCAATATTTTTACAGCAAATAATAATAAGAATAAAAAGAGAAAAAAATTTCAATTTACACAATAGGGCTGCCTATTAAGTCACGGCTCGATGAGCCAGGCTCGGGCTTGGCTCGATAAGGGCTCGTGAGCTTGGCTTATTAAGCTATTGAGCCGAGCCCAAGCCAGATTTTTGGGCTCGATAGATTGTTGAGTCGAGCCCGAGCCGAGCCTTGCTCAGCTTGATAACTCAATAACGGGCTCGATAAGGAATATATATATATATATATATTATTTGTGAAACTACAATGAGTTTTATTTTTATTTGTATTAGTTTTGCAACATCGTTAATGGTGGATTATGTGTTTATGTTGTTTATGTAACTTGGACTATGTTGTAGACTTGGATTTTCTATCTTTTATCTATGTTAATCTAGGTTTTAGATATTTAATATTTTTTTCTTTTTTATTAACAAGCAGAATATTACAATATATATTATAATTTAACTTTTATATACAACTCAAATGGTGGCCTACTGGTAAGGTGGACGATCTTGAAAAAGGAGGTCTCGGGTTCAAGCCCAGGCATAACACATTTTCACCAAAAAAACACCTATTTCCTTAACGAGCCTGAATAGGCTCGATCCCAGACCTGGCTCGATAAGAGGCTCGGGCTCGATAAAGGGCTCGACTCAAGACTTATCGAGCCCGAGCTAGCTCGATAAGGGCTCGAGCCTACCGAGCTCGAGCCCGAGCCAGCTCGGCTGGGCTCGATCGAGCTTGAGCTCGAGCCCGAGCCCATCCCTGGCTCGACTTGTTAGGCTTGATAGCCAGCCCTATTACCCAGTATGCTCGTGCTGCGCACGTGATAGAGCTGATGGGGGGCCCTTTCTGTAATTTCTGAAATATCCGGGGCTGAAGTGCATTTTTTCCAATAAATTATTCAAACCCTAAAAAGTTTCTTCTTAACAAACAAGAACAAGAGGCACCACAGGGAGGATGGCCGCCACTGCCCATTCTCCCCACGCTCGCGGGCCGGTCGACGATGCTGAACGGGTTGGCGGAGGGCTGAGTGGAGCAGCGCGGCCTCGCGCGGTGGGTGGTGCGTTAGAGCGGCACGGTGGCGGCGCCTTGGCGCAGAGATTGCGACGGGCGAGGTCGGAACAGCGCGGGGTCGTGCGATTCGCGAACACGCTGTGGAGGAAGGCTGCCGCTGGAGCGGGGGAGGGGTGGCCGAGGGTCGGACGACCTTCGTGCGACTGGAGGTGTGGAGGACCACGCTCAGGGCAGCACGGGGAAGGACGAGCGACGCGGGGAAGGACACCGTTCACAGTCTGGACGGACGTGTGCCGTGCGTTAGCGGGGTGGCATCGACGGTGGCGTCGGCAGTGGCGTCGCGTGGAGATGTCCGCCCAACGCAGGTAGAGGGCGACGCACGGGTCGCTGGAGTAGCGACGACCGCGGCTGGGAATGAAGGCAAGCGGAAGGCGATGCTGGCGTTGGAGGTTGCTGTGTTGATGGCGACGCCTAGTGCACGGTCGCGGTTGGTGGGAGAGGCAGATGGTGACCTAGCCGCAGGTGAGTGTCGCTGGCGGTGGAGGGGTCCCGAGCGGCGGAGGGGACGTCGGCTCCTGGCTGCCGTTCCCCTCTTTTTTTTAATTTATTTTTTTTTGTAATTTTTTTGTTTGAGATGTAAACAGAAATAAATAAAAGATTTTTTTATATTTTTTTTGTAAATCCGAAAATAAAAAAACAGAAAATTAGAAATGTTATTTGTTGTTGTTTTTTTATTTTGATTCTCCTGCAAAACAAAGGTTAGACAAGGAAAATAATTATATGGATTTTTTATATTTTTTTATTTATTTACAAATCAGAATATGAATGAGGATTCGACGAAAGTGGAGGATTCGAATCCGATCTCCGGCCACCGTACGCGGCCGGAGTTGAGAGATCATGGACGATAGAAATAGAACGCTTGGAGATCGAGAAAGTGAGATGAAAAATCGAGTCAGAGCGGATCAAAATTGTGATGAATTTTTTTAGATCTAGAGAAATAAAAATGACGATAAAAAATGCGATGAACTAAACTACGATTAAACTAAGTTAAAAGTAAGAAAAATGTGGATCTCACCTTAGGAGCGGAAAAGGATCGTGATCGCCTCGACAAGGCCGACTCGCTGTCACCGGACGACTTGGAGACTAGGCAACTTTCTCGACGAAATTGTTCTCTCGGAGATCTGGCTCCTCTCTCTAAAGATTGATCAAGTTGGAATGAGGGAGAAGGAGCCATATAAATAAGAAAAGATAATGGAGATGAAATTTTGAATTTGTGACTTTTTGGGATAAAGAGATAAGATGGATGCAAAAATTGAAATGAGAAAGAGATAAAACTATTTACAAAATTATCTATTTTTTGAATTTTCGTTACTTTATTTATTTGAATTAAAAAAATGTTATTTTATTTATTTTTTTATTATGGTTAATTAAAAATAGCAACTATATACATATACTATATACATATATGACATTATATACAAGGGTAAATGAGGAAATTAGCTTCTTTTTTTGTTGTTATAATTAATATTTTTTGATTTTTATTTTTATTTTAAATAATTAGTAAGAATAATTTATAAATATATACAAATACAATATTTACAAAATACATGGGAAAATTACACAAACCACCCCGGAAAACCAACTTTTTACTCGTAACTCCAAAAATTATGAAATTACATAAAGATAATTTAATTTAGAGTCCAATGGAAGTGAGATTGGTTTAATTTGAGGTCATATGGAGCCGGTTGATTTTTCAATTAGTGCTTAGTGGATTTTTCCAAGTGTGGATACTTTTATTTTGTACATGAATTAATTCTGCAATTATTTTTTATTAATTAGGACACATTTTTATTTACAACTTTGGTTTTGAAAGTTATTTGATTTGAGGTCAATTAAGGCATAAATAAATTAGTGTTAGTTTTATACAGATATACACAAAATAAGTGAGAAGTATTTACAACACACACATTTTTTTATTTTATGGTTAAGGACCCTTATCTCCCCCTACTTTACTCTTGGTCGATCAGGTCAAGTCTTGACCTTCTCTCGGGGTTCGGATCAGCCTGCATACAGTCTTCCTATTTTTTTTAATTTTCTTTTCTTTATTTTTCCTTTATTTATTTATTTTAGGTTAAAATTTGTAAGAAGTGTACAATATTTATAATTATATGCAGGTGTTTTATAAGGGATTTTAAGCTAAAATAAATGATTAAAAACGACGAATCGCAGATTCATCATCCCTCTATGCTTTACCTTTGCTAGTCCCTTAGGAAACACTTATTTGAAAGAATAAGTGAAGAAAAAGAGAGGGAAAATAAAGAAAGTAGGACAATATCGAGTACTAAACTTATCTTCATAAAATTATAGTTTGGAGCTCTATAGGACCTTTAAATTATCAGTGTGTCGGAACTTCTGTGAGACTTAGAATTTTAAAATTGACATCCTTCAAGTTCTACACATCATTGTCACAGTTTCGGCTCAGAAGTCATCTTAGATCAATCCTTTTCCCAAAGTATACCCTATGAACATTGAATAATCGACTCGTGTGTGAAAGGTTTTAGCTCTTCCCATCTAGAATGCCAGACTACCATGCAAATCTCCTCTCCAGTAACTCGTCCTCGGGGAGTCAGGTATTTTCTTCTAAGGTCTGTCGCGCTGTGTTCATAGTCGAATTGGGGGAGAAGTTAGAAGAATGAGAGAAGAACTGGAGGGTGACCAGTGTAGTCACCTCTCCTTGTGAAGCTGGCTAGTGTAGCCGAGTCTCCACCAAGATCTACAGGTTTTCTTGAAGCTTGGAACTTTTCGGTCAGATATTTATTTGGTAGTGTCTTCTTTGTATTTGGATTTTTGGTGGTTCTGCTTGGATCTTGTTGTGCCCCTACGGATATAGAATCTTTTTTTCCGTACATGTTTTGGGGTCTTAAAAAAAATTGTTCCCAGCCGTCCATCCCTTTTCCGAAGCTTTATTTCAACCATACTCCAGTCTTTAGATTTCCACGCTACCAGAAAAGAAACTAACACAGTCTTCCAACATCCCATCTGAGTTGAGCTAAGTGTATAGTGCGGGAGTACAAATTAATTCCCTATTCTAGAGTTGTACCCAGAATGAAGAGACCAGGTTAGACACTAAGAGTCGAGCGCTACACATTGTCATGTGGAACTCAAAGAATTAAGTCAAAGACATGAAGCTTCTAAAATCCTATTTCTCGGTGAAATTCCTCTTAGAATTAGGTGGATTAAGATCCAATTAAGCTCCATTCTTCAGTTTCATTCCATATAGTTTAAATATCAATACTATCCTGAAAAATGCACATGCAAATGGAAAATATGAACAATGCAGAGAGTTTTTTTTGAAAAGGAATGATGCGCATGTGAAAAGAACCATTTTTTAAAAAACCAATTTTATAATTTTGAACTTTTTATGGATTTTTGGAGGAAAAATGCAGATGTGAAAGAAAGGTTTTTTCTTTTTGCAATTTTTTATAGACTTTTGGTTTTGTAGTTTTTTAAGGAAAAAGGGTTAGTAAAATATATACAAGTATATACAAGACTTTTTTTGTTTTTTTCTTGTTTTTTTGTTGATTTTTTTGTTTTGTCGTTTTCGTTTTTTTGTTTTTTACACACGTGGATTTTACAAAATTGTACACATAACCCCCCAAATAAACATATTTAAAAGTACGAGTTATGTCTAAAGTATATATACAATATATACGACACCTCCTATACTTAGCTCAAACTATGTCCTCATAGTGATCAGAGAGCGACAAAGGAGGACATAACTCGTACTAAGTATAGAAGGTGAAAAGACTCCTATGCTACAATGACTCAAAGAAAAGATAAAAAAGAAGAGAAGTTGGTGATCCCCCGTATACTTAGGATCAAGTAATCCTAAGTATAGTAGAATGTACAAAGGGAAAAACCGATGAAGAGAATGTACAGACTCACAAAGACACGATATGAACAACATCACCCCCTATACGTAGGGTAGAGTATCCCTAAGTATAGGCAACAACAACAAGGGTGATAAACAAGACGAATATGAACAACACAAATCCTTCACCCCCTATACTTAGGATAAAGCACATCCTAAGTATAGCATATATACACTCACGGAAAAGGGGTGAATGATAAAACGAGAGAAGAAAGTGTGAAACGAAAGGATATACAAGAGGAGTGGATGTACAAAGATTAAGAAGGTCGAAAGCGAACCTTCTTGCGGGACCGCTGAGGTATGGATTTGACAAGGTGTAGGTCGATATTGGGGTAATCATTAGATATGAACTGAGTAGGATCGACGAAGAATGTATCCTCAACGGTTTCAGATTGTGCAGGCCTAAACCGGTTATTGGAAGTGGTGTGGTCATGTCCTGCCTGAGAAGTCTCGCAAACATCAAAGTAAAATGACTCGAAATCATTATCAGAAAAAGTAGGATCCATTTCAGCCTGGCGAGCCTCTACTGGATCATCATCTTTATCAAAAGTCCCGAATTCCTTTATAAAAGCAATCAAATCAAATTTGGCCTGATCGGTCTCATCTGAATCAAGGTGAATAGGAACAGACTTATCGGTGAAAGTAGTCAAATCTTGTCTGTCCTGTCTAGTCTCAGAGTCTGCCTTCTGCTCTAGGGTGTCTATCGTGTAAATTCTGCGGATGTCATCAATGCATCATCACATACCAGAAGAAGGAACTCCAAGGTCTATGCTTTCCGAGTCTTCCTCCTTGAAGAGGAATTCTTGGGTTTATTCTCATCCATCATATAACAAGAATCTCTGATATTATCATCGAGGTCAAATTCCTTGGGTTTGGCTAACACGGGAGGGCTCTCATGGGATGCGGGTCTCTGGACAGTAGTGGGTGTAGTGATTAACACATCGCTCCCTACATCAGAACGGAAGCGAATCTCTCCTGAACCATAATAAATAACGGCTCCCGCAGAGGTGAGGAAAGGCCGTCCCAGGATGATGGTAGGGTGCTCCATAGGGGTGGGGGTCTCCATGGGAATTACAACAAAATCCGAAGTAAAATTCATGCCATGAATGAGAATGACAACATTTTCTAAAATACCCTTTGACCTCTTGATAGATCCATCAACAAATTAAACTATCGTCCTGATTTTCTTGAGAGGCCCAAGATGAAGAGACTGTACCATAGAGAAGGGTATTATATTAATTGACGAACCGTCATCAAGGAGAGTGTTATTACAAGAATAGTCAGATATGGAGCAACTCACAAGAGGTGTGGTCGTGTTCCCTTTCTTAAATTACGGAGGGTGAGAGATGGCATAGGCAGTGGCTATGGTCAAGATGTGACGCTCAGATCTTCTCCTTCGCTTTCTCTTCTTGTGTTGAGGAGTAGATAAATCTGTCATGGCCTGTTGAAGTGGGGCTTTAATTATCTCATGAAGGGTGGCCACCACTTCGGGTTTAGTCAACATTTTTTTTTGAATTTTTGGACCTCATCCATACAAGGGAGGAGGTCGGAATTAGCATATACACGAGGATTACCAAGAGCAGTCTGTATAGTGTCATCCTCGAGGTCAAGGTTGGGACATGGCTGTGTGGGTAAACGATCGGGAATTTGGGTCTTCTCCTCACAAAATGAATCAATAATATGTCTCCCAGATTCTTTTTGGATTTTTGGATTTTTTTTCATTTTTTTATATTTTGGGTGATTTCAAGCTCTCATGATTGTCCTCAAGTGAATCAATATCCTCAAATAGTGGAGCAGCATTCTGGCTCTTATTCATGTTAAATAGATTGGAAATCCTCGAATTCATATGCTCTATCATCTGGTTCAATTTCTCAAGTGTGGAAACCATGAAAGGTGACTCCAAAATCCCAAGATCGGGTGAGTTGAATGAGGGTGGGTGAGAATCAAAGTCCTCCGACTCCTGAAATAATGGATTAGGTGGATATGCACAAACATCAGGAGGAAGATCCTCCTGGAAAAGGGAAGGTGGATCGTTTGGAGAGTACGAGGTACCTGCGAAAATCGGATTAAAATAACTCCAGTCGGCCATCTTCGAAACAAAAGATGAGAGAGCACAAGGGTTAATCAAAATATATGGAGAAAAAGGCGCAAATGCACAACAGGATTTAGTATGCACACAAGCAATCAAACACAATACAAACACCCAATTCACCAACTCAATGCAATGTGAAGACCGTGAAGGTTAGGTCTCTTAATCTTGTATGTTTTAGAGTTAGGTGATAATCACAAAATTGTACAAACACTTAGGTTGAATTATGGGATTTGGGCACTAACCTTAGTGTGTACGCGAGTAAGTTAAAATGAATACAATGAGGGGGTTACTCTCCCTAAAATAATGATTTTTCCTTATGTTTATTTTAGGGCTGAATTTTCTTTAGCAGTCCCAAAATTTAGGCAGTTGTCACTTGGTTAAAATATTTTCAAAGAATCGCCAACCGAGTGTCCAATTTCCTTTTTAACTTATGTGAGTTAAAACAAGGAAGGAAATCGAAAATGCCAATGCATGATTAAAAACGATGATGCATGCAGGGGTTAGAGATGCGTACTTGTCGCCAGCACTCTACATGCAAGTGATCCACGGAGAATTTAAATACAGAAAAATAAACTAACCTATATGCTGCAAGTGAACGTCCTAGATGATAACTTCTATTAACGGGAAAGAACAAGTTAATTTGACTAAGTCCAAATTACGCTCTACTCTATAGGCATCGAAATTCTTTTTTAGGGTATTTGGACATAATTAATTACGTGGCTCAAGCAAGTTAATTAAAGCAATCAATAGGTGGTTCACGAAATCCGCAAAAAACAAAGAAAAATAAAAGCGATGAAAACAAAACTGGTGAGGTCCCCCCAAGTGCATCGACACTTGGCGAAACATACCTCGCAATAAATGAATGTCCGTTTTACAAAGTTCAAATGCTAGAAAAATCTCTATCTCTCTCTTTTTCTTCTCTCTCTCTCTCTCTCTCTCTTTTTCGTCTCCTTCACTTCTTATTCTCCTCTTCTCACGCTATCCGACGGCTTGGTGAAGAATCAAGCCACCTCCACGTCGCTTGGGTGCTTTGGCTGTCCTAGGATTGCCTCCTTCGCTCCGCGGGCCCTCGCAAGAAAAAGAAAAGAGAATGTGTAAGAAACACCATTATCTAATGATGAAATGGATGTAGTGGATATGAACAATGGAATAATGTGGTAAATTATAAACAGATATTTACAACCAAGAATAACAGGTCAAAAGAGAAACCTAACTATCCTCGCCGTGCCTCCCCGACAACGACGCCATTTTGTTGAGCACGAAATTTGTGGGATGGAAAATATTGATGGTAAATTAGTCGTTGTTATCCCCCAAAATCCTGTGACAACAAAAAATATATTTTTTTTCTTTTTTGCTACTTATTAACCTGTATAACAGACATGGTCAAACTCAAGGAGGCTACAATTCCTGAGGGTTATTCAATTAATCAGAAACTAATTAATAGAAAACAGGAATATCAAAGGACAACTATCCTTGTTTTTTTTTGATTTTTTTAATGTTTTTTATTTCTATTTTTTATATTTTCAGATTTTCAAATTTTTAGTGATTTTTATTTTTGCAATTTTTTTAATTTTCAAATAACGAACAATATTCACAAGATCAAAAATACATACACCAACACTTTTTGTAATTTTTCAATTTATCAAAAATGCTTAGAAAAATGAATAAAAATATTTTTGGGTTTTAAAAGTTTTGAAATATTTTTGAGAATTTTTGTGGAATTTTCAGATGCTTTTGTATTGTTCAAAAAATCAAATAGTGAGAGAATGCGAAAATATGCACAACTTGGAGTAATTTGCAACTTAAAAATATTTTAAGTATCCAAAACTCCTGACAATTTTTTAGACAAACTATAAACAATTATCTACAAATTGGAACTGAAATCATAATTTTTGGAAATTTGTACAATTTTCTGTGATTTTTACAAGATTTTTGATGTTTTTCAATTTTTTTGGGTTTATAAATAATTAATGCGTGAAAATTGGTTAAATATTAAAAGACAAATAAATACAACTACTCTATTTTTTGGACTTTTTGGAATAATATTTGATTTTTTATGAAATTCGGAATTTCAAATAGGGAAAAATGACATATTTTTTATTTTTTAATAGTAATAAATGTAGGAAAAATGCAATGAAAATTTTATGCTAAATGGATATGCATATCAGGAATATATCATAATTTTCTCAGAATTTTTGGACTAATAAAAACATTTATTTCAATGAAAAACACAAGCAAATTCAAGTTATGGAATTCAGGGACTAGTTTGCAAATAGTTCAACGTTTTTGCAGCAAATAATAATAAGAATAAACAGAGAAAAGAAATTGTAATTTACCCAGTATGCTCGTGCTGCGCATGTGATAGTGCTGACGGGGGCTCTTTCTGTAATTTTTGAAATATAAAGGGTTGAAGTGCAGTTTTTCCAATAAATTATTCAAACCCTAAAAGGGTTTCTTCTTAACAAACAAGAACAAGAGGCACCACAGAGAGGATGGCCGCCGCCACCCCTTCTCCCCACGCGCGCGAGGCAGCCGGCGATGCTGAACGGGTTGGCGGTGGGCTGAGCGGGGCAATGCGGCCTTGTGCAGCAGGTGGCGCGCTAGAGCGGCGTGGTGGCAGCGCCTTAGCACATGGGTTGTGGCGGGCGAGGTCGGAACAACGCGGGGTCGCGCGGTTCGCGAACGCGTTGTGGAGGAAGGCTGCTGCTGGAGCGCGGGAGGGGTGGCCGAGGGTCGGACGGCCTTCGTGCGGCTGGAGGTGCGGAGGATCGCGCTCGGGGCGGCACGTGGAAGGACGAGCGGTGCGGGGAAGGACACCGTGTACAGTCTGACGGGCGCGCGCTGCACATTAGAGGGGTGGCGTCGACGGTGGCGTCGCATAGAGATGTTCGCCCAGCACGGGTGGAGGGTGATGCACGAGTCGCTGGAGTAGCGGCAGCTGCGGCTGGGAATGAAGGCAGGCGGAAGGCGGTGCTGGCCTTGGAGGTTGCTGTGTTGATGGCAGCGCGTGGTGCATAGCGGTGGCTGGTGGGAGAGGCAGCCGGTGACCTAGCTGCAGGTGGCTGCGGCTGTAGGCGATGGCGGAGGCGAGCCCGTGCAGGAGAGTGTCGTTGGTGATGGAGGGGTCCTGAGCGGCGAAGGGGACGACGACTCCTGGCTGCTGTTCCCCTCTTTTTTATATTTTTTTGTAATTTTTTGTTTGAGATGTAAATATAAATAAATATTTTATAATTTTTTGTAATTCCGAAAATAAAAAAACAGAAAATGAGAAATATTTTTTTGTTTTTTATTTTAATTCTTCTGCAAAACAAAGGTTAGACAAGGAAAACAATTATATGGATTTTTTATATTTTTTTATTTATTTACAAATCGGAATATGAACGGGGATTCGGCGAAAGTGGAGGATTCGAATCCGATCTCTGGCCACCGTACGCGGCCGGAGTTGAGAGATCGTGGACGATAGAAATAGAATGTGTGGAGATCGAGAAAGTGAGATGAAAAATCGAGTCGGAGCGGATCAAAATCGTGAAATGATGATAAACAAAATGCGATGAACTAAACTATGATTAAACTAAGATAAAAGTAAGAAAAATGTGGATCTCACCTTAGGAGCGGAAAAGGACCGTGATCGCCTCGATAAGGCCGACTCGCTGTCACCGGACGACTTGGAGACTAGGCAACTTTCTCGACGAAATTGTTCTCTCGGAGATCTGGCTCCTCTCTCTAAAGATTGATCAAGTTAGAATGAGGGAGAATGAGCCATATAAATAAGAAAAGATAATGGAGATGAAATTTTGAATTTTTGACTTTTTAGGATAAAGAGATAAGTTGGATACAAAAATTGAAATGAGAAAGAGATAAATTTATTTACAAAATTATCTATTTTTTTGAATTTTCGTTACTTTATTTATTTGAATTAAAAATGTTATTTTATTTATTTTTTATGATGGTTAATTTAAAATAGCAACTATATACATATACTATATACATATATGACATTATATACAAGGGTAAATGAGGAAATTAGCTTCTTTTTTGTTGTTGTTTTAATTAATATTAATATTAATATTTATTTTTATTTTAAATAATTAGTAAGAATAATTTACAAATATATACAAATACAATATTTACAAAATACATGGGAAAATTGCACAAACCACCCCGGGAAACCAACCTTTTACTCGTAATTCCAAAAATTATGAAATTACAGCCATTTTAAAGATAATTTAATTTAGAGTCCAATGGAAGTGATATTGGTTTAATTTGAGGTCATATGGAGCCGAAATTAATTTTTCAATTAGTACTTAGTGGCTTTTTCAAGTATGACTACTTTTATTCTGTACATGATTAAATTGTGCAACTATTTTTTATTAATTAGGACATATTTTTATTTACAACTTTGGTTTTGAAAGTTATTGATTTGAGGTCAATTAAGGCACAAATAAATTAGTGTTAGTTTTATACAGATATATACAAAATAAGTGAGAAGTATTTACAACAAGACACACACACACATTTTTTTAATTTACTGCTTAAGGACCCTTATCTCCCCCTACGTTATTCCTGGTCGATCATGTCAAGTCTTGACCTTCTCTCGGGGTTCGGGTCAGCCTGTATACAGTATTCCTTCTTCTTTTGTATTTCCTTTTCTTTATTTTTCCTTCCTTTCTTTCTTTATTTATTTTAGGTTAAAATTAGTAAGAAGTGTACAATATTTACACAGATGCAAGTCAGTAAGAATATGGACTTAGTGTTATTTGCAGTGTTTTATAAGGGATTTTAAGCTAAAATAAATGAATAAAGATGACGAATCGCGGATTCATCAGTACACCTTGGACATATTCTATTTTATGGAAAATTCCAAGAAAGGCTTCCATCCCTTAAGATATGGTACTGACCTATCTAAAGGGATAACACCTCAAACAGTTGAGGAAGTGGATGTTAGAACTGCTTGCCCTTATGCATCAATTACAAGAAGCTGAATGTATGCTAGATGTGTACAAAAACCAGATATCTGCCATACAGTGAGAGTAGTAAAGTGTTGCTAATCCTACTATGAAGATAAAACACTTGATTGTAGTAATAACTATATCTTCAAAGATGACAAGACTTTCGAGATAGTGATATCTGAATCTTATCTTCAAAAGCTTAAGACTTTATAGATAGTGATCTAAAAGGTCTTAATTGCAGATACCTTAGGAGATCGAGATCTCCATAAATAAAGGTATTCTAATAAGGATTATGAAAATACATGTTATAATAATTATTGAGCAATAGTATCAAGGACACTATAATTGCTTTATCAAGATTGAGTATTAGTTGCTTAAGATGCAACATTCGCATTGGATGCGAGCACTGTTACTAGGAGATATGCAAGTGCCGTAAAAGGACTTGGCATAGTCCTTTGGGAACAGAGTGGCTAATCAACTTACCTAGCTATTTTCTAAATAGCCTATGATTGTCACCTGAGTGTGGGTTTAAATGATCATCCCATTTATGACTCTTTGGGCTAGTGGGAGATTGTTGGACATGCGAGCCTACGACGAGCCATTATGCAATAAACGTTACTGAAAATATCATTCCCTGATCTGAAATGAAATAATTTGCATAATAGGTCCCTTAGTACAATTAGGGTTATGTACCATAGCCATCTTAATAATCATACATCGGTTGATTCAATAATTGAATCATAGAGGCTGGTGCTTGGATGAATATCTAAAGAGTTAGATTGAGGACTCATCAAGCACCGTCAAATGATTGTTAAGAGATGATCTCCAACCTGAGTAGGAGATGACAATTCTTTCTCAGAAAGGCTGATATCTAACCGATTTCTTGATGCATGTCCTCTGCATAGGAATAGAGATTCAGAGGTATTAGATAAGTTAGGTCAAAGAGTTGACTTAACAAGATCGAGATAACCAAAGTCCTATATCGTATGCTGTCACGATACAGGCACGGATCCTCTGACTGGAGATAGATGTGTTACTATATGTCCGAGTATGTACATTTGGCAGACCAATAGGTTGATGACCCAATCAAGGTCTAAACACCGGCGCGCTGGTGTGCATGTAAGGGATATGAGTAATATGATCTCTCAAAGGGATCATACAGGTTCAGTACTGAACCGGAAGACATGAGCTCACTCATGAGATATTGGGAAGAATCAAATTCCGTGCACGGTCGTCTCGCTTTGGAAGCTTGACTGAATTTGTATGTTTGATATATACTTTTAGAAAGTATATGATCAAGACCTAGGTATGATATATGCTTTTGGAAAGAATACGATCGATACCGACTCCCAATGATCGAATGAGAAACTTACTAATAAAAACAGTGAAGTAGACAGTGTAAAGTTGATCTAATACTTTGGTTTTATTCTGAGTCTTCCAGTATGCAGGATGTACAGGTATTGGGAATACCTGAGGGTGATGTGATCATAAACAATTGTATAACCATGACGCTTGCATTCCTAGGGAGTAGTGAAATCGGTCTGGATTTTAGTGACTCCTCTCAGTAGATAAGTAATCTGATCTTGGTCCAAATGTTGGACATTGATCTGAATGTGATTCAGATGCAATGAGAAGATTAGATTTGTGGTCTTGATTTAATCAAGCATCTATGGGAGGCCCGCGATCTGGATTTGAGATATGATCTCAATATCCAAGTCACTATACGTGGAACAATACAAGCACCCTGTCCTTATCTCCAAGTATTCTCGGAGAAAGTGTATTATCCTTGATAGAGTTCGTGGATAATTTCATTGTTGATATGCGTATCCGAGCATTGAGAAAATTGATAATTAAATGTGATTTAATTATCATGAGTAATATGAATTTGATTCATATTATAAGGAGAGTTATCTAAGATAATTAATGTGATTTAATTATCAAAGACATGAATAATGTGAATGAAATTCATATTATTTGAGAACAAGATAATAGAGATCCAAGATGATTAAATTGTGATTTAATTATCATGGATATGAATAATGTGGATAGCAATATCCATGCTAGTCATATATATTATAAATGTGATTTATAATATGTAAGAGAGAGCTATTTGTACTTTACATTTGTTAATTAAATGTTAATGTGAATTGGATTCACATTGGACATTGAATTGAAAATGTAATTAAATTTTATTTTGGGTTGTGAATATGATTCACAATTTTCCAATGGCAAGATTGCAATATTCACAAAATAATTATGAATTATTATTCTTGAATTATTTAATACAAGTTTTGTTGTAAAATCATGGAGATTTCCAAGGAATAATGCAATCTCACAAGATTGCATGAGATTTCCAAGATTGCATGAGATTTCCAAGATTGCATGAAATCTCCTTCGAAATATCTCCATGTATGCTTGGTTGATTTAATTTAGGATTGAATCATATTGATTTATCAATATATATTTAATCTAAATTAATTAATTGTTGTTGGCTTTTTACCAACAAAATCTTGGCCATTAAAAGAAACACAAATCAATGAGAGTCATTGGATTTGTGTTACCCATGGATTGAGATCCATGGATCCCAAAATATTATAAATAGAAGGGTACCCCTTGCTCTTCTTGGTTACAACAACACAAGTGAGACATCAATTCTCTCTCTCTCTCTATATATATATATCTACATGCCTACTTTCTTTATCTCTCTCATGTGGCCATGCACCATCGGTGCCCTAGAGAGATTCTCCATCGTCGCAGCACTGTCGTTATGCTTCCCGATGGTTTGCACATGGATCTCCGTCTACTTCGACGTGTCTTGCTCGTGAAGAAGACGTCATATCTCGTTTGTCGAGATCAGGAGATCCGTGTCTTGTATCATCAATATGGATTGCGAGAAGCACGTGTTTCATCAACACGCTCGCAAGCATCTCCTCCGTCAGATCAGACTTAAGACATGAGGTCTCTTCGTTTAGAGACTCGATCACAACCACACTTCAAGAGGTAATCTTATTAATTGTTTGTGGTTTAGACGAAATGATTTGATAAGTGTTCTTGGATCATGTGGTTTCGTCACATGAAATTTTAATTTCCGTTGCATCGAGCAACTAGTGCGACTAGTCACTCCCGATCGCATACGATGCGATCCTCACGCTTCCGTGATGTGCTTAAGAATGTCACCATATATTTCAAGTGGTATAAGAGCCTTAGGTCGATGGTTTTGGATATGATCCATTAGCCTAGGACGACTTGGGTTCGTTAGGGTTTGCGAAAGTTTTCTTGCATTTCATTTTCGCATCTCTGTTTTGAGACTATTTTTGACACTGTTTAAATTGTTTAAACAAGAAAATAATAATTGTCTTTTGTTCCCCATTAAAAAAGGAAACCATAGGATCTGATTTTACGTAATTTGGATTCCGTATGCTCAAGTTATGATCATTTTAGTGAATATGTATCCACTGTTTCGGGGACTGCGGATCATGACGTAATTAAGATGTTAATTGCGGATTTGAAACGACTTAAAATGCATGAAAATCACTTAGATTCTGTTGTAAATCAAATTAGAAAACTTTAGAAACTTATTTTGCTTAATTTGGATTTAAATTGATTGAGATATGGTATTTTTAGTAAGTGAGGGTAACTGTTGGAAATACTTTCCTAATCAAGAACGTAGTGATTGTCATTTAATTAATTAGTGAAATTAAATGGTTTAATGTCCTGGAATAATTTTAGATAAATATTTGTGAAATATTTTAATATAATTATTTCCTTAAATGACATTTACCTAATCAATTATTGATTAAATGTTATCTAGATCACAAATTGGTTACATGATCTACAAGATCTACATTCCAACAAACATGTTGCTTGAATAGATTTGGGATTTGTTTAGCAAATTTCATTATAATTCTAATCAAAATGGTTTTGACTATTATTATATGGTATAATTTTGGTTGAAAACCGATGATCATCTTAAGTACAAAGTGACCTATTTTGCATTATCCTTTCCCGAGGTGGATATGGTGTCTAGTCGGGGAGCGTTGCGGTAGCAGGTTACAGTGAGTCTGGACCATTTCATTCTGCTAATCACATACTGGTTGATTGGAGGAGAAGAGAGTGAGAAAAATTTTATGGTTCAGACTCACAGCTCTCATGTTCTCATAGTTTTTAGCTCTCAAAGGATCAACCCTCTATATGTATATAGAGGGTTGATCATGCGAAATCCCCAGATTGTGAGCGCATGAGAGCAGTGAGTCTGGACCACTATATTCTGCTCATCTTTGTCCTCCAATCAACTAATGTGTGATGAGCAGAATCTAGTGGTATATATTCACCGCTCTCATGCTCTCACAGTTTGGGGTTCTCACATGATCAACCCTTTATGTATGTGTGTGTATAGATGTGTGTGTGTATATATATATGTATGTGTGTGTGTGAAGATATGTATATATGCTATTGTATGTGTGCGTGGGTAGGTGTGCGTATGTGTGCGTACGTGCATGTGTGTGTATATATGTATGTGTGTGAGTGCATGCGTGCGTGTGTGGAGCTAGCTTGGCCACCCTGCTCTTAATTTTCTTATTCCTTAAGGTATTTTTTAGAAACACATCAGAGGATTCGGACCACTAGATGAAAACATATTATTAAAATTTTGTGAAAACATACGTTAAAATCAATGCTATTGAAATCAGATCGGCTTGTTTGACTGGTTGGATCGGTGAATCGGGTCTGGACCGATCTGGTTAAGTAGTTGTGGCGGTTCGGTTCGGCTTCTTGTATTTTTGGTTCGACCATCGGTTCAATTACCTATTTGCAGCTCGATTTAACCTGACTCAATCGAATTTGAACCACTAAACCATCAACTTTGAATTTATTTTAAAATAATTATATCAATGATGGGTGTTGTACTTCAATCAAAGAGTATTAACCAACTAGTTCACCTCAAGTTTTTGAAAAGATTGGATAAAAATATAACTATACTACTATTTTTTCACAGGGCATTTAATTTAAATATTATATATGCGAATACCATTTATTGTTACATAGGGAAGAAAATACTTTATGTATAAAGTAAAATACTTACATTTTTGCTTTTTTTATTTCTATTTCAAGTATATTTGAGCACCTATTTTGTATGTGTTTTGATTTATTCTAGTTTAATTACAAGGTTCAACTATTTTTTGCTTATCGATTTGGTTTAATCTGATTTTAAAAAATAATGGCATCATCATCATTTGGTTGAACCGATTTGATTCCATGATCCAACTCGATCCAAACTTTTTCATGAGGTTTCCAGTTTTCAGTTTTAAAAAAGTAGTTAAAATACCTTAAACATCAACAAGTGGTTAATTTCAACAATTCTAAGATCGTTAAAATGATAGGAGTCCTGAATTGAGTTGAGATTTGAATGAGAACATGATATCATATAGTGATCTAAATCCCCCTAGGTGTTTTTATAAAACCTTAAGAAATAAGAAAATTGAGGGTAGGTAGTCATGTTGGCTTCTCCTTGAGGGCAGTCCCTTTAATCCCCACCTCACACATGCACACACGCACAAGCACAGATGCACACGCATGTACGCACACACACACACACACACATATCTATACATACATGGGTAAAATGTATATGCTACAAAGGAGTAGCTAACTTGGATACTCCTACTTTATTTTAAATTTTTATGACATTTTTTAAAACTCTTAGGAATATTTAGATCAATTATTTCCATGGTGTTGTCATTCAAACTTCAAATTTTTTTTCTGAGAATCCTATCTCACCTATCATGTACGTCAAAATTTGATGCTCCCAGAATAGATGAAATTGACCCCTTCTCGATGGACATATTATTAGTGCCTATTTTTTTACAAAATTTGAATGATAACATCACAAAAATATGTGATCTAAATATACCCATGAGTTTTTAAAAAATACCACAAAAATTTGAAAAAGGGGGTGAGAGTAGGCAAGTTAGATACTCCCTAGCACACACATGCACGCCTGCATGCACACACGCTCACACACAGACATGTACATACACACACAAAAGAAAACATGGAGCTACCCCATGCGAGATAGCTAAGTTAGCTACATCCACCTCTCTTTTTTTATTTTTTATAATATTTTTAAATGACACCTGAGGGAATTTACATCACATAGTATCAACATATTCTCACTAAAAACTTAACTAAATTCGAGAATTCTTATCCCATACATCAAGGCCATAAAAATTTAATTGCATCGGAATTGTTGCTTTCTAGATGAACATGTTAGAAACATTTATTTTCATGAAAATTGAAATGCATATTACTCTTATCAGTCTAACTTAATCAACCCATGTGTCATTAAAAAATTCCATAAAAAATAAAAAATAAGGGTGGGAGTATCTTGGGGCAGCCTCGTTTAACAAACACACACGTGCACGCATGCACATGTACTGTGTGCACATGCACACACATACACACACGTGTAAACACGTACACACACCACACACCACATCCACGCACATGTGCACACACATATATGCACTCACGTACACACAACACGCACGCACATACCCACACACCTACACACATACATAGACCACGCACACACACACAACCACATATACACACAACACACACACATGTACACACACATAAACATGCATACATACATACCTACCTACCTACCTACCAACATGCATGTACACATGCATATATTCATACGTGCATGCATGCTTGCATGCATACAAACATATAAAAATAAATATAGAGAGGCTTTCAAATGAGGTGGCCGATAAATATGTGATTTATCATCATATTTCTTATTTGTTATCCCTCTAACTTAACCTTTTCAATAAAATGTACAAATAACTAACATTAATTAACAAACTAACCCTTGTTCATAACTAACCTTAATAATTGTATATAATTAACTATATTATTGTGATTTATTTTATGTATTTTATTAGCTACTAAAATTCAAAAAAAAGATAATTATTGTATATATTTGTTTTGACATTAAATATAAACAAAAATATAGAAAAATCTCAAAAGGAATTATAACAAGTGTTTTTAATTAATTAAAAATATTTATAAAAGTATAAATATGTATATATGATCTATTTGGGCTTTTGTTCAACATGAAACTTGTAGATCTCATCAAGGTCTACATCTTTCATTTTTACACTTTTTCATTTGAAGCTTGTAATTATTTCTTTTTATTTTTCTTTATTTTTGTAATTTTCTATTTTTATTAGGCCATGTGGCTCCTTCTGATTGAGCCACATGGCCCAGCCCTTTATTGACACCTGCCTCTATCCTGGGCCATTTTATCATTTCCCCTCTACTCACTCTTCTCTCTTAACTGATTTCATCTTACCGCATATTCGTGCCTCGCTATCAACAGTTGGATCGCTTGATCCTATGGTCGAGCTCCTTCGTCAACCTTCAGACACACATTCCTTCGCATGCGCACTTCACCAACTACCCTCCATTTACCCACTTCCTTCACCACTCTAATGACCCTCGTTCCCAACCATCCACTCGCCGGTGTAACAACTCCCTACTCCTTCGCGCGACACTTATCCCTCTCTAAAGATGTACCGTTGGTTAGCCCGAAGTGGTTGAAACCACATCCTCCCTCGTATGGATCTTAAACCTCCATCTTCAAGTGCTTCATCTCTATTTAATTTTGGCCTATTTGCCATCGCATGCAATACCTCTGAGCTCCTACCTTCTTATTTGTGACAAGAAGAGAGAGAGAGAGAGCAAGCAAGCAAGCAATGATAGAGTTTTGGTTGCTGGCGTGATCCTTGGCTTCCATCCAAGTTACAACTCCATTAGGGTGTTATTCGAGCTCGAACCCTCGTCAAGTTCTTGAGCAAAGACCCAAAGCTTCAAATTTGACTCCTAGGTTGATCCTCCATCTCGATATGTAATCTTCATGTACTCAATTTCTTTCACATCTTGGTTTGACCTTTGTTTCTCTTTTTATTTCAGCACAATCACACACCCTTGATTCCATCCGACCACTCCTTCACCTTCATCGCACTTCGCTAACTCTCTCTCCATGTTCATCTTCCCATGTCCACTTATCTGTTAACATCTCTGCCTCAACCTTTCGCACCCCTTGCACAGGGACATTGAACCCATCATGGCTCAACTCCTCCATCTCTCGTAGAGCCTCAATTTCGCTCCCTTAGCAGCTCAATATATTTGCGGTCCCCCATTGTCTGGAGCTAACACTTGCAGGAGCCACAAAGATGTTGATTGATCGGAATTGACAAGGACCTCCATTCGAGTTCATCTCCTATAACATCCCTACATCTATAGAAAGATCCAACCCTCCTAAATCAGCTTCTCATTACCAGCATCTTTGTATGGGGCTTGGTAAGCTTCACCGACCCTTTGATTTGACATTGGAGAGAGGAGGATCCAACTGAGCATCGTCGGAGCTCTGTTGCTCCCTCGCCGCACATGGAGGAAGGAGATGAACACATACAACATCTATCGTTGGATTGGATCTCCCATGATTCGCTTGAGTCTGATCCCGAAGCATCGATTCAAACCTACGGCTCGGTTGCACTGAACTAGCCATTGAAGCTTCAGATGTCTCCACGTGGCCCGAGCCACTCTCACCCCATGAGCATGGTCCCCCACGTGAGAGGAGGCACGCGATAGGGTAATTTACAGTGTTTGGACTCGAATTTCCCTAAATTGTAGATAGGTCCAACACGTGCAAAGCACGTACCACCTGGGAATTTTGCAGATAAGCCCCACCAATTATTCTATATTACATTTATACCCTATGCATGTAGTGAAATAACATGCATACCCTAGCGGCTTGAAAGTATTGCACTTCGTCTATTTTGTACCTTTTGGTTAAGAATTTTATATATTTCTATTATAGTTACGACCATGACTTGATGAGCAAATAACTTTTGCATCCTTAATCCAAATTTAATGAAATCAGTGGTGTTTTGACGATCTCTTTGAGATCTTTAAAGTGATTATCTTAGATCTCCGATATGGATTGCTGATAATGAAATAAAATTTAAAGATCTATGATTGCTTTAAACTTTTATTAATTAAATCGTAATTCACTAGTTAATTATTTTAATGTGCCGTTGAGCATCTGTTTTATCTCCATTAAATAATGCTTAATCATGACTCTTGCATAATAAATTTAGTTAATTTATTCCTAATTTTGTATATTTTTTAAGGAGCTGCATGAATCAATTGATTAATATGTTGATTAAGTGACACAATGCTTCAACTTTGGAGCATTTGAATTCTTGATTGATGGGTCTAACCTAATGTTTAAAACATGAGTTTAATTATGAGCTTTGTATATTTGAGGGTCTTGTGTTTGGTTTGCACTTATGATCATTTTATTGCATAAAACATATTGTCTTGAAAAAGCCGTGAAAATTCATTCATGTAATGTTGGTGTCGCATTTGCATAGCTTGACTTCTATATCTTTTGAGAGTAGCCTATTGCCCACTTTAGGATCCAATTATATACAATAGTCACTTGTGTCCCTGTGTTCGACCCTAGACGTATCTAGGAGATTTCAGACCGAGCTACTCTTTGCAGAGATTCTTGCTCGGTCTCTGAACAATTTTTTCTGGGCGTATTACAACGAGTCGATTTTATCATAGTCGAAAGCCGGTTTGTCAGATGGTGCCATTATCGGGGACACGACTTGATTAGAGTATTTAATTAGGCGTAAAATAGGTGATTAAGCAAAATTCGAGCCATTTGAGTTAATCTTGCCTGTGTTTGTTTTTTTGTTTATATCTTGTCGTGTTAATTAATTATTATCTTGTTAGATATATGCCTCTTGAGAGAATATGACCATATGTTGATTTGAACAGGGTCCTCAAAGCGACTCGACGAGGAGTGGCGCAGAGGTTCGAGCTTGATGCTTGAGCTAAAGATGGTTGATTCAACTACCTTGGAGAGAGATTTAACTACTTAGATATATAATTAATTTCAGTCTAATTAGTTGTAATAAGTTGTTGTAAATACTTGTTGTAATAATTTAGGTAATGCCCTCTTTACAACGGCTCTTGTTTGAGTGCTGATGTTTGTAAGAAGAGATTAGGTAATGCCCTCTTTGTTCGTTTATTATGTTGTGGTTGTGTTGAGAGTAGTTCTTCACTTAAATGGTGAGATTAGGATGGGCACATGGTAGTGTAATTCAAATTTGTATGCTGCCATTGTAATTTAGGCTGCACCATCTTAAAATTCACGTCCTTAAGATTCTTTAATGAGACGTACTTAAACACGTAATACTTAGCCAAATTGAAATCAACTTCTTCCCCAATAATAGTATCCTATTTAGGTGCAATTTTTATCGACTTGCATGCATCTAGTGTAGATTTTGAAAAAAATCTACATTGCATAACATATAGAGAGTGCTGGGAACCATTGTAAGTATAACTTCTTCTTAGCATTCATCATTGTTTTTGGCCCACATTCCGTTTTCCGGCTCCTTGCTTGGGTTTATAACTTAAGTACGAAAGGAAAAAAGTGATTGAATGGTAGGCGTGCATTCTGTGCTCACACTAATTTCAAGTGATAACCCAAATCTAAAATCATGACTGAAATAAGCAGGTCGATCTAATCAACTTGGAATAAAATGAACACTAGTTTTACGGACGTATAAAACCTTCATTGGACATAGGTACTTACCTCCATACAGAGTGGGTAAGGAAGAAGACACTAAGATTAGTGCTGAAATCCTTGGACTTTCTCCCAAGTCTCCAGGTCTGACTCTTGCGGGATTGGGAGGTGCAAGAGCTTGCCTTCGACCTTAGTGTACGTTTCAGTTGTGTAAGCTTGTGTGTCTCCTTTGGGGTGTGATATTGAACCCGACAGCCTAGGAAAATCATCTCATTGATTGGGAGCATACAGGAGCACCGCTGGGCATAAGGTGACACCCTGTGTGTAATGGATTAAAAGATTATCTTACCACCAACTAAAATTGACAAGATAATTCACTCAAACCTTTACGACCTTCATGTATGAAGTTGGTGAACTTAAAGGGATTGCATTGTGTTTAATTTGTATGAATTTTCTCTACACATTTACGTTCTCTATAGAGCATTGATTCTCCTTGCTCTCATGTTCATTTACGCTCCTTTTGACATCGAAGATGACTAGTTGGGGGGATTGTTGTTCATACTTTGTGAACTTATCATTGAGCCATCCAAAGAGTACGTCTTCTAAGGTCCCTACACTTTCTGGACCTCCTTGGGCTCATGCCCCTCTTGTGTCCGGGTTCACTAACCTTGGGGATGGTCATACACTGATCAACCCTTTCTTCTCTTCCCTACTCACTGAGGAATATCTTCACCTCGATGAGGTTGATTTGACTTCAACTTCCTCATCTAATTCAAACCCCTTTGCTGATGAAGGTTTCGACCAAGATGCCTCCAAAGAAGATAGATAATGAGGAGGAACAATGTAAGGTCCCCATGCAGATGATACTTGTAAGACATGCTGCATCTGAGTAGCAACATGCTTTACTTATAGCTCATATGTGATAGTTAAATGTTGAGGTCGATGTACCCATGGATGCGGTTTACAATCTGACATAGTATAGAGTGAAGAATTACCTAATCCCCACAGAACTAGAAGTCAAGAATGAGTTGAAGCTACAATTACTAAATTTGCTTCCACATTTCAACGGGAATGCCAATGAGGAACCTGATACATTCTTAAGGGACTTTGAGCTCGTATGTACTAACATCAAACACCATAGGGTTAGCCAACATCATATTAGGCTCACTGCCTTACCATTCGCGTTGGGCGGTTAGGCGGATTACTGGTTGAAAATTTTAGGTGTCATAGTGACTACTTACAGCCGGTTCAAGGACATATTTCTAAAAAAGTTATACCCCTTGAGTAGAACTAATCGCATGAGTACACACATTACTACCTTTTCCCAGCTCCCCAATGCGACATTCTGTGATACATGGGAATGGTCTAATGACATATTGCAAAACTGTCCATGTCATGGTATGAAAAAATACCCTTCTGGTCCAGTCATTTTTCATGGGTCTCAACCATGAGGTGTAGGGTTTGGTGAGTGCTGCATGCGGAGGCAACTATACATCATTGGAAGTGGATACCATCTGGAAGGTATTCGAGAAGATGGACGAGACAAGCTGCTCACAGACCATTGGTAGGGAAAATGCAGAGTCCCCCACTTTACTCTTATCGAAAGGAAGAAAGAAGGACGTCGTTGATCTCTCTGAGGACTTGATTCCCAGCATGTGAATCATTGCCAACAAGTTAACAATAGTCAAGAGGATTGGCAGGAGGATGAATAAGTTCTATAGTAGTCTCTCCAAGCTTCCAGAGCATATGAAGGAGTTGTCTGATAAGATGAAGGTACCTACCATGATTGCATCAGTTGCCCCAATCTTCCGTGTTCACCATGTACATGAGAAACCGATATTAGGGACACCCCATCCTTGGGTAGAGGATTAATCCTACAATCAATCTTAGCAGCAACATCCACCACTAGTAGAGACAACCCAGGAGGAACCTCCTCAGGTGTGAGAGGTGAAAGCTGTGTGATATTGATGAATATGTGATTCATCACTCTAAAAGTTGAAAATAGAGTTTTGTTCCCGAGTAATTAGATGCATATTTCCACTTATATTGCATAATTAGCATTCATGCATAAATTGATAATATCTGCATTTTAGCATTTATATTTCCATTAAATAAGAAGCCCAATTCACTTGTAAATATTCACCATATTTCACCTATTTATACATATTTTATATTAACTCCAAATCCAATAAAATCAACTCCATAGTGTGTATATTACTAACATTAATTAAAGAAAAATATCAAAAAATACTAACTTGTAAAATTGACCAATAAAACCCCAATCCAAGTTTGAAATTAGGAACCTTAAAATGCACATATCTCTCCCATACAGTGTCCGGATTAGGTCTACTCACTTCTAAGTAATATACATTCAGTGACCTTCAAAACAAGACCAATTTCATTAAAATCGGAGCTCGTATGCAAAACTTGGGTTTTGGGCCCCTTTTGTATATTGTACATATTGACCTTTTTGCCCCTGTATTTTACAATTTCATATTCCTAATTACTAAAAATCCAAAAAAATTAGATTAAGTTGTAAATATTCTTCTCATATTTTCTCTATTTTATTTTTATTTTTCTCTTATTGAAAAATGACAAAAAAATGCAAAAGGAAAAATGTAGTATTTTATACCTATAAGGTACCACCTAAAAATACACTTTGTACAAATGATTTCATTTGATTTTTGACCATTCACAAAAGTTGTAGATCTCGTCGAGACGAGCAACTTTCATGTTTACAAATGTTTTTTGATTTAATCTCTTTTGTTATTTCTTTTTGATTTTTCTTTACATTTAATTTTTGAATTTTTTAGGAGCGACATGTGGCAGCTCCTGGAGCCATCACATGTCACCCCATTTTCTTTATTTTCGGATTTATTTTATTATTTTCGGATTTATTATTATCATTAATATCTTACTATTGCTATTTTAATTATTTTTAGTAGCCTACTATATTATTTTATTTATAATTTATTTTATCCCCCTTTTACCACTTCTCTACTTGCCTTCCACTCCAAGCCACCACTTTCTCCACCACTTCATTCCCTCCACTCCTTCTCCAACTTCCCTTTCCTCCTCTTTATATTCACCGCTCATCCTCCATTTTTAATCGTCCATTGTTTTCGAGAGAAGTGAGGTCCGAACCCCGTTTTAAGTCGTGAGGTGACATCTCCCCCTTAGACGTTGAGCGACGACAATCTGCAGGTGAGATCCGCGGTTAATCTCCGCGTAGCGAACTTCTCGTCAAGATCGCAAAGTTTCTCTGATTTTTTGTCGAACCAGATCGAGGCCACGACGGAAGCCACACACTGCGGCTCACTTTCGACGAACCACATGTAAGTATTCCCTCTCCTTTTCTTTGTCAATTATTATTATCTCACATTATTTGTTTATCTTGTTCGTCATCAAAATAATTCATAAACAACCACATTATCAACTACTATTTTCACCACCACCATCACAATCCACCTTTACTCCATTGCATTTTATTTACTGTTTACATAAAAAAAGTACACATCATTCATCATCACCATACATCACAATCATTATCACCACTTTTGCATTCTATTTTCACATTATGTTTCTTGTTTACAAAAAAATAAAAAAATCACACACGCACGCACGCACGCACGCACGCACGCACGCACGCACACACACACACACACACACACACACACACACACACACACACACACAGCGCCACCGACCCCGTTCCCCCTCCGCTGCCGCGGTGCGCCGACCCCCTCGCGCGTCATCTCCCAGCGCCCAGTGCATCGCCCCCTCTGTGCGACCCCGCGCCGCCCGTTGCCACCCCTAACGAGCTCGCATGTGGCCACTGCCCACTGCCACCTCGCGCAGCGGTCGTCACCCGCTCCATGCGCCAGCCCCGCCTCGTCCCTCACTGCGTCGCCCAGTCGTGCGCCGCATCCCATGCCGAGTGCGCCACCGCCGCCCGTCGACCCAGCCCTTCGCACGCGTCGACATCGTGCCCAGCGTGCCGCCCCACGGCCAGGTGCGCCGCACAGTTTGTGCGTTTGCCCTAGCTTGGGGGAAAAGAAGGTCCATTTCCTTTTTTATTACATTTGTGAAAATTGCATTCTCAGTCCATTACGTTTGTTCATTTCCAAAAGTGCCCTTAGGCACATTTTAGTTTGACATTTTAATTTCTGAATTGCACAGACACCCCTGCATTGTCATATTAATTTTGGACCTCAAAATAACATCATTTTATTTAATGAAAAATAGCTTGTTGTAGAGCAACTAATTCTTTATCTCGTGGCTATTTATTTGTATTTTTTTGAATATCAGATTATTTATTAAAAAATAGAGATTTGAAAATCAAAGATATTTTGCCCATTTAAGCTCTGAAATTCGCACAACCAAATTTCTTGCTCTAAAAATTGTGAAAAATTGTGAATGATGCCTCCAAGTGTGCTTCAATTCCATTCCAAATTTCGTCCAATTTGGAGTTGTCTTGTGCATAAAATAAATTCAAGGGTTATTTCTGTAATTGATTTTTAATTAAATCCACGACGATTATTTTTGAGAAATTTCAACTCTCTTGGATTCCATATTAAAATATATATTTGAGATAAATAGGTCTCCAGAAAATTTGATTTCGTGGTTAGGAACTAAATACTCACAATCAGTCTGTTTTCAGCAAACAATTCATAAAAAATCATAAAGTGTCAGAAAATTCAAAAATATTAGTGTAGCTTCATTTTATCATATTTAACTTCCAGTAAAATTTTCTTAATTTTTTCATATCATTTGCATGAAAAATTGCATAAAACCCCAAAAAAGTTTGCATTTTTCATGTGTGCATTTTAAATCCAAAAATTTCAAAAAAAATCATTTTGCTTTAATCATTGAATTAAGTTTATAGGAAAAATACAATTTGGTTAATTTGGATTAATTGTTCACATTAAAATTAAATTTGGCTAAGTTGTTGATTTTCTTAATAACCTAGTTCAGTCGCATCATTGCATTTGGCATTTTATATTGCATAAAAATTACAAAAAGAATCCCACATGGAAAACAATGATCTAATCCATCTAATCTGTTCCCGAGTTGTTCCTTTGCCTCCTTGAGTCGACCCTGGGACTTGCCCAGGTTAAATAAACATAAAACCGCGTTAATTCATTCGACGATTCATCAATTTGTGCGATTATTTTTGATCGATCCGGATTTATCCGACTGAAATGAAATTGTCAATTAGAAAACATAAAAAAGGGTAAAATCTGAGGTCATCAAATGGCACCGTTGCCGGGGAGGAAAACGACTTTGGATCACTTTAGAAAAATTAGATTTACGATTTCCAATCACTCGAGTAGTCTGACCTCCGAGCCATTTTGTAATTAACCATTTTTTATTTAATTGTTTTTCTGACTATTTCTGTATATATCTCTTTCTGACATAATTTTTATCTTTTTGTGCGAGGGTCCGGTGGACTTAGAGCGGCTTTCTTGAAGTCGACGCATTCGAAGTGCATCGGAGGCCGACGATTCTTGGATCAAGTCGGCTGTTGAGATGCCAAAAAGTTTTTGTTAACTTGTAAAAAAAAGTGTCTGCACTTACAACAGTTCCCGTTTGGGATCTCGCACGTGTAAGCCATAATAAAACGTGTCCCCGTGTGCTATGTGGTTGCTTTACATAGAATAGGATCTGCACTTACGACTCTTAAAGCTTCGTAGGACTATTTGTGCTCATAATATTTAGGACCACACTTCACCATTAAAAGATGCACTTAGACCACAAGACTCTAGCAAAATATGAATCCGTTCTTCACTCGTTAATAGAACTGCCTGTCTAGGAGCGGCTTTTCATCGCTTGCATTCCATTTAGTGTAAAATATTCAATTCAGTCTTGCATCCTACATTGTAGAGAGCAGGAGGCACTGTAAGTATTCTTACTTGAGCATTCATCATCGTTTTCTCGATTGCATCAGCTTTTTCTGATTCTCTCTCTCTCTCTCTCAGTTTTCTAACCTAGAATAAAAGAATTGGGACTGGATGGTAGATGTGATTGCTTGTGTGGATTAATATCAGTGATAACTAATCTCTAAAATCAGGACTGCTAATTGAATTTGACCAAAAAAATTGACTAAAATTAACCTTTGTTTGCGGGAGAGTAACCCCGACCTTATTTTCAGGTTGAGTGAGGGTACTTGAGTGTGTGAACACCTTAAGGTAGAGCTCAAATCCCCGCCTTCCATATCATGTACCAACTGATCCTTGCAAATATCACGAGTTGAATTTTCCAGGTTCATTGACTAGTACCAAGTAACCTCCTCTTGTTCGAAGGTTGTTTGGGGTGAACCGGCGGTACTTCACGACAAGTTGCTAGTAACCTCTCAGGGTGAAGTTCCAGCCTTGTCAGCCTACGCCTGCTTGAAGGTAGATAGGGGAAGGTATTTGAATCCATCAACTTGGATAGGAGCGAAGAAAGGAAGGGTGCTGGTATCTAGGGCGACAGGTTACACAGGGGAGACGCATCCAGCTTTTTAGCCGACTCCCCTATAGGCCGCATAACCTTTGCTACTTGTCTGAAAATCACACTTAAAAACAATTAGACTAATCGGACTTGGTTTCGGGTCCTTCACCGTGTTGAGTGTGAACTCAGGGTTTGCTCTTGAGTTTGTCTTTGTGTCTGTCCGTGTGTGTTATCCTGTGTAATTGCACATTTTCTACCTCAACCTACTTACATTCATCATTTCCTCTTCAAGATGTCTGGATATTGGTCCCCATACCCTGTGACCTCTGGTCATTCTTCCTCGACCATATACTGTTCATCTTCACCTTCTCCTTCTTCCATGTATCCTCTTCCATCCACTGGAGACCCTTACCCATGGTCGGTTTCACCTAAACCCGATTATGAAGTCAGAATTTCGACTGACTTCTCCACTTCTTCGCATTTCTTACCTACTCCATATTCTAATACTTCGGATCCACTTCCACCTTGGGCTGACTGTCCTTACTCTTGAGAGCTTGCTGGAATCAAAGAATCGAATGAAGAGCAAGCCACTATTGAGAGAGATGATTGGCAAAATTATATGCTCCCACATACTTCATTCTCACCTCAAGTAGGGACCATACAACAATTTACATATACACATCCTGACTTGACCTTAGGGCATAACTTGATCGATCAGACAACCCGAATGGAGAGGCCTGTACATCATAATTCCTCAGACTTGATTGACTTTAGTGATCTAGTTTCCATTAACCAGCCTTCATGTCACACATTCGAAGAGCCTATACATTCACAGGAGTGGATTCATGAGCTAGACTTACCAGTTCCCCGTTCATTGACTCCATCATATGAGGCTCCGACCAATGTCTGCCATTCGGATGGTCCATACTCGACCCAGGATTACATGCCAGAGTCTAGGTTTGTTGAGTATGAGACCCCAATATCTCAGCAGTATCCTCCAATTGATCAAAACTCTCCCATGATTTGTCATGACAATTTTGTGGAGGATGACATCTCTAGACTTATTAAGGAAAATGAATTATTTGGTAACGAGTTGAGAGATGTCATGGAAATATTGCACTCAATTTCGGCCAGCCTGGGTATGAAAGTGGAGAAGGAAGTAAGTAGATCAGATGTTGAAAACCGAGCGAGCATTAGGGAACCCACACCATTTGTACAACTGGAGTCCATTCTATCTCCCTCTTCTACTAACCACTTACCCTCCAATCCAGAGTCTGATCATTCATCTACCAAAAACACTAAAAAATTGAAAAATCAGAAAAATCCATAAAAATTAAAAATGAAAAAGACTTAGAAAAATTGGATCTGACCCTAAGGGAAGCACTCGATGAAGAATTGATTTTCAAACTTCCCTTAATAAAAGCCGTAGATCACTTCCCTGACCTCAAGAGATTCGTAAAGGGTAAATTGATACCCAAGAGGTCGGGTACTAAGAGAACAAGGATTGAGAGACACATAGTGTCTATGGCCACCTCCTTGGTGATGGGAAGAAAGACTAAGAGCCGTAGAGTGAAGCAGTTGCCTCGAGTTGAATGTGGAATCAAAGAAATTATCTTTACCCATGCAAGAATCGATGATGACTCTCCGATAAATATCCTCCTGACCTCTGTGTTTGACAAGCTCAAACTCAAGCTAATCAGAAAGTCGAGAGAGATCATTCAACTGGCTGATCGATCCATCAAATAGTCTAGAGGAAATATTTTAGTCATCGTTACTTTCCAAGGTGCTCTACTCCAGGTAGACTTCACAGTCATTGACATTGAGCACCGAGGAGAGTTCACCCAGTCTCCGATTATTCTCGGGAAGTCGTTTTTAGCCTCAGCTAAGGTGACTAAAGATTACGAGACTCGGGAGATCGATTTTTCAGCATTAGGAGCGCTTCGACCTTACCCACTCTTTGATACACTTTACTCTAAGGTGCCTGAAAAACGAGATTGCGAGAGCCGCTAAATAGTGGTCTGACAAATCAGACTCACTGTCGCTGATGCGACTACTCAAGCCTTCCCGTTTGTCAACAATTAACCCACACAATCAATCAATCAATCAAGAGCAAGGATTAAAATTTATTATTCCCCACTAAAAATGTACAATGGCAAGCAAGTAGGGGTCGAACACAGGAAACAAAGGTGTAGAGTGTAGACAAAAAGTCAACTCCTAGGTCTAATGGACTACTTAGCCAACCAAGATTTTTGTGGGTTTTTAATTTTTAATTTTTTATTTAATTTTTAATTTTATAATTTTTTTGTATTTTGATTTTCTGGTTTTTTTATTTTTATATTTTATATTTTTTATATTTCCTTTTTCAATATAGGAGTATATATACAATATAAGAAGAAAGAGAGGAAAATGTATTTATAAAAATAAGTCAAAATACTCAAAAATCAGGAAATAAAATCTTTTTGGTCTTTTTTATATTTTTAAGAAGTTTTGTGATTTTTGGAGATTTTTTTAAGTGTTTTTGGTATTTTCAAAAGTCAAAATATAAGAAAACAGTGGACTAGGTTGCTGGCCGAAATCAAAATGAGGATGAAAAATACTAAACAGTACCCAAAAATTCCACAAATTAATTTTAAAATATAGACAATAAAATAAGGAAGACACAACAATCGAGTTTATATTTTTTTTTGAATTTTCTATGATTTTTTAGATTTTTATGAAGATTTTTAGGGTTTTCTAATTTTTAGGGGTTTTCTTTTGACATTTTTAGTGATTTTTGGACTGACACTAAAGTATGGTAAAACACACAAAAAATATTTTTTTTTGGAATTTTTCAAAACATTTTGCTAATTTTTATGGGGTTTCCAATGCAAACATTAAGAAAAATGCATATTTTTGTTTTTTAAGAAATATTAAAATGCAATAAAAATGCAATGCAAAAATATGGCGTGAGAGTGCAAGTTAACAAGAGCTTAAAATAATTTTTGTGGAATTTTTGGCACTTTAATGATGCGTGAAATAAATAAAGCAAACACACAAAAATCCTAAGCCTGGCAGGGGTATAAGTGCAATTATAAAAACATCCACGGGCTTGGGTGCAAATGTCACCAAAAATACATGCACGAAGCACATGATCTGTCATTCACAAGGGCATATTTGCAAATACTAAAGACCGGCAGCACAAACATGCAATTATCCCAGAAATATATTTAGATCACTATGCACAGGGGTATAACTGCAAATACATGAAAGTTTGGGATCAAAACTGCAAAATACCCAAAGTCACGCGGCCCAGTCACGTGAGGTGACGTGGCCGAGGACTGAAGTGCAAATAAAAGAAGTGCAGAGACTTACTTGCAATTATTACAAATATTTTTAAACTGCAGATGAATGTTTCTAGGTTAATATTAAATACAAAAATACGCAGGGGTACGGAGCAAAATTACCCACACAGGGGGCGCATCCAACGGCTGATAGGCTTCACTTAACGCCACGTGGCGCGTCCTACTTGCGCGATACCCCTTCGGCTGGACGACCCTGATTAGATGATTGAAGTTGATCGAACGACCAGGGTTGGATCTGATCCTACGGTGGTTGCGATCCTGGGCGATCAGCCTTCGATCGGACGGCGATGAGAGGTCCTCCAAGAACACCCGAAGAACAGGCCCCCGTCGAGTTTGAATCGACGAAGGGCGGCTCCTTCGTGCACCTGGGCGGTTCCCGACCACCTCCGTGTTGTCCTGCAGGGTTCTTCTGACGTCTGGCGGCTTCAAAATGCCCAGGCGAAGGCCAGGGCTCTCTCGTGGCGAGGGCGGAGCTTGGTGGTTCCAAGCTTCCTCCGGCGAGGTGCAAAAATCCCCCCAGGCATGTGGATGTGTCTCAGACCTGCAAGGAAATGGTAAAGAGGTCGGGGGAAAAATGCCCCGACCTCGTGGAGAGTCTCACAGCGGTATACAACGACGGGGGAGGGTGATGTCGGCCGGCGAGACTCGATGCCGGCCGAGGCTAAATCGAAGGGATTCGCTGATGATTTGATGATGGATCGTAACGAGGCGAACTTAGGGAGAAGCTTTAACGACTTGGACACTAGGACTTCAGTGGAGAAGAAGGGAAGAAGGGCCTCACCAGGGTGCACATGAAGAGGTCTCCAGCGAGAACTCTGGCGAGGGGACCATACTCGATTCGATGCCGCCTTGGCTCGACGAGAGGCCCGACGAGCTCCTGCTGTCACCAGGAGTAACGTCAAGGGTCTAGGTTAGGGATTCAGAGGTGGAAGAGTGATAAAAATGAGAAGGGAAGTCGGGGTTTCATTTTGTAGAGTTTGACTGCCGAGTGAAGAGGGCATGTAGATCAAGGGATACGAGGCGCGTCAGTGATCCACGCACCAAGGTAATCCTTGGGTGTGTATCATCGATGCAAGAGGAAGAAATGTCCTGAAGATACCATCACCAAAGGGTGAAAGAGGTATCCTCGAAAAATGGGAGAAGAAGCGGGTCAAACTCCATTCTGACACAGCCAGAGGTGAAGGTCAGACTGTTGACCTTGGTCAACAGTCCAGACCACATGGTTGGTCCAGGTGGACCAACCAGGAAAAGCCTCTAAAAATTAATTTGTCAAATCAATAAAAAATAATAAACGATATTATTTTAATTCAGTTATTAAATAAAAAATATTTATTATTTTATGTAGTATTTTCTGGTGATTTTTAATTATTTTTAGGAGGTATGATTTTATAAGGTAACAATTATGCCCTTTATAGGTATAATATCTATATACTTTATTCCTTTTATTTTTATTTTATAATTTGAATTTATTTTTTTGATTATTAATTTATAAATTTATAAAATACTTTTACACACTTAATTATATTTTTATTTTAATTTTCTGATGAAGTTTGCTTATAAAATAAAAGTGTACTCTATATAGGTGTAAGTATAGGTATATTACCTATGTACTTTATTTACATGTATTTTATTTTGAGTTTTATTTAGGTTTTTATTCTATTTTTTATGAACAAATATATTATAAGTAATATTTACAAAATTATAAAAATATAAAAATACAAAAATAATGAATAAATAATAAAATGAATATTTTAATCTGTACAAGTATACAATGAGGGTCCAAAACTCAACTTTCAAACCGTAGCTCCGCCAAATGCGAAACTACTGCCATTAAGTAGCTTATTTTATTCTATATACAATTAAAGGAGAGTTTGCTGCATTTGGAGTTTTCAGTTGTGAGATACTGGTCTGGGAAGTTGGGATTCTGGATTTTTATTCAGACCAGAACTTTTTATCTGTGTATCATTTTTCAGTGAAATCAAATTTCTATTTTTCTATATAAATTTATCTACAACTTTCATGTACAAAGTTTCTTTATTTGATGTATAAAAAGTGAAATAAAAAATAGGTCCCAAAATGAATAAAAGAATGAAGGAAGGTTTATTGTATTTAGACCCTTATCTCCCCCTACTTTATTCCTAGTCGACCTAGTCATCGAGATGCCTAGATCTCGGGGTTTCGGGTCATAAAATATTTACAATATTTTATTCTTTTTCTTTTCTTTTCTTTATTCTATAATTTTGTCTTTAAAAATTGCATTTTATACACTATTTACACACATATGCATGAATGCTAAAATGCATGAATTAATGCTATTTAGAGGCATTTGCTAGGGTTTTTGAGGCCAAAATGATAGAATAAAGATGATGAAATGTGGATTCATCACCCCCCTATACTTTACCTTTGCTAGTCCCTAGCAAACACTTATGCAATAGGTGCAAAAAGAAAAAGAAAGAAAAGAAAAAGAAGAACTTGGATTTAGTTTAATTATCAAACTTGTCTTCACAAAATCAAAGTTTGGAGCTTAAGTCGGACCTTTGGAATTTTAGTGCGGGCGGGACCTTAATGAGATCCGAATTTGAAATCCAACAGTCCCTGAGAATCCCAATACTCTGTTCAAGTCTCCTCAATAGCCAGGTCAGAAATATTTCAACTCATACGCAAACCCTTACGACTATGATTCTGACTCGTACAGTGTAAGTGATGGTGGCTCTCCCCAACTGAAATGACAAAGAGACTGACTTCTCCAATATGACAACCCAATGATTCCCCGATCCAACAACTCATCCCTCAAGGAGCAGGGTATTCCCTTCTAAGTTCAAGTGGCAACCAACCCAAGAGGAGGGGGTAAAGAGAAGAAGGGACAGTAGCCAGTGTAGCTACCTATCCTAGGATGCAAGACCAGTGTAGTCAAGTCATCCAGCTGCAGGCTCACATGATTTGACTTTGAAGCTCAAGCTTGCTTATTTGACTTTACACATATGTACCTCCGACAGGCATTTTTATTTTTGTACAGGCCTGCCCACTTTTTTTTGGAGTTTTTGCTTTTTGCATTTTTTTAATACTATATACAACAACATTTACATAGGGAGTTTTTCCTCTTGAGCCAGTAGACTATCCCTTTTTTGAAGCTTTATTGCAACCCACGATCTTCTATCCTCGAAACTCATCGTTACTGGACGGGTTGGGGCGCACTTCCCTCCCTAGAGGAGGACAAGTGTTTCCACCTGTGTGCGTCTCATACCGGCAAATCCAACCCCCTCATCACTCCAACTGAGTTGAGCCATGTGAAAGGTGCAGGTGTCCAAGTTAGGTCATTATCAATAAGAGTCGCGCGTGTGCTCCGAAATACTCTACTTAGGCAGTCAAGAATCCATTGAACCAAGTCCCGTGATCCTCAAAGAATTAAGTCAACTAGACCTGAAGTATCTCAAACTCAGTTCCTATAAGGTTTCTGTTAATTAGGTAGATTTTAAGGTCCAACCAAGCTCCAATCTCCGGATTTTACTTAGTCTTGTTCAACTATCAAACTCAATCCGAAAAATGCAAATGCCATGCAATGCAATGCAGAAAATATTTTTGTGATGCAATTTTCAGGATTTTGAACTTTTTATGGGTTTTCGAAAAGATGATGATGCTGATGCATATGCATTTTTTTAGATTTTTCAAAAAGATTTTTCAATGTTTTTGGATTTTGATTTTGCAAATGTTTTTGGAATTTTTGAAAATAAAAAGGTTTTGGCCAAAAACTAGGTACAAATATTTATACGGGAGTGCTTCTTATATATACAAGAAGTGGATTTTAAGAATCAAGGGTAAGTGATCAGTTTTATAGGTATATATATATAATGAATTTTAGGTGTGATGTATATATTCCTCAATCTTATTTGACAAGGGTTTTTCAAACAGTTTTGAAAACTATAGTCCAAAATAATTTTTACAAACATTTTACAAACATGTACACACATTTGAAAATCATTTTGCAAAGGTTTTCCAAACAGTATATATAGATTTTTCAAAATATTTTTGCAACCATTTTTCAAACCATTTGCAAATCATTTTTCAAACATTTTATTTCACACAAAGAAAATAATTTTACAATCAAAATGTTTTTACAAAGGTTGAAAACATGTAACAAAACGTTTTCGAAAATAGTTTTCAAGAGATTTTTCACAAGGATTTTCAAACTATTTTTCAAACATTTTGCAAAAAATATTTTCACCTAATTTATTAATCAGTATATACAAAAAGAATTTGAGGAATGACACATCTTGTTGTTAAGGTTTTTAATGAATTTTAAAGAATAATTAGCCATATTTATTAGTAAAAATACAAAAGTACGAGTTATGGCTAAAGTATATACACAGTATATACGACCCCCCTATACTTAGCTTGAGCTATGTCCTCATAGATCGGAGAGAAAAGAGAAGACATAACTCGTACTAAGTATAGAAAAGTCTAACGAATAAATGAATGAGAGATGAATACGAATGAACAAAAGAATGAGAAGTTGATCGTCCCCCCTATACTTTGGATCAAATGATCCTAAGTATAGCAGACTGTACACAAAGCAGGGAGGGTCAAGGGTGGGAATGAACATATCGTACTCAGATTGTCTCCCCCTATACTTAGGGTAAGATATACCTAAGTATAGACAAGAAGAGGAGATAATGGAGAGGATTGAAAGAATAGAAGAAACTCATGGTGCACACCCCCCTATACTTAGGACAAAGTACGTCCTAAGTATAGAAGACCGTCCACAAGGGGGCGACACTTTTTGGATAGATACAGAAGATAGAAAAGGAAAAGAAGAAAAGAAGAAAAGAGATGAAAGTGGATATGAACAACTCGGGATGCGCATCCCCCCTATACTTAGAATAAAGTACATCCTAATTGTACCAATGATGAAAGGGATGGCATCAAGTAGGTAGAAGAGGATAAAAGAAATTGAAAAGAAGAAAAGAAGAAAAGAAGAAAAGTCATTCAAAAATGTTTTGCTATGCTTGGCCTTCCTCTGTCTCTTTGGAGATATCCAACTCATCTAATAGATTACTTGAATCGAGTCAACAACAACCATGAATGTATCATGTTCAACGTATGGCTTCAGAAGCTGTCCATTGACCACAAATGGCTGTGCGTCAGCTGACAGATTGGATATCAATACACTTCCGTTGTCATGCACCTGCCTAACCATAAATGGCCCAGTCCATTTACTCTTCAATTTGCCTGGAAATATCTTTAATTTCGCATCGAACAACCACACCTTCTGACCTGGATCAAAGGACTTGCGACGGATATGCTTGTCATGCCATGTTTTGACCTTCTCCTTGTACATCAGGCTGTTGTCATATGCATAATCTCTGAATTCTAATAATCTGTTCAGATCCAATTTTCTGTTCTTTCCTACTTGCTTGGAGTCCAAATTACAGATGTTAATGACCCATAAGGATTTGTGAATTAGTTCGACGGGCAGATGACATGGCTTGCCATACACAAGGCGCTAGGGAGACATTCCCAAGGGTGACTTATACGCCGTCCTATAAGCCCAAAGAACGAAATCAAGCAACTGGGACCAATTCTTGTGATCCGGACGCACAAGCTTATGTAAAATGGTCTTGATCTCCCTATTTGAACATTCAGCTAAGCCATTGGACTGCGGGTGGTAAGGTGAAACAACATGATGTTCAATGCAGAATTCCTGAGTCAACTTCTTCACCTCTCTATTTATGAAATGACTACCCCCGTTAGATATGAGAATCTTGGGAATCCCGAACCGTGCTATGATGTGATCTCTCAAGAATCGACAGACAGTCCTACTGTCGGCAGTTCGGGCGGGAATAGCCTCTACCCATCGACTTACATAATCGACAGTCAGCAGAATATATTCATATCCCTGACTGTTGGGAAACAGGCCCATAAAGTCGATGCCCCATGCATCGAAGACGTCTGAGATCTGAATGTATGTCAGAGGCATCGTGTCTCTCATTCCTATGGTTCCACCCATCTTCTGACAGTCAGTGCATCCTTTGACATAATCATCTGCATCTTTGAATAATGAAGGCCACCAGAGGCCACTTTGAAGAACTTTTGCTGCCGTACGTTTGCCTGAATGATGTCCTCCGGAATCTTGGTCATGACATAAAGCGAGGACACTTGGAACTTCCTCCTGAGGAATGCACCTTCTCCAGGTACAATCTGCTCCCTCACGAAACAAATACGGATCCTCCCACTGGTAGAAATGGATTTTAGACAAGAATCTGTCTATTTTCAACTTAGGCCAGTCCTGTGGGATTTTCTTGGTCACCAGATACTTCACAATGTCTGCATACTAAGGAAGCGAGGTGACAGACAGAATTGCCTCGTCTGGAAAGGTCTCTGTGATCGGCTGCAGGTTCAGCTCAGGAGATTCCAGCTCAGGAAGTCTTGACAGATGGTCGGCCACCACATTCTTTACCCCCCGGTTTATCTTTGATTTCCAAGTCAAATTCCTGGAGGAGAAGGATCCACCGAATGAGACGTGGTTTGGCGTCCTTCTTCTGCTGTAAATACCGAATGGTCGAATGATCAGTGTAAATGATTACTTTGGATCCAAGAAGGTAGGATATGAATGTTTCCAAGGCAAAAACTACCGCTAGCAGCTCCTTTTCAGTGACAGTGTAGTTCCACTGGTCTTCATCGAGCGTTCGACTAGCGTAGTGAATCGCAAATGGTATATTATCTTTCCTCTGTCCAAGGACAGCTCCGATGGCATAATCTGACGCGTCGGTCATTATCTCGAAAGGCTGAGTCCAAATCGGCGGCTGTAAGACAGGGGCCTGGATGATGAGTTCTTTCAACTGATAAAGGCAAGGAGCACACGATCATCTACAATAAATTCATTCTCCTTGCCGAGCAACTCAGTCAACGGTCTGGCCAGTTTGCTAAAGTCTTTGATGAATCATCGGTAAAAACTGACATGGCCCAAGAATGACCTGACTTGCTTGATGGTTGTAGGTGGCTCAAGTTTGGAAATCACGTCCACCTTGGCTGGGTCAACCTCCATACCACGTTTAGAAACAACGTGTCCCAACATAATTCCTTCGGTCACCATGAAGTTGCTCTTCTCCCACGAGAGCACAAGATTGACTTCGCAACACCTCCATAGGACTCGATCTAAATAATCCAGACATTGGTCAAATGAATCCCCATAGACCGAAAAATCGTCCATAAAGACCTTGAGAAAGTTGCCCACCATATCGGCAAAAACTGCAAGCATACACCTCTGGAATGTGGCTGGGGCGTTGCAAAGGCCGAACGACATCCGTCTGAAGGCGTATGTACCAAAAGGACAGGTGAACGTGGTCTTCTCTTGATCTTCAGGAGCAATAGCAACTTGATTGTATCCAGAATAACCGTCCAAGAAGCAAAAATATTCCTTCGCGGCCAATCTCTCCAAGATCTGGTCGATGAAGGGTAAAGGAAAGTGGTCCTTCTTGGTAGCAAGATTAAGTCTTCTGTATTCCACGCACACTCGCCAAGAAGTGGGTACTCTGGTTGCGATCTCCTCTCCTTTGTCATTCTTTACAATAGTGATCCCTGATTTCTTGGGCACAACATGCAGAGGGCTCACCCATTTGCTGTCGGAGATGGGATAGATAAATCCCGCATCACATCACTTCTGGATCTCTTTCATAACGACCTCCCGCAGATTAGGATTTAATCTTCTCTGAAGTTCTTGAGAGGGTCTGCAATATTCTTCCAGGAAGATGCGGTGCGAGCATAGTGACGGATTGATCCCATGGAGATCGGAAGTTCGCCAGCCTATCGCCTTGCGGTTGCATTCAAGAACCTCCATCAGACGAGATTCTTGGTCTTTGGTCAGATGCACATTGATGATGATCGGGTACATGTTCGGTTCTCCCACAAGGAAGGCGTATTTCATGTTTGAGGGCAAAGGTTTCAGCTCTGGCGGGGTCTGAGCTTCTTCAGAAGTGACCTCAGCTATTAATGCGGGTGGAGATTCTTTCATCTGTTCTGCGTCCACCATAATTTGTTCTGCTTCTTCTCTCAAATCTTGACAAAATATCTCGATAATTTCCTCCTCATCAAAAGATTCTTCAAACATCTGCTCTTGGTTTTGAAGGCACATCACCCCCACGACAGTCTCTTGCAGCATATCAGCAAGTTCCTCATCCTGATCGATAAGGGGAAATTCGACTGCGGTCTCCACTTCCTCCTCGGGGCAGAGGAGTTCTTGGATCTCATTGTCATCCAAAAATAAGTTGGTATCTTGAATTTCTGCTAGAAAGTCGCAGTCGTCAGCATACTCAATCACCCTTGCACATGATGGAGATGTCTGTTCGGCTGGTGTTCCCTCAGACAGGGTCTCTACTCTGATTGTTTCATTACCAACGCCAAAAGTTATTTCTCCCGTCCCATAATTCACTACTGCATTTGATGTCCGCAGAAATGGTCTTCCAAGTATGATTGGGGTAAGGAGCAATGGAGAGGGGACGTACATATCTAAGACCACAAAATCGGCCGGGAATGACTTTCCCTGAACCGTGACGATTACGTCCTCCAACAGGCCCCTAGGCCGCTTGACTGACTTGTCTGCGAATTGCAGAATCATCTTTGTAGGCTTGAGAGGTCCTATCCTGAATTCCGTAAGTAACGAGGCTGGCATCAAGTTGACAGAAGACCCGCTGTCGAGAAGTGTTCGTTCAAACTCCTGATTGAACATCTGACAACGCACAAGAGGTGCTCCCATATCTGGCTTTTATCCGGGAGGTTGCTGATGGCATTAACGGTGGCCATTGTGAGGATATGCTTTTCGGACATGCCACCCTTGCTTCTGGAGTTGTGAGGGTGCGACCTGCGCTTGGTTGTGCATGCCTCTTTCAATCCTTTCTTTACAGCTGGCATGTACTCAAGATCTTTCATTAATGGCATATTCAGCACCAAATTCTGGATGAAATCTATAATGGCCAGATCAGACAAAGCATTTTTCAAATTTTTCATTTTTTGTGCTTTTTTATTGCTTCAGGAAAAGGAATATTTACAACATCTTCATCAATTTCATTCAAAAGAGTGTCCATACTGTCGTGTACATGTAGATGGCAAAAAGGAATGGGTTCATCTACAATTTGTGGACCAAAAATGACAGGCTCGGCTTCTGGTGCTAGCGTTGGACTCGCTGCAGGTGCAATGCTCCTCCTGACAGGAACTGGCTGTGAGGCAGGTGCAGGCGTCTCCAATGCTGGCCGATCTCTACCGAGGTTGCTGCTATCTTTTTGTGTTTTCTTGTTTTCTTCATATTTTTATGATTTTCTGAATGACGGTGCTGCTCCCAAAATGCTACTTGGCCCTGGTGTTGGCTGGACTGACGATTCCCCGTCAGATGCAAGATGCTTTCCCTTCGCCGTCGCTGATGGCTGGAGTGTCCTACTGCTCCTGAGAGTAACAACATTAGATGAAAAACAATTAAATTCACTTGATTCGGGTTGGACACTGCCGGCTACCTGCTCCTTGCGTCGGAAATTGTTCGGATTGGCTTCGACCTGGGCTGGTATGACGGTCTTGGCAGCCGTCAGGTCGTCGATCTTCTGGGTCATCTCAGCTACGTTCTTCATTAATTGTTCTAAACAGGCCAGGACCGGATTAACCGGCACAATCTCAAAGGAATCCCCCTGCTGGGGCCTAGAGTGCTGGTAAGGCTGTTGAGATTGCGACTGGTAGCCTTGGAAAAATTGGTGAGGAGGAGGGTTGGAGGAATACTGTGAATTCAGCTGGTTGTATTGAGCAGCCGGTTGTTGATGATATCCCTGTCCGCGATATCCGGACTGCTGAGGACCGTGCTGGTAATTCTGCCTCCAGGTGTTACCGTGAGATGGAGGCTGGTATTGGTAGGATGGCTGGAAGGGTCTCCCACCCTGCTGCTGCTGGTGATAGGGCCTGTTGCCCATGTTCTAACCCTGAGAATGCCCCTGAGGACGGGTCAGTTGCGCTTCATTGTTCCATACACCATTGATCTCCTGAATCAGTGGCGGGGGTGGAGATAACTGCTCGGAGTAAGCTGGCCGGGGATCAGGTTGATATACAACCATCTGTGTCTGGGGCTGCGGGGGCTGCTCCGGAACTTGCACGTAATACACGTGCTGAATAGGCTGGGGCTGCGGTGGAGTCGGCTGAGGGTTCTGCTGCATTGTAGGCTCCTTCTTCTCAGCATTCGGCTCGACAGAAGTAGACACAACGTTGCACATGTTTGCATTCAATGCACGAACGAGATGCTCCAGCTGTTGGGAGATCTGGTCGAGCTTTTCCAGACCCTGGGTCCTCTTCTCAATGATCGATAATTTTTCGAGGTCCTGCGACCTCTTCTCAATGATGTCCACCTTGGACAGGTGGCTCCCAATGATGCTCAGGTTGGAGCTCTCATCCTTGTCCTCGGTGTGAGAAGCCATGTTCATTGGCTTGCTGATGGCGGTTGGTAGCTTCAGGTATGCTCTGGACGAAGATTGAGCGGCTTCTCCTTCAGCCATTTCCTCGAAGATGTTCCATACCACGTCCTCGTCCTTGTTGAAATGCGAACCGTCGCAAGCGGCATCTACAAGCTTTTGGCTCTCAAGTGAAAACCCCCCAAAGAAATGTTGCACGAGACTAGTCTTTGAAATTTCATGGTGGGGGCACTTTTCCTGGAGATCCTTGAATCTCTCCCATGCTTCATGGATGGTCTCGTGAGGCTGCTGGCAGAAACTGGAGATCTGGGCATGCATCTGATTCAATCGCCCGAGAGGATAGAATTTATGGAGAAATGCAGACTTCAGCTCCTCCCAAGTCATGACGACCTTCCCAAGATGATCGACCCAATATAGGGCCTTGTCTTGAAGGCTGAAGGGAAAGACAGTCATCTTTACTACCCCCAGAGGGATTCCAGGGTAGTGAGCAGTGGAACAGATGCGACCAAATTTCTTGAGAAAGAAATACGGTTCCTCAGTGGTATTCCCGTGGAATGTGGGAAGTAGCGACAGAAATTGCGGCTTTAGCTCGAAGTGGGCATGCATACATGGAACCTGAATCCACTCAGTGATGCGTCCCGCTCCTGGGTTGTATGTTTCCTTGAGTTTAGGCATCGGCTGCGGTGGATCTACTTCCGCTGCATCAAATTCTGGTCTTCCCACAGAGAACTCATCTCTGACTTCTTCAAAGTTGGGCTCTTGGTTTAGATCATCCTCCCTACGGTCATCTCTTGCATCGGCCCTCCTCCTCAGATCGTTCAACATATCTTGGAAGGCGGTCTAGGCCAGGGCTTGATTAGTCAACTGTTGCTGGATGGCTTGAATAGAAGCCAGCAACTGACTGTTAACCTCGTTCTACGTGGTGTACTGCCCTTCCCCCGGATTGACTTTAGGTTCAAGTGGGGGTTGTGGTCCCTTTCCTCTTCCTCCGGCCATCTCGGATTCTGCTTGGTTTGCTAGCTCGGGATCAGGCTCAAAGTCTGCACATGGAAGAATGCCCCGATCAGTCTGAATTGCAGCACCAGATAGAGAGATGTGGTCTGTGTCAAGGTCAACACAGAATTTTGTTAAGGACGACGATGTGTAAGGAGTGAAATTAATTGCCATCCAAAACGGACAGAGTTCGTGACAAGAGTGATCCCGGTTTATTGCAGAAGACAGGGAGTCTGGAGGTCGGTCCACGGAGTCTGAACCGGGTTTTCGGGAATCGCCCTGAATTATTGGAGAGGGAAAGCGAATGGAACTGTTGTGGGTGTCGACGAGGTCTCGACTAAACTGCCCATTCGTCGCCATCTCGGAGATCAAGAGGAAGATCGATGTGGATGAAAGATACGGGGGTTAACAAGAAATAAATGGAGCGTAAAACAGTAGAAGGCTCACAATGAGCAAGGTTCAACTGGAGGGAGAACAAAATTGCGCAAAGGCGCGATATTTTTGATCTTGACCTAAATGCAACTAGCAATCAAACACAAAACAAGGGGATTCACCAACTCAACGCGTGATGCTGTGAAGGTTTGGCTTTTATCTTTGTGATTTTTAACTTGAATTCAGGAAGTTATCTTTTAACGAGTCCTTAGAGCGCTACGCCTATAGGAGAGAGTACTGCCGGAAGAGTATCCCGTACTTGTCCTCATCCTGTGTAACCTGTAGTCTGCACTTTTTGAGGTCCTTGTAACCCTTCCTGGATCCCTACTCAGCCAAAGAAATAGAGAAAGGAATCCAATGGGCGAAACCGATACTTCGGAACTCGCTCGCAACGGAATCACCCGTGAGCGTGCAAGAACCTACTCGGATGCAAGACGATGAGACATACACCCCCGTGAAGGCGTGGCCTAGGCTCGATACTTCGGACAAGGTCGATGCTCTGCACAATAGAGAGTCACCAATGTTGACCAAGCCCTACTCGTCTACGTACGATAGAAGTGCCAATACTTCGAAAATCCAGGCGATACACAAGGCAGCCACAGACTAGGTTTTAGGCTCTAATCCTTACGAAGCACTCTGCTCACTTGGAAGGAGACCTTCCCATGCAACCTGAATACAAGTGAGGGTGTGACTCTCCCCAATCAATGAATCCAATTACCAATTTTATTTAGGTCAAAGTTTTCTTAGCAGTCCCTTTTTTTAATTTTTTTGTGTTATAGCTTCTTTTGAGTAAATTCAAACAAGCGCCTAACGTTTTTGTTTTTTCTTGATTCCTATTTGATCCAAAAACAGAGGGAGAGAAGAGTCGGAAAAGCCAATGCAAGTGGCACTAAGATGGAAATCTCACCTTAGTGTCTAAATGATGAATACAAAGATAGAAGACTTACAGTGACACCCTGCTCTCTCCATGCGGGATGCAAAACTTGAATTTATAAACCTATACTACATGCTGATATGCACAAGAAAATCGTCCTAAGCAGGCAATTGCTAGTGTGAAGAACCACAAGTTAATCACCAATACTCGATCCAAAGAGTCCGGTCTAGACCCACCCCTCCTCTTCTTGACAAATCGAGTTCAGGAGTAGCGCTTGATGGGGTGGGCTCGCGGCGCGGCGGATCTAAGAAGATGATTTAACTGTTTAATTAAACTAAGTCCAAATACGCACTATAGGTACATGCAATGGTTATTAGGGTGTTTGGACCTAATCTAATCGATCAAGCAATGCCTAAAATTTAAGGGCTCATTCCACAAAAGAAAGGAAAAAGGAAAACAAAACCGGCAAATGACAGTCGAGAAATGCGAAGAAAACTGTGGTGAGCCCCCGGGTGAACAAACACCCGGAAATTAGGCTCGAAGTGTCTGAGTGTCCAAGTCCTGTATTATTACAATTTAAATGACTCTCTCTCATAAAAATAAAACTAACTATCTCTCTCTCTCTCAAGCTCTCATGCTCTCTCCTACCGGCTAGGGTAGAATAGCCGGCTCCTCCTCCCAAGGATGCGTAGGATCCCCTAGGCGATCCTCCTCGGTCAGCGGTCCCTCGCAAGAAAACAAGAGAGGTGTCCGATAGTTCAAAACAAATTATGCACGAAAAAAATAATCAAAAAATGGCTAAGCAGATAAAAGACACAAATGTACTCTACAAGCCAATGCTCCCCGGCAACGACGCCATTTGAAAAATGAGATTGCGAGAGCCGCTAAATAGTGGTCTGATAAATTAGACTCACTGTCGCTGATGCGACTACTCAAGCCTTCCCGTTTGTCAACAATTAACCCACACAATCAATCAATCAATCAAGAGCAAGGATTAAAATTTATTATTCCCTACTAAAAATGTACAATGGTAAGTAAGTAGGGGTCGAACACAGGAAACAAAGGTGTAGAGTGTAGACAAAAAGTCAACTCCTAGGTCTAATGGACTACTTAACCAATCAAGATTTTTGTGGGTTTTTAATTTTTAATATTTTTATTTAATTTTTAATTTTATAATTTTTTTGTATTTTGATTTTCTGATTTTTTTTATATTTTATATATTTTATATTTCCTTTTTCAATATAGGAGTATATATACAATATAAGAAGAAAGAGAGGAAAATGTATTTATAAAAATAAGTCAAAATACTCAAAAATCAGGAAATAAAATCTTTTTGGTATTTTTATAATTTTAAGATGTTTTTGTGATTTTTGGGGATTTTTCTAAATGTTTTTGGTATTTTCAAAAGTCAAAATATAAGAAAACCGTGGACTAGGTTGCTGGCCGAAATCAAAATGAGGATGAAAAATACTAAAAAGTACCCAAAATTCCTCAAATTAATTTTAAAATATAGACAATAAAATAAGGAAGACACAGCAACTGAGTTTATATTTTTCTGAATTTCCTATGATTTTTTAGATTTTTATGAAGATTTTTAGGGTTTTCTAATTTTTAGGGTTTTCTAATTTTTAGGATTTTTCTTTTGAAATATTTAATGATTTTTGGACTGACACTAAAGTATGATAAAACACACAAAATATAATTTTTTTTGAATTTTTCAAAACATTTTTCTAATTTTTATGGATTTTCCAATGCAAACAGTAAGAAAAATGCATATTTTTAATTTTTAATAAATATTAAAATGCAATGCAAAAATATGGCGTGAGAGTGCAAGTTAACAGGAGCTTAAAATAATTTTTTTGGAATTTTTGGCACTTTAATGATGCGTGAAATAAATAAAGCAAACACACAAAATCCTAAGCCTACCAGGGGTATAAGTGCAATTATAAAAACATCTAGGGGCTTGGGTGCAAATGTCACCAAAAATACATGCACGAAGCACGTGATCTGTTGTTCACAGGGGCATATTTGCAAATACTAAAGACCGGCAGGACAAACATGCAATTATCCTAGAAATATATTTAGATCACTACGCACAGGGGTATAACTGCAAATACATGAAAGTTCGGGATTAAAACTGCAAAATTCCCAAAGTCACGTGGCCCAGTCACGTGAGGTGACGTGGCCGAGGACTGAAGTGAAAATAAAAGAAGTGCATAGACTTACTTGCAATTATTACAAATATTTTTAAACTGCAGATGAATGTTTCTAGGTTAATATTAAATACAAAAAATACGCAGGGGTACGGAGCAAAATTACCCACACAGGGGGCGCATCCAACAGCTGATAGGCTTCACTTAATGCCATGTGGCGCGTCCTCCTTGCGCAATACCCCTTCGGCTGGACGGCCCTGATTAGATGATTGAAGTTGATCGAACGACCATGGTTGGATTTGATCCTACGGTGGCTGCGATCCTGGGCGATCAGCCTTCGATCGGACGGCGATGAGAGGTCCTCCAAGAACACCAGAAGAACAGGCCCCCGTCGAGTTTGAATCGACGAAGGGCGGCTCCTCCATGCACCTGGGCGGTTCCCGACCACCTCCGTGTGCTCCTGCAGGGTTCTTCTGACGTCTGGCGGCTTCAAAATGCCCACGCGAAGGCCAGGGCTCTCTCGCGGCGAGGGCGGAGCTTGGTGGTTCCAAGCTTCCTCCGGCGAGGTGCAAAAATCCCCCCAGGCGCGTGGATGTGTCTCAGACCTGCAAGGAAATGGTAAAGAGGTCGGGGGCAAAATGCCCCATCCTCGTGGAGAGTCTCACAGCGGTGTACAACGATAGGGGAGGGTGATGTCGGCCGGCGAGACTCGATGCCGGCCGAGGCTAAATCGAAGGGATTCGCTGATGATTTGATGATGGATCGTAATGAGGCGAACTTAGGGAGAAGCTTTAATGACTTGGACACTAGGACTTCAGTGGAGAAGAAGGGAAGAAGGGCCTCACCAGGGTGCGCACGAAGAGGTCTCCGACGAGAACTCCGGCGAGGGGACCAAACTCGATTCGATGCCGCCTTGACCTGACGAGAGGCCCGACAAGCTCCTGCTGTCACCAGGAGTAGCGCCAAGGGTCTAGGTTAGGGATTCGGAGGTGGAAGAGTGATCAAAATGAGAAGGGAAGTCGGGGTTTCATTTTGTAGAGTTTGACTGCCGAGTGAAGAGGGCGTGTAGATCAAGGGATACGAGGCGCGTCAGTGATCCACGCACCAAGGTAATCCTTGGGCGTGTATCATCAATGCAAGAGGAAGAAATGTCCTGAAGATACCATCACCAAAGGGTGAAAGAGGTATCCTCGAAAAATGAGAGAAGAAGCGGGTCAAACTCCATTGTGACACAGCCAGAGGTGAAGGTCAGACTGTTGACCTTGGTCAACAGTCCAGACCACCTGGTTGGTCCACGTGGACCAACCAGGAAAAACCTCTAAAAATTAATTTGTAAAATCAATAAAAATAATAAACGATATTATTTTAATTTGGTTATTAAATAAAAAATATTTAATATTTTATGTAGTATTTTATGGTGATTTTTAATTATTTTTAGGAGGTATGATTTTATAAGGTACCAATTATGTCCTTTATAGGTATAATATCTATATACTTTATTCCTTTTATTTTTATTTTATAAATTTAATATTTATTTTTTGATTATTAATTTATAAATTTATAAAATACTTTTACACACTTAATTATATTTTTATTTTAATTTTCTGATGAAGTTTGTATATAAAATAAAAGTGTACTTTATATAGGTGTAAGTATAGGTATAGTACCTATGTACTTTATTTTCATATATTTTATTTTGAGTTTTATTTATTAATCTAATTTTTATGAACAAATATATTATAAGTAATATTTACAAAATTATAAGAATATAAAAATACAAAAGTAATGAATAAATAATAGAATGAATATTTTAATCTGTACAAGTATACAATGAGGGTCCAAAACTCAACTTTCAAACCGTAGCTCCGCCAAATGCGAAACCACTGCCATTAAGTAGCTTATTTTATTCTATATACAATTAAAGGTGAGTTTGCTGCATTTGGAGTTTTCAGTTGTGAGATTTTGGTCTGGGAAGTTGGGATTCTCGATTTTTATTCAGACCAGAACTTTTTATCTGTGTATTATTTTTTAGTGAAATCAATTTTGTATTTTTCTATATAAATTTATCTACAACTTTCATGTACAAAGTTTCTTTATTTGATGTATAAAAAGTGGAATAAAAAATAGGTCCCAAAATGAATAAAAGAATGAAGGAAGGTTTATTGTATTTAGACCTTATCTCCCCCTACTTTATTCCTGGTCGACCTAGTCATCGAGATGCCTAGATCTCAGGGGTTCGGGTCATAAAATATTTACAATATTTTATTCTTTTTCTTTTTTTCTTTATTCTATAATTTTGGCTTTAAAAATTGCATTTTATACACTATTTACACACATATGCATGAATGCTAAAATGCATGAATTAATGCTATTTAGAGGCATTTGCTAGGGTTTTTGAGGCCAAAATGATAGAATAAAGATGATGAAATGTGGATTCATCAGTACCCCACATATCCGTTGACAGTCGTGACCATTGAGAGGTAGATGAGTCCCATCTCTCTACTACACCTGAGAGACCGACTATCAGGACGACCGTTGATTCTGAGACTCCCCACACCTCCACTTCATCAACTACTTGCGCCATCACCGTGACAGCTTCTAAGGAGGACTCATGACCAGAAGCTATCATTAAGTCGGACATGACCTTTGTTGATTGCCTTGACCATTTTGATGATCTGACACAAGAGCCCAATAATGCCAAGCTGACTGAGACCACTATCACCTTCCCGAGCCGTGTGCTGACCCTTTAGGACTATTACAATATATATGGTGACTCGTCTGATGAGGAACCCATAGTCAGCACCACATCACGTCCCGGACCTTCAAAGGAAACAACCAAGACTAAATTGACTCCACCTAAAAACACAGTTGCTCCCTCTTCTAGTTGGCTATCTAGTGAGAGGAAGTCAAGAATTGATTCCTCGAGGTGTTCCCCCAAACCTCTCAAGGTGCGTCGCTTTCATCTCCCTCTTAATGATTCAGGTTCTAGAGAACCGACTAAGAAAGTTTCCTTCAACACACTAGAGAAGGAATTTTCTGAGGAGTCCTCATCTGGTCCGGATAAGGTGATTTATATGAGTGAGCTCAGTTCGGCTGTTCTCAAGCCATGTCTAGGCAAGCAGCCGTGTGTCGACCCTCATTGGACAATACCTACACCTCACTATTATTCATCTGAGGATGATTCCGACTGCGACACATATGTATATTATCCACCTCCTCGTGTACACAAGAAGGTTCGTCACACACCTTCTTAATCATTGTATACTCTCACTCTTTCTTGTATATACTTTCTCTCCCTCCCTTTCCAGTGATTCGAAGCACTCGCCCCAGCTCCATATTCATTTTATGACTATACTTAGGATAACCAGATCCTAAGTATGGGGGGAGAGTGACCCGCGTCTATTCACTGTACATCCTCCAGATCACATCGGTTCTCATACTCACTCATGTCCTATACTTAGGCTGACCGGATCCTAAGTATGGGAGGGGCCGATGCCCGCCTTGTATATACTCATCCATTTCCCCTCTTTCCCTTGTCCACCCCATTTTTGATTTTCTTCTACACTTAGGCTGCCAGAGCCTAAGTATAGGGGGCGAAGCGACTTCTATACATTTTGTAATTTTAACTCTGCTACGCTTAGCACGATCTATGTCTTTTTCATCGCTTTTCGTGCTCTGAGGACATAGCACACGCTAAGTATAGGGGGACATGTATATATTACATATATAATTTACCCATAGCATGTACTTTCGCGTATTTTCACGTATTTTTGTATATATTATGAAATAATTACGGGATGGGTCAAAATTGAATTTTTTTTGTAAAATTATTGTAAACAATACTCGTGTAAAATTTGTTGTAAAATAGGATTTATACCAAAAAAGTTCATGTATACTATGTATATTATGTACAAGTTGTATAAACTAAAAATTGTTGTAAATAATAAAAATTGTCGTATACTAGAAAATAAAACAAAAAGGCTTATTATTTACTCTGGCATATCATCCTTGCATTTCAAAAAAAAGAGGCCTGCATTTCATTCATCTATGTAGCATGTCATCTGCATCTCATCTGCATATGCAAGATGAAAAGCTAGTGGAATCTGAACCAAGTTATGAATAGATGTTGAGGATGGACTTGATTTGACCTTAATCCACCTAATTTTAGAGGAACCTTATAGGAGCCGGAGTTAAGATTTCTCAGGTCAAGTGACTTAATTCTTTGAGTTCACAAGTCTATGTTCACATGTCATCTTGATTAGTCTAAGTAGAATATCTCGTGCACACGCATGATTCTTTTAGATAGTGACCTAACTTAGACAAGCACCATGCACGTAGCTCTTTATTTATGAGGTGGTAAGGAGGTATAATCCTTTAGCTTGGAGTAGCACACGGGTGGAAACATCCGTCCTCCTATAGGGAGGGTAGTGCATCTCAACCTAGTCAGGTGGTGTTGACGTCTGAGGACGGGATGTTGTGGGTTGAAATAATGCTTCAAAAGAGGGATAGTCTACTGGATCAAGAGGAAAAACTCCTTATGTACATGCTGCACCTTGTATATAGTTCCAAAAAATGCATGAACTCCAAAAAAAATAGACAGGCCAAAAAAATGCCTGTCGGAGTATGTATATTAGCAAGAAGTCCGCAACTGGATGACTTGGCTACACTGGTCAGGCATCCCAGGATAGGTAGCTACAGTGGCTACTGTACATTCTTTTCTCTACCCCCTCCTCTTGAGCTGGTCGCACTTGAACTTAGAAGGGAGTACCCGCTCCTCGAGGAAAGAGTTACTGGACCGGGTAATTAGAGTTACCTTGTTAGAAGAGGCTGGTTCTGAGCCATTTCTGATTTGGAGAGCTATTTTACACTTACACAATATAAGTAAGAATCACAGTCATCAGATTTTTGGGTTTGAGGATTTGTTCTGACCTGACTATTAAGGCATCTTGAATAGAAGACTTGTAAAACTTGAAGTCTGTTAGGTCTTAAGTGCATATCCTAATAAGGTTCCGCCACACAATTAATCCAAAGGTTGAGTTAAGCTCCATTTTCAACTTTTGTTCATGACCTTGGTATGGAACCCAATCTCATTACACTCTTGCATTTCATTTTAGTTGCTCGGGGACGAGCAAGGTTTAAGTATAGGGGCTGATGAATCTGTGATTCATCACTCTAAAAGTTGAAAATAGGGCCTTGTTCTCGAGTAATTAGATGCATATTTCCACTTATATTGCATAATTAGCATTCATGCATACATTGATAATATCTGCATTTTACATTCATATTTCCATTACATAAGAAGCCCAATTCACTTGTAAATATTCACCATATTTCACCTATTTGTATATATTTTATACTAACTCCAAATCAAATAAAATCAACTCCATAGTATGTATATTACTAACACTAATTAAAGAAAAATATCAAAAAATACTAACTTGTAAAATTGACCAATAAAACCCCAATCCAAGTTTGAAACTAGAAGCCTTAAAATGCACACATCTCTCTCATATAATGTTCGAATTAGATCTACTCACTTTTAAAATAATATACATTCAGAGACCTTCAAAACAAGACCAATTTCATTAAAATCAGAGCTCGTATGCAAAACTTGGGTTTTAGGCCCCTTTTGTATATTGTACATATTGAACTTTTTACCCTTGTATTTTACCATTTTATTTTCCTAATTATTAAAATAAAAAAATTAGATTAAGTTGTAAATATTCTTCTCATATTTTCTCTATTTTTATTTTGATTTTTCTCTTATTGAAAAATGGTAAAAAAATGTGGTATTTTATACCTATAAGGTACCACCCAAAAATACACTTTCTACAGATGATTTCACTTGATTTTCAACCCTTCATAAAAGTTGTAGATCTCGTCGAGACGAGCAACTTTCGTGTTGACCACCTTTTGATTTAATTCCTTTTGTTATTTCTTTTTTATTTTTCTTTACATTTAATTTTTGAATTTTCTAGGAGCGACATGTGGCAGCTCCTGGAGCCACCACATGTCACCCCATTTTCTTTATTTTCAGATTTATTTTATTATTTTCAGGTTTATTATTATAATTTACTATTTTTATTTTAATTATTTTTAGTAGCCTACTATATTATTTTATTAATAATTTATTTTATCTCCCTTTTACCACTTCTCTACTTGCCTTCCACTCCAATCCACCACTTTCTCCACCACTCCATTCTCTCCACTCCTCCAACTTCCCTTTCCTTCTCTTTATATTCACCTCTCATCCTCCATTTTCAATCATCCGCCATTCTACGAGTGAGACAGGTTCGAGCCCCGTTTTAAGTCGTGAGGTGACAGCTCCCCCTTAGACGTTGAGCGACGGCAACCTGCAGGCGAGATCTACGGTTAATCTCAGCGTAGCGAACTTCCCGTCAAGATCACAAAGCTTCTACGATTTTTCGTCGAACCGGATCGAGGCCACGACGGAAGCCGCACACCGTGGCTCACTTTCGACGAACCACAGGTAAGTATTCCCTCTCCTTTTCTTTGTCAATTATTTTTATCTCACATTATTTGTTTATCTTGTTCATCATTAAAATAATTCATAAACAACCACATTATCATCTACTATTTTCACCACCACCATCACAATCCACCTCTTCTCCATTGCATTTTACTTACTTTTTACATAAAAAACCACACATCATTCATCATCACCATACATCACAATCATTATCACCACTTTTGAATTCTATTTTCACATTCTGTTTCTTTTTTACCAAAAAAATAAAAAAGCACACACACACACACACACGCACACGCACACACGCACACACGCACCCATGCACCCACGCACCCACGCACGCACGCACGCGCGCACGCACGCGCGCACGCACGCACTCCCACGTACCCACCCACGCACGCACACACACACACACACACACACACAGAGAGAGATAGAGAGAACAGGAGGAAGCAGCCACCGCCGCCCTGTCTCCCCAGTCACACACACACAGAAAGAGAATAGGAGGAAGCAGCCACTGTCGCCTGTCTCCACGTAACCGGTAGCCACACGATTCGTTGCATGCCGTTCGCCAAAGCCCTCATTGCATGCCGTTGCCGCCATCTCACCTGCAATTCGCCACCCACCATCGGTCGCGACTCCGCAGCCATGCGACCGCCCCTTGCCGCGTCGCCCAGGCGTAACGCCACCGACCTCTGCCCCCTCCGCTGCCGCGGTGCGCCGCCCTACAGCCGACCCCCTCGCCGTCACCTCCCAGAACCCAGCGCGCCGTCCCCTCTGTGTGATCTCGCGCCGCCTGTTGCCGCCCCAGCGAGCTCGCGCGTGGCAACCGCCTGCTGCCGCCTCGCACAGCGGCCGTCGCCCGCTCCACGTGCCAGCCCCGCCTCGTCCCTAGCTGTGCTGCCCTGTCGTGCGCTGCGTCCCACGCCGAGTGCGCCACCGCCGCGCGCCGGCCCAGCCCTTCTCACGCGTCGACACGGTGCCCAGCGCACCGCCCTGCGGCCCGTAGCACCGCACAGTTCGTGCGTTTGCTCTAGCTTGAGGAAAAAAAGGTCCATTTCCTTTTTTATTATATTTGTGAAAATTGCATTCTTATTCCATTATGTTTGTTCATTTCTAAAAGTGCCCTTTGGCACATTTCAGTTTGACATTTTAATTTTTGAATTGCATAGATACCCCTGCGTGTCATATTAATTTGTACCTCAAAATAGCATCATTTTATTTAATGAAAAGTAGCATGTTGTAGAGCAACTAATTCTTTATCTCGTGACTATTTATTTGTATTTTTGTGAATATCAGATTATTTATTAAAAATCAGAGATTGAAAATCAAAGATATTTTGCCCATTTAAGATCTGAAATTCGCACAACCATATTTCTTGCTCTAAAAATTGTGAAATAATTGTGATTGATGCCTATATGTGTGCTTTAATTACCACCCAAATTTCATCCAATTTGGAGTTGTTTTGTGCATAAAATAAATTCAAGAGTGATTTCTGTAATTGATTTTTAATCAAATCCACGAAGAATATTTTTGAGAAATTTCAGCTCTCTTGGATTCCATATTAAAATATATATTTGAGACAAATAGATATCTGGAAATATTGATTTCGTGGATTAAGTAGGAATTAAATACTTACAGTCACTCTATTTTTAGTAAAAAAATTCATAAAAAATCATAGAGTGTCAGAAAATTCCAAAAATATTAGTATAGCTTCATTTTATCATATTTAACTTCCACTAAAATTTTCATAATTTTTTCAATCATTTGCATGAAAAATGGCATAAAAATCCCAAAAAAGTTTGCATTTTTCATGTATGCATTTTAAATCCAAAAATTCTAAAAAAATCTATTTTGCATTAATCATTGAATTAGGATTATAGGAAAAATATAATTTGGTCAATTTGGATTAATTTGACATTAAATTTAAATTTGCTAAGTTGTTGATTTAATTAATAACCTAGTTTAGTCGCATCATTGCATTTGGCATTTTATATTGCATAAAAATTACAAAAAGAATCCCACTTGGAAAACAACGATCTAATCCATCTAATCTGATTCCGAGTTGTTCCTTTGCCTCCTTGAGTTGACCCTGGGGCTTGCCCAGGTTAAATAAACATAAAACCACGTTAATTCATTCGATGATTCATCGATTTGTGCGGTTATTTTTGTTCGATCTGGATTTATCCGACTGCAACAAAATCGTCAATTAGGCAACATTAAAAAGGGTAAAATCCGAGGTCATCAGATATACACAAGACCCTACAAGGCATGGAAGTACGGGGGATCAACAATTTTACCAGCATCCCCCAACCTTCTACAACACTGCATTCACCTCTGCACTGCATCAACAACAACAGTGTCAGGGCCCACAGGGCCAATCCTCACGTTATTCTTCAAAGTAGCATCCTTCTTCATCTAGACCACCAGACTTTCAACAACAGATTCTCGAGGAGCTTAGTTCTTATTAAAATGAGATTCAAGACTTGTGGGCGTATGTCAACAGCCTGCCCCAATAAATAAATAAGCAATCTGCACTATTGACCTCCATTCCCATCTAGGTTCATGCTAACCCTAATAGACTGAACATATCTCAATCTTAGCAGCAGTTTGGTAAAGTATACTATTGAGAATCCCTTAAATATGAGCATGAGATTCTTTCATGTGACGATGTTAACAATATGTCACTCAGGAGTGGATGGACCATGGTCATACCTTTCCGAGCAAAGGACATGGAGAGGGTCACCTCTGAGTCTCTACTTGTGGAGACTTCAAAGGATGAGGAGGAGAGGCATCACTTGCAACAACCCCTTTAGTAGAGGATGAGGAGATACACTCAGGGGATAGAGAGGAGGAGGAGGACACGAGCACAACAACAACAACAACAACAACAACAACAACAACAACATGGAGACACCTTGGAGTTTATGGGTGAGCTTGTATCTTTGGTTGGGGAGGATATACCTTCAGCAACTATCTCCCAACCTGTAGTAGAAAATTTAGTTTTTAATTCCAAGTTGCATTCAAGATTCATGCATGAAGAATTCTATTTTACTTAATAGAAGGAATGATGTTTCAATTTTTTAGTCATATCTTTCATCTTCTATTTCCCTTGCTTCAATATTCCCCCCATGCTCTTACGACAGGAAAGCGCAGCATGAGAAAGATTCATAAGGATGACCCAAAAATGGCACAAATTTAAAAGTAATATTATGATTAAGATACTATTTGAGGAGTATGTGGATAATAATCCTCCATTCCAGAAATACCTTAAGGTACGATGCACACCTACTAGCAGGAAGAAAACAAATCGGAATGTGAAGACTCACATCTTATCAATGGTCACTACCTACTATCTCAAGAATCAGACCTTACCGGGGAAGAAGAGAGACATGGGTGTTCACTATGTGGAGAGTTATATCGATGACATTGCATTTGTACACACTCTCCTATATAACAATTCTTCTACCAACCTTCTACCCTGAACACTTTATGAGAAATTGGAGTTCGGACTACTTCAGAACTCATAAGCATTATCCAATTCACAGAAAAATAAATGAAGGGACCTAAGGGAGAAGTGAAGAATGTGGTTATCTCAATTGAGGGACAAGAATACAAGGTGGAGTTCATGGTCCTTGACATGGAAATCCCCAATCGTTGGAGATAATCTCACATCGTTCTTGGGCATCCATTCCTAAGGACTGCTAGTGCAACATTTGATTATCGTATGGGAATGATGAAGTTCCGTTCTCCAAGCGGAGAAGTGAACTTAGAGATGAAGCAAATGAAGTGAAAATGACCTGGCTCTGAGACCAGCACATAGTACTCATCTTTAGAGGTAGATTTCCAGATGGTCAACACAGTTGGGATTTGGAGACAAACCCCAACAGGGCAGAGTGAGACTCTCTCATCTGGACAGAATTTAGTGCACGATGCAGTTTGCCAGGTGTTTCCTTATGTCTTGATAGATGCATCCCCCTTATTCCCTTGATGACTTAGAGATCCGTTTGGATTTGTCACTTCTACCTCTTTCGAAATGATCAAGGGAAATATATGCCTAGTCGAACGTGGCTTTGTCTAAATTACCGCATCTCTTTATCGATTTGACTCCCTATACAGTTGAGTGGGTGGCGAGTACCACACAGTTGGACCCACCTTCATGCAGCACAAAACCAGCTTCAGAAGCGGCTCAACCAGACCTGATTGATGATGCAACACTACCAGAGCTGAAGATGCTCCCTCTTACATTGAACTATGCCTTTCTTGTGGGACCCAAAGAGAGATTTCCTATTATCAGTATTTCTCACTTGATCCTATAACACGACTCTATCTTGTTAGATGTCTTATAAAGGAACTATAGAGCTATAGGCTAAATGGTGTCGGATCTCGTGAGGATTAATGAAGAAAGATATTGAAAATGGTGCAAGGCATGGTTTATATACCCTATTTCTGACTCCAAGTAGGTGGACCCAGTTCATGATGTTCTTAAGAAGTCCGTAATTTAGATAATTACCAATGAGGAGGGGGTAGATATCACGAAATGAGTACCCACATCGTGGTTTGTTTGTGTCGATTACATGTGCTTGAATGCCGCGACCAAGAAAGACCATTTTTCCTTTCCATTCATTGATCAAATTTTAGAGAGATTAGTAGGGAAAGCATTTTTCTGTTTTCTTGACGAGTACTCAAGATACAATCAGGTAGCCATCACTCCTGAGTACTAGGAAAAGACCATGTTCACATGTCCATTCAACACTTACGCATTCATGCGCATGCCATTTTGGCTCTGCAATGCCCCAAGCACTTTTTAGCGGTGCACGATCACCATATTTGTCAAGATTGTGGGAGCTTTTTTGGAAGTTTTTATGGATGACTTCTCGAACCATGGTGATTCCTTTTATACATGTCTAGCACACTTAGATCGAGTCCTCAAAGGGTGCAGAGAAGTGAATCTGGTACTCTCCTGGAAGAAATGCCATATTATGTCATGGAGGGTATCGTATTGGGACACACCATCTCCAAAAAGGGAATGGGCATTGACCCTTCCAAGGTAGATGTGACCAAGAAACTTGATCCACCATCCAACATAAAGTCAATGAGGTCTTTCTTAGGGAATATTGGATTCTATAGAAGATTTATTCAATATTTTTCAAAAATTTCCCGCCCACTGACTAAACTTTTAGGAAAAGACACAGAGTTCATTGTAATTCACAAGTGTTTGGAGGCCTTTGAGCTGTTAAAAAGGAAGATTTGTGACTCACAGATTCTATAAGCTACTAACTAGTATATTCCCTGTGCGATCATGTCTGATGCTTCATACTTTGCCATATTCCCTTTCACGTATTGAGTAGAAAGATTCTCCTAACACAGATCATATTAGAGAGACCTTCCCACATGAGTAAATTTGTGTTATTGACTCACTCTCGTTGTATGCCAACGTAATAAACTACTTGATCTCCAAGAAGGTTCCCCATGATTGTACTAGGAGTATTGACCACTGAAGTCTGATTCAAGGAGATACCACTGGGAGGATCCGTTCCTTTTCTTTGAAGGACCATATTGTGTTTGGAGAAGGTGTATTCCTCACGAGGAATAATAGAGTGTCCTCACATATTGTCATTTGCTTGAGGTTGGAGAACACCACTCAGGGAAGAGAACTGCTCACAAGGTACTCCAATGTTGATTTTACTGGCCACTCTGGTTCAGATATGTCACTGATTTTGTACGATCGTGCTCGACCTGTCAAAGGATGGGAGGGACTAATAGATATAGAGATAAGATGCCCATGCAAACAATGATTTTTTGCGATGTTTTTGATGCATGGAGCGTAGATTTTATGGGTCTCAGTCCCAACAGCCAAAGACATGAGTACTATTTATTGATGGTTGACTACTTGTCTAGGTGGGTGGAGACTATACCAACTCGAGCCGCATAAAGCAAGAATGTCTGTATGTTTTTCAAATGCCGTATCATTTCTAGGTTCAAGGTATCAGGAGTCTTGATTTCTAAGAGGGGTAGCCACTTTCTCTCTCGATATGTCAAATCATTAGATAAGGACTATGGATTTTATCATAGAATAACTAGTCCTTACCACCCACGATCTAATGGAATGCCATATATTTCTAATAGAGAGGTGAAGAGTATTCTGTAACAGTTGGTTCATCCTGATAGGAAGAACTAGTCCTGGCTATTAGACCAGTTTTGTGGGCCTATATGATAGTCTACAAAATCCCACTCGGTACTTTACCTTTTTGATTGATTTATGTCAAGCCATGCCATCTACTCGCGAAGTTAATTCATAAGTCAGAATGGGCAATTAAGCAACCAAACTAGAGTTGTCACCTAGGGGATTCTATGCCGTGCCTCGAATCTGAATGAGCTTGTGGAAATCAGAAATCGGGCGTATGGCAACAACTTGATTTATAGAGACAAGTTAAGAAATGGCATGATCTGCACATTAGTTGCAAGAAATTTATACCAGTACAGAAGGTATGGTTGTTCAACGCCAAGTGGGAGATTTTCCACGGTAAGATCAAATCCAAATGGACGGGTCCCTACGTTGTTAAGGAAGTGCACAATAATGGAAATGTAGAGATATATGATCTCATAGATTTTGCATGTTCCTTTTTGGTTAATGGACAATTTTTGAAGTACTTTGTAGATTCTAAAGAGCAGTTAGTCCCATTTGAAGTCATCAACTTCATGTAGAGCAAGCATAGCAAAGATCTGTCAGACCACTCTTCATGAAGATGCATCATTCATATTCAACAACCGAGAAGATTCACTCATTCTTTCCTACTTACACACACTTGATTTGTTCATTCTTTTAGAGCCTAGGTTCCCTCTTTTCTAGATAATCACTACTTACTTAGGCTATTTAAAACCTAAATATAGGGAGAACCCTTGATCTTGTCTATATATCCTTGTTAGTCTTCCAAGTCATCCCCTCGACCCCTTCCTTACCGTTACATCCTTCATACTGAGGCTATTTTTGGCCTAAGTATAAGAGACAAAGGCATGGTCATCCCAATACTTCTCGTTTCTTCACTCATTGATCCCTCCTCTTGGTCATCTTCTTATACTTAGGTTATTTTTAACCTAAGTATGGGGGGGGGATCCGAGTCAGTTCTGTATGTCCTATAATTTAGCATGAGCTACGACTGCTTATCACTTTGTCCTATGAGTATATTTCAAAAGCTAAGTATAGGGGTTGTACTGTATATATTTCATTCATAGTTTAGCCATAACTCATATTTTCAAAAATTTTAAAACTTTTTGGAGCTAGGGTAAAGTATCTTTTGAATTAATTTGAGTAAAAATGGTTGTAAAATGATCTGAAAAATTTTATAACTTTGTGACGTTGTTTTGAAAAATGTTATACAATGGTTTGAAAATGGGGATTTTACTTGTTTTGAAAATCATTTGAAAATATTTGAAAATCTATATTTATGTGATATGGTTTGGAAAATATATTCTATTTTTTTATGAATATATGGGTGAAAATGAGACTAACGTGTGTTTGTAAATAATATAACCTTATTTAAAATCCATAAAAATTTAAAAAAAATCTCAAAAACATTTAACCAATTGAGTTGGAATATATTACTATCACTGAAGAATTGAGGAATAAAGAAACGTTGGTTTATGAAGTCTTAAGAGTCTGAGTTAACCAGCCTTAGTCATTAGGGTTTGAGACTTAATAGTCCACACTTCCCTTGTTTGAAAGATATGGGCGCTATATTGCACACTTTATTTCTACTTCGCACATCACATGCACAACTGCATTCATAATGAGATAAGTTGAGGTTTCAATTGAGGAACTAAGACTTGAGATTTGAGCATGGACATGATTTTATGATACTCGAGGAGGAGATAAAATCGATGAAGGCTTCATGAAACCTGAGTGTCATCATATTAAGCTATTATGACAAAAAAGTTTTTCTACCAAACTCTTGATATATACCTAAGTTACAAGGTGTGATAAAACATAGAAAACATTGATTAGTGTGCACCAACTTGGTAAAAGCAACAAAGCTAGCCAAATGAAAAGAAAGATAATAAGTTATTGCTGAAAAGCTCTCACACTACAAAGTCAAATTGGAAGAGCTTCCACCAAAGGCGAGCTCTCCCAAATAAATTAAAAATGCAATAAACGATTTATTCCCTGGTGTTGAGGATTGGTTCCTTAGGAGAATCTTGGACTGAGACTTTTGATGACATTTGATGAAACTTGGTTTCATCATCTTTATTTGCATATTTTAACCCCCTTGCTTAAACATGTGTCAATAAAGACCAGACAAAACCATGTAAATATTCGAGTCATTGAATAAATTAAAAATACAAAAAAGGGCAAAACTAAAATTTGTGGTGTTTTTACCCCTAAAAATATCTTCAAAAATATTTTTTTACCTTTGTTTGACCTCATCTCCATTTTTGGTCAACATGAAACTTGTAGATCTCATCGAGATCTACAACTTTCATTTTTTGCGTTTTCCAAATTCGACCATCTACACCCTCATAAATCACTTTCTTCTTCGTAATAACCTGATTGGGCCACGTGGCTCCTTCTGGTTGAGCCACATGGCCCGCTGCCTTTGCATCTCCTGCCTCGGTTCTACGTCGTTCGATCTCCTACAGCAGATGCCATCTCGACCGCTCAGTCCCGCCCCTTTTCTTAGCCATTCGATCGAGCACAGGATTCCATCACAACCATCCATGAGCGCCTCTCTACCAACTCGACACGTGGCTAACCCCTCTACCGATCGATCCGATCCCATGCCTTCATCCCAGCCGCCCCTCTCTGCGGGATTATCAACCACCCGATCTCTCTTCAAAATCCATCTGGACCATTGGCTAGCGCCTCGCCCTCAACGTGCCACGTGGCGATTCCTACACCCTTCGATCCTGCAACTTAGGTCTAATTCGGGCCTTTCCCAAGTGCTTCGATTGTGGCCGTTGGATCACGAGATCCAACAGCCAAGAACCCGTCGTCAACCTCCAGACGCTCTCTTTCACACGTTCACCCACCTCGCCAACTCTCTTCAACGCTTCCATTTTCTCCACCATCTCCATCAACCTTCTCTTTCACTAACCACCCCACTGATGTTCTCCCATCATCCATCATCCTCACGGGTCTTCCCTCACCCCACGACGTCCTTTCCTTCGTCTCTCGTTCACCATGAAAACCACAGTCATCACCATCTAAACTGCCACCTCTCGATGTTCAAATAACTCTCCTCCGCCACTAATTAACCTTGTCTACCTTTACGAGGGGCTCCGCCCAACCCCTCTCTTCCTCCCCGTGACAGGGGAGGTTTGATCGAGGTGCAACGACGACGGTAGCTCCCGATGTTGACCCCTAGCCATGGTAGGCCAGAACTGCGGTGGCTCCGCCCCGCCAAGCTGCTCCCCATGGCTGGAGGAGTTCAGCGACGACCGGAGTGCCATTGGCACTCAGCCCAAGCCACCACCGCTCCACCATTTCCCAGGTAAGCTCCTCGATCATCTTTGTAATTTTCATCTCTTTTTCTCGTAATTAATTAGGCCTATACACTCATCATGGTCTTCCATTGATCATCTAGAAAGCTTCACCGCACCACCCCCATTCACGCGCTCATCGCCAAACACCACTTCTTTCTCTCATAACCCCAATCACCTTTGACCCAACTTCTCTGCCCTCCACGGCGGAGGAGCTCCGAGCTGCCACCTTCTTCATACGCAGAAGCTCCCACCTCACTCCAGCTCGCTCGAGCATTTCGCACCACATGCTTCGATGATTCATACTAACCATGCAGGTCTCGAGTCTTCAACGAACGAAGGACTCGTCGGAGCTTCTTTAAGCAGCTGAGCATCAGGCCTACAAGTGACTTCTACTTCCTCCGGACATCTCAGCTGCTTCTTCGAGCTCCAAGGTCGGTTTCCAGGTGGTCAAGAGCAGTTGGGGGTCTGCACCGGTGCCAAAGAAGGGCGACGGAGCTTGGATCACTTCGCCGGAGTCATGATTCCGTCGCCAGTTGCATCCGAGGAGGAAGAAGCAGGCACTGTTGGATGCTCTTCCTCGGAGCTCATCCCATGGCGCAGAAGCAGCCACGCCGACATATAGCACCACTTCCAGCTACCATCCGATCTCGATGATCGGACGGTCTTCTTTCATCCACGTGTCATCGCCAGGGCCTCTCTGAGCCCCTGCTTCAGATCTATCGGCTTGGGTGCCTCGAGCCTTCACCGAGCCTCCCTAGAGCTCCGAGCCTAGTCGAGCCTCATTCGAGCCCAAGCCTGGAGGCTCGTACCTTCCAAGCCTAGCCGAAGCTCTCCCGAGCATCCTCCGAGCCTGAGAATCATCCGAGCCTGGAGCGCACGTGCAAGTCACGCGCGACTAGGACAAATTGCAGGGAGGCCCACCAACATCTTCAAATTTGCAGATAGGTCCAGAGACCACGTGCAGACCACGTGCACCTGGGGTATTTTGCATTTATACCCTCGCGGATTTTAATAATTGCAAAAATACCCCCGTGCGTGTGGGTTATTTACAGGGAAGGTTCCAAACTTTCTTTTATTTGCATTTTAGTCCCTCTCAAGGACCTGTTTGCTATTTATCTTTCATGTTTTCTTGAATTTATACCCCTGGCTTCACTCGTGCATATCTTGAGCATCCTAGCTCCAAGTCGATTTCAGTGGCGTTTTGAAGATCTTTTCATTGTCTTCTTGATGGCATGCTTGTATTTCAGATTTGACACTATGAATTTCTATGTATTATTTCAATAGCTCAGTGTCTTCATTTCAAAGCTCCTCATGCCTTATTCTTTATATAAATGAAATGGCTTCATTATTTGACCCTGATTCAACCTATGGTTAAATGGCTCAAGTATTCTCGTAATTCGAGCATATTTTTATGTTGCATTTCATCGTATCTATTTGCATGATTAAAAGCAAATAAAAAATTGCATATTTTCGTGTTTACTTAATGCATCTAGTCTTGTTTTCATGTATTTATTGACCTGCTATTTATTGATCCAAGACTTAGTTAAACTAATAAGAGTCTAAATAGGACAAGAGAGGCTCGTGTCCCTGAGTTCGACCTTGGGCTTGCCCAAGCAAAATATAAATACAACCATTTAATTTTATTGATATATCAATTAAATGCTTTTTGACGGACCAAATTTAGCCCGATTGCAATGACGATCTGAGTGTTAATTCTACACTATTAAAGGGCTAAATCTGCGGTTCGTCAACATTCCAACTCGACTTTCATAAATGCAGTTCACACTTATATCCTTATACTATATGTACATACATAGAGTATGATAATTAGAGAATTTGGATACCTTTTGACTAGATCTTGGTTCAACTTAGAATTTTTAGGATCACTAAAATCCAGTGTTCTTAATGAGTCAAGTCTTAAACTTTCACATACACAGTCATGGATTAATCAAACATATTCATTCTTTAATTTGATGGAGGATGAGTGTGGTTTAAGTATTGGGTGGGTGGGGGGTGATAAACTATGATTTATCATCATATTTCTTATTTATTACCCTTCTATCTTGAACTTATCAATAAAATGCACAATTAATTAACATTAAATAGCAAACTAACTCTTCTTGATAACTAACCCTAATTAATGTAGTAATAAATTATATTACTATGATTTATTTTCTGTGTTTTCGTATTTATTAAAAATACCTAAAAATTAGATGATTATTGTATATAATTGTTTTGACATTAAATATAAATAAAAAATACAAAAAAACTCAAAAGAAATTAAATCAAGTGTTTTTATTCAATAAAAATACTTACAAAAATATAAGTGTATATATATGACATATTTTGACTTTTTATTCAACACAAAACTTGTAGATCTCATTGAGTCTACAACTTTCATGTTTTACACTTTTTCATTTGAAGTTTGTAATTATCTCTTTTTGATTTGTCTCTGTTTTTGTCATTTTCTATTTTTTTCTATTGGGTCACGTGGCTCCGTCTGATGGAGCCACGCAACCCGGTCCTTTGTTGATACTGCCTCTCTCTTGGGATGTTTGATCCCCAGATCCCATGTGGACCCTCCATTTTTGCTTCTCTCTTAGAGCTTGATGAGATCCTCTGATCTCATCTTACCTACACGTTCATGCCTCAATATCATTCATTGGATTGCTTGATCCAACGGCTAAGCTCCTTCATCAACCTTCGTCGACAAACTCCTTCACATGCGCACTTCACCAACTACCCTCTGTCTACCCATTTCCTCCACCACTCCGATGATCCTCGCGCCCAAACATCCACTCGCCGGTGTAACACCAACTCCCTACTCCTTCGCGCGACGCATGTCCCTCTCTATAGTTGTACCCTTGGTGAGCATGAAGTGGTTGAAACCACATCCTCCCTCATCTGGATCTTAAACCTCCATCTTTAAATACTTTATCTCCGATCGATTTTTTCCCTATCCGTCTTTGCCTATGATACCTTCAAGCTTCTACCTTCTTCTTTGTGATAGGAAGAGAGAGAGAGAGAGCAAGCGATGATAGAGTTTTGGTCGCCAATGTGATCCTCGGCTTCCAGCTAAGTTACAACTCCATTAGGGTCTTGTTCGAGCTCGAACCCCTACCAATTCTTTAGCAAAGACTTAGAGCTTCAAGCTCGACTCCCATGCTCATCCTCCACCCCGATCTATCATATTTAGACACTCAACTTCTTTCACATCCCTCTATTTCTCCCTTTTATTTCAGCATGATCATGCACCCTTGATTCCATTTGACCACTCCCACACTTTCACTGCACTTTGCTAACTCTTGCTCCATATCCATGTTCACATCTCCACTTCTCTGTTAACCTTGACCTTTCATGCCCCATGCAAAGGGGCGTAGAACCCATCAGGGCTCGACTCCTTCACCTCTCGTAGAGCCCCCATTTCACTCACTTAGAAGCTCAAAAGACTCACGATTCCCCCTTGTCTAGAGCTAGCACTTGCAAGAGCCACAGGGATGTTGATTGATCAGATATCGCAAGGAGCTCCATTTGAGTTCATCTCCCCTGATGTTGCTGCACCGATAGGAAGCTCTGACCATCCCTAGAATAGCAACTCATCACCAGCTTCTTTGCACAGGGCTTGGGAATCTTCGCCAACCCTCTGACTTGACATTAGAGCAAGGAGGAGCCAACTAAGCCTCGACAGAGCTCTGTTAATCCCCCATCTCAAGCAGAGGAAGGGGATGAACACATGTAACAACTACCATTGGATTGAATCGACCTTGTCCCGATCTAACGATTACAATTTGCTCCGAGCCTGATCTTGAGGCATCGATTCTAAACTATGGCTCGTTTGCATCGAAGTAGCTGATGAATATGTGATTCATCACTCTAAAAGTTGAAAATAGAGATTTATTCCCAAACAATTAGCTTCGTTTCATCATTTATATCGCATAATTAGCATTCATGCATGTGTAAATTATATCTGCATTTTAGCATTCATATTTGCATTAAATAAGGAGCCAAATTCACTTGTAAATATTCACCTCTATATTAGCTAAAATACCATATTTGTATCTATTTTATACTAACTCTAAATATAATAAATTCAACTCTTCTGTGTACATATTACTAACAATAATAAAGGAAAATTATAAAAAATACTAACTTGTAAAATTAACCAATAAATCCAAATCCAAGTTTAAGATTATGAACCTTAAAATGCACACATCTCTCTCATACAATGTATTATCTTTTTATTTTATTAATTATTAAAAATAAAAAAAATAGATTAAGTTGTAAATATTTCTTTCATATTTTTTTCTAACTTTATTTCGATTTTTATTGAATTAAAAATGATAAAAAATTTGCAAAAGATGAAAATACGGTATTTTATATCTATACGGTACCCCTAAAAATACTTTTGTACAGATGACTTCCTTTGATTTTCGGTTCTTCACGGTTTGAGACGATCATTTTTCATGTTGACCACTTTTTGATTTTACCATTTTGTTTTTTTTTATTTTCTTTACATTCAATTTTGATTTTTCTAGGTGCGACACGTGGCAGCTCCTGTAAGCGCCACATGCCACCCTATTTTTTAATTTATTAATTTCGTATTTTATTTACTTATTATTTATTTTAGTTATTATTATTTATTTTAATTAATTAATTATTTATATTTATTTATTTCATTTATTTTCCCTTAATTATTTTAGTAGCCTACTTATTTACTTTATTTATTTTATTTTCCTTCTCCTCTTACTTCTTCTCTACTCTAACTTCTCATCCAAGTCATCACTTTCTCCGCCACTCTTCCATTTTCTCCACTTATTTTCCGACTTTCTTCTCCTCCTCTTTTTATTTCCATCATCCCCTTCATTCATCTTCATTCGCCAAGCTAGTGAAAAGAAGCCCATCTCTGCCTCCTTCCCGGTGACAACAGTTAGGACCTATATTGAAGTGATGATGACTTCATCTTGTCAAGGCAAGATACGATGGTCTGCACTACCGTTACGAGCTCCACACTCGTTGAGCTTCGGAGCACTCGCCGTCTCCTTGAAGCGATGACCGGAGTCCAACATAGCAGCTCCACTCTCCAGGCGACTACACAGGTAATTTTTCTCTCTCCATCTTTACTTCATCATTTTTAGCTAACATTATTTACCTTGTTCTTCATTACATTTTACCATTAACTTGTTCAACATTCACAACAACCACCACCACCACCATCATACCAACTCCCTAAATCCACATATATTTTTCATTATCACCCCCATTACCACATCAATCATCATTCCCACCTCTCCATTTCTACACTTTATTTCCTGCTTACAATTCAAAAAAATAAAAAAAGAAATTGCAGGTCTGTAGCCTGCCTGCCTTCAGCAGCCGTGCATCACGTGCCCACTCGCGGAGGTCAGTCACTCCAACCAGCAGCCAGCTGATGTAGTAGGTTGCCCCTCCACAGCAAGGCCGTACTCCGTCTCCTCCTTCCAGCGCATGACTCCTGATGTTTTCTACCTTCCCCCGTGGCCAAACGTCGCACGTCGAGTCCCAAGTCGCACCTCCTTCCGCGCATGGCCACTGCTACGCCCTACAGCCAGGCTCCTCCCCCTACGTAGTGCCACCCCTCCACGTGAGCGCACCTTCGCAGCAGATCTCCTCCCCCTAGTGCACGCGCAGCCCCACCCATTTCACTAGTCTTCGCTGCGTAGAAGCGACTGTCCCTTCACATACCGCCACTATTCGCCGTTTCCACCAACCACACCCCCCTCGCCGTCGCAGCGTTGACCACCAGACCCCGCTGTTGAGATAATTTAGGATAGTTACTATTTTTAGTATGGGTTCTTTACGTAATTTTCTATTCTCTGTTTCACCCTTTTTGTAATTTGCCCAATGGTTCTTACCCTGTATAAGGGAACCCTTGGGCCTCTCATAATCATCACAGTTTGTCCCTTAACATGGTATCAGAGCGACGGTCCTAGACCGGAGTTACCGCAACCATCCCTAATTCCTCCCTAACCCTAACCCGTCGTTGCTAGACACGTACCTCAACCCCTGCCCGCCGCCTACCCTCGCCCCCCCCCCCCCCCCCGCGCACTCCGCGCCTCTCACACCTGCGCTCGGTCGTAGCGTACGGTACCCTCGCGCCTGCGCTTGGTCGCGCACGGTGCCCTCCCGCCTGTTGCGACTGCACTCAGACGCCCTCGCACCTGCGCTCGGTCGCGCACGGTTCCCTCCCACCTGTCACGCGCACGGTGCTCCGTCGTGCCTGCATTCCATCGCTGGGGGCTTGATCGCATTCAGAGGCCCGCGAGACGTGCTTGATCACGTCTAGAGGCTCGCGTCCAGAACCTGCCTCGCATCAAGAGGCTAGCGCCCAGTAGTCGACCACAGTCCCACACCCGTGTGCCCAACAGCTCAGGCTCTCGCTTCCAGGTCTGTATCCTGTTCTGACTAGCTCATCGACGTATAGGTATGTGATCTAATTTCTACAAGAAACATGCTTTTACTCAAGCAACGAGTATTAGCATGGATGGTTGTATGAATATACACATACAAACGATCATTCGTATGATTATGTAGACTCGATTATATCGGTCTACCCTCAGTTGAAGTTTGTTCGTTGGCTATTTTATCATCATGTCAGACACCAAGGGTGACATCTTCTGGTCCGGAGCCTTTAGAGGCCCAGCTCCGATCGTAAAGATGGATGGGACCAATTATGAGTTATGGTCCATGCAGTTTCTCACCTTCATGTAGTGCAACAACAAGAAGATATCCTGACAGATCCAGAGCCAGCGGACAAGACCGGGACAAATGCTTCTTGGAAGCAAGATGACGCATACACGCGTGTTTGTCTTTGTGGGACTCTTACTACAGAGATAGCCAATGATATTCTAACTCAACCAACTGCGAAGGCAATGTGGGACACTTTGGCATCCACCTATGCCCTGGCAAAGAATGAGGCCAAGATCCTTCAACTACAGTTTGATATCTACAACACCAAGCAGAATGGTCGTCCCTTGCATGTTTACTACTCTTCGCTGCGTGGCATGTTTGAAAAGCTTCATAGCTACAAGCCCATTACGACGTATACTGAACAACAGAAGACATATAGGAATTCTACGATGGTTGGAGTTTTCATGGATGGACTTGATGCAGAATATGATGCTGCACGTACTCATCTTCTTACTGGAGCAACCATTCCTCCTATAGAGGAGGCCTATAGCCGTCTCAGCCGACTCATCATCCCTTCGACAACAACGTCTTCGCACTCCTCAGTGATGGCCGCTTCTCGTGGTCGAGGTGGGGCGATCCAGTCCAGAGGTCGCACACCTCAAGGAAGAGGCAGTGGCTGCCAACGTGGACCATGCACCTATTGCCGCAAGCCTGGACATGCAAAGGATACATGCTATCAGAAGCATGGATATCCTGTTTCTGGTCGATCAGCAGAGAAGATTGCATCTTCAGAGACTTCAACTCCCCAGGTCGATCCTCGTCTGTATGATATTGTCTCTCGTATTCGAGAGATCATGACTCCTTGTGCTGACACCACCACAGATATTGCTGCAGCAGCCAGAGCCTCTTCGAGCTCCTCAGGTATCACGTATGCCTTTACTGGTAGTACGAATGCTGACATGATAGAATGGATTGTGGACTCTGGTGCGTCTCACCACTTTTGTGGAGACAGAACACAACTAAAGTCCTATAGGGCTATACCACCTGGCAGATGGGTCGTCATTGCTAATGGAGACCACTTACCTGTTACAAGATAGGGGGAGGTGTAGTTGACATCGTCTATGCGGCTGAAGAATGTTTTATATGCTCCTGCCTTTCAGATGAATTTACTTTCTATTAGTCAGATCACTAAGGATATGCATTGTCGTGCCATCTTTGGCCCTCCATCTCTGGTGTTTCACTCATGGGCAGGATGATTGGAAGTGGCCGTGAGCAGCGGGGACTTTACAAGCAGGTCCAAACTCCTAATGCTAGTGTTTCTGTTATACCTACTGGACCTGTCTCTCCTTATTTGTGGCATCTTAGGTTTGGACATCTTCCTCTGCAGAAGTTATGTCATGTTCTCCCTCAGATTTCTACGAGATCCTCCTTTCAGTGTGAAGCATGTCAACTTGGGAAGCATCACCGTTCATCTTTTCCATCCCGTCAGAGTCGGAGCAGTTCTCAGCTATTTGAGCTCCTTAATTTAGACATTTAGGGTCCTAGTCGTGTTCCTGATATCCAAGGACACCATTTTTATCTTGTAGCGGTCGATGATTTTCCTAGACTTTCTTGGGTCTTTTTATTGAAGAATAAGTCTGAGGCTGGATCCACTATCAAGTATTTTTATAATGAAATAAAAAATATTTTTTCTACCAATGTCAAGTATATTCGTTTTGACAATGCATTGGAATTTTGCACTTACATATTTCTGAGTTCCTTAGAATCCATGGCATTGTTCATCAGACATCATGTGTCTACACTTCCCAACAAAACGGAGTTGTTGAGCGCAAACACCGTCACTTACTCGATGTTACCAGAACATTGTTGATACAGATCCATGCTCCTCATTCTTACTGGGGTGATGCTGTCATTACTGTTTGCTATCTAGTAAATCGTATGCCCTTGTCCATGTTAGGAGAGAAGATTCCTTACTCGATTGCGTTTCCCGAGAAGGACCTCTTCTCTCTTACACCCAGTGTGTTTGGATCTGTTGCCTTTGTTCACGATGCCTCTCTAGGGCGTGACAAGCTCTCTCCTAGAACTGTCAAGTGTGTGTTCGTCAACTACTCTCGTACCAAAAAGGGGTATCACTGCTTTGATCCACTAAACCAAAAATATTTTGTTAGTGCAGACTTACTTTCTTTGAGTCGGTCATGTATTTTTCTCACACAAGTGACATACTTACTCCATCTGACTCTAATGATGAGATATACATGCCACCACCTCCTACACTTGTATTCTCACCTTCACTTACTCCACCACCTTCTCCACCACCTCTACCACCTCCTCCACCACCTCCACCACCTCTGTTGGTTCAGTTCTTACCTCGTGGTGTTCCTCGCAGATCTCGCTTTGTCCGCCATGCTCACGAGCCTCGCCCATCATCCAGCACGCCTCAGGTATGTAATGAGCATATTATTTCTACTGATGGCACTAATGAATCAACTGTACAACAGAAGGAGCAGGTACCCTCTCAAGAGGGAAATATATAGGCCCAAGACTTGGCAAATGATCTTGACATACCAATTGCTCTGCGAAAGCAGAAACGAGCGTGTAATACTTACCCTCTTGCATCCCAAATTTTGTTGAGCAGGTTGTCAGAGGATTTTAGAAGATTTACGTTAGCACTATCAGCCGTACAGATACCAAAAACATATCAGGATGCTCTCAAAGATAGTCAGTGGAGGTTATCCATGGAGGAGGAGATGACCGCACTACAGTCACCTAGTACGTGGAGTCTTGTTTCTGCTCCTATTGATACATCAGTCATGGGATGCAAATGGGTGTTTACTGTGAAACACCGTGCGGATGGCAGTGTGGATTGTTATAAGGCAAGACTTGTAGCACGGGGATTTACCCAGGTATATGGGGTGGACTATCACGATACTTTCTCCCCAGTAGCCAGGCATTCTACTCTATGCATTCTCCTTGCTGTTGTTGTGACACGAGATTGGCCTCTTTATTAGCTTGATGTGAAGAATGCATTTCTCTATGGCGACCTACAGGAGGAGGTCTACATGCAGCAGCCACCTGGGTTTGCTGCTGAGGGGGAGTGTCAGAAGGTTTGCAAGTTACACAAGGCTATCTATGGCCTCAAGCAAAGTCCAAGAGCATGGTTCCAAAAGCTCTCAGACGTAATAGAGCAACAAGGGTTTGTTAGATCAACTGCTGATCATTCCTTGTTCATACAGAAGACCCAGAGAGGTATTACAGTTATTCTTGTTTACGTTGATGACATTATTATTACATGATATGACGAGCAGGGTATTTAGGATGCCAAGGACTTCCTAGGTCAACAGTTCATGACCAAGCACCTTGGACATTTACGTTACTTCCTCGGAATAGAGTTTGCCATGAATCAACGGGGTCTTGTAATGACCCAGAGAAAGTATGTTATAGATCTTCTTTCAGAGACTGGCATGACAGATTGTAGACCTGCCACTACTCCGCTTGACCCAAGCATGAAGTTCTACGATGATGATACTGAGGAGGTCGATAAGAGAAGATATAGAGAGCTGGTTGGCAAGCTATTATATATAACTATTACCCAGCCCGACATAGCATTTGCAGTGAACAAAGTGAGTCAGTTTATGGAGCAGCCCAGACATGCACATATGGATGCAGTCCATATGATTCTGAGATATTTGAAGACTTCACCTGGTACTGGACTTCTTTTCAGCAGAGGCGCATCTCTTTTAGTGACAACATACACCGATGCAGACTATGCTGGGTGTCCAAAGGATAGAAAGTCTATGACTGGATTTGTTGTGTTCATAGGAAATTCTCTAGTTTCATGGAAGAGTAAGAAGCAGACTGTGATTTCTAGATCAAGTGTTGAATCAGAATACAGGGCCATGGCACAGGCTAGTACAGAGATGATGTGGGTCAGATCTGTTCTTACTGACCTGACCATAGAAGTATCTCTTCCCATGCACCTCCAATGCGATAATCAAGCTTCTCTCTTCATTGCAAATAATCCAGCCTTTCATGAAAGGATGAAGCACATAGAGGTGGATTGCCACTACACCCGTGACATGATACAGAAAGGTATTATCACTACTTTGCATGTCAGCTCCGGAGATCAGACAACAGATATACTTACAAAGGCTCTAGCAAGAGGACCTTATCAGAAATGCTGTTCCAAGCTGAGTCTCATTGATATCTACGCTCCAGCTTGAGGGGGAGTGTTGAGATAATTTAGGATAGTTACTATTTTTAGTATGGGTTCTTTATGTAATTTTCTATTCTCTGTTTCACCCTTTTTGTAATTTGCCCAATGGTTCTTTCCCTATATAAGGGAAACCTTGGGCCTCTCATAATCATCACAGTTTGTCCCTTAACACCCGCCACTCACTGCGTACCTCTAGGCCACGCACACAGCCCCCAGGCTGCGTGACTTCCGCACCCTGGCCGCAACACCTCCCAGCAGCGCGACTGTAGCCCTCCGCCTCCTGGACCTCGCCGTACGCGTCACTAGCCCTGCAAGCACTCGAACCTCCGCAAGTCGTGTTGCCCTGTGTCCAACTACCGCAAGCTTCCTCCGCTGCCAGCCCACGATGCCTCGTGGCCGCCTCCTCCGCGTCTCCACACTCTAGCCCTAGACGTGGGTTCAAAGAGAAGGGTTTTTTTCCATTTTTTTGGAACAATTGCATATCAAACTCTTCATATTTCTTTTACTGCAGAAGTGCCCTCGTACACATTGTTTTGTTAACTTTTATTTTCTTTATTGCAAAGACAACCCTACATTTATGGTTTTATTTGGACATTCATTTAGCATCATTTTTTAATTAAAAAATAACATGTTGTAGAGCATTTAAATCCTTATCTCTTGAATATTTATTTGAATTTTTTATGAGCATTAGGTAATTAACTTAACATATTTAGGTGAAAATTTGGATATTTTACCTATTTCGTCGTCTATAATTCATATTTAACCAAATTTTGCTCCAAAAATTGTGAAAAATTTAGATTTGATGCCTCTAGTTGTACTTTAATCACTTTCTAAATTTCATCTAAATTGGAGTTGTCTTGTGGATAAAATAAATAGTTGAGTGATTTTTGTAATTGATTTTTAATTAAATTCATGAATATCATTTTTATTAAATTTCAACTCTTCTGGATTGTAATGAAAATATCTATTGGAGATAAATTGTTTTTTGCATAATTTTATTTTTTCGATTTATTAGAAATTAAACACTTACAATCACTCTGTTTTCCTTAAAAAATTATAAAAATCATATATTATCCAAAAACTTCAAAAATATTATTGTAGATGCATTTCATCATGTTTCACTTCCAGTAAAATTTTCATAATTTTTGCATATTGATTGCATGAAAATAAAATCCCCAAAAAAATTGCATTTTTCGTTGTTGCATCTTAACTCTAAAAACTCCAAAAAAATACATTTTGCAATCATCATTGGATTAGGTTCCAGAAAAAATATAACTTGACTAGATTGACTTAATTTCACATTAAAATTAATTTTGTTAACTTGTGTTTTTTCTTGTTAACTTAATTAAATCACATTTTGCATTTGGCACTTTTATTTCGCATAAAACATTTACCAAAAAAATCACGTGGAAAACTGCAAGATAATTCCTCTAACTTGATCCGACGTTGTTCCTTTGCCTCCTTGAGTTGACTCTGGGTCTTGCCCAGGTTAAAAATACACCAAACCGCGTATTCATTAATTCATCGATTATTCAATCTGTACAATTAATTTTTGATCGATCCTGATTTCTCGACCACAACAATCACGACAAACATTTTTTAAATTAACAAGTCACTTCAGTGGATCAATCAAATGGTTCCGTTGCCGGGGAGGCAAACGACTTAGGATCATTTTAGAAAATTAGATTTAGGTTTTCCATTCATTCGGGTAGTCTGATCCTCGAACCACTTTGTAATTATTCTATTTTTTCAATTATTTCTCTGTTTATTTTTGTATCTCTCTTTGACATAATTTTTATCTTTTTGTGCAAGGGTCCGGTGGACTTGGAACGACTTTCTTGAAGTCGACGAATCTCAAATAGCATTGGAGGATGACGATTCGTGGATCGAGTCGGCTGTTGAGACGCCAAGAAGATCTTTAAAGAGAGATTTTCATTAACTTGTAATTTCATATTTAAAGTGGTTCTCATTTGGGTTCTCGCACATGTAACTGAATAAAAAAGGTCACTCCCTATGTTTTGTGGTTGCTTTACGTAGGAAAGAACCTGCCCTTGCGGCTCTTAGAGCTTTCTTGGGTCTGTTTGTGCTCCTAATATCTAGGACCACCCATCACCATTAAAAGACGCACATAGACCGCATGACTTTAGCCAAAATTAATTTATTCATCACTTGCTAATAGAACTGCCTGTTTAGGAACGATTTTCTCATTTGCATTTCATATAGTGTAAAATTTCAATTTAGTATTGCATCCCGCATTGTAGAGAGCTGGAGGCACTATAAGTCTTCTTACTCAAGAATTCATCATTATTTTCTCGATTACGACGGCTTTTTCCAATACTCTCTCTCTCACAGTTTTTCTAACCTAGGATAAAGGAAGTGGGACTGCACTGCAGACGTGATTGCTTGTGTGGATTAATTATAGTGATAACTAATCTCTAAAATCATGACTGCTAATTGAATTGGACCAAAAATTTTTTGACTAAAATTAACCCTTGTTTGCGGGAGAATAACCCTGACCTTAATTTCAGGCTGAGTGAGGGTACAGAGTGTGTGTGCACACCCTAAGATAGAGCCAAAATCCCCACCTCTCATATCATGTACCCCAATCCTAGCAAATATCACAAACTGAACTACTCGAGGTTCAACTGACCAGCATCAAGTAGCCTCTGCTTGCTTCGGCAGGTAGATAGGGTTGAAGCAGCAGTGTAATGCAACAAATTGCTTATAACCCTCCAGGGCGAAGTGGCAAGCCTTGTCAGCCTCCACCTACTTCAGTAGGTAGATAGTGGCAAGTCCTTGAACTTCATCAGTTGGTGATAGGAACGAAGAGAAGAAGGACGTTGGTATCTTAGGCGACATGTTAAACAAGGGAGAAACATCCGACATTGATCTGACATCCCTTTAGGCCATCACGTAATCCTTGCTAATTTACTTGAAAATCACACTTAAAATTAACCAAATTAATTGGATCCGCCTTTAAGTCCTTCACCATGTTGGGTGTGAACTTAGGGTTTGCTCCCGTGTTTGTCTTTGTGTTTGTCAGTGTGTGTTATCCTGTGTAATTGCACGTTTTCTACCTCGATCTGCTTACATTCATCCTTTCCTCCTTAAGGTGTCAGGATATTGGTCCCCATGCCTTGAGACCTCTAGTCATTCCTCCTCGATCATATACCGTTCATCTTCGCCTTCTCCTTCTTCAATGTATCCTCCGCCATCCACGAGAGAGCCTTACCCGTGGCCGGTTCCACCTCGACCTGATTATGAAGTCATAACTTCTACCGACTTCTTCACTTTTTTGCATTTTTCACCTATTCCATATTCTAACACTTCGGATCCACTTCCATCTTGGGATGACTGTTCTTATTCTCAAGAGCTTGCTGGAATCAATAAACCGTATAAAGAGTAAGCCACTGCTGAGACAGATGACTAGGAGAATTACTTGGTTTATAGAACATACCGAATGGAGAGGCATGCATGCAATGATCTTCCTGACTTGATTGACCCTAGTAATCAAGCCTACATTGACCAGCCTTCATATCACACATTCGGAGAGTCTATACATTCACAGGATTGAACTTATGGATTCAATCTAGGAACCCCCCTCTTTAATTACTCCATCATATGAGGCTCCGACAAATATTTGCCATTCAGATGGTCCATACTCGACCCAACATCACATGCAAGAGTATAGGTATGTTGAGTATGAGACCCCAATATGTCAGCAATATCCTCCAATTGAGCAGAACTCTCCCATGATTCATTATGAGAATTTTGTGGAGGATGACATCTCTAGACTTATTGTGAAAAATGAATCCTCTGGTAACAAGTTGAGAGATGTCATGGAAATGTTGCATTCAATTTCTGCCAGCTTGAGTATAGAAGTGGAAAAGGAAGTAAGTAGATTTGATGTTAAAAACCGAGCGAGCATTAGGGAACCCACACATTTTGTACATCTGGAGCCTATTCTTCCTTCCTTTTGAACTAAGCATTACTCTCCAATTCAGAGTCTGACCATCCGTCCATCAAAAACACCAAAAAATTAAAAATCTCAAAAATACCATAAAAATAGAAAATGACCTAAAAAAATGGATCCTACCCTAAGGAAGCACTTGATGAAGAATTGTTTTTTTAATCTTCCCTTAATAAATGTCATAGATCACTTCTCCGACCTCAAACGTTTTGTGAGAAGTAAATTGATGCCTAAGATATCGGGTAATAAGAGGACAAGGACTGAAAGACACATAGTGTCTATGGTCACTTCCTTGGTGATGGGGAGAAAGAACAAGAGCCACAGAGTTAAGCGATTGCCTAGGGTTGAATGTGAAATCAAAGACACTACCTTTACTCATGCAAGAATCGATGATGACTCACTAATAAATATTCTCCCTACCTCCGTGTTTGACAAGCTCAAACTCAGGCCATTTAGAAAGTCCAGAGTGATCGTTCAACCGACTGATCGATCCATAAAACGAGTGAGAGGAATCATTTCAGTCATGATGACTTTCCTAGGTTTTCTACTCCAAGTGGACTTCACGATCATGGACACTGAGCACCAAGTAGAGTTTACCCAGTCTCCTATTATTTTTGGGAAGTCATTCTAAGCCTTGGCTAAGGCGACTATAGATTGTGAGACTCGAGAAATCGATTTTACAGCATTTGGAGCACTTCGACCTCACGCATTCTTTGACACGCTCTACTCTAAGGTAACCCGCATATCCGCAGACAGTCGTTACCACCGAGAGATAGATGAGTCCCATCTCTCTACTACACCTGAGTTACCGTCTGCTCAGACGACCGTTGGTTCAGAGACTCCCCACACCTTCACTTTACCAACTGCTTGCACCACCACCGTGACAACTTCTAAGGAGGCTCACGCCTCGAAGCTATCATTGAGTCGGGCATTACTTTTGCTGATTTCCTTGATCATTTTGATGATTCGAAATAAGAACCCAATAATACCGAGCCAATTAAGATCACTAGCACCTTTCCGAGACACGCACTGACCCTTCAGGAATATTCCAATCTATATGGTGACTCGTCTGATGAGAAACCCATGGTCAGTACCACATCACATATCAGACCTTCAAAACAGACAACAAGAACTGAATTGACCCCACCTAAAAAGCATGGTTGCTCCCTCCTCTAGTTGGTTATCTAGTGAGAGGAAGTCAAGAATTGATTCTTCGAGATGTTCCCTTGAACCCCACAAGGCGTGTCGCTCTCCACTCCCTCTTAATGATTCAAGTTCTAGAAAATCGACTAAGAAAGTTTCCTTCAACATATGAAGGAATCCTCATCGGGTCCGGATGAGGTAGTTTATATGAGTGAGCTCAGTTCGGCTGTTCATAAGCCCTATTTGAGCAAGCAGTTGTGTGTCGACTCTTGTTGGAAAATCCCTACGCCTCACTATTATTCATCTGCGATGATTCCGACAGCGACACATATGTATATTATCCACCTCCTCGCTCCCGCAAGAAGGTTCATCATAATCTTTCTTAATCCTTATATATTCTCACTCCTTCTTGTATATACTTTCCCTCCCTACCTCCCTAGTGATTCGAATCACTCGCCAAGGCTCCATATCTTTTCATTTTATGGGTATACTTAGGATGACCAGATCCTAAGTATAGGGGGGAGAGTGACTCGAGTCTATTCACCATTCGTTGTACATCTTCCAGATCGCATTGGTTCTTACATCCACTTCTGTCCTAGACTTAGGCTGACTAGAGCCTAAGTAAAGGGAGGGCCGATGCCCATCATGTATATATACTCATCCATTTCCCCTCTTGACCTCGTCTGCTCCATTTTTGATCTTCTTCTATACTTGGGCTGCAAGAGCCTAAGTATAGGGGGGTAGAACGACTTCTAAATTTTTTGTTATTTTAGCTCTCCTACGCTTAGCACGAGCTATGTCTTTTTCCTTGACTTTCATGCTCTGAGGACATAACACACGCTAAGTATAGGGGGGCATGTATATATTACATATATACTTTACCCGTAGATCATACATTCATGTATTTTCACGTAATTTTGTATATATTATGCAATAATTAAGGGGTGGGTAAAAATTATATTTTTTTAAATACATGTATACTTGTATGTATATTGCATAATCAGTATAATACTTGTATAAAAAGTTATAAAATTCCTATAAATAATATTCTTGTAAAAATTGTTGTATACCAGAAAATAAAAAAATTGAAAATAAAGGCTTCTTATTTATTCTTGCATATAATCCTTGCATTTCAAAAAAATGTTTTGCATGTCATTCATCTCTATAGCATGTCATCTGCATCTCATCTGCATATTTAACATATGCAAAGTGAAAAGTTAATAGGTTCTGACCCAAGTTATGAATACACATGCATGATTCTTTTAGACAGTGACCTAACTTGGACAAGCACCATGCACCTAGCTCTTCATTGATGAGGTGGTGAGGAGGTAGAATCCTTTGGCTTGGAGTAGCACATGAGTGGAAACATCCGTCCTCCTCTATGGAGGGAAGTGCATCTCAACCTAGTTTGGTAGCGTTGACATCTAAGGACGGGATGCTGTGGGTTGCAATAAAGATTCAAAAGAGGGATAGTCTACCAACCCAGAGGAAAACTATTTATGTACATGTTGCACCTTGTATATATGTCAAAAAAAGAGAAAAGAAAAAATGCAGAATCTCCAAAAGTGGATATGCCTGATTGAAAAGTAAAATGCCTGTCAGAGTGTATATAAAAGTTAAAATAAAAAAGAAGAGCTTCAAAGCTTGCATCTAGATGACTTGGCTACACCGGTCAAGCATCCCAGGATAGGTAGATACACTGGCTGTCATCCATTCTTCTCTCCACCTCCTCTTCTTGGGCCAGTTGCACTTGAACTTAGAAGGGAATACTCCGCTCCTCGAGGAAAGAGTTACTTGACCGGGGAATTAGAGTTACCTTGTTAGAGGAGGCTGTCTCTTTGCCATTTCTGATGTGGATATTTATATTTCACTTACACAGTACAAGTAATATTCATGGTCATCAGAATTTGCGTATGAAGATATGTTCTGACCTGACTGTTGAGGCGTCTTGAATAGAAAACTTGTGGAACTTAAAGGTTGCTAGGTCTTAATTTCAATTTCCCATAAGGTTCTGCCACATCATTAATCCAAAGGTCGAGTCAAGCTCCATTTTCACCTTTTGTTCATGACCTTGGTTTGGAACCCAAAATCATTTCACTTTTGCATTTCATTTAGTTGCTCGGGGAAGAGCAAGATTTAAGTATAGGGGGTTGATGAATTTGTGATTCATCACTCTAAAAGTTGAAAATAGAGATTTATTCCCAAGTAATTAGCTGCATTTCATCATTTATATTGCATATTTAGCATTCATGCATGTGTAAATAATATCTACATTTTACATTCATATTTGCATTAAATAAGGAGCCAAATTCACTTGTAAATATTCACCTGTATATTAGCTAAAATACCATATTTGTATCTATTTTATACTATCTCCAAATCTTATAAATTCAACTATATTGTATACAATAAAGGAAAAATATCAAAAAATACTAATTTGTAAAATTGACCAATAAAACCCAAATCCAAGTTTTAGATTAAGAACCTTAAAATACACATATCTCTCTTATACAGTGTCCGAGTTAGGTCGACTCACTTTTAAAGTAATATGCATTCAAAGACCTTCAAAACAAGACCAGTTTCATTAAAATCAGAGATCGTATGTGAAACTTGGGTTTTGGGTCCCTATTGTATATTGTATATATTGACCACAATACCCTCGATATTATCTTTTTATTTTCTTAATTATTAAAAATCCAAAAAATAGATTAAGTTGTAAATATTTATTCATATTTTTTCTAACTTTATTTTGATTTTTTATCGAATTAAAAATGACAAAATATTTACAAAGATAAAAATGGTGTATTTTATATCTATAAGGTACCCTCAAAAGTATTTTTTATACAGATGACTTCCTTTGATTTTCAATCCTTCACAGAAGTTGTAGAAACTGTCGAGACGAGCAACTTTCATATTGACAACTTTTTGATTTGACCCCTTTGTTATTTCTTTTTGATTTTCTTTATATTTAATTTTCGATTTTTCTAGGTGCGACATGTGGCAGTTCCTGGAGCCGCCATGTGTCACCCTATTTTTAAATTTATCAATTTCATATTTTATTTTATTATTTATTTTAGTTTTTATTTTTTTATTTTTATTTATTTATTTTCCCTGTATTATTTTAGTAGCCTACTTATTTACTTTATTTATTTTCTCCTTCTCCTTTTACTTCTTCTCTACTCTAACTTCTCATTCAAGTCACCACTTTCTCCACCACTCCTCCATTTTTTCCACTTCTTTTCCAACTTCCTTCTCCTCTTTTTATTCCCATCATCCCCTTCATTCATCTTCATCCGCCATTACAAGACCTTAAGAGAGCTCTGGAGTGAGCTTCGTCTGTGACAGAGAGAGCTAACCATTTGAGCAAAGACCTCCTAGTATCTGGGCGAGATCCAAGGCCTTCCCAAGCCTTGTCGTAGCCGCTCGTGTAGCTGCCGAGATCGTCGCAATGTCGGTGAGTTGAGCGACAACTAGGGTGAGCTAAGAACTCCCACTCCTTCGGCTAAAGAAACCCCAGGTATTCCTCTTCCCATGTTTTCTTTTATTCCTCTTCCCATGTTTTCCTTCTTTCCCCTGTTCTTCGATTTCCAATCGCCATCGCCATCTCCTCCCCGATCGACACCCACCACTCTCCGCTCTTGATACCACAATCAATACCCATCCGATTACCTGTAATGTCCTGGGCTTAGGTCCCCAGCCCGTTATTGAGGAAAACTGGTCCTGACAACTTGTTGGGTTCGGGCCCAAATAGACTCGTTGACAACCATCCAAAATGCTTAAGCCCAAGTTGTCAAGTAGTAAAACCCACCACTTATAAACCACACCTACACTTTGTGAGTTTTCCATGTGGTACTATGTTTGGGTTGGGGTGTTACAACCTCACCCATTTATATTCGCAACATCCTCATTGCGACATGGCTCATCACTTATTCCCAGTGATAGTGGCGGATGCACACTCCGGGTAGCCATTTCCTCCTACCTCTTTGTAGGGGTGGCTCCACTTCTCGGGTAGTCCTTTCTGAAGGATATGGAGAAATCCTCAAGCGCATCACGGAAGCGTGATCGTCGTATCGAATACGACGAAGAACGACTAGTCGTACTAGTTGTTCGGTGCAGCGGAATTTAAAAATTTTAAACCGATGAAACCATATGATCCGAGAACCATTCTCAAATCGTTTCATCTATAACCACAGCAAGTATAATGCAATACCTCTTGAAGCGTGGTTGATCAAGTCTCTACGAAAAGAGACCTCCTGTCTCAAGTCCGATCGTCGGAGTAACGGCTTGCGAGCGCGGAGATGAGTCGCGGTGTCCTCGCAATCCAAGTTGATCCAAGCGCGGTTGCTCTTGATCTCGTCGTACGAGATCAAACGTCTCCTTCGTGAGTGAAGCACTCCAAGAAGACAAAGAAACCGCAAAGAGTCGAAGCGGCAGCACGATGGCGCGGGCGACGACGTTTCTCTCCACCAAGGTGGACGGCCACCAAGAAGAGAGGGAGAGAGGGCTGTCGTGTATATGAGAGAGAGAGAGAGAGAGTTTTGCTACAATAGCATGTGTAAAGAGAGAGCCAAGAATGCCTCTCTATTTATAGGGTTTTGGGATCCATGGATCTCAATCCATGGGACACATAAAATCAATGGATGAGATTGATTTATGTTCATCCAATGGCTGAGATTGTTGTTGTCAAAAGCAACAAATTTAGGTCAAAATATATTTGATAAAATCAAATATAATTTGCTCCTAAATTAACCCAACAAATAAGGAGAGAAGACACGTGGAGATTTCATCTCCATGTGCCTTCCATGTGGGCGCACACCCACTCCAATTAGGAGTGGTGTGCCGTCCACCATGGATTGCATGGAGATTGTAATCTCCATGTAATCCCTCTCTTATTTATTTGCAACAAAATAATTTGGGTTTTATTTCTCAAAAAATAATTCACAATTATCTTTGAGAATATTGCAATCTTGCCATGGAAAAAATTGTGAATCATATTCACAACCCAAAACAACATGTAATTCATATTGTTAATTAATTACACAATGTGTATCCAATACACATCATAATTAATCAACACATATAAATTATAAGTAACTCTCTCTAATACATTATAAATCACATTTATAATATATCATGAATAATTGGATATCTCTATCCACATTATTCTTATCCAAACTAATTAAATCACATTTAATCATATTGGATAATCTCTCATACATCATGATAATTAAAACACTTTTAATTATCAAATTCTCTTTGCTTAGATCTTATGGAATTGTTCTTAAACCATTTAAGAACAATGCTATTTCTCCTCAGATACTTGGAGATAAGGACAGGGCGATTGTATTGTTCCACGTATAGTGACATGGATATTGAGATCATATCTCAAATCCAGATCGCGGGCCTCCCATAGATGCTTGATTAAATCAAGACCGTAAATCTAATCTTCTCATTGTATCTGAATCACATTCAGATCAATGTCCAACACTTGGACCAAGATCAGATCACTTCTCTACTGAGAGGAGTCACTAAAATCCATACCCGTTTCATCACTCCCTAGGAATGGAAGCGTCATGGTTATACAATCGTTTATGATCAAATCACCCTCAGGTATTCCCAATACCTGTACATCCTGCATACTGGAAGACTTAGACTAAACCCGAAGTATCGGATCAACTTTATACTGTCTACTTCATGGTTTTATCAGTAAGTTTCTCATTCGATCATTGGGAGTTGGTATCGATCATACACTTTCCAAAAGTGTACATCATACCTAGGTCTTGATCATATACTAAAAGTATATATCAAACCTACAAATTCAGTCAAGCTTCCAAAGCGAGACAACCATGCGCATGGAATTTGATTCTTCCCAATATCTCATGAGTGAGCTCATGTCTTTCGGTTCAGTAACTGAACCTGTATGATCCCTTTGAGAGATCGTATTACTCATATGCCCTTATATGCACACCAGCGCGCCGGTGTATAGACCTTGATTAGGTCATCAACCTATTGGTCTGCCAAATGTACATACTTGGACATATAGCAACACATCTGTCTCCGGTCAGAGGATGCGTGCCTATATCATGACAGCATATGATATAGGACTTTGGTTATCTCGATCTCGTTAAGTCAACTCTTTGACCTAACTAATCTGACACCTCCGAATCTCTATTCCTATGCAGAGGACCTGCATCAAGAGGTCGGTCAGATATCAGCCTTCAGAGATAAGGATTGCCATCTCCTACTCAGGCTGGAGATCATCTCTTAACAATCATTTGACGGTGCTTGATGAGTCCTCAATCTAACTCTTTAGATATTCATCCAAGCACCAGCCTCTATGATTCAATAGTTGAATCAACAGCTGTATGATTATTAAGATGGCCATGGTACATAACCCTAATTGTACTAAGGGACCTATTATACAAATTATTCATTCTTCATTTCAGACCAGGGAATGATATGTGCAATAACATTTATTGCAAAATGGCTCGCCGTGGGCTCGCATTTCCAACACTTTCCACTATCAGAGGGAAATTCAGCTCTGATACCATTTGTAACGTCCCGGGCTTAGGTCCCCGGTCCGTTATTGAGGAAAACTGGCCCTGACAACTTGTTGGGTTCGGGCCCAAATGAACCCGTTGACAATCACCCAAAACGCGTAAGCCAAAGTTGTCAAGTAGTAATCCCCACCACTTATAAACCACACCCACACTTTGTCAGTTTTCCATGTAGTACTATGTTTGTGTTGGGGTGTTACAACTTATATGAATATTATGGACATACATGCAAATATGGTAAAACTTACAGGTATATGTGCAAATATATTATGTCATTCATGGTTATGAAGGAAATTTAGTTATGAGCATTAAATAAGTTGATAATGGCTTTCGTGACTTATTCTCTACGCTAGCCGGCTTGACCCTAACTCGGCACATACTGAGCGTTATGCTCAAAACATGTTTTATAAAATTTTTTTAGGGAAACGTGAGAATTAGATCATTAACGATTTACGGGAGATGAAACAGTCTTCAAGAAGTAGGATCGGTATGGAACTACTGTAGGTTTGCTTTGAAAGGACGTCTTTTATGCCCACTGGAATAAGGAAATCGTGAATATGATTTCACCTAGTTTATTATCTTTTCTTTAATTAAGGAACGCTTGGAATTGTGACCATATTATGATTATGGGAAATTTTTTCTAGTTGGTTCTTTACTGCTCTTTAATGCTATGATTGATGCTATGAGTAACGATCCCGAGAAGTCCGTTGAGTTTTCGCTTCCGCAACATTCTCGGATGATTGGATACAGGTGGTATCAGAGCAGAAGTTCCTCTGGGCATAAGATATCCGACCAATTCAAACTTAGGTCCTTTAGTTTTAGAAATAGACATTTGACCGTAAATTTCACATGTCATCATTTCAGATGGCCCCTCGTCGTGGGAATGAGACGAATAGAGACCAAGAGTCTTCATCGACCAACAAGATGGCTATGGACATGCAATGACCGATAGCCATAGGATGCACAATTTTTTTGGCTAGCTTAATTAGTACAATACCCTCTATGGTGCAACTTGCATATTTGGAGGTTGTATAAGATTTTTCTGATATTGTCCAGATGACTTTTCAAGTTTTATGCCTAGAAGAGAGATTGACTTCGCTATTGATGTACTACCGAGTGCTATAGTCATATTTAAGCACCATATAGGATGGCTCCTGCTGAGTTGAATGACCTGAAAAAGTAGTTGCAAGAACAATTAGATAACGGTTCTTGAGACCAAGTGTATCGTCTTGGGTGCTCCCATTGTTAAAAGAAGGTCAGATCACTTAGGCTCTACATTGATTACATAGCTTTGAATAAAATCACCATACACTATCTTGCATCAATGATCTATTCGATCAATAGCAGCAAGCAGTAGTCTTCTCCAAGATTGACATACGGTCCGGTTACCTCAACTTCAGATTAGGAATGAAGACATATCAAAGACAACATTCAGAAAAAGATGAAGGCACTATGAACTCCTAGTGTTTCCTTTTGACCCCACTACTGTGCCTGCTGCATTTTATGGAGTTGATGAATTGGGTTTTCTGAGAATACCTGGACAAGTTTGTAATCATCTTTATTGATGATATATTAGTTTATTCACCTGATATGAAAAAACATCGAGTGCATTTCAGATTAGTTCTTGAGACATCGCGACGACACTAACTTTATGCCAAATTATTCAAGTGTGACTTTTGGCTTCAGGAAGTTGCATTCCTTGGACATGTTGTATTCAAGAATGGTATTCCTGTGGATCCCACAAAGGTGGAGGTTGTTTTGAGTTGGAGTCAACCAAAGAATATCTCAGAAATCCATAGTTTTCTGGATTGGCGGGGTATTACAAGAGATTTTTTCAGAATTTTTCTACGATCTCCTAACCATTGACTCGATTGTTGAGGAATGATGTAAAGTTTGAATGGTCAGAAAAGTGTCAACAAAGCTTTGAAGAGTTAAAGCAAAGATTGACGTCTGCTCCAGTGCTCATGCTACCATTGGGTAGTGTGGATTTGTGGTCTACACTGATGCGTCAGGCTCCAGTTTGAGATGTGTCCTCATGCAGCATGAAAACGTTGTGTCTTATGCATACCGGTAGTTGAAGGTAGCTGAAAGAAATTATCTGACGCACGATCTAGAGCTCACACCGATAGTTTTTGCGTTAAAAATTAGGCATCATTATTTTATATGGAGAGAATTTTGAGGTATTTACTAATCATAAAAGTCTCAAGTATATCTTCTCATAGAAGGAACTGAATATGAGACAAAGGCAATGGATGGAGTTTCTATCAGACTATGATATTTTCATTAACTATCATCTAGGAAAGGCGAATGAAGTCGCCGATGCTCTTAGCAAGAAATATGAAGGGAAACTCGTAAGTATGAAATTGCAATGACAATTAATGAAAGATTTAGAGGAATGGAACACTTTTATTGAAAGAAAGACTAGAGTTCTTATGGCTGGAATGAAGATCCACTCATCATTGATAGAGAAGGTTATCTTGACTCAAAAGGATGTGAATGACCTTCAAAAATTGATAATCGCTTCTCAAAAAGATGGATATGATTTCTCAATCAGGGTAGATGGAGCATTGAGGTTCCGTAATAGATTGTGGATTCCGAATAATGGTAAATTAAGACAAGAGATTCTTGAAGAGGCTCACAGATCTATGTATACATTCACCCCAGTATAACAAAGATGTATAAAGAATTACAATGGATTTTTTGGTGGCAAAAAATGAATAAGGACATTAGAAAATTTGTGTCAGTATGTCTTATTTGTCAATAAGTAAAGATTGAGCACCAGAAGCCTGCAGGACCTTTGCAATCAATAGAGATCCCTGAATGGAAGTGGGAGCATAACACTATGGATTTTTTTCACCACATTGTCAAAGACAAATAAAAGTCTCTTTGATACATTTGAGTGATTGTTGATCGCTTAACGAAATCAATACATTTCTCAGCCATCAGATTGGATCAATCCAAAGAGAGCCTTATTGAAATGTATGTGAATGAGATAGTGAAATTGCATGGTGTGTATTGATCTGTCAGATAGAGACACGAGATATACCTCTCGATTATGGAAAAGCATGTAGGATACTTTTGGTACAAGTTTGAAGTTCAGCACATCATTTCATCCTTAGACTGATGGACAATATGAAAGAACAATTTAGACATTAGAAGATATGTTGAGAGCTTGTACCCTAGACTTTGCTGGAAATTGGGATAGATATTTACCTTTGGTTGAGTTCGCTTATAATAATAGCTATCATGCAAGCATTAAGATGGCTCCTTTTGAAGCATTATACGGTCGACCTTGTAGATCCCCATTGTGCTGGAGAGATGTTGGGGAAAAATACATATTGGGAGCTGAATTAGTCCAAGTATGTACGAAGGGTGTGGAGGTAATTCGGAAGAGACTTTTAACCACTCAGAGTAGACAAAAGTCTTATCCTGATTGTCGAAGGCATGAATTGAATTTTGACGTAGGAGACCATGTGTTCTTAAAGGTTTCTCCTACCAAGGGAGTAGTGTGATTTGACAAAAAGGGAAAATTGAGTCCTAGATATGTGGGACCTTTTGAGATAATAAAGAAAGTTGGAGAAGTAGCATATCAGGTTGCCCTTCTATCTCATTATTCCAAGTTACAAGATTTTTTCATGTATCAATGTTAAGGAAGTATAATCCTGATCCATCGCACGTGATCGAGCATGAAGTTTCGGACATTCAGATGAATCTAACATATGAAGAATGATCAATTCGTATGGTAGACCGTAAAGAGCATCAGTTGCGGTGTCGTATAATCCCGATGATCAAAGTACTCTGGCAGCACCATCAGAGGGAAGCAGAGACGGGTGTTAGAGGACGAAATGCGTCAACATTATCCGCATCTCTTTGGTAGTTGACTTTTTACTGTATAAATTTCGAGGACGAAATTTCCTTAAGCATGGTAGATTGTAACGGATTGTTTTTTAAGATATCTTTTATAAGATAATCAAATAACATGATTAATATTAATAAAAAAGAGATGATAAATTAGCAACAACCTTATCTACTTATCACAATTATCCTTTAATTAAAATTTTTTATTATTGTTGATTATCTCATTATCTGGTACCTATAAAAAGGTATGAAACCCCTCCATTAATCTCACCATATATTGCAAACGTGTGAGGAAGAGAGAGTTCTAGAGAGAGAAAGAAAAAGGAAGTGAGAGAGAGAGATCGTCGACGACATATTTCGTTCTGCCGAAATCGGAGGAGAAACAACGTGGTCATCATAGGCGGAATCACGTCGTCTTTGTCGGTGGGTGGGTTTCTCATGCAAGCAAGGTATGTGTCGAACACATAGGATCATTAAGTGATGTTTTGTGTTGATCCTTGGTTTAAAATTATGATTTATAGACATATGTGTCTAACCCTAGGACAATGATACATATATTCTACGTAAAGTTCTATTTTCTGTTGTGTTTACAAATATGCAAAGAAAATGAATAATGGTCGCGTAAATTGGAATAATATGTTCACTGCAAGAGGGAAAGAAACGTGATTAACGACACTGATTCCAAAAAAATATTGTTGATTGTAAACGTCAACCGTGATGTTATATGATAAAATATGAATTTGTTATTTAACTAAGTCATCTCCAAGTTTATTAAAGGATCGATGTTGAGGTTTAGTATTATTTACTAATTTAGGATGTTATGTTAAGAAACTATTCATTGATAGCTATATTAGTTACAATGGAGAATCTTGAGTTTCTGGATTGTTGTATAGTACAGTAAATTGATATATATCCGTATCAGCATAATTACATTTTCATGTGTCATAATTACGGAGAATGGATCTTATTTCCATTGAAATTGCGTCGTTGAATCGAATTTATACCTCAACTAAATTCTACACTTTTATATCTACCGTGAATGAAGAACCATAAATTTATTAAAAATTAATCTGGATTATTGCCTTCAATCAAGACATGTTTACATAAATCGTGGATCTCTTATCATTAATCAATTTGATGACATTCTTTGATGAACGATTGTTACATACATAATAGGCTACAAATGATTTGGTGAGGTGGTTGATGGAGATCATTACATTAGGCTCGAAAAATGAATAGTAATCGAATCAGCGATCGAAGTGTTTATGTATAATACAATATGGTCATGAGGCAATAAAGTGTACTTTTTGGCTTTATATAAAATTCGAGATGAGCTCTACGCGTATTGACTATAGTATTTGTTTTAAATATGTTACTTCCATAGAAATGATTTAGCCTATGTAATTAAAGTTATAATTTAACCCTCTATCTGTATGTAACAAAACCCATGATAAATTAAAAGGGAAATATTCAGGCAAAATATGTATTCTCCTCATTAGTGAAACAATATTTGCTTAAAGTTCTCGAGATAATTATACAATCTTGGCACCGACTCGAACTAAGGGATCGCAAGGGCCTAAACGGCCAACGCCTTCCGAGGGCGTGAGGTAAAAGATAAGTCCTCTACAGTCGTTGCTGCACTGTCATGTTATGTATCGTTATGAATCGCTTGTGCCGGCGGTAAGCCATCAAAGACATCAAAGCCGCCTAAGAAGTAAACAATCAAGACCACTCCGAACATGAAAAATATTATGGGCATATGTGCAATATATGTTAATATTATGTGCATATATGCAATTATGTTACTGTTATAGACTTATGTATAAGTTCCGTTAAAGTTAAGTGCATGTATGAAACTTATGTCAATGTTATGGACATATATGCAATTTATGTCAATGGTATGTGCATATTTGCCATTTATGGTAAGTTTAAGGGTACATGTGCAATTATGTTATTGTAAAGTGCATATGTGCAACTTATATGAATATTGTGGACATACATGCAAATATGGTAAAACTTACGGGTATATGTGCAAATATGTTATGCCATTCATGATTATGAAGGAAATTTAGTTATGAGCATTAAATAAGTTGATAATGGCTTTCGTGACTTGTTCTCTACGCTAGCCGGCTTGACCCTAACTCGGCATATACTGAGCGCTATGCTCATAACATGTTTTACAAAATATTTGAGGGGAACGTGAGGATTAGATCATTAACGGTTTAAGGGAGACGAAACAATCTTCAAGAAGTAGGATTGGTATGGAACTACTGCGGGTTTGCTTTGGAAGGACGTCTTTTATGGCCACTGGAATAAGGAAATCGTGGATACGATTTCACCTAGTTTATTATCTTTTCTTTAACTAAGGAACTCTTGGAATTGTGACCTTATTATGATTATGGGAAAGTTTTTTTAGTTGGTTCTTTACTGCTCTTGAATGTTGTGATTTATGCTATAAGTAACGATCCCGAGAAGTCCGTTGAGTTCTCGCTTCCGCAACATTCTCGGATGATCAGTTACAGGTGGTATCAGAGTAGGAGTTCCTCTGGGCATAAGATATCCGACCAATTCAAACTTAGGTCCTTTAGTTTTAGAAATAGACATTTGACCATAAATTTCACATGTCATCATTTCAGATGGCCCCTCGTCGTGGGAATGAGACGAATAGAGACCAAGAGTCTTCATCGACCAACAAGATGGCTATGGACATGCAATGACCGATAGCCATAGGACGCACAATTTTTTTGGCTAGCTTAATTAGTACAATACCCTCTATGGTGCAACTTGCATATTTGGAGGTTGTACAAGATTTTTCTGATATTGTCCAGACGACTTTTCAAGTCTTACGCCTAGAAGAGAGATTGACTTCACTATTGATGTACTACCGAGTGCTATAGTCATATTTAAAGCACCATATAGGATGGCTCCTGCTGAGTTGAATGACCTGAAAAAGTAGTTGCAAGAAAAATTAGATAACCGTTCTTGAGACCAAGAGTATAGCCTTGGGTGCTCCCGTTGTTAAAAGAAGGTCAGATCACTTAGGCTCTACATTGATTACATAGCTTTGAATAAAATCACCATATGCTATCTTGCATCAATGATCTATTCGATCAATAGCAGCAAGCAGTAGTCTTCTCCAAGATTGAACTATGGTCCGGTTACATCAACTTCAGATTAGGAATGAAGACATATCAAAGACAACATTCAGAAAAAGATGCAGGCACTATGAATTCCTAGTGTTTCCTTTTGACCTCACAACTGTGCCTGCTGCATTTTATGGAGTTGATGAATTGGGTATTTTGAGAATACCTGGACAAGTTTGTGATCATCTTTCTTGATGATATCTTGGTTTATTCACCTGATATGGAAAAACACCGAGTGTATTTCAGATTAGTTCCTGAGACATCGCGACGACATTAACTTTATGCCAAATTATTCAAGTATGACTTTTGGCTTCAGGAAGTTGCATTCCTTGGTCATGTTGTATTCAAGAATGGTATTCCTGTGGATCCCACGAAGGTGGAGGTTGTTTTGAGTTGGAGTCAACCAAAGAATATCTCAGAAATCCATAGTTTTTTGGATTGGCGGGGTATTACAAGAGATTCATTCAGAATTTTCCTACAATCTCCCTACTATTGACTCGATTGTTGAGGAAGGATGTAAAGTTTGAATGGTCAGAAAAGTGTCAACAAAGCTTTAAAGAGTTAAAGCAAAGATTGATGTCTGCTCCGGTGTTCATGCTACCATTGGGTAGTGGTGGATTTGTGGTCTACATTGATGCATCAGGCTCCATTTTGAGATGTGTCCTCATGCAACATGAAAAATTTGTGTCTTATGCATACCGGTAGTTAAAGGAAGCTGAAAGAAATTATTCGACGCATGATCTAGATCTCACACCGATAGTTTTTGCGTTAAAAATTTGGCATCATTATTTTATGTGGAGAGAAATTTGAGGTATTTACTTATCATAAAAGTCTCAAGTATATCTTCTCGTAGAAGGAACTGAATATGAGACAAAGGCAATGAATGGAGTTTCTATCAGACTATGATATTTTCATCGACTATCATCCAGGAAAGGCGAATGCAGTCGCCGATGCTCTTAGCAAGAAAGATGAAGGGAAACTCGTAAGTATGAAATTGCAATGATAGCAAATGAAAGATTTAGAGGAATGGAACCCTTTTATTGAAAGAAAGACTAGAGTTCTTATGGCTGGAATGAAGATCCACTCATCATTGGTAGAGAAGGTTATCTTGACTCAGAAGGATGTCAATGACCTTCAAAAATTGATAATCGCTTCTCAAAAAGAGGGATATGATTTCTCAATCAGGGTAGATGGAGCATTGAGGTTTCATAATAGATTGTGAATTCCGGATAATGGTAAATTAAGACAAGAGATTCTTGAAGAGGCTCACAGATCTATGTATACCATTCACCCCAGTACAACAAAGATGTATAAAGACTTACAATGGATTTTTTTTGTGGCCAAAAATAAATAAGGACATTGGAAAATTTGTATCAGTATGTCTTATTTGTCAATAAGTAAAGATTGAGCACGGGAAGCCTGCAGGTCCTTTGCGATCAGTAGAGATCCCTGAATGGAAGTGGGAGCATAACACTATGGATTTTTTTCACCACATTGCCAAAGACAAATAAAAGTCTCTTTGATACATTTGAGAGATTGTTGATCGCTTAACGAAATCAGCACATTTCTCACCCATCAGATTGGATCAATCCACAGGAGCCTTATTGAATGTATGTGAATGAGATAGTGCAATTGTATGGTATTCCGGTATCGATCGTGTTAGACAGAGACACGAGATATACCTCTCGATTATAGAAAAGCGCGCAGGATACTTTTGGTACAAGTTTGAAGTTCAACACATCATTTCATCCTCAGACTGATGGACAATCTGAAAGAACAATTCAGACATTAGAAGATATGTTGAGAGCTTGTACCCTAGACTTTGCTGGAAATTGGTATAGATATTTACCTTTGATTGAATTCGCTTATAATAATAGCTATCATGCAAGCATTAAGATGGCTCCTTTTGAAGCATTATATGACCGACCTTGTACATCCCCATTGTGCTGGAGCGATGTTGGGGAAAAATATATATTGGGAGCTGAATTAGTCAAGTATGTACGAAGGGTGTGGAGGTAATTCGGAAGAGACTTTTAACCACTCAGAGTAGACAAAAGTTTTATGCTGATTGTAGAAGGCAGGAAATGAATTTTGAGTAGGTGACCATGTGTTCTTAAAGATTTCTCCTACCAAGGGAGTAGTGTGATTTGGCAAAAAGGAAAAATTGATTCCTAGATATGTGGGACCTTTTGAGATAATAAAGAAAGTGGGAGAAGTAGCATTTCAGGTTGCCCTTCCACCTCATTATTCCATGTTACAAGATGTTTTCATGTATCAATGTTAAGGAAGTATAATCCTGATCCATTGCACGTGATCGAGCATGAAGTTCCGGACATTCAGACGAATCTAACATATGAAGAAAGATCAATTCATATTGTAGACCGCAAAGAGCATCAGTTGCGGCGTCGCATAGTTCCGATGGTCAAAGTACTCTGGCAGCACCATCAGAGGGAAGAAGCGACTTGGGAGTTAGAGGACGAAATGCGTCAACATTATCCGCATCTCTTTGGTAAGTGACTTTTTACAGTATAAATTTCGAGGATGAAATTTCCTTAAGCAGGGTAGATTGTAACGGATTGTTTTTTAAGATAATAAAAAAAGAGACCACAACAAAATGCCCTCATTATCTTTTATAAGATAATCAAATAACAAGATTAATATTATAAAAAAGAGATGATAAATTAGCAACAACCTTATCTACTTATCACAATTATCCTTTAATTAAATTCTTTTTATTATTGTTGATTATCTCATTATTTGGTACCTATAAAAAGGCATGCAACCCCTCCATTAATCTCACCATATATTGCATACACGTGAGGAAGAGAGAGTTCTAGAGAGAGAGAAAGAAAAAGGAAGAGAGAGAGATCATCGACGACATATTTCGTTCTGCCGAAATCGGAGGAGAAACGACGTGGTCATCATAGGCAGAATCACGTCGTCTTTGTCGGTGGGTGGATTTCTCATGCAAGCAAGGTATGTGTCGAACACATAGGATCGTTAAGTGATGTTTTGCGTTGATCTTTGGCTTAAAATTATGACTTATAGACATATGTGTACCCTAGGATAATCATACATATATTCTACGTAAAGTTCTATTTTCTGTTGTGTTTACAATTATGCAAAGAAAATGAATAATGGCCATGTAAATTGGAATATTATGTTCATGGCAAGAGGGAAAGAAACGTGATTAACGACACTGATTCCAATAAATGTATTGTTGATTGTAAACGTCAACCGTGATGTTATATGATAAAATATGATTTGTTATTTAATTAAGTCATCTCCAATTTTATTAAAGGATCGATGTTGAGGTTTAGTATTATTTACTAATTTAGGATGTTATGTTAAGAAACTATTCATTGATAGCTATAATAGTTACAATGGAGAAGTCTTGAGTTTCTGGATTGTTGTAAAGTATAGTCAATTGATATATATATATATATATATATATGTGTGTGTGTATATATATATACATATATATATATACATACATACATATATATATATCCGTATCAGCATAATTACTTTTTCATGTGTCATAATTACGGAGAATGGATCTTATTTCCATTGAAATTGTGTCGTTGAATCGAATTTATACCTTAACTAAATTCTACAATTTTATATCTACCGTGAATGAAAAACCATAAAGTTATTAAAAATTAATATGGATTATTGCCTTCAATCAAGACATGTTCACATAAACTGTGGATCTCTTATCATTAATCAATTTGATGGCATTCTTTGACGAACGATTGTTACATACATAATAGGCTACAAATGATTTGGTGAGGTAGTTAATGGAGATCAATACATTAGGCTCGAAAAATGAAGAGTAATCGAACAAGCGATCGAAGTGTTTATGTATAATACAATATGGTCATGAGGCAATAAAGTGTACTTTTTGGCTTTATATAAAATTCGAAATGAGCTCTACGCATATTGACTATAGTATTTGTTTTAAATATGTTACTTCCGTATAAATGATTTAGCCTATGTAATTAAAGTTATAATTTAACCCTCTATCTGTATGTAACAAAACCCGTGATAAATTAAAAGGGAAAGATTCAAGCAAAATATGTATTCTCCTCATTAGTGAAACAATATTTGCTTAAAGTTCTCAAGATAATTATACACTCTTGGCACCGACTCGAACTAAGGGTTCGTAAGGGCCTAAAGGGCCAACGTCTTCCGAGGGCGTGAGGTAAAAGATAAGTCCTCTACAGTCGTAACTACACTGTCATGTTATGTATCGTTATGAACTGCTTGTGCCGGCGGTAAGCCATCAAAGCCATCAAAGCCGTCCAAAAAGTAACAATCAAGACCACTGTAAAAATGAAAAATATTATGGGCATATGTGCAATATATGTTAATATTATGTGCATATATGCAATTATGTTACTGTTATGGACTTATGTGTAAGTTCCGTTAAAGTTAAGTGCACGTATGAAACTTATGTTAATGTTATGGACATATATGCAATTTATGTCAATGGTATGTGCATATTTGCCATTTATGGTAATTTTAAGGGTACATGTGCAATTATGTTATTGTAAAGTGCATATGTGCAACTTATATGAATATTATGGACATACATGCAAATATGGTAAAACTTACGGGTATATGTGCAAATATGTTATGTCATTCATGGTTATGAAGGAAATTTAGTTATGAGCATTAAATAAGTTGATAATTGCTTTCTTGACTTGTTCTCTACGCTAGCCGGTTTGACCCTAACTTGGCACATACTGAACGTCATGCTAATAACATGTTTTGCAAATTTTTTTAGGGGAACGTGAGGATTAGATCATTAACGGTTTAAGGGAGACGATACAATGTTCAAGAAGTAGGATCGGTATGGAACTACTGCGGGTTTGCTTTGCAAGGACGTTTTTATGTCCACTGGAATAAGGAAATCATGGATACGATTTTACATATTTTATTATCTTTTCTTTAATTAAGAAACTATTGGAATTGTGACCTTAGTATGATTATGGGAAAGTTTTTTTAGTTGATTCTTTACTATCTTTAATAGTTGATTCTTCTCCGCCTAGCTGCAGTCCCTCGACACCAACTTTAGACCCACCTCTGCAGCGCCACCAAGACCTGCTCGTGTGTCGACCGGGCGTCGCCCTCCTCAACTCCTCGCATCGGAGCTGCTTCACCGCATGCACATCACCGCCCGCGAGGTGCCCAGCGCTCCATCCTGTCCGCACGCTCGTCGTACCCCAGCGATCCCCACCGACCATCTCCCTCGCTTCACACCTCCAGTTAGGATGTGTGTCGGCCAACCTCCATGCCCTCGCCTCGAACGCGCGTCACCATCAACTGCCCTTCAGCAGCTTCGCAGAACCCCTGCTCCTTCGCCGTCCACATCGGTTTAATGCGCCGCCGCCTCCACCGTCCACACATTCACCTCTAATCGTCACCCCCTCACGTGTTGAGCAGGTGAGGGAGGGGTAATTTGCGACTGAGACCCTACAAAAGAAGAAAATCGTAAAGCATCTCCACTCGGCACGCCAGTTCATGTGGGGTGGCGTGAAGAATTGCACGAACGCCCTCCACCTTTTAGCCAATCACACGTAGGCCCCGCTCCAACTGGGCACATGCGGTGCACACCCCCCTGGAATATTTGCACAACTACCCTCGCAGGTAGAGGTAATTACACATTTATTTGCATCTTTATTTTATTTCTTATTTCTGTATTTGTGTATTCAACCCTGTGTTTGCATGTTCATTTGAACATTCATTTCACGTTATTTCACCTATTTGAAAATTACATATTGTAGAAAAATCAAGTCTTTATCTATTCATAATTAAGGTTTACTTAATAGAATTAATTTGGTGAAATATTGCATGTTTTACCCAATGTGTAGAGTTTGAGTAGTTCTATTTTATACCCAAAAGTCATCACTTTGCAGGCATAACGAGGTCTTAATAAATTAATTTTTAATTAGATCCTCACTTAGTATTTTTAGGAATTAAAAATTATTCTGGATATGTCTCATGTAGACCTATCTAGGATAAATTGGTTTATGAAAATATTGACTTTTGGTATTTATTAAGATTACATTTGCAAAAATCACCCTGCATTCAAATTTAATTCGTAATTAATTCATTTTGAGTTGAAAAATTCCAAAAGAATTGCAGTAGTTTAGTTTCATCATAATTCAGATTCTAATTTTGGGAATTTTTTAGCATCATTTGATTGAATTTTGCATTTTAACCCTTACTTAGCAAGACCTTCATTCACTTGCATTTAACAAGACCAAAAATATTATTCTCTGAAAACCTAGCATGTATATCGACTTTAAATATATATAAAGAAAAAGTTGCCTCCCTGAGTTCGACCTTGAGCTCGTCCAAGTAAAATAAAAATTACCGCTTGTTATAACTGATATATTAATTAAAATGGTTTTTGATAAATCCGAGTTCGCCCGACTGCAACGAACACATTTATTTTAATCGTTAATTCGGTTGAATTAAGAGGGCGAATTTCGATTTTGTCACTTGCCACTGAAGCTTACAGATTCTACACAAAAACATTTAATCTCTACAAAAGGAACTACTTATTCTACAAAAAGACATGCGAGAATACAATCGCCCACCTCACGTTATGTCGCCAGCACAAAATATGGACAAACTGGATTTTATTTAAATATGATATTACAATTAACTAAATTTTGTATTTTGATATATTAATTGACATGTATAATTAATGCAAAAAATGATAATCAAAATGTTCTTTTAGGCAAATAAATTGATGATTGAATCTAACGGCTACGATCGTTGGCCTTCTTTAAGGATGGAAATACCAAGTCATATTTAAAAGGCCCCCATATATATATATATATATATATAGGGAGAGAGAGAGAGGTTAATGGGGTTGTCCCCTTGGGGCAGCCAACATGGCTACCCCCTCGTCATTTTCGTCATTTTTTAAATTTTTTTCAAAAAATGTCACCATTTATATTCATCACTATATCCCTCCTATATGCCATTCGAATTTTGTTAGAAACAAAGAATTCTATGGCCTCTATCCAGACAATCATTTTTTAACGGTAACATGATATTTTAAATCGATACCATCTCGATGGAGGTCGTACGAGTCTCTGTTTTTGACGAAATTTGAATGACATATAGGAGGAATATAGGGATGAATATACATGGTGATATTTTTTTTTAAAAAAAAGCACCGAAATAAGGGGCGGGGTAGCCATGTTGGTTGCCTCCAGGGGACATCCCCATTAAATCCATATATATATATATATATATATATATATATATGAGAAACATCAAATGAGTTGAGGTCTCACCAATATTATAGAGAGCCCTCAATCTCGTCCTTTTATTTTTTATCATACGGTTGGATCTAATGAGGCATTAATTAAATTAATTTAATGATTGAAAACCTATTTTGGTCATTTTCATCACATTCTAAATATAGAATGTGATAATTATTTGACCTAATATCTCTCCTTCTCTTTCCATTGATTGACGTCCACCTCCCTACTCTCTCACACGATTTATCGTCGACGTGGTGGACGGCGACGGACCTTGCGCGAGATGAGAGGCGACACACACCCCTGGTGGTAGCGTGTTCTCTCCTCCAGGCGGTTGTCGACGGAGGGGCTGAGAGACCGCGATCTGCAAGTGGTAGAGGTTCAAAGAAGAGCAGCGATGGTGGACGCGGAGAGAGACTCCTCTCCTCCGATGGTGGTAGACGTCGACGGTAGCGGACACGGTGGAGATATCGATACAATAAATTGGCAATAAGCATGCATTTGTTAATATCTATTATTTAACAAGTATTTATGCAAAATAAAAGAATAAAGCTTAAAAAAAGAACGAAATATTTAGAATAAATATTGAGTGACCTAAACCCAAGAGAGGGACAAGAATTCGCCTGATTGCCAAATAAAATAAGTAGAGAGAGATAAGGTCACTCTACCTTGTACATATGTATTACTTATGTGTGTATATATATATTCATATATATATATATAATTTACTAATATAAAAATAAGAATAAAATGGTTTTCCTATTTCCTTCTAAAAACAAGACAAAAATTAGAAAAATAAAATAAAAATAAAATAAAAATCTCTCTCACCCTGTACATAACATATATACATATGTATCTTCCCCTATTTAATTTATACTCGTAAGTAAATAATAAAAATAAAACAAAAATATTTGTGTACTCCAAAAATTATGTTTTAAATATAAAATATAAAATTTGGGGTATTTGTGTAAAAATAATAATTTAAAATAATTGTATAAAATATATAGGTATTTTATACTTGTATATAATACAATATACTGTATATAGCATAAATTATTTTTACTAAAAATAAATAAAAATAACAGAAAAATAGTTTAGAAAAAAATAAAGATTTTTCATTTTGTACACCTTTTGATTTAAAAACATTTGCTATTTTTAATTGATTTTACAATTATTTTTGGATTCTTATTTCTGATTGGTAAAGGAGGAATGTTGACCCCGGTCAATCCTGAACTTCCTCGCGTGCGGATCCAGTTTTGGCATCCGTTTCTCCCAATTATCTCGACCGGATCCTGCACCCTCTTGCCCCGATTTGGGCGCTCGCATCTCCCCAGTGGATCTGTGATCCTCGCAGATCCATATGGAGTCGTGGATCGTCCTTGATTCACGTGCTCCAAACTAATCTATCCGGCTACCTGGGGCACCCTATAAATCCATTCCATCGCCTCCCCAGCTAGCTAGCTCACGCCACACCCTTCTCTGCTACCCTAGAAACCTCCGCCTTGGTGACAGCAACCGGAGGCCACCTTCAGTCATCAGAGAGGAGCTGTGTAACCGATGCTCATGTCTCGTGGCCGGAGCACCACCGCGACGAGCCTCCTCCACCAGCCACAGCGAAGTCGAGGCAAAGACCCTATCGTCTGCCTCCAATGGAGCTCAGGATCGTCTTAGGGTGGTCAGGTAACCATTTTACAGTTCCTAGTTCCCTCATCTGTTCAATCCTACATTCGTCTCCTGCCGCATTTCCGCCAGCTCCGACCAGCCGGTCGGAGCCTCGACCCGTTCATTCACTCGTTTCGATCGACATATCCGCTCACCCTCCATCTTCCCTTACCGTCTGATCATCCTGGTCTTGGCTCAGATTGCCAAGATTAGGAGATAGGTCTCATCCATCACCTTCGCCGGAGACCCCCCCCTTCCATTCACCGTCGCTTCTCATTATTTTATGTCCAATAACCCCGATCGGAGTATTCCTCTGAGTTCGAGCTTTATCTTCCAGGCCTTAGCACGCGTGGAGACTACCCAGATTACCTTCGACCACCCTCATTGGAGTTCGCCCAGGTCCCAGCCATCGCCACAGAGATCCGACCGTCAGCGACTCCTTCTGAGCCGGCCATTCGATGTGGAAGGTCCTCACGATACTTTTGGCACCATCAGATCCTTCATCGGAGCCTCCGATCTCCCTCAACACTGTAGCAAAGTTAGTCCCAGCGCAGTCCATCCAGAGGATCCCTTTGCCGTTGGATCGCCCGTATCTTCCTGTCGTCATCACAACCACACGTTTACTTGGAGGTGCCGGACCGTTAGATGTTAGATCTAACGGTCCCGTACTAGCCACGTAGCTGACATCTGACAACTGTCAGATCTGTCGCCTAACGTGTCCAGAGCCGTTCGTCCACGCCCACTCAGCAACTGCCACCTGTCCCTCACGCACAGCTCACGTGTCTGCATGGGTAATTTGCTCACTCTACCCTGTCTTTATTTTAGTCTATAAAATAAAATCACAGTTAGACCATTTTGCAGTTTAGCAGTTGTAGTTTTTCTTATTTGCTTTTTAGTCCTGCTTGTGTGGACCCACGTGCTTTGTAACGTGTTATCTTGGATATTTGCAGTATGTACCTTGGATTTCTTTACTGTTATTGTTTGAAGTTTTAGTTTTCATATATGCAAGTATACTCCTATGCTTGCGGATTTGTGACATGTGCTGATATTAGTGGAGAAATTATAGTTTGGGCCCTAGACTTTTGCCGCGTGTTATTATTTAGCCCGAGGACTTATTTTCTTTGCATTTTGGTCCTTATGAGATGTGTCTCTTATCTTTGATTAAATAAATAGCATTTTAACTCCAAAAATCATGAAATTTTGAGACGTGGCTCCTGCCACTGTGTAGGAATTTTAGTGAATTTTTAGTTTTGTTTTTTTACATTTATTATTTTTAAAATTCAAAAACCTTAAAAAGTGTCACTATTTGTTTTAGAAATCAACTAAAAATATTAAAAAGCTCAAAATATTCTGAAAAATCTTGATTGCTTCTTTTCTCTTGTTTCAATTTCTATCCAGTTTTCACCTTATTTCCATGCATAAAAATCATAAAAATAAAAAAAAAATATTAGAAAAATAAGCAAAAAATCATAAAAAATAAAAAATGTGTTTTCAATTGTTGTAGTTAGGTTTTGTTTTATAGTTTCATATAAAATTACTGCTAGAACTTTATAGGCACTTTCATTAATTTTAATTTGCATTTAGATTCCAGTTGTACATTTCTTCTTGTTTTTGGCCTTTTTGTATTTTTAGAAAATCAACTAAAAACCAGAAAACCCTCATAAAATTCGCAGAAACACTTACGTATTTTAAAAACATAAAAATAATTTTATTGTGAATTTTTGAGTATTTTGCCCTTTAAATAATTGCTTGAAGGTGATTTTTGGCTTTCTCTTTATTCTTTTCCTTACTATAAAAATCATAAAAAAATATTTGAAAATTTAAAAACCACCAAAAAATTGTCATCCTTTTGTATGATTACCTGACTACCTTCTTAGCTTCTGCATTACGTGCTCCTTGTGATCGACCCTGGTAGCTATACCAGGTAAAATAAACTAGCAAGACCGCTTGCCACATTTTGATTGCTTTATTTCTTCCTTTGTTAGTCTGATTTTTCCATTGAGCTCGGTTCGGGTGATTCAGGTTGCAACGACCTTTGATATCACTTAACTTTAGTCGCTCGGGTTGCTCATCAGAATGGCGTCGTTGCCGGGGAGCACGGCTTAGTAGTCAGTTTTCATTGCTTAATTTCCTGCTTTATTTGATATATTTTTAATAAATGTGATCTGAACTATCTTTGTTTCTTTCTTTCTTGCGAGGGCTCGACGAGCGAGGACGACATTCCTAGGAGTGTCGGCGCACTCGAGGAAAGCGGAGGCGACTCGTTTCTCCATCGAGCAGCAGGAGAGCGTAGGGGAGCGGTAGCAGAAGACTACGTAGATCTGAGTAGTTTAGGACTTCTATTATTATTATTGTAATAATACAAGGACTTGGACTTTGAACACTTGGCTTATCGGGTCTATTTCGCCGAGCACCGGTGTGCTCGGGGGACCTCACCGTGGTTTTTCGCCGGTTTTATTTCTACCACATTTACTTCCTGTCTACTTTTCGAAGATTTTGGCCTCTAGACTTAGGATTTTCATTGATTGTGACGTAATTAATTAAGGCCAGCCCTAATTATCTGCCTGCGCCTATAGATCGATTAATTGGACCTTATTAATTAAATCACAAGAAAAAGTTAGTTTAATTAGGATCGAGCCCACGTGCCGTGAGGAACCACATACAACGCTGGCAGGACCCGTTGTGGCGGGCACCGAGTGGTTCCCAAGATTGGCTAGCTACAGTTCTTATTGTGTAGAAATTGCTTCGTCTAAGGCCGATTTCTTCTTGCATCATTGTAGTTTTCATTCTGTCTTTAAATTTATGAACAGATCACCCTGCATGTAGAGAGCTGGAGTCAGGTACGCATTTCTTACTCTGCATGCATCATCGTGTTTGATCGTGCATCGGCTTTTTCGACTTCTCCCTCTATTTTGGACTTAAAATAATCAAGAGAATCGTAAAATTCGTTAGGCATTGTTTGCTTGAAAAATATCTAAAAAAGAAAAACTATAAAATTGGGGTTGCTAAACACACTTGACCCTAAAAGACACCACATTGAAAAATTTGTCTTGGGAGAGCAATCCCCTCCTTGTTTGGTTTGGATGAGCGAGAGAGTGAAGCGCACACTAGGATAGAGCCATACCTGAACTCTTGAAAGACTACCAGTCTTCTATACGGGACAGCCTGTTAGGAGCATTGGGTTCCTACCAGCTCGCTTAATCGCTATGATAGACTTTTTTATCACCTAATAAAATCGACAAGATAAAAGATTGAACCTTTACGGTCACCAACTTGACGTAAGTAGGTGAATTGGGGGTTTGTTTGCCCGATCTTGTGTGTTTTCTATATCTCATCCGCCTTCACTCTCCACATCACCATGATGGGTCGGAGATCCCTTAGGCAGCCTCTGGTTGCACCGCTCTCGAACACTCCGGTCCACTCATCTAAGTTGGTTCGTTAGAACCCAGACTCGCTCTCCGAACCCGAGTTTGACTCCGCCATGTTCCCCCTCCACCAACCTTCTACCAGTCCTAGGTGCCCGAGCAGAGACAACATCAGATGTTTGATCATTTGACGACACCTGAGTTTGGGTCTTTTGCCTTTGCAGAGACTATGGCCAACAGTGAGGAGCGTACTGATGGGCCCAGCCAGACACATACATATGTTCTTGATCATGGCAACATCATCAACACCATGTTAGCCTCACTGGAGACCATGCAGAGACAGATTAGAGATCAGGGGGGCTTTCATGGCCGATATGCGCCGGGAGATGGCTCAGATGTGAGCAGACAGAGAGCAGAACAGAGCCGGTGGAGGTGGAGGACCAGAGATTCCTGAGGGAGGAGAGTCAGAGGAGCCATCACAACCAGCAGCACCTTCACGCCCAATGAGAGAGTTGCACAACCCTGGTGCAACTCTGACCCCCAGATGGATTCAGCTGCCAACCATTCTGGGAGACTTCAAGCTCCCACCTCAAACCATTCAACTACTTCCCAGATTTCATGGGCTTGCCACTGAGGAGCCGCACCTTCATCTCTAGGAGTTTGAGATGATCTTTAGCACGGTCCACGATCGACTCGTGGGCGAGGACACCATCAAGATGATAGCTTTTTCGTTCTCCCTCGTCGAGAGAGTAGCTTATTGGCTAAAGCATTTAGGGAGATACATGACTTCGTGGGAACAACTCCAGACCGAGTACTTTAATAAGTACTATCCACTCGGCCGGACGAATGCAGCGCGGGCCCTCATCAACAACTTCTCCATGCTCCCCAACGAGCAATTTCATGAAGCATGGGATCGATTCAGAGAGCTGATAGACCAGTGTACACATCACGACATATACAAGCCCAACTTAGTGCAGAGTTTCTTTTGTGGGCTGACACCGAAGCTACAGGGGCTCGTGAACGCATCTTGTGGGGGATCCTATTTTGCGAAGGATGATGATCAGGTCTGGGCTATTTATGAGGGGATGTCCGGGAATTACACTGTCATGTCCCAGACCAAACTATACACTCAGGGGAAAACCCATCTACAGGTTGCATACTACTAGAGGATTGCATGGATCGATGCAGGCCCATCGACTTCATCAGCAGCCGCAACACATACAGAGTCATCCGTTGCTGATATGGGGATCATTAGCAAGAAGTTGGATCGCATCGATCTCATTGAGAAGAAGCATTGCTAGGGGATGTCACAGATGGATTAGGTGGCACATATGCTGAGTGACCTGAAGACCCAGATCATGTATCTCCAGGAGGCACAGACGGCTTCTCAGCCCCGTCTCAGGTCACGGGCTGATACCAGCAGTAGCAGCTCGACCCAGCACTCCAGCCAGCCCAGACAGGTTCACCATGTTCAGGCGGAGTCGTTCCAGCAGCTGCAATAGCACTACTTCCAGCCACCACCATCTCAGGATACTCAGATGGTGGTGCATCAGCAGTATCAACCCTGCCAGTCCTTCCCTAACCCCCTTATGAGCAGGAGCCATTGATGGATGTCAGTGGGATTCGGTACGACCGACCTCAGCCTGAGATCTGCCGAGACCATCCCGGATTCCGTTGGTCAGCCGAAGGTGCCTCTTCCCTACAGCAACCTCCAGTTCATTGTAGGCAGTATAGCCAGCAGTGCCAGTTCCCACAGCCACAGCTACAGCTACACTACCGGCAAAGTTCTCGTCCCTATCACCAGGGACAACCGTGGAGGCAGCAGCCTCAGCAGTTCTCTCACAAGTATCCGCTCACCATTCCCAGCATTAGCAGCCTCACTTCCAAAGAGGCCACCCGTTCGGTTCTCATGTGCCAGCCTATGAGAACCTATCTCTTGATGATTTAGCCCGCCTTGTCTCCGAGCAGTAGGTCACTTTCAGACGGGAGATGGACGAGTTCCGTCATGAGGTGAGGGAGATAGTGAAGGGAAAGGTCGTGATGAGTGCACATTATACTAGTATAAGAGTATACAAATTATATAAAAGAAACCCATTAATGTCCGATACATACACCTCAACATCACCTAATTCAGATATTATCGATATTGCAAATACAACAAGAAAATCATCTCTAAAAATGCATAATTAAACTAATGACCAAAATTCTCTCTTCATCAACAAAGCCAATTACTCATTCCAAAACAAATTGCATGATCATTAAAACCAATTTGGCTCTACACAATTTGTTAGTAAGAAATAGAGAGGAAACATTGTGCAAAATTCACATTCTTTATTCCCGCTCCCTTCCCCATACAACACATGGCTCAAAAAATATTTAAGACCCATCACCTCATCCTCCCCATGCAACCATTAAACCCTTGCAATAATGATATTTTGGCTTTATTTGCATGGGATGTCTCCCTATAAAATAATGTCTCCCCATTCTCTTCATTCCCACTCATGCACTCTCCTCTCTATCCCCATTCCCATGCTCTCATTCACGCACTCTTCTCTCACGCCATTCACCTCTCCCCTCACGCACCTCTCCCCTTGTCATTTTCATGCACGTTTACTCTTTTGTTCTCTGTCTCTCTCTCGTTTTCCTTCTCATGTAGGTATAGATGAAGATCTAATATCCGGCTTGGTCCTCCAGCCCGTAGCAGCGGCCGTATGCATCCTCCAGTCCGCACAGCTGTTGCCGGCACTGCAACCACCTGCTGCACGCTTCCCTCCCTCGCGCGGTCTCCTCCTATATGCTTTCCTCGTGCGCGGTTCACTCTAGTCGTGCATCACCGTGTTGTGCGCCCCCTTTCCTCTCGCGGTCTCCTCGTCGCAGTTCACTCTAGCCGTGCACCATCGTGCACCCCAGCAAGCAGCTCGCGCGGTTATCTCCCTCCCGCGCACCCCCACAGCCAGCCCTCCTTCGTCATGACGCCGGATTTCGATAAAGAAGACTCTCTTTCTTATTTTATTTACTTCTTGTAATTTCATCATGATGGTTAAATTTGTTTAAGTTGATTTTGGAAGAAACAATTCTCAATCTTTATATCTTCCTTGCTTTTTTATTGCATTAGTTGTTGTTTAAGTTAAGGTGATAGAATATTTATTTGGGAATATCTTTTGTTGACTCTAGTTTTTCTTTATAACATGCATTGCAATTCTCCATCCTTATTTGATATAACTTTTACTTAGTAATTTTTCTTCCATCTTAATTTGCAATTCACCCCTTCATTTTCTTATTTAGTTGCAATGGCCTCCTTCAATTACTTTAAGTTCTAGAAAGTATTTTCACCATAGATCACATTCTCTCGTATTTTTCTCTCATCGCCATGGAGTAAGATTTGATTTAAGTTTGAAAGAAGAACAAATATCATAAATTTGCTTGGTCCCTGTGGATTCAATCCTCTACTTGTCGCTTACAATTTTTCTGTAATCCGACCATGCTTGTAGTTATAATATTATTTGTTTGATTGTGGTTTTACGTGGAACAACAACGACGTGGTAAAAATAACTTTTTAAACCACGTAAAATCGTGTCAACATTTTGGTGCCGTTGCCGGGGACTTGGCAACATTTGCAGTTTTTTCTTCACTTTCAACTTGTTTTCAATATTCTAATCCGTGCGTTTTTTTATTTCAGGTACTTGAACCCCGAAAAAAAGAAAAAAAATGAAGAATCCATGCATTTTTTTGCAAACTTGTAACTTGTTCTAAGTAAAAAAATCCCCTCCCCCTTCTCGGAAAAGCTCGCCATCAACAGGACAAAACATTACGGATTTAGCGCCAGAAGTGCAGGCACTGTGAGCTTTCTTTTTCACTTAGGCATTCTAAGATTTATATTTCGTGCATTTGTTTGCGCATCGAATTAAACTGAAAAAAATTAAAAAAGAGTTCTTGATTGCATCATCTCTGTGGTCTTCTTCCTCTGATAATCTAATTCATAGACCACCAAAATCGTGCTTGATCATATTAAAAAGATAAGCTTGAAAGGCCACCGCAGTGGCCCGAGCAGAAAGCTGAATGCTTGTTTGATGCACGTGTATGACACAAAAATCACGAGCACATAGAACCCTTGGATAGAGACAAAAATCCCTGGTGCTACGTGGGATTGCAGAGAGAAATCGTAACTCCTCGACGCGTTGGGCACAGGTTCTTGTGGGAAGAGCAGATCTAACGATCTGAGTACCAACCCTGGATCCCATAGCCGGATTAGGACATCGATTTCTCACAATCTTCCACACCCACCTCATCCTTAAGGACTCTAATTTCTCTGAAAACTTTTGTTGAATCACTAAACTAAAATCGAAAAGATAACCGCTTCCGCGGCAATTTTTGTGTGAGTTGGTGAATCAACAAATTGTTCGGTGTATTGTGCTGTGAATGTTAGGTCGTAGGTCTCTGAAAAATCCATTTCAACAATCTTTAGATTACGACCCTATCCGTCTCCTTCGACTGAGAAATCTGAAAATTCACCTAACCTAGGAGACATGGGAGCAGAGAAACCGAACACCATGGACCTCATCTTCCAACAGCTACAACTTTTGAGAGAAGAGAATGCGACAATCCGACATACCGTAGCTCCTCTCATCCTACCACCACCCATCAGCACGCGTTATTTCTCTGCAGCAGAGGACACAGTCCATTGGGTCCAAAATCACACCCAGCCCAAACAGCTGATTGAGCCCTTACTAAGACAACCAACCTCAGCTGTGGATTTTGATGCTTTCACCCAGGCCATTCAGCAATTGGCTGTAACACAACAAAAGTCCAATCAAGCCAATACACCAAGTGAGAGACCCAACATACTTGAACGATCGTTCTTGACCACTACCAAGGAACATTTTGACTGTGAAGATGAGAAAGTGGAATTGAAAATCAATGATGAAAATATTCCCGTGGATCATGTCACCCCTACTTCTGGTGACTCTGAAATTGAGGACTGTGGATGGATAGAGAACGGTGTTATTCTTGATGATTTTGCCCCCATCCATCTCAATAAAGACCCTCTGGAGGTTAGTCTGAATACTTCACAACTCATTCATAAGGACATGTCTCATCTAGACTCTGCACTTGAAGCCCCACCATGTCCACTCACTGATCGGGAAATTTTTGAATTAGATGAAGCCTGGGAAACACTAAATACTGATCTCAAATTAACTTCAGCCCTGGGTATGCTAAAGATGAAGACATATTTTGATGATAGCATTGATCCTTCCTCATACGATTTTGAAAGTTATGAACCTCGGTGTATTAATGATATCGATTGATCTGAAACAAAAGTTGAAATTGAGGATGATGACACTTATGTTGAATGGGAAGAAGAAACAGAAGGAGATATACCATTTGATGTTGATTCCCGATGTGATTTTTCAATTATGGAAAGTACAGATTTAGAGTTGAAATCTGAGGACATATAAGACAATGAGTTGACGTCTTCATGCACCAAAACTCCCTTCCAACCAATACATGATGATATGTGATGAAGCCACATTTCATCATCTTTATTCTATGATTTTGGCATCAAAAACCCTAGCAAATGCCTGTAAATAGCCTTAATTTCTTCATCTTAGCATTCATGCATGTGCATCCAATTAGTGTATAAAATATTGTAATTAAAGCCAAAATTATAGAATAGATAAAAGTAAAGAAAAAGAATAAAATATTGTAAATATTTTATGACCCGAAACCCCGAGACCTAGGCATCTTGATGAATAGGTCGACAAGGAATAAAGTAGGGGGAGATAAGGGCAAGACACAATCAAAATACCTATACTTATTGATTCATTCTTTATTCATTTTGGGACCTATTTTTGGTTCCACTTTTTATACATCAAATAAAGAAACTTTGTACATGAAAGTTGTAGATAATTAAATAAAAAAACTACAAAATTGATTTCACTGAAAAAGAATACACAGATAAAAAGTTATGGTCTGAATAAAAATCCAGAATCCCAACTTCCCAGACCAGTATCTCACAACTGAAAACTCCAAATGCAGTAAACTCACCTTTAATTGTATATAGAAGAAAATAATCTATTTAATGGTGGGTGGTTTCGCATTTGGCGGAGCTACGGTTTGAAAGTTGAGTTTTTGACCCACATTGTACAACTGTACTGATTAAAATATTCCATTTATTATTTATTCATTATTTGTATATTTTTATTTTTTTATAATTATATAAATATTACTTATGATAATTATGTGCATTAAAATCAGAATAAAAATGCAAAGAAAACTCAAAATAAAAATACTTGTATATACAAAACCTAGGTATTATACCTATACCCATACCTATATAAAGTATACTTATATTTTCTTTAAAATACAAAACACATCAAAAAAATAAAATAAAAATATTTCTAAGTGTATAAAAGTATTATATAAATTTATAAAATAATAAATAGAAATAAAGAAATTAAAAGTACCAAAATAAAAAAAAGAATAAAATATATAGGTAATATACCTATAAGGGGCATAATAGGCAACTCATAAAAATATATTCCATAAAAATAATTAAAAATCATAATAAAATAATAAATAAAATAGTAAATATTTTTTATTTTATAACCTAAAAATAGTAAAATCATTTTTCGATTTTTAATTGAATTTACAAAGGTTTTTCGAGGGTTTTTCCTGGTTGGTCCACGTGGACCAACCAGGTGGCGCCCCCAGTTGACCCCGGTCAACTGGTCGCCTTCCCCCCTGCGCCCGTTGTCAGAGTTGGTTTTCGAGCCAATTTCTTGGCTTTTTCGCAACCAAACTTTTCACCCTTTCGACTCGATTTCTTCTGCAAATCTCTTCCTCGATCATCCACCTTGCCCGCCCCATGACTACATTGGGCCGAGGACCAGCGATTGCTCCAATCTTCATTGATCTTTGAGCCCCTGTCACCTTCGGTCAAACCACTTAAAATGAACCCCCGACTTTCGATTCAAAATGGAGTCCCTTCGGTCTACCCCTCATCACCTCTCTTGTGCTCTGTGGATTCTTGGAGGTGACAGCTCCACCGTGAGCCCCTCAGCCAAGGCGTACGAGGTCGGAGACGTCTCCACCACCTCCCGCAACACCGGCGGTCGAGGTACACCCTTTCCTCTGGTTCCGGCCATTGAAGGCCCCCTCTCCCCTATTTTTCATTTGCATTATGTTAGCCATAGTCTAAATATCAAAACCCCTAAAAAAGATCGAAGTTTCATCGTGTGATTCGCCCAATCCCATTTCCTCGCCGGAGCGCAACTCCGGCCGAGCACTACCCCATCGTTCCTTGCTACATCTCCACCCTCTCGAGGTCCAGGCAGTTTGCCCTGGACCTCCTAACCATTTTTTGCAGGTCAACGCGCTTTGACTCGCGCCTGGAGGCCATTTTGGAGCCTCGCCGGAGCTCGCGAAGCCCCCCAGCTCCGCCGACCGCCAGCGAGCACCTCGGCCTTCGCCGTGGACTTTTGAAGCCCCCAGGAGGAAGAGCAGACCTCCAGGAGGCTCCACGTCCATTTTGAAGCTCAACTGCCACCGGAGACCGGAGATCTCGGGCGGAGAAGCTCGCCCTCGTTGGCGTTCTTCGATGTTCTTGGTCCTAGCCTCCGCACCGTTGGATCGTGGAGAAGCCCCAGATTGCACAGCATCCGTCCGATCATCAGAGCCAACCACTGTCGGATCTCATCTGAGATCTAATCTCAGACGTCGAAGCCGAATCGTCATCGCGCATCCAGGAAGCGCCGCGTGTCAAGTGAACGGCCCACTACCGTTCGATCTCCTGAGCGAGGGATTTTTGCATGTATAGCCTCGCGACTTTTGTGATTTTCTTTAGTCCTGAAACTTTAAATCGTAGTTTAAAATTTTTGTAAAATTTGCATGTAGACCATTAGACTTTCCGTATATACAAATAGGTCCTCTACCACATCACCTCACGTAACCTGTTCACGTGAGGTGTGGGCATTTTGCAAGGAGGCCCTCGGCCCTTTTATTATTTCGTTCAGTACCAGGAGTTGTAGTTTAAATGTTAAATTTTTGTGAAAATTGCAAGTTACCCCCAGAGGTTTCTGATATCACACTTAGGTCCCTGCCAGGCGCGTGCAAGTCACGCACCCTGGTGGACATTTTACGCCGACACCCCTGCGGGTTTGAGGATTTGTAATTGGTTCATCAATTTGAATATCAAGTGTCATATTTTTGTGGAAAATTGCTTGTATGCCCCTGGACTTTTGTGTATTTGCATATATACCCCTGCCAGGCTGTGATATTTTTGTAAACTTGTCTGATTTATTTAAGGCTTCATTTTAATTCGAAAATTTCTCAAAAATTCAAGTTAAGCTCCTGTTCACTTGCACTTTCACGCCATATTTTTGCATTGCATTTTTATTGCATTTTCATATTTATTAAAAATCAAAAACATGCATTTATTTCATTGTTTGCATTAGAAAACCCATAAAATTATAAAAACGTTTTGAAAAATTCCAAAAAAATTATATTTTGTTTGTCTTATCATATTTTAGTGTCAGTCCAAAAACCACTAAAAATTTCAAAAGAAAAACCTTAAAAATTCGAAAATACTCAAAAACTTCTAAAACATCTTAAAAATTATAAGAAATTCCAAAAATTGCAAACTCAGTTCTTGTAGGTTCTACATTTTATCCTCTTTATTGCAAAAATAGTTTGAAAAAATTTTTGGCTGTTTGATATTTTTAATTCCCATTTTACCCCCAGCCAGTAGTTAATTCCCTGTTTTCCTTTATTTTGCTATTCAAAAATACCAAAAATATTTTGAAAAAACTCCCAAAAATCACAAAAATAGTATAAAACTCTAAAAAAGCCAAACAGATTTTATTTCCTGATTTTTGCCTATTTTTAGCTATTTTTATAAATACCTTATCTTCCTTTTTATTACATTGTGTATATATATTCTATTATTGAAAAAGAAAATAGAAAAATACAAAATATAAAATATAAAAATCAGAAAATTAAAAATCAAACTATAAAATTAAAAATTAAATTAAAATAAAATAAATTAAAAATTAAAAACCCACAAAAAATATTTGCTTGGCATTAGTTTAGACAACACTTCACATTCACACACACACACATCTGTTTGATCTACCCTATTTGCTCCATGTGTTTGAACTCTCTGCATACTTGCTTGCTATACATCTTTTGTGCAGAGTTAAAAATAAATTTTAACTCCACATTTATTTCTTATTGCTTGATCTATAGTGTGGGTTAATTGTTGATTAAATTCAGATCTTGATTGGTCAACACTTCGACTGTTTTCCCGCCTTGTGAGGAATACAAGACCGGTTGATTTTTGGGTTTATCAAATGGCACCGTTGCCGGGGAGCAACAGCGAGTAGTCATATTTTTGCTTGATTGTGTTTGTTGTCTTCACTATTGCTTGCTCTTTTATCTCTCTTGATTTTGATCTACATTGTTGAGCTTTCTGACCACTCTTTGTCTTGACTTCTTGCGAGGGACCGCGGAGCGAGGCGGATCGCCTAGGGGATCCGAAGCAACCACGTGAAGCAGAGCCGGATTTTCTTAAGCCAAGCCGGCAGGAGAGAGCAGGAGGAGTGAGAGAGTAGTAGTTAGCTTGCATTTTATTTTGTGAGAGAGTGACTATTAATTTGTAATAATACAAGACTTAGACACTTGAACTTCCGGGCCCAATTTCCGGGTGTTTGTTCACCCGGGGGCTCACCGCGATTTTTGACGAGTTTTCCACCGCTGTCATTTTCCGATTTTGTTTTCATTTTTCATTTCTTTTGTAGATTGAGCCCTTAGTTCTAAGCCTGCTTGTTCGATTAGATTAGGTCCAAACACACTAATAACCATTGCATGCACCTATAGCTCGAATTTGGACTTAGTTTAATTAAAACAGTTAACTCATCTTCTTAGATCCGCCGCGCCGCGAGCCCTCCCAATCAAGCGCTACTCCTGAACTCGATGTGTCGAAAAGAGGAGGGGGGTCTAGCCCGGACTCTTAGGATCGAGGATTGGTGATTAACTTGTGGTTCTTCACGCTAACAGTTTCCTATCTTAGGACGATTTCCGCATTGCATACCGGCATGTAGTTAGGTTTACAAATTTCTGCTTTGCATCCCGCATGGAGAGAGCTGGGATTCGTTGTAAGTCTTCTTACTTTGCATCCATCATTTAGGCACAAAGGTGAGATTTCCATCTTTGTGTCGACTTGCACGGCTTTTCCGACTCTATTCTCCCTCTGTTTGGACAAAGTAGGATCAAGAAAATACAAAAACCCTTAGGCGCTTGTTTGAAATTACTCAAAATAAGCGATAACACCAAAAAAATTAAAAAAGGGACTGCTAAGAAAACCTTGACCAAAAATAAAATTGGTAATTGGATTCATTGATTGGGGAGAGTCACATCCTCACTTGTTTTCAGGTTGCATGGGAAGGTCTCCTTCCAAGTGAGTTGAGTGCTTCGTAAGGATTAGATCCCAAATCCCAGCTTGTGGATGCCTTGTGTATCGCCTGGATTTCCGAAGTATTGGCGCTTCTATCGTACGTGGACGAGTAGGGCTTGGTCAACAGTGGTGACTCTCTATTGTGTAGAGCATCGACCTTGTCCGAAGTATCGAGCCTAGGCCACGCCTTCACGGGGGTGTCTGTCTCATCGTCTCGCATCCGAGTAGGTTCTTGCACGCTCACGGGTGATTCTGTTGCGAGCGAGTTCGGAAGTATCGGTTTCTCCTATTGGCTTCCTTTCTCTATTTCTTTGGCTGAGTAGGGATCCAGGAAGGGTTACAAGGACCTCAAAAAGCGCAAGCTACAGGTTACATAGGAGGAGGACAAGTACGGGATACTCTTCCGGCAGTACTCTCTCTCCTTTAGGCGTAGCGCTCTAAGGACTCGTTACAAGATAAATTCCTGAATTCAAGCTAAAACTGACAAGATAAAAGCCGAACCTTCACGACTTCATGTGTTGAGTTGGTGAACTTACCCCTGTTTTGTGTTTGATTGCTAGTTATATTTAGGTCAAGATCAAAAACACATCACAATCGTGCACAATTTTGCCCCCTCTTCCTCATTTCTCAAAGCCTTCCTCTTCTCAATAATCAAGATGATGGGACGAAGATCTCTTAGGCCGACCTTGTTGGCACCGCTATCCAGCACTCCTCCTCATTCATCTAGGACAACCTCGGAGAGTCCGCTCTCCGAGCCTGAGTTTACTTCCACCCTGTTCCCCCTTGATCACCCTTCTCATTCTCCTTCTATCAGTCCAATAGTTTCAGAATTCAGTGCATCGCAGAGTTCTGGGCATTCGACATCACCTGAGATGGCCTCTTTTGCTTTTTCAGAGAATCCCGAGATGGCTGACAGAGGCGAGCATCCAGATGACCAAGAGCACCCTCCATACTTCATTGATCAAGCCACCATCAACAATTCACTTCTAGCATCCCTGGAGACCATGCAGAGGCAGATTCATGACTAGGGTACCTTCATGGGTGACCTCATGCGACAGATAGCACAGATGAGAGAAAACCGACCTGGGGGCGATGGTGGAGGAGGAGATGGACCTGATGCAGGAGGAGGTGATCCCGACGCTGAGAGACCGCCACAGACTATCATGAGGGAATTACATAGTCCAGCAGCATCCCTCACTCATCGTTGGATCAGACTTCCGCCTATCCATGGAGATTTCGAGCTTCGGCCCCATACCATTCAGCTTCTACCCAAATTCCACGGGCTGCCGACCGAAGAGCCATACCTCCACCTCCAAGAATTTGAGATTGATATGCAGCACGATCCATGATAGGCTGATGACCGAGGATACGATCAAGATGATCACCTTCCCATTCTCCTTGGTTGACAGAGCCGCATATTGGCTCAAACACCTGGGGCGATTCATCGACACCTGGGCAAATCTCCGGACCGCGTATCTTAAGAAATACTACCCTCTCGGCCGGACGAATGCAACTAGAGCCATGATCAACAACTTTGTCATGATCCCAAATGAACAGTTCCATGAAGCTTGGGATCGATTCAGAGAGCTCATTGACCGATGTCCACATCACGATATATCCAAGCCCAATCTAGTTCAAAGCTTCTTTTGTGGGTTGACACCAGAGCTGTAGGGGCTTGTCAACTACTCTTGCGGTGGGTCCTACTTTTCAAAGGGTGAAGACGAAGTTTGGGCCATCTACGAAGGCATGGCAGAGAACTCCACCGTCATGGCCCAAGCCCGTGTTTACACACAACAGAAGCCCCCACAAGGAGCGGGATCATTCCATAGGATCGCCCGCATCGATGCCGGTCCCAACACTTCATCGACAGCCGCAACCCAAGCCGAATCAGCCGCAGCCGACATGGGCATAATCAGTGAGAAACTGGACCGTCTCAAGATCCTCGAGAAGAAACAGATGCAAGGCATGGCCCAGATGGACCAAATCGCCAAGACGATGAGCGACCTAAAGACGCAGATCCTTTGCGTCCAGGAGGCACAGACTTCTTCCCAACAGCCTCCCAGGTCACGGGCTGACCCCAGTAGTAGCAGCTCCAACCAACCTTCTGCCTCGTACCGCCAGGTTAACCACATCCAGGCAGAGCCGGTTCCACTGCTACAGTACTACCCAGCACAGCTGTCATCTCCGGACACTCCGATGGTGGTATATCAGCCAGAGCAGCCACTGGCAGTTCTCCCTCCACCCTCCTTTGAGCAGGCACCATTGATGGAAGTCAATGGGATTTAATACAACCGGTACCCTCAACCTGGGATTCATCGCGACCACCCAGGATTCCGTTGGGGCAACGGTGGCTCCTCATCCCAGCAACAGAATCCTGCTCAAGGACAGCAGAACAGCCAGCAACCACAGCAGCAGCCCCAGTACGCCCATCAGCAGCAATACCAGAGTGGTCCTCGTCCCACCTATCAGGGACAGCAGTGGAGGCAGCGACAGCAGCCTCATCAAGCTTATTCCCAGCCTACCCAGAACTATCCATACCACCAGCAGCAGCAACCGCCCCATTTCCAGCAGGGAAACCCATCCGGTTCTCAAGCCCCCGCTTTTGAGAACCCAGCTCTTGATGATCTTGCCCGCTTGCTCTCCGAACAGCGAGAATCCTTCAGGCAAGAAATGGATGAATTCCGTCAGGAGATGCGGGAAATAATCAAAGGCAAGGCCGCCATACCCGCTCAGATTGAACCCAACCCGAACAATCTGAAAAGGAAGTCTGAGCAGGTAGAGTTTACAGAGGATACCTCTCCTAGTGACTATTTGAGTGACATATCTTCTTCTTTGTATGATGCTGATTTTGTGATTACTAGGAGCGGTAGGATGCCAGCCGGCGGCGCCTCATCTGAGCGACAGCCACATGCAAAATCCAGAGCGCCATATGAGCCAGGTAGCGGTGCTGATGCCGCTAATGACGACATTGATGATGGTGGTGCTGAAGCCACCAAGGATGGAGATCCCGACGACGGTGTTGATGCCGTCGTGATACCAGATGCAGACGGTGGTGCTGATGCCACCATTTTGGATACCGAGACGGAGCGCGGTGCTGATGCCGCGAAGACAGGTGCCAGTGGTGGTACTGAGGCCACCACATCTACTTTTGTTGAGCTCCCCTCTGTGATGTTACCACCTTTTGTACCTATGGACTGTGGTAACAAGAAGAAAAACAAAAATATGAATAAAGGAAAGGTTTCTGTTCACATTGTGGATCCATATGTGTTGAATGATGATGATTGTATGGATTCTCCTCCTTCACAGGCACAGGGACCTATTCTTAGTCCTCCATCTGCGGAGGCCCCTACCATCCCCTTCCCTGAGGCACTCCGTCGGGCGAAGGGGAATAAAAGAGAAAATCCAAAAAAAGATCAGCAGGTAGAGTTCAACAATCAGATGATAGACAGATTCCACATTCAGCTGACTCTACAAGAAGCACTTGAGCACATCCCCCTCTTCAAAAAGAACTTGAAGGAGAAAACTACAGTCCGCAGGAAGAGGAGGAATCACAGAGATCAAATCCATGTGCTCACTCATTCCACTTGATGCACTATTCAGAACAAACTGCCAGCCAAGAGACCAGACACAGGAGCCCCCTATGTCAGATGCGAGATTCAGGAGCAGCAGTTTGATCGTACTTTGTTAGACAACGGCTTTTCAATTAACCTTCTTCCGGCAGCCTTACTCGACCAATTCGAGTTTGGTCCTCTTCTTAGGAGCAGGACGGTCCTTCAGTTTGCTGATAGGTCGACTAAGAGGCCGAAGGGGTTATTGAAAGACGTGGTCGTTACCATTCAGAGCCTGAAATTCCCCGTGGACTTCGTTTTGTTGGATATGGAGATCCCTGAGTCGGTAACCGATGCCCCCATCATACTCGGACGTCCATTCTTGGCCACAGCCAAGGTGGTGACCGATCATGATTGTGGGAGGGTATGTTTTCACGTAGAGGGAGAAACCATACAAATAGAACGATCGAAGAAACAAGAGCCAGAGAACTAGAATGCTTAGAGCAGTCCAGCGAAGCCACGCAGATGACAGAGGAGGAGCTAGACATCCACCGGGAGTGTGATTTTGTGATGACAGATGATGAATCTAACTGGACAGATCTTGTAGCACCGACCCTCGCCTTGCCTACAGATTCATTATATCTAAAGCTTATGGCAGCCGAGATCTTGGAGAGCACACCCCTAGACAAGGATACACCTGAGGCTGACAGTGCTGGGACGAGTGGTGCTGATGATTTTCATTCTTGCTCATCTTCTTCTGATCCCTCGGACTCAGACATTGATTGGGATGATTTTGATGACTATTTGCCTTATCTGATTCCTTCCGAGCCAACAGCCATGACAGAGTGCGAGCCAGTGCAGTTTATTGATGATTCAGCAGGCTGCCCTTCGTCAGAGATTAATGCAGAGCGAGAGTTCTCCCATGCAGACCTGGTCGCCTTCACACAGACATATCAGAAGCCAGATCTGCCACCTCCCAGTTGTCCAGAACTGAAACCTCTGCCGCAGTCGTTGAAGTATAGATTCCTTGCGGGTGAGCCAGATATGCACCCAGTCATTATCTCAGCAGGTTTAACTGGAGAGCAAGAATCTCGTCTGATGGAGGTTCTTGAAAGAAACCGTAAGGCGATAGAATGGAGTATAGTTGATCTCCAGGGGATTAGTCCGGCTCTGTGCTCCCACCACATCTATCTTGAGGATGACGCTCGGCCGTCGCGTGAGTTCCAGCGACGGTTGAACCCGAATCTTCGAGACGTAGTCATGAAAGAAATTTCAAAGTGGTGGAGCACCGATTTTATCTACCCCATCTCCGACTCTAAATGGGTTAGTCCGTTACATGTGGTGCCCAAGAAGACGGGTATCACTAGAGTTGTCAATGAGTCTGGAGAGGAGATCGCTACCCGAGTACCCACTTCTTGGAGGGTCTGTGTGAACTACAGACGATTGAATGAGGCCACCAAGAAGGATCACTTCCCGCTGCCATTCATTGATCAGATTATCGATCGGCTAGTTGGGAAGAGTCATTATTGTTTCCTTGACGGGTACTCCGGATACAACCAAGTGGCCATTGCACCCGAAGACCAGGAGAAAACGACATTCACCTGTCTGTTTGGGACTTATGCTTTCAGACGGATGCCCTTCGGTCTATGTAACGCTCCGACGACATTCCAAAGGTGCATGTTGTCCATATTCTCGGACATGGTGGGTGACTGTTTGGAGGTCTTCATGGATGACTTCTCGGTCTATGGCAACATGTTTGATGCTTGTCTTGACTGCCTAGACCGTGTGCTTCAACGCTGCATTGAGGTCAACCTCGTATTGTCTTGGGAGAAGAGTCACTTCATGGTGACTCAAGGGACGGTCCTTGGTCATATCGTCTCCAACAGGGGCATGGAGGTTGATCCGGCCAAGGTGGATATCATCAGAAAACTCAATCCACCGTCCAATTTGCGTCAGTTGCGGTCTTTTTTGGGGCATGTCGGTTTCTACCGACGGTTCATTCAGGACTTCAGTTGTATTGACCGACCGCTTACTGATTTGCTGACAAAAGACACCGAGTTCGTTGTCAATGATAAGTGTCTTGCGTCTTTTGAGACTCTCAAAGATATGGTTGTTTCAGCTCATGTCCTTCAGCCACTCGATTGGTCTCTTCCATTCGAGATCATGACGGATGCTTCAGATTTTGCCGTTGGGGCTGTGCTTGGACAGAGGAGGGATGGATTGTCGTTTGCCATTCACTACGCCAACCAGACTTTGGATGCCGCTCAGCGGAATTACACTGTGACTGAGAAAGAGATGCTGGCCGTAGTCTTTGCTTTGGATAAGTACATATCATATATTCTCGGATCTAGAGTGACCATTTACACCGATCACACCGCCATCCGGTACTTAATGGCCAAGAAGGATGCCAAAGCACGTCTTACCAGATGGATCCTTCTACTCCAGGAATTCGATATTGAGATTAAGGACAAGCCTGGAGTCAAGAATGTGGTGGCGGATCATCTCTCCAGATCAGAGAATCTTGAGGAATCTGAGCCCAGCGCACCTATCACAGAGACATTTCCAGATGAGGTGATCTTGGCGGTCGCCTCACTCCCATGGTATGCCGACTTTGTAAACTATCTTGTTGCCAAGACGGTCCCTCAGGGTTGGCCCAGGCAGAAACTTGAGACCTTCCTAGCTAAGGCCAAGTTTTACCATTGGGAGGATCCCGTCCTTTATCATGAAGGAGGGGATAGCATCTGGAGGAGGTGCATTCCTCAAGAAGAGCAGCATAGCGTCCTCACATATTGCCACAAGCTTGAGGCAGGAGGACATCATTCTGGAAAAAGAACAGCACAGAAGGTGCTTCAATCCGGCCTATGGTGGCCTACTCTCTTCAAGGATTCTGATGAGTTTGTGAAGAGATGTACTGAATGTCAGAAGATGGGAACCTGCGGACAGAGAGACATGATGCCCATGCAACCCATTCACTTTTGTGAGGTTTTTGATGCATGGGGGATTGATTTCATGGGCCCATTTCCTAAGAGTCAGGGATTCGAGCATATTTTGCTCGCTGTGGATTATGTCAGTCGATGGGTTGAGGCCATTCCTGCCCGAGCCGTAGATGCGAAAATCGTGTGCAAATTCTTGAGGAGAAATATCATTTCACGGTTCGGGGTACCGAGAGTCTTGATTTCAGACGGGGGGTCTCATTTCATCAATGACAAGGTTAGGGCCCTTGCAGACGAGTTCGGCATTGACCATCGGGTTGCCACGCCGTATCACCCTCAGACTAATGGTCTTGCCGAAGTATCGAACCGGGAGATAAAAGCTATCTTGCAGAAGGTTGTCCGCCCAGACCGAAAGGATTGGTCACAACTTTTGGACTCGGTCTTGTGGGCCTATCGGACTTCCTTCAAGAATCCATTGGGAACATCTCCCTTTCGACTCGTCTATGGCAAGCCTTGCCATTTGCCAGTGGAAATCAAGCACAAATCCTTTTGGGCAGTCACTGAGTTACTGTTAGATCCCGAGAGCATAGGAGAACAGAGAAGAGTAGAGTTGGCAGCCCTGGAGGAACTGAGAGACACAGCTTTTTCAAACAGCCTACAGTACAAAGAGAAAGTAAAGACATGGCATGATTCCCATATCAGCCATAAACAGTTTGAGCCAGATCAGAGAGTATGGTTGTTTGATTCCAAGCTGAAATTATTCCCAAGAAAATTACAGAGCAAGTGGAAAGGTCCATACGTGGTCAGGAAGGTACACGACAATGGCATCATCGACATATCCGAACTGTCATCTTCTTCCACAATCCGTGTCAATGGTCAACGCCTGAAACTATATCTAGATCATGATCCGCCGACCATTGACGTTGCCCCCATTCTTCTGGTATGAGATGTGTTCTTTGACTCATATCATTTGCATCTCATACATGGTGATCAAGTCCATCTTCCGCTGTACAGATCCATCTGTTCATATCACTCTTTCAGCTATGATTTATTTTCTTATTTTCTTCTTTTCCTCTTTTATTTTCTTTATCTATCAAAAAGGTGCCGCCCTTGTAGAAAGTTTTCCATACTTAGGACGTACTTTGTCCTAAGTATAGGGGGGTGTGCACCATGAGTTTCTTCTATTCATTTCGATCCTCTCCATTGTCTCCTCTTCTTGTATATACTTAGGGATATTTTACCCTAAGTATAGGGGGAGACAATCTGAGTACGATTTGTTGATTCCCACCCTTGACCCTCCTTGCAGTGTGTACAGTCTGTTATACTTAGGATTATTTGATCCTAAGTATAGGGGGGACGGTCGACTTCTCATTGGTTTATTCATTCATCTCTTATTTATTCTTTAGACTTGCCTATACTTAGTACGATTTCTGTCTTCTCTTTTCTCTCCGATCTATGTGGACATAGCTCAAGCTAAGTATAGGGGGGTCGTATATACTATGTATATACTTTAGCCATAACTCGTACTTTCGTATTTTTTTAATAATAAGGCTAATAATTCTTTAAAACTTCATTAAAATCCCTAACAAAAAGGTGTTTTGTTCCTAAAATTCTTTTTTTTTGTATATACTAATTAATAAATCATGTGAAAATATTTTTTGCAAAACGTTTGAAAAATAGTTTGAAAATCCTTGTGAAAAATCTTTTGAAAACTATGTTGAAAAATGTTTTTTTACATGTTTTCAACCTTTGTAAAAATGTGTGATTTGTAAAATTTCTTTTTCTTTGTGTAAAATAAAAGTTTGAAAAATGATTTGCAAATGGTTTGAAAAATGGTTGCAAAAACATTTTGAAAATCTATATATATTGTTTTGAAAACCTTTGCAAAATGATTTTCAAATGTGTGTACATGTTTGTAAAAATGTTTGTAAAAATTATTTTGGACTATAGTTTTCAAAAATTGTTTGAAAAGCTTGTGTCAAAAAGTTTGAGGAATACATACATCAAACCAAAAAAATCCATTATACATACATATATATATATATATATATAACTGAGCACTTACCCTGTAAATTCTTAAAATCCACGTCTTGTAGATATAAGAAGCACTCCCGTGTACATAGTTTTCACCTAACTTTTAGCCAAAAAAAAACTTTTTGTTTTCAAAAATCTCAAAAACATTTGCAAAATTAAAATCCAAAAACATTTGAAAAACTTTTCAAAAATCTAACAAAATGCATATGCATCATCTTTTCAAAAACCCATAAAAAGTTCAAAATCTTTGAAAATTGCATCACAAAAATATTTTCTGCATAGCATGAGCATTTTTCGGATTGAGTTTGATAGTTGAACAAGTCTAAGTAAAATCCAGAGATTGGAGCTTGATTGGGCCTTAAAATCTACCTAATAACAGGAACCTTATAGGAACTGGGTTTGAGGTACTTCAGGTCTAGTTGACTTAATTCTTTGAGGATCATGGGACTTGGTTCAATGGGTTCTTGACTGCCTAAGTAGAGTATTTTGGAGCACACGCACGACTCTTGTTGATAATGACCTAACTTGGACACCTGCACCTTTCACATGGCTCAACTCAGAGACGCACACAAGTGGAAACATTTGTCCTCCTCTAGGGAGGGAAGTGCACCCCAACCCGTCCAGTAATTAGGAAGTCTAAGGCAGGAGACTGTGGGTTGCGATAAAGCTTCAAAAGAGGGATAGTCTACTGGCTCAAGAGGAAAAACTCCTTATGTAAATGCTGTTGTGAATAGTATCAAAAAAAAAGTTCAGGCACGTACAAAAATAAAAAGCCTGCAAAGTATGTACAAATGTGTAAAGTCAATAAGCAAGCTTGAGTTCCAAAGTCATATCATGTGAGCCTGCAACATGATGACTTGACTACACTGGTCTTGCATCCCAGGATAGGTAGCTACACTGGCTACCATCCATTCTTCTCTTCACCCCCTTCTCTTGAGCTGGTTGCCACTTGAACTTAGAAGGGAATACCCCGCTCCTCGAGGATGGAGTTGTTGGATTGGGGAATCATTGGGTTGTCGTACTGGAGAAGTCGGTCTCTTTGTCATTCTAAGTTGGGAAGAGCCACCATCACTTACACTGTACGAGTCAGATTCATAGTCGTAAGAGTTTGCGTATGAGTTGAAGTATTTCTGACCTGGCTATTGAGGAGACTTGGACAGAGTTTTGGGATTCTCAGGGACTGTTGGATTTCAAATTCGGTTATCACTAAGGTTCCGCTCGCACTAAAATTACAAAGGGTCCGACTTAAGCTCCAAACTTTGATTTTGTGAAGACAAGTTCGATGATCAAATAAAATCCAAATTTCTTCTTTTTCTTTTCTTTATTTTTCTTTTTGCACTTATTGCATAAGTGTTTGCTAGGGACTAGCAAAGGTAAAGTATAGGGGGATGATGAAGCCACATTTCATCATCTTTATTCTATCATTTTGGCATCAAAAACCCTAGCAAATGCCTGTAAATAGCCTTAATTTCTTCATCTTAGCATTCATGCATGTACATCCAATTAGTGTATAAAATACTGTAAATAAGGCCAGAATTATAGAATAAATAAAAGAAAAAGAATAAAATATTGTAAATATTTTATGACCCGAAACCCCGAGATCTAGGCATCTTGATGAATAGGTCGACAAGGAATAAAGTAGGGGGAGATAAGGGCCAGACATTGTCAAAATACCTATACTTATTGATTCATTCTTTATTCATTTTGGGACCTATTTTTAGTTCCACTTTTTATGCATCAAATAAAGAAACTTTGTACATGAAAGTTGTAGATAATTAAATAAAGAAAACTACAAAATTGATTTCACTGAAAAAGAATACACAGATAAAAAGCTATGGTCTGAATAAAAATCCAGAATCCCAACTTCCCAGACCAGTATCTCACAACTGAAAACTCCAAATGCAGTAAACTCACCTTTAATTGTATATAGAAGAAAATAATCTATTTAATGGTGGTGGTTTCGCATTTGGCGGAGCTACGGTTTGAAAGTTGAGTTTTGGACCCACATTGTACAGTTGTACTGATTAAAATATTCCATTTATTATTTATTCATTATTTGTATATTTTTATTTGGAAAAAATGGGGCTGCCCCCGCTCCATTTTTCGGCGTTTTTTTATTTTTTTGAAAAATAAAACCATGTATATTCATCCATATATCCCTCATATATGCCATTCGAATTTCGTCAGAAACAGAGACTCCTACGGCCTCCATCTCGATGGTATCGATTTAAAAAAATCCTGTTACCGTTAAAAAATTATTGTCCGGATGGAGGCCGTAGGAGTCTCTGTTTCTGATGAAATTCGAATGGTATATAGGAGGAATATAGGGATGAATGTACATGGTGTTATTTTTCAAAAAAAAATAAAACAATTTGTCCAAATAAGGCGGGGGCAGCCACATATGACCCTTTTTATTTTTTTATAATTATGTAAATATTACTTATAATAAATATGTACATTAAAATAAGAATAAAAATGCAAAGAAAACTCAAAATAAAAATACTTGTATATACAAAACCTAGGTATTATACCTATACCCATACCTATATAAAGTATACTTATATTTTCTTTAAAATACAAAACACATCAGAAAAATAAAATAAAAATATTTCTAAGTGTATAAAAGTATTATATAAATTTATAAAATATTAAATAGAATTAAAGAAATTAAAAGTACCAAAATAAAAATAAAAGAATAAAATATATAGGTAATATACCTATAAGGGGAATAATAGGCAACTCATAAAAATATATTCCATAAAAATAATTAAAAATCATAATAAAATACTACATAAAATAATAAATATTTTTTATTTTATAACCTAAAAATAATAAAATCATTTTTTGATTTTTTATTGAATTTACAAAGGTTTTTCGAGGGGTTTTTCCTGGTTGGTCCACGTGGACCAACCAGGTGGCGCCCCCAGTTGACCCCGGTCAACTGGTCGCCTTCCCCCCTGCGCCCGTTGTCAGAGTTGGTTTTCGAGCCAATTTCTTGGCTTTTTCGCAACCAAATTTTTCACCCTTTCAACTCGATTTCTTCTGCAAATCTCTTCCTCGATCATCCACCTTGCCCGCCCCATGATTACATTGGGCCGAGGACCAGCGATTGCTCCAATCTTCGTTGATCTTTGAGCCCCTGTCACCTTAGGTCAAACCACTTAAAATGAACCCCCAACTTTCAATTCAAAATGGAGTCCCTTCGGTCCACCCCTCATCGCATCTCTTGTGCTCTATGGATTCTTGGAGGTGACAGCTCCACTGTGAGCCCCTCAGCCAAGGCGTACGGGGTCGGAGACGTCTCCACCACCTCCCGCAACACCGGCGGTCGAGGTACACCCTTTCCTCTGGTTCCGACCATTGAGGGCCCCCTCTCCCATATTTTTCATTTGCATTATGTTAGCCATAGTCTAAATATCAAAACCCCTCAAGAAGATCGAAGTTTCATCGTGTGATTCGCCCAATCCCATTTCCTCGCCGGAGCGCAACTCCGGCCGAGCACCACCCCATCGTTCCTCGCTACATCTCCACCCTCTCGAGGTCCAGGCAGTTTGCCCTGGACCTCCTAACCATTTTTTGCAGGTCAACACGCTTTGACTCGCGCCTGGAGGCCATTTTGGAGCCTCGCCGGAGCTGGCGAATCCTCCCAACTCCGCCGATCGCCAGCGAGCACCTCGACCTTTACCGTGGTCTTTTGAAGCCCCTAAGATGAAGAGAAGACCTCCAGGAGGCTCCACGTCCATTTTGAAGCTCAACTGCCATCGGAGACCAGAGATCTCGGGCGAAGAAGCTCGCCCTCGCCGGCATTCTTCGTTGTTCTTGGTCCTAGCCTCCGCACCGTTGGATCGTGGAGAAGCCCGAGATTGCACAGCATCCGTCCGATCATCAGAGCCAACCACTGTCGGATCTCATCTGAGATCTAATCTCAGACGTCGAAGCCGAATCATCATCACGCATCCAGGAAGCGTCACATGTCAAGTGAACGGCCCACTGCCGTTCGATCTCCTGAGCGAGGGATTTTTGCAAGTATAGCCTCGCGACTTTTGTGATTTTCTTTTAGTCCTGAAACTTTAAATCGTAGTTTAAAATTTTTGTAAAATTTGCATGTAGACCCTTAGACTTTCCGTATCTACACATAGGTCCTCTGCCACGTCTCCTCACGTGACCTGTTCACGTGAGGTGTGGGCATTTTGCAAGGAGTCCCTCAGCCCTTTTATTATTTCGTTTCTGTACCAGGAGTTGTAGTTTAAATGTTAAACTTTTATGAAAATTGCAAGTTAGTCCCCAGAGGTTTCTGATATCACACTTAGGTCCCTGCCAGGCGCGTACAAGTCACGCGCCCTGGTGGACATTTTGTGCCGACACCCCTGTGGGTTTGAGGATTTGTAATTGGTCCATCAATTTGAATATCAAGTGTCATATTTTTGTGGAAAATTGCTTGTATGCCCCTAGACTTTTGTGTATTTGCATATATACCCCTATCAGGCTGTGATATTTTTGTAAAGTTGTCTGATTTATTTAAGGCTTCATTTTAATTCGAAAAATTCTCAAAAATTCAAGTTAAGCTCCTGTTCACGCCATATTTTTGCATTGCATTTTTATTGCATTTTCATATTTATTAAAAATCAAAAACATTCATTTATTTCACTGTTTGTATTAGAAAACCCATAAAAACTATAAAAACGTTTTGAAAAATTCCAAAAAAATATATTTTATTTGTCTTATCATATTTTAATGTCAGTCCAAAAATCACTAAAAATTTCAAAAGAAAAACCTTAAAAATTCGAAAATACTCAAAAACTTCTAAAACATCTTAAAAATTATAGAAAATCCCAAAAATTGCAAACTTAGTTCCTGTAGGTTCTATATTTTATCCTCTTTATTGCAAAAATAGTTTGGAAAAATTTTGTGGCTGTTTGATATTTTTAATTCCCATTTTACCCCTAGCCAGTAGTTAATTCCATGTTTTCCTTTATTTTGCTATTCAAAAATACCAAAAATATTTTGAAAAAACTCCCAAAAATCACAAAAACAGTATAAAACTATAAAAAAGCTAAAAATATTTTATTTCCTGATTTTTGCCTATTTTTACCTATTTTTATAAATACCTTATCTTCCTTTTTATTACATTGTATATATATTCTATTATTAAAAAAGAAAATAGAAAATACAAAATATAAACTATAAAAATCAGAAAATTAAAAATCAAAATACAAAATTAAAAATTAAATTAAAATAAAAAAATTAAAAATTAAAAACCCACAAAAAAATATTTGCTTGGCATTAGTGTAGGCAACACTTCACATTCCCACACACACACACACATCTGTTTGATCTACCATGTTTGCTCCCTGTGTTCGAACTCTCTGCATACTTGCTTGCTATACATCTTTTGTGCAGAGTTAAAAATAAATTTTAACTCCACATTTATTTCTTATTGCTTGATCTATAGTGTGGGTTAATTGTTGATTAAATTCAGATCCTGATTGGTCAACACTTCGACTGTGTTCCCGCCTTGTGAGGAATACAAGACCGATCGATTTTTGGGTTTATCAATATGCTGAAGATTTTTTACGATGACTCATTCAAAGATGAAATTTCCAATTCCATTACCCCCACCACAAGGAAAGAAGATCAAATCAATTCAGTTGATGGTTATATGAATACATCTTCTACTACCGAGTCTGATCAGAGTGATTTTTTATTCTCTGATCCTTTTTGGGATGATACCGAGGAACTACTCAAAATAATCGAAGAAAATCATCCATTAGCCAATATTCCCTCTCTCCTAGCCTCTGAATCTCCTAATCATATGTCTTGGAAAGAATCATCTTTGTGGCTCAAGAAGAGAACTGAAATTAAATTCACAATAGATGCCACCGAGGATAGCCATGATGATTATTTGAGGGAAATGATGATTTATCACAATATACGGAGGACCTCACGGAGGAATCAATTCTTGATCATGTAGAGATCAACTTCAATACATCATATCTGGTCTATGAGCCCTTCACTAGTCCACCCATTTCCCTCCCATCACATCCAATCCAAGATCAAACCGATTCATCTCTCATTCCGATTCATCAACCAATTAATGTCTTCAACGTATTAATGAGAGCACACATTTATCAAATTCATCAACCGCACTCTCACATATGGGTCAGGATATCCGTATCATATCAAGAGTTTCATTTGGGTTTTCTGAATACAATTTCTGCACTCACACGTAACACTGGATACTCTTGATAAGCTGAATCGTCGAGTTGGGACGTTAAACCAACAACATTTTGTGGGTCCACACCCATAGGTATCTTTTCCTTTCTTTATATCCTTCTCTTTACTACATTGCATTAGATAAGTATGGAGGTCCACCTCCACACTTCACAAAAAAACCAAAAATACATTTTACATTTCACATCCCTTTTGATCCTCCTATTACACATTGTCTTCACCATGAGGACATGGTTGCTGTTAAGTATGGGGGGTGTCTGCATAATTTTTAAAATTGCATACTTTTTAAAAAATAAAAAAAAACTTCAAAAATTTTGCTAAATTTCACCTAAAATAATATATTTTCAAAAAGCAAGAAAACCACTACAAATGCGTCCTTCCTAGTTTTATCCGTTCTTTTGAGAATTCAGCTCTTCATTGCATAGATCATAGATTGAGGTTGAGTTGACCCTAATCCACTTAACTTCATTAGAATTTCACTAGGCATGAGTTTGTAAGCTTTCTTCAGGCCCATGTGGACTTTATTCTCTCAGTTCCTCTAACTCTACTGGTGAATGAACTTCTGTATCTAAATCGATCACCTGGGCAACTAGTAGCACTCTTAAACTCTTCAGTGGATATTAAGCAACTGCACATTGCACTTAGCTTGATTGAGTTTATTTTACGAGATACAATTACAAACTAGTTGAGGTGAGGAGTTGTCCTCTTGGTTGTGCCAATGCCTGAACCTTATCTATAGCCAATGAAGGAACTTGACTCAGGGGCAACATGATCTCTCTAGTCTAAATATGTCAGCAAATAAGCCAGTATCGTGCCTCTAAAGTCAATATTAAGTCGATACTACCTTTTGATGCCAAACCCAAAACAAAAACACCACAAAAAGGCATATCACAATACAAATGCCAAAAATCACCAATCATGCAAAGATGTGTGAAGAAAAAGCAATGAAAGAAGACCACCAAATAATCCTTCTCCACCATAAAGCCGTGGTAGCAGCCCAATGATGCTACCTAAATTCTTAAAAGAGGCCCAAAGAGGCCCAGGGTTATGCTCTGCAAAAGGAAAAGAATGAGAGCAACAGACCAAAGCGGTCTACGGAAAACCCCAAAAGTTAAGTCCCATTTTCCAAAGAATTATGACCTACTTTTTATGCTGACATACTTGGGTGAAAAGAGAATATGCCCGAATTCAGGTAAGGTCTGAGGCTATATGTGTAGGGAATCATTCGATACCTTGATAGATTGTGTTGTTAGCTCGTTATCTTGACTCATGAAAGCTAAACTATCACTAACACTGGTTATATCCATTCAAAGTCAAAGAGAATACTTGTTTCTTAGGGATGAGCTGACCTGATCGACCTTCTGAAACCATGTCTGATTTTGTTGGAACTGAGAGGCTGTTGAAACTATAAAACTCAAGTCAAGTCGACAATTCGAACAAATCATAAATCCATGGGTCGACTCTACTGAAGTTTGTGTATTTGTGTGGTTAAGAACTGAAAACGCGAAGACTTTGTGGATATGTCTGCTGCAAACCCTCACCAGATCTATCTTGGCTATTCTCCTTGTCCTGCATTATTACTTGTATTTTTCTTGCTCGGGAATAGCAAGATTTAAGCATGGGGGTGTGATGAGTGCACATTATACTAGTATAAGAGTATACAAATTACATAAAAGAAACCCATTAATGTCAGATACATACACCTCAACATCACCTAATTCAGATATTATCGATATTGCAAATACAACAAGAAAATCATCTCTAAATGAAACATTGTGCAAAATTCACATTCTTTATTCCCTCTCCCTTCCCCATACAACACATGGCTCAAAAAATATTTAAGACCCATCACCTCATCTTCCCCATTCAACCATTAAACCCTTGCAATAATGATATTTTGGCTTTATTTGCATGGGATGTCTCCCTATAAAATAATGTCTCCCCATTCTCTTCATTCCTACTCACGCACTCTTCTCTCAAGCCATTCTCCTCTCTATACCCATTCCCATGCTCTCATTCACGCACTCTTCTCTCATGCCATTCACCTCTCCCCTCATGCACCTCTCCCCTTGTCATTTTCATGCACGCTTACTCTTTTGTTCTCTCTCTCTCTCTCATTTTCCTTCTCATGCAGGTATAGATGAAGATCTGATATCCAGCTTGGTCCTCCAGCCCGTAGCAGCGGCCTTATGCATCCTCTAGTCCGCACAGCTGTTGCGGGCACTGCAACCACCTGCTGCACGTTTCCCTCCCTCGCGCGGTCTCCTCCTGTATGCTTTCCTCGTACGCGGTTCACTCTAGTCGTGCATCACCGTGCTATGCGCCCCCTTTCCTCTCGCGGTCTCCTCGTCGCAGTTCACTCTAGCCATGCACCACCGTGCACCCCAACAAGCAGCTCGCGCGGTTATCTCCCTCCCGCGCACCCCCGCGGCCAGCCCTTCTTCGTCGTGACGCCGGATTCCGATAGAGAAGACTCTCTTTCTTACTTATTTACTTCTTTTAATTTCATCATGATGGTTAAATTTGTTTAAATTGATTTGGAAGAAACAATTCTCAATCTTTATATCTTCCTTGCTTTTTTGTTGCATTAGTTGTTGTTTAAGTTAAGGTGATAGAATGTTTATTTGGGAATATCCTTTGTTGACTCTAGTTTTTCTTTATAACATGTATTGCAATTCTCCATCCTTATTTGATATAACTTTTACTTAGTAATTTTTCTTCCATCTTAATTTGCAATTCACCCCTTCATTTTCTTATTTAGTTGCATTCATGCCCTCCTTCAATTACTTTAAGTTCTAGAAAGTATTTTCACCATAGATCACATTCTCTCATATTTTTCTCTCATCGCCATGGAGTAAGATTTGATTTAAGTTTGAAAGAAGAATAAATATCGCAAATTAGCTTGGTCCCTGTGGATTCGATCCTCTACTTGCCGCTTACAATTTTTCTGTAATCCGACCATGCTTGTAGTTGTAATATTATTTGTTTGATTGCAGTTTTACGTGGAACAATAACGACGTGGTAAAAACAACTTTTTAAACCATGTAAAACCGTGTCAACAGGCCGTCATAACCGCTCAGATCGATCCCAATTCGAACAATCTGAAGAGGAAGTTAGAGCATGTAGAGTTTACAGAGATTATCACTCCTAGTGACTCACTTGGTGATATTCTGTGTACACTTTTGATGCTGACTTTGTTACACTTAGGAGCGGTAGGATGCCAGCTGACGGTGCATCGTCTGAGCAACGACACCATGAGGACTCAAGAGCGTCAGATGAGGAGGAAAGCGGTGCTGATACCACTCATGATGACGTTGATGACGGTGATGTTGATGCCACCAAGGGTGTAGACCTAGTTGTCGGTACTGAGGCCGTCACTTCACCAGATGCAGGAGGTGGTGTTGATGCCACCAGAGATGATGATGCTGAGCCAGAGTGCGGTACTGATGTTGCAAGTCCAGATGCCGGAGGTGGTACTGAGGCCACCCATTCTATTCCTGTTACATTTCCTTCTGTTACTGTAACTCGGTACTATTCTGGAAAATCTAATAAAGGAAAGTGTTATTTATTTGTGAGTCCATCTGCGATGCATGGAGATATTTGTATGGACTCTGTTTCATCATAGCATCAGGAACCCATTCCTAGCCATCCATCTGAAGAGGGCTCAACCATTCCCTTCCCTGAAGCACTCCGCTTGGCTAAGGGGACTAAAAAAGAAAATCCAAAAAATCTCAACAGCTAGAGTTCAGCCAGCAGATGATAGACAGATTTCAGATTTAGCAGACTCTATAGGAGGCCTTGGAGCATATCCCTCTCTTCTAGAGGAACCTTAGAGAGAAGACCATTATTCGTAGGAAGAAAAGGAACCATCATTCATAGATCCATGTGCTCACTCGTGCTACCTACTTCACCATCCAGAACCGTCTGCCGGCCAAGAGGGCAGATGCAGGAGCTCCCTATGTCATATGTCACATCCATGAGCAGAGGTTCGATCGGACTCTATTAGACAGCAACTCTTTTATTAACCTACTTCGGGTAGCCCTACGCGAGAGATTCAAGTTTGTCCCTCTTCGACAGAGCAGGACGGTCCTTCAGTTTGCTAATCGATCTGTCAAGAGGATGAAGGGGTTGTTGAAGGACGTGGTCGTCACAATTCAGGGCCTGAAATTCCCTGTGGACTTCGTTGTGTTGGACATGGAGATCCCTGAGTTTGTGACCGATACCCCCATCATTTTAGGATGCCCATTATTGGCCACAGCCAATGCAGTGTCCGATCATGATAGCGGGAAGGTATATTTTCGTGTTGATGGCAAGAGTATCCAAATAGAGATGATTGATGAGACTAGAACGCGAGATTCAGCATGCTCAGAGCAGCTTAGTGATTCAGAGCAGATGATAGGGGCAGAGCGAGACATCCACCAGGAGTGTGATTTTGTGATCACAGATGACGAAGCCACTTGGTCAAGCCTCATTTCACGAGCTATCCTCTCACACTCAGATTCCATTAATTTCCAGATTCCAGCAGAGGAGAGATTGGAGAGCACACTCTTGGAAGAGGACACATTTGAGGCTGCCGACCGCGTTTAGGATAACGAGGCAGTTGATATTTGTGTTGATTCAGATCCAGATCCCTCGGAGTCAGATATTGATTGGGCAGAGTTTGATGAGTTGATTCCATGTCTGATTCCTATAGAGCTAGCAACTAGGGTGGAGACGGATCCTATTCAGAGTACAGAGACACCGGCAGAGCAGTCTTCACCGGATTTTCATGATCAGCGAGAGTTCTCCCATGTAGATTTGGTTGCTTTCACTCAGACTTTTCAGAGGCCAGATTTGCCAGCACCCAGTTGTCCAGAGCTGAAGCCCTTACCGTAATCGTTAAAGTATATATTCCTTGCGGGAGAGCATGAGATGCACCCAGTCCTTATCTCAGCATATTTAACTGGAGAGCAAGAATCACGTTTGATAGAGTTTATTGAAAGGAATCGGAAGGCGATAGGATGGAGTGTAGCTAATCTCCAGGGGATAAGTTCGGCCCTGTGCTCCGACCATATCTATCTCGAAGAGGACGCGAAGCTGTCACGTGAGTTCCAGCGACGGCTGAACCCGAACCTTCGAGAGGTTGTCATGAAGGAAATCTCGAAATGATGGAGCGCCGATTTTATCTACCCCATCTCTGACTCCAAGTGGGTTAGTCCATTACATGTGGTGCCCAAGAAGTCAGGCATCATTACAGTTGTGAGCGAGTCTGGAGAGTAGATAGCTACCTAGGTACCCACTTCTTGGAGGGTCTGTGTGGACTACAGACGATTGAATCAGGCCACCAAGAAGGATCTTTTTCCGCCGCCTTTTATTGATCGGATTATAGAGAAGCTAGTTGGGAAGAGTCACTACTGGTATCTTGACGGATACTCCGGCTACAATCAGGTGGCCATTACGCCAGAAGACCAGGACAAAACTACATTCACCTGTCCCTTTGGGACCTATGCTTTCAGACGGATGCCCTTTGGTCTATGTAACACCCCGACGACATTCCAAAGGTGCATGTTGTCCATCTTTTCGGATATGGTGGGTTATTGCTTAGAGGTCCTCATGGATGACTTTTCGGTCTATGGCGATAGGTTTGATGCTTGTCTTGATTGCCTAGACCTCATCCTTCAACGATGCATCTAAGTCCATCTTGTATTATTCTGGGAGAAGAGCCACTTCATGGTGACGCAAGGGACGACGCTTGGTTATATTATCTCCAATAGGGACATGGAGGTTGATTCGTCCAAGGTGGATATCATTAGGAAACTCAATCCACCGTCCAACTTATGACCGTTACAGTCTTTTCTGGGGCACGTCCGTTCTACCAACGATTCATTCGTGATTTCAGTAGTATTGCCCGACTGTTGACTGATTTGCTGACCAAAGACACCGAGTTCATTGTAGATGATAAGTGTCTTGCGTCGCTTAAGACTCTTAAGAGTCTAATTGTTGAGGCTCCTGTCCTCCAGCCACCTGATTGGTCTCTCCCATTCGAGATCATGACGGATGCCTCCGATTTTGCTGTAGGGGTCGTGCTGGGATAGAGGAGGGATGGAGTGCCTTTTGCCATTCACTACGCTAGCCGCACATTGGATGCCGCACAACAGAACTATACAGTCGCGGAGAAGGAGATGCTAGCCCTACTTTTTGCCTTGGATAAGTTCATATCATATATCATTGGATCTAGAGTGACTATCTTTACTGACCATACCTGCATCATGTACCTCATGGCAAAGAAGGATGCCAAAGAGAGATTGACTAGAAGGATCCTTCTACTCCAGGAGTTTGATATTGAGATTAAGGATAAGCCTGGAGTTAAAAATGTGGTGGTGGATCATCTCTCTCAATTAGAGCATCTTGAGGAATCCGAGCAGCTTGATCCTATTTCTGAGACCTTCCCAGATGAGGCGATCCTTTCTATTGCCACGCTCCCATGGTACGCCGACATTCTGAACTATCTTGTTGCCAAGAAAGTTCCCAAGGTTGGCCCAAGCAACGACTTGAGACCTGCCTAGCGAAGGCCAAGTCTTACCATTGGGAGGATCCCATCCTTTATCATGAAGGAGGGGATAACATCTGGCGATGGTGCATTCCTCAGGAGGAGCACTATGGCGTCCACACCTACTGCCACAAGTTGGAGGCAAGAGGACATCACTCTCGGAGGAGAATGGCACAGAAAGTGCTCCAATCCGACCCATGGTGGCCTACTCTCTTCAAGGATTCTGATGAATTCATGAAGAGATGTACTGACTGTCAGAGGATGGACACTTGTGGACAACGTGACATGATGCCGATACAGCCCATTCACTTCTATGAGGTTTTTGATGCACGGGGAATTGATTTCATGGGTCCATTCCCTAAGAGCCAGGGATTCAAGTACACTCTGTTGACCGTTGATTATGTGTGTCGTTGGGTTGAGGCCATCCCCGCCCGAACCGCAGATGCTAGGATTGTTTGCAGATTTTTGAGGAAGCATATCATTTCACGGTTCGAGTACCTCGAGTTTTGATATCTGACGGGGGTCTCATTTCATCAATGACAAGGTAAAGGCCCTTTCTAGCGAGTTCAACATTGACCATCGAGTAGACACTCCATATCATCGTCAGACCAATGGTATTGCTAAAGTTTCGAATAGGGATATCAAGACTATATTGCAGAAGGTTGTCCGCCCTGACCGAAAGGATTGGTCACAACTTTTGGACTCAATCTTGTGGGCATACTGGACATCCTTCAAGATTCCTTTGGGTACATCTCCCTTTCGCCTCGTTTATGGCAAGCCCTGCCATTTACCTGTTGAGATTAGGCACAAGTCACTTTGGGCTATCACAGATATATTATTGGATCCAGTGAGTATAGGAGATCAAAGGAAGGCAGAATTGGCAGCCCTGGAGGAGCTTAGAGATACAACCTTTTTTAGAAGTCTACATTACAAGAAGCGAGTGAAGGAGTGGCATGATTCTCATATCAGCCACAAGCAGTTTGAGCCAGATCAGAGAGTATGGTTGTTTGATGCCAGGCTTAGATTATTTCCAAGGAAGTTGCAGAGCAAGGAGCAGGGACCATACCTAGTCCGAAAGGTACATGACAATGGAAGCATTGACACATCTGAAAGTTCACCTGATTCTACCTTTCTTGTTAATGGGAAGCGGCTCAATTCATATCTAGATCATGAGCCACTGATCGTTGACGTCGCCCCTATTCATTTTGTGTGAGATGTGGCCTTTGATTCAAATCTAGTGCATCTCATGCCTAATTATCATTGTTTTCCGCCTTGTATAGATCCAGATGTCCATATCATACCTTTCTTCAGTCCAATATCCCATTTGCATCTTATGATTATGTTATACTTAGAGTGTACTTTACCCTAAGTATAGGGGAGGTGTTGGACTCTTGAGTATTCTTTTGATTCTTTTTACCTCTACTTTGCTGCCTATACTTAGGGACCTCTCGCCCTAAGTATAGGGGAGGTAAACCCTGTACAATTTTTCACTCGGATTTCTCTTTATGTACAGTATGCTATATTTAGGATTACTTTATTCTAAGTATAGGGGGAAACACTGAGATCCTTTCATTCTTTGATTCGTCGTTGTAATATACCATTCCTTTTCACTTCCCTATACTAAGCACGAGTTATGTCTTCTTCATCGCTCTCGATCCACGCTAAGGACATCGTTCGAGCTAAGTATATGGGGGTGTCGTATATATTTCATATATACTTTATCCATAACTCATACTTTGTGTGAGTGTGTTAATAAATAAAAATGGCTAAAACCATTTATATAAAAAAACCATAAAAATATAAAAATTTTCCTTGTACGTAAAATCCTTTCTTGCACATAAATAGCTATTTATAAAAAGTATTTTTGTACATTTTTTTGTAAAAATGTTTTGTGTAAAGAGTTTGTAAATACTTTGATATCAAAATTATGTATATAGTAAAAATTTTTAGGTAAAATGTTTGAAAAACAAAATTTTGCAAAAATCCTTGTGTAAATGTGTGTAAATATTCGGCAAAACTTCTGCATTCATGCATCATTCATTCAAAAAAATTTCAAAATTTTGCACATCTTCCAAAAACATGGATAAAAAGATTTTTGTATATATGTGTACAGTTTTTCTGAATCATAGTTGCCATTTAAACTAGCCTGGAATTAAATTGGAAGATGGAGCTTGGTGAAGACCTTAATCCACCTAATTCTAAGAAGAACTATATAGGACTTAGGGTTAAGACTTTTCAGGTCCATTTGGGACTTAATTCTTTGAGTCCACTAGGCTATGATCATATGCCATCTTGATGAGCCTAAGTAGAACACTTAACAACGCACACATGACTCTCACAGACAATGGATTTACTAGCACCAGCACCTTACACATAGCTCTCTAGATGAGGTGGTGAGGAGGCAGTCTTCTTTGGCTTGGGGTAGCATATGAGGGTAGTACTTCTAGGCAGAACCTCTCTTCTTCTTTTAGTGAAGGAAGCGTCTCAACTTGGTCTGGTGGTGTTGAGGTCTAAAGACAGGAGTTGTGGGTTGCAATAAAGCTTCAAAAGAGGGATAGTCTACTGGCTCAAGAGGAAAAACTCCTTATGTATATATGCTGCACCATATAGATATATTGTACATATGCTCATAAAAAATGTGCAAAGAAAGAAAAACTCGAAAAAAGTGGTGGGTCTGATTGAAAATAAAATACCTACCGGAGTGTATATAGTCAAATAAAGCAAAGCTTATGTTACCCATTCTCATATCATGAAGCTTGCAGCGGGAGACTTAACTACACTAGTTGGACTCCCAAGGATACATGGTTACACTGGTCATGGTCCATTCTCTTCATCCTCCTCTTCTTGAGTCGGTTGAACTTGAACTTAGAAGGGAATACCCCGTTCCTCGAGGAAAGAGTTGCCAGACTAGGGCATTAGAGTTACCTTAGGGGGGTGTTACTTTGCCATTTTTGAGGTGGGGAGCTACATATCACTTACACAGTACAAGAAAAGATTCGTGGTCATTAAAGTTTGTGTATGTAGACTTGTTCTGATCTGGATTGTTGAGGAGTCTTGACCATATATTGGTGGAACTTAGAGGTTGTTGAGTTTTAAACCTAAGTCCAAATAAGGTTCCGACACACTAATAATCCAAAGGTCTGACTAAGCTCCATAGTTCAATTTAATGAAGACAAGTTTAATAATCAGCCTTGATTCTTCTTCTTCTTCTTCTTCTTCTTCTTCTTTTCTTTTCTTTTCACTTCTTTTTCAAATAAGTGTTTTCTAAGGGACTAGCAAAAGTAAAGCATAAGGGGGTGATGAATCCTCATTCATCACTCTTTATTCTTTTATTTTAGCTAAATGCCTTGGCAAAACATCATGTAAATAGTTGTAAATACAATAAATTAGCAATAAGCATGCATTTATTAATATCTAATAATTAACATGTATTTGTGCAAAAATAAAATAATAAAGAATAAAAGAAAAAAGGAAATATTTATAATAAATATTGAGTGACCTAAATCCAAGAGAGGGCCAAGAATTGGCCTAATCGCCAAATAAATTAAGTACAAAGAGATAGGGTCACTCTACCTTGTAAATATGTATTACTTATACGTGTGTGTGTATATATATAATTTATTTATATAAAAATAAGAATAAAAAGATGTTCCTATTTCCTTCTAAAAACAAGAAAAAATTAGAAAAAATAAAATAAGAAGCTCTCTCACCCTATACATAACACATATACATATGTATCTTCCCCTATTTAATTTATACTTGTAAATAAATAATAAAAATAAAAAAATATTTTTATACTCCAAAAATTATGTTGTAAATATATAAAATATAAAATTTGGGGTATTGTGTAAAAATTATAAATTAAAAATAATTGTATAAAATACATAGGTATTTTATACCTGTATATAATACAATATATTGTATATACCATAAATTATATTTCCTAAAAATGAATAAAAATCACAGAAAAATAGTTTAGAAAATAATAAAGATTTTTCATTGTGTACACATTTTGATTTAAAAACATTTTCTATTTTTAATTGATTTTACAATCATTTTTGGATTCCTATTTTCTGATTGGTCCAGGAGGAATGTTGACCCCGGTCAACTACCCCTCCCAAACTTCCTCGCGTGCCGATCCGGTTTCGGCACCCATTTTTCCCAATTATCTCGACTGGATCCTGCACTCTCTTGCCCTGATTTTGGCGCCCGCATCTTCCCAGTGGATCTGTGATCCTCGCAGATCCCTAGGGAGTCGTGGATCGTCCTTAGTTCGCATTCTCCAACCTAATCTATCCGGCTACCTGGGGCACCCGATAAATCCATTCCATCACCTCCCCAGCTAGCTAGCTCACGCCGCACCCTTCTCTGCTACCCTAGAAACCTCCGCCTTGGTGACAGCAACCAGAGGCTACCTTCGATCATCGGAGAGGAGCTGTGTAGCCGACACTCAAGTCTCGTGGCCGGAGCACCGTCGCGACGAGCCTCCTCCGCCAGCTGCAGCGAAGTCAAGGCAAAGACCCTGTCGTCTGCCTCCCCTGGAGGTCAGGATAGTCTTAGGGTCGTCAGGTAACCATTTCATAGTTCCTAGCTACCTCATCTGTTCAATCCTTCGTTCATCTTTCACCGCATCTCTACCAGCTCCGACCAGCCAATCGGATCCTCGACCCATTCATTCACCCGTTTCGTTCGACGTATCCGCTCACCCTCCATCTTCCCTCACCGTCTGATCATCCTGGTCTTGGCTCGGATTACCAAGATTAGGAGATAGGTCTCATCCATCGCCTTCGCCGGAGACCCCCCTTCCATTCACCGTCGCTTCTCTTTATTAGGTGCAATAACCCCGACCAGAGTATTCCTCTGAGTCCGAGCTTTATCTTGCAAGCCTTAGCGTGCGTGGAGACTACCCAGATTACCTTCGACCACCCTCGTCGGAGTTCGCCCAGGTCCCAGCCATCACACGGAGATCGATCGTCAGCGACGCCATCCGAGCTGGCCATTCGACGCGTATGGTCCTCATGATACTTTCGGCACCATCAGATCGTTCATCGGAGCCTCCGATCTCCCTCGGCGCTCTGATGAAGTTAGCCCTAGCGTAGTTCATTGAGAGGATCCCTCTGCCATTGGATCACCCGTATCTTCCAATCATCATCACAGGCGCCCATTCTCCTGGAGGTGTCAGACCGTTAGATGCCAGATCTAACTATCCCGTACCAGCCACGTAGCTGACATCTGACAGCCGTCAGATCTGTTGCCTGACGCGTCCAGAGCCGTTCATCCATGCCACTCAGCAGCTACCACCTGTCCCTCACGTGCAGCTCACGTGTCTGCATGGGTAATTTGCTCAGTCTACCCTGTCTTTATTTTAGTTTTTATTTTAGTCTATAAAATAAAATCACAGTTAGACCATTTTGCACTTTAGCACCTGTAGTTTTTCTTATTTGCTTTTTAGTCCCACCTGTGTGGACCCACATGCTTTGTCACGTGTTACCTGGGATATTTGCAGTATGTACCTTGGATTTCTTTACTGTTATGGTTTGAAGTTTTAGTTTTCATATTTGCAAGTATACCCCTGTGCGTGTGGATTTGTGACATGTGCTAATATCAGTGGAGAAAATGCAGTTTGGGCCCTAGACTTTTTTCGCGTGTTATTATCTAGCCCGAGGACTTTTTTCCTTGCATTTTGGTCCCTATGAGTTGTGCCTCTTATCTTTGATTAAATAAATAGCTTTTTAACTCCAAAAATCATTTAATTTTGACACGTGGCTCCTGCCATTGTGTAGAAATTTTAATGAATTTTTGGTTTTGTTTTGTTTTCATTTATTATTTTTCAAAATTCAAAAAACCTTAAAAAGTGTCACTATTTATTTTAGAAAATAATCTAAAATTATTTAAAAGGCTCGAAAAATTATTCTAAAAATTCTTGATTGCTTCTTTTGTGTTCTTTGAATTTCTATCCAATTTTCACCTTATTTCCATGCATAAAAACCATAAAAATTAAAAAAGTAAAAAACTTACAAAAATCAGCAAAAAATTATAAAAAATAAAACAAATGTGTTTTTTCAGTTGCTATAGTTAGGTTTTATTTTATAGTTTCACATAAAATTACTGTTAGAAATTTATAGGCACTTTAATTAATTTTAATATGCCTTTAGATTCTAGCTGTACATTTCTTCTTGTTTTTGGCATTTTTGTATTTTTAGAAAATCAACTAAAAATAAGAAAACCTCCATAAAATTCATAAAAAACATTTGCATATTTTAAAAACATAAAAATATTTTTATTGTGAATTTTTGAGTATTTGTGAACCTTTAAATAATTGCTTGAAGGTGATTTTTGGCTTTCTCTTTATCCCTTTCCATACTATAAAAATCATAAAAAAATATTTGAAAAATTAAAAACCACCAAAAAAATTTGTCATCCTTTTGTTTGATTACCTAACTACTTCGTAGCTTCTGCATTACGTGCTCCTTGTGATCGACCTTGGTAGCTATACCGGGTAAAATAAACTAGCAAGACCGCTTGCCACATTTTGATTGCTTTATTTCTTCCTTTGGTGGTCTGATTTTTCCGTTGAGCCCAGTTCGGGTGATTGAGGTTGCAACGACCTTTGATATCACTTAACCTTAATCGCTCGGGCCACTCATCATGGGTTCTAGATGCGATGGAAGTGCTGCATCGAGCAACGGTCGGTGGTGAAGGTGGTTGTGGTCGCGACTGTGAGGTAATGTATGGATTTATATTGTGGTTTAAAAATTTACATAATTAACCTTTCAATTTACATATTGGTTCACTTTTTTACAAATCTCATTGTTGTTTTATCTTATTTTGTAGAGCTCTCTAGGAATTTTACAAAAGTGCGCGATACAGTTACAAAAGATCATACACATTTTACAAAATGAATATATACGTTTACAAAAAAAGACCGAAGTTTACAAAGAAGATAATTACTCTTACAAAAATTCATTGGAGTTTACAAAACGAATGTACCCATTTATAAAACAGAAATACCAATTTAAAAACGAAAATGTGAAAAATAAAATCATTAACGGAATTACAAAAAGAAAATACATTTTCACAAAAACTAGCGGATATATACAAAGATATGGTTGAACCCAATTCATTCGACGCAAAATTGGAAAACGACCAGTAATGGTATGATTCAAAAATACCAAATGCAGAAAACATTAAGTGGTAATTCAATTTCATTAAATGAAATTTGAAGGAAAATGGGGCTGCCCCCCAGGGGGAGCTAACTTAGCTCCCCCCGCCCTATTTTCTTCAAATTTTTTATTTTTATTTGAAAGTTTTTTCCGTGAATATTCATCACTATATCCCTAAATTATGTCATAAAAATTTCATGTGAAACAGAGACTCTTACGGCCTCCATCCAGATAGTCATTTTTTTAACGGTAACAGGATTTTTTAAATCGACCCCGTTTGGATGGAGGTCATAGGAGTCTCTGCTTCGCTTGAAATTTGAATGACATAATATATGGATTTAATAATGAATTTACACGGTTTTAGATTTCAAAAAAATAAAAAAAAATATGTGAGAAAGGGGCAAAGGGAGCTAAGTTAGCTCCCCTAGGGGGCATACACATTTTACCCTATATATATATATATATATATATATATAGGGTGCACTTGAATTGAGGTGGCACCTTTTCTTGATTATGGAAAGGTGCCATCTTAGGCCATTGGATGATGAGTGCATGGTTGAGATTGAAACCACTAGGTGGTTTTCATGCCAACTAACATTGCTAAATTGGTGCGGATTAAATTAGTGCTAATTTAGTCAAATACACGTCATCGAACATTCTATATTTCTTAAAACCCAAGAAGTTCACGTTGTACTTTCTAGAAAAATATGATGGAATAAATGCTTGCATTCTGAAATAACTACTACGAATTTACAAAAGATGGATATATTTTACATTCGTGTGCTGTAAATTACAAAAATCGTAACCACTGATGTATGGAAAAAAGTTCAAATTCGGCAAAAAAATGGCTTATTCTGTACAGTTGTGTTTCCTAAAATATAGGGAGCAGTGATAATGACCTAATTAATTGATGTACACGTGGAAACATTCCAAAAATGATGAGATTTTTGTTACAACTATGTTTCCCAATATATCGGATGTGACAAATTGCGAACGCATTATATATTCTACACGTCATATGCATGTTATTTTAGGGGGGTTTAAATATGAGGTGTATTTTTTAATTCGCAAATTGGAAAATACACGTCACAACACATGTTAAATCTAATTTCATCCAACATTATGTGGAAGCAATATTTGTAAATTACAACTTTTTTTGTAAATTTTGTAGTCTATTTTGTAAAACACATTTGATTTATTTTGAAAATTGTGTATTCTTGTTTGGGAACATTACATGGGAGTAACATTTGTAAAATATGATATTATTTTGTAAACTTTATGGTCTCTTTTATAAAATACATGTGATTTTTGTAAAATAGATTGATTATTATTAATGTATAAATTGTTTTATTTTTCCATCCAACGTGTTTCCCAATATCATGGTTCCATCGAAATTTGTCATCCATTGTAAAGTTCATGTAGATTTTGTAAAATCCACGCTCCCATTTAACAATTACGTGTTAATCTGCAAAATAAAAAGGCAATTAGTAGTTTATCAGTTATTTCTAAAAAAGGATAACATGTAAAAAATACATGCTGAATTGTAAATCAATGAATCAAAATGTAAATTATTCAAACAATTATGTAAATTAGTAATTCAAAAGGAAAAATAAATCTTCGTATTTGATATTTAATTCATCCAATTGAATCTGTAAATTTTATCCCTTTAGTATCTAATCCACAATTTATGAGATTTCATCTAATTTCATTTTTGCAAAATACAACACCTTCAGGGTGAAAATATAGCAAGGTGCACAATCTTCTATGATAAAAAATCATTTATTGATAATGAGGATCTGAGACATATTCAATATATAAAAAAATATTTACCATTCTTAATCAAAAATTTCTTTCTTTTAGATGATATTTTCATTCCCATTCCACATAATTCAATCTATAAACAAAACTCAAAAGAAAAAAAATTAAAAGTGTGTTGAACTCAAAAGAACGTGGGATCCCAAACTTAAAAATGATTGATATTCCAAAAAATATGACTGAACTCAAAAGAACAAAAAAATGTTGAATATTACAGAAAGTATGATTGAATAAAGGCCCGCGTTTTGAAATAATTGTTATCACTTTACAAAAGATTGATGTATTTTACAATCATGTGTTATAAATTACAAAATCGTAATAACTGATGTTCGAAAAACACCCAATCATAACCAATAGTAAATCAGGAACATTGATTCAAAACTAACACAAAGGAGAAACATTGAAAAATGGATTGAGATGGAAACAAAACAGAAAAAAATAAAAATCCAAATAAAAAACAAAATCAATCTAACCTGGAACTTGATTAATAGATGAATAAAAAAGAAAAAACTACTAAGAACATGCATTATCTTCCGTGCGCAACCACCTCATGATGCTCCATGCATCGTCTTCGTCGTCGCCAAGGACTACCATCATCATCTCGACGCACATCCGGCACCACTACGTCGAGAGAGGACGGAAACGAGAGAGGGAGCGGGCCCCCATCGAATTGTGTTTTGAAAATTCCGAGTAACTGAGAACCTCAATTATGATGGATGCTATATTTAGAAAATAAACTCGCGTAATTAATGAGCAATGAGATAATGACACGAGTAAATAGAATATTTAATTTCAAATCTAAAAATAGCGAGTTGGAGGTTATTTGGATGGTGGTTTTGGGTTTAATGTGGTGGTTTTATTTATAGCCGTAGATCAAGATCTAACGGTTTTTATGGGTTGTCATACCGTGATTGTGGTGAGGTGCCATCTTAATTCAAGTTTTCCCTATATATATATATATATATATATATATATATATATAAATAAATAAAATTCATAACTATATCCAAACATTGCATCTCTACGGTAAAAAGATAACTTGCACAATTAATTGAGACTTTAAAGTCATTCCAACAACATTACAATGTACGGAGACAACGTAATGATTAATTTGAGACTGTAAACGCCATTCCAATAGCGTCATAATAAGTTGTTTACAATTATAAGCTCATCGTGGTTCTATGTAAATTTTATTTATATTATACTCATTGAACGCAATTAAAGTAACGATTACTAGCCTTCCGTGTTCGAAATAATCAAAATAATACTGACATTGACCATTGAATTCAAACATAGTCGCAATGAAATACTAGCTTTCCTTATTAAAGAAATCAGAAATAGCAATGGCATTAAAGTTTCACAGGTTGTAAAGTTGGACAATTACAAGCATTAATTAGGATTGATAGGCGTTACACTTCGATAAACTCGAGAACTACTAGAACTAATACCCGTTAATTAAACACTATAAATATAAGAGAGTTGGGAACTTGGAGGCATTATTTGACGAAACTTGAGAGGTTGGTTTCGTCTTGTGCCACTATAGGTACATTTTGTGTTTTCTATATATTTATATATATTTATCTTTTTATTTGTTTTTATATGTTATTTTTTATATATCGTGAATATTATATTTGACTTCAAGAAACGTAGTATAACAAGCATCGTTTCCCCAATATTATATAGTCTCGAAACCAGAAAGTTGACAAAAATTATTTTTATATGTCCATAGATTCAAAGTAAATAAAAATTGAGATGTTTGAAAAAATTCAATACATGACAATATATTATTTTAAACCAAAATCCGACAATTTGAAAATTAAACGTTGATTTTTGAGCTTTGGAAGCAATTTCAATATAACTCAGTTCAAATGAAAGGTAGCATTCATTTTCTCATGTAAATTCCCCATCTCTGTATAAAAGGTTGTGAGGTCCTTTATTTTGTGGCATTTCTGGAAAGGAAAAGGTGAGAATGCCACTTTATCTCTTTATTATATTTTGGTTTCAGAGGCATTCCTCGAGAGTTTATATGGGTTAACATATCATCTTATTTTGGAAATCCGTTGATACCTTCTAATATCCCTTTGATCTCTCTATTAAAATGTATAGATGCCTCATGAAGAATCCATAGACATGCTAGTTGTTGTTTAGATCGTTATCATTTGATATAATCTGCTAAATATTTGATATGTCCAATACAGTATATAGGAAGGCTGAAAATGGCATCGTTTAAGAATATTGGAAGGTGGGTCTTCGAGTTTCCGGTGCTCTTTATTATGTTTACTTTAACCTATTACATTATACGAGAGGGAATGGCTTCACAAACTGAAGTGGATGTTAATCATGTCATGAAGACGATACAGGTAAATATTTGGCGGTTATATATTAATTCCTATACATATATCTTTTTTACTTTAATTATATTTTGATCTATAAAATTGACCTTTGTTCTTTCCATACAATAATTATCTTTCCTTTGTATACAATACTTGGTCATATTCTCCGGGGTCTAAGTATGAAGACAATGGAAACATCTTTGACTGTTTTGAAATAAAGAAACAACCTGGATTAGATGGCCACAAAATCCAGGTTAGTTTGATCTTGTTATGAAGTAGAACATAGCATTGCCAATTAATCTTATACCCTGATCTATGGATATTGTATTTCGAAGAATTGATTTTGCCATCCAAAAGGAATTGACAACACAACTTGTTGCATGTCTCCCATCAATATCTATGTAATGCTAATATTCAAGAGGATGAATCTTATTTTTTTTTATACACACAATGATTTCATATTTCAGATGGAACCTACAATCTTTCCATATTATGCATCTCACGAAAGACCGAAAGGGTCATTCACATACGATGAACTTATCCAATGCCCGAATGGAAGTGTTCCCATCTTAAGGAACAAAAGTCAAGAGCATGAGGCATTACGATTATCTTTCCTAAGAGATGCAGAACGACAATTTGCTAACCAAACTTCAAACGAGAAGCAGGATAACATCAGCTATGTAAGTCACAACTATCACTGTTCATGGATTACACTTTTAAATATGATATCTCTTTCCATATTCTTTATTTCCTATTGATATTTATCAAAAAATTGTGATAAAAGAATTAAGAACTTGAGACGCATGAGTACATATATGTGTTTGTGTGTTTGAATGGAGGAATGTTTTTCAATGAGATGGGAGTCTTTTTCTCTGCAAAATGACACCACAAAATAGTAAAGTATTTATATATTAGTTAAAACCATATAACAAATGAGGCTATAGCAATGGACATTGTGCAAAATAAAAACTAGTCACTAAAGTTATTTTTTATGACTCTAAGGTGGACTTAAATATGAAATCAAATGTAAATTTTATGAAGAAATTATTTACTGCAATATTATCTTTTATTCTTAGAATTGACATTAAAAATTATATTTGTTATTATATTGCTAACAATGATTTATATAAAAAAGACAATCTGTTGTCTTTCCCTTTCCAACTTCTACTAACCTTCACTAACTGTATGTGACGCATGCAGATCTGGTTACCCGTTTACATAGCACTCGTAGTAATACATTCTCTATCGATCGCATTAGATTATAGAAATTGAAGAAATTTTTTGCTATTCGAAATGACATTCAAAATTAATATAAAAAATTAATATAATCAACTATAGAGCCGACAACAAGCATCACCAATTCTCATTGCATTAATTTTCATATATAGATACATGTAACAAAAGAAATTGCATCTTGTACATGCATCCAAAAATATAACATAAGAGGAAGAAAAGCATTCACATTGATCTGGACAAAAACTAAAACATGAGTATCGTAACAGAAATTGCAGAAGCTCATCATCCAACTGTCAATCTACTGTGATGTAGGCACATTGCCTGCCATAGATGTTAGAAACAACAGAAATGCCAACTTGTTGGTACAATCAAAATTAATTAATAAAATAGGTATTCCAGTGGTTTCAAAAGAAAGCAAGTAGATATGTGATGATATTTAATAATTAACAAGCTACTTGCGCAAAAGTGGGTTTTCAAGTTGTTTTCTATGTATTCCCCTGATCGCCCTTCACCCCTTAACTTTTCATATATACATTTCATATATTAATTAATGAACCATATATAGGTTATTATCTTTTTATCATTTAGAGATCATGTTTATGGATCTTGGTATTGAGGATGATGAGTCTCTAATCTGATATTTATTTCTGTCTAATTTCTCAAGCCTAGTGGATTTTGTGGTCTTGGTTTAAGTGTGACCTCACACTATGACTCTAAGGTGTGGAAAATACCTTAGGGTTGGGATGCCTCCGTAGGCATGTGGTGGAATATAATGAACCCTAAATAAGTTCCCAACACGTCAACTAGCTTTTCCTAACATCTGTAGGAGTAGTTCTAAGATCCGATTAATTGTCGATAATTGATGATTGACCATGATTGATGATTTCTATACCAAGTTCAACTGTAGCCAAACTCAATTGTAACTCATCACCAAGACCTATTGGTGGAACAGTAACCCAAATTCAAGAAGTAAGGAAGCCTCCTAAGAGACTATCTATCTCGCCCTCTAAGTGGATGTGCATTCCAATAGAGGACTAGGCCTACTCCAAATCTATGTCCCTGAGATGGGTGGGAGAGACTCTCTAGAAGAGATATTCCAAAAACCGGCTCGATCGATACGGGAAAACGAGCTCGTAATGAAAAACCAAATCGAGGGTCCCCCAGCCTAGGCAACCTATTGAAATAGGGTCAACAGAGCTCGTCAAAAATCTGGATGCCAATGAACCATAAAAACACTGTGAGCTTGCATAAAAACCATACAAAGGACTGGGATTCTAAACCCGCACACTAGGCGATCGTTGCCATAACTGGACTTCCTATTTCTCACACATCTGACGGTCACCACATCCTCGCACGGTCTCGTGCAAGGGTCATCACGACCGGCACAAATATCAATCATCACTAATCCTTATTAAGCACCTAGGTTCATTGAATATATCCATACCTCCATATCATATATGATTGTCTTTACAGATTAATTGATCGGTTCACACCATCAATTATAATAGATGATATTCATATCATAGGTTACACTAACGATCATTGATGAGGATTTTTAGTAGTGTAAAATACTTATAATTTCACTTAAATAATTATTTTAACATCATGAAATATGGAACCAAGGGCTTATCTGAATTAGGGATCTAATTCACATAAAATCCCACCTTTTTGACTTCTTCAAACATGGATTCTCGAGAAATTTATCAAATATGTAATTTGGAATCTAATTCACAAAAACCCCCACTTTTTATGTATTAAAAATATGGACTCTGGAGCTTTTGAACATATCTAAATTTGGGTTAAATCCACACTAAAACTCCCAATTTTTAAGTTTCCAAAAACATGGATTTCTAGAGATTTTGAACATATCTAAAATTTGGGTTAAATTTACACTAAAACTCCCAAATTTTATGTTGTTAAAACATGGATTATGGAGCTATTGAACATATTTGAAATTGGGTTCAATTTATACTAAAACCCCTAATTTTTAGGTTTTAAAACATGGATTCTGGAACTTTTGAATAGATCTGAAATTTGAGCAAAATTTACACTAAAATCCTCAAATTTTAAGTTTTTAAAATATGGATTATGGGGCTTTTGAACATATATGAATTGTGGGCTAATTTTCACTAAAATCCCCAAATTTTAAGTTTCAAAAATTTGAATTCTAGAGCTTTTGAACATATCTAAAATTTAGGTTAAATTTACATTAAAACCCCTAAATTTTTAGTTTCAAAAATATAAATTCTGGAGCTTTTGAATAGATCTGAAATTTGGCTTGCATTTACACTAAAACCCACAAAATTTAAGTTTTTAAAACTTGAATTCTAGAGATTTTGAATAGATCTAAAATTTGGGTTAGATTTACACTAAAACTCCTAAATTTTGAGTTTTTTTAAAAGTCAAGATTCTTGAGCTTTTTAACAGTTCTGAAATTTAAGAAAATACATGCAACCCCCCCCCAAACTTTCATCCTTTAAAATCATGAATCTAGAACCAAATATTGGTACAACAAATCACAACAATAGGAGGGCTGAGATTGTACCTATTGGAACTCCAAAATGGATGAAATGGTCTGAGATTTGTAGCAGAAATGGTTGCTCTTGCATGAAGCAGCTGTTGAAATTCATAGCAGCAGCAGGAGCTTGCAACAGCTGCTATAATTTCTTAGGGAAAGGCCTTCAGTTTGGGAAAAAAAGGGAGAGAAAAGAAAAAAAAGAGTAAAAGAATGAGGAAAAGAAGGGTAGAAGAGGTGATATAAATAAGAAGATGTGGGTCTAGGTGTCAACAAATTTGGAGAGAGGAGTCGGACACATTTGGTGTGTTGAGAATATTTTCTTTTATCTTTTATTTCCAACACACTTGAATCATCAAAGTTATTCCCGATTTCACCCTAAATCTTGAATTCATATGTATAATAGATCATCAAAATGAGTATACCATTCATATTTTTTTCCGACCTAAGGTGCACTCAGAAATCTACGAAATGTGGTTCAATTTTATGATTAAATTTTGTGATTTAAATAGGTCAAATGACCTCAGATCGATGGACAGTAAATTCCATTAGTTTCGATTTGTCGAAATTGAAATTATGATGGTCTCCATTCATTTTGCAGTTCAGGCCCCATTTGCGGCCTTTCTGATGACATACATTTCAATGTGATCGCTTTTTGATCGATTGCATCCCAACAAAATTTGATTTACAATCTATGGATTGATTCAAGTTATTGAATGTCTATTAACATTTTTATCGAATCATATAAACCTCAAATCAGGTTGGATTCAATTCCCAGAAATATGAATGTTACAAATATAAAATCTCAAAGGGAGTCTCATCCCTGAGACTCAGATCAAAGTCATTATGTGTTTTTATTTAAGTTTCATCTTGCCATAAAAACCTCAAAGGGTTTTGGACCCATAAAAACATCAAAGGAAGAATAAGCCATATTCTTTCAACATGTATATAATTAAAAGGGCTTGTTTTGATGATTACCTGAAAAGTGTTTGCGGATATCGTGCATGCATATCTGCTTCAGTCTCCCATGTTGCTTTTTCAATACCATGTCAGTGCCATAGCATTTTGACCAAGGGAATCTCTTTGTTGTGAAGCTTCTTCACATCACTATCAAGTATATGCACTAGACTCTCCTCGTATTTCAAGTAAGCTCCACGTCAAGATTCTCATAGCTGATGACGTGTCGAGGGTCATGCACTTACTTTCCCAAGTTTGATATGTGGAAAACATCATGATTAGGTGATAGGCATGGAGGAAGGGATACTTGATAGGACACCGTCTCTACACAAGCAATGATCTCAAGTAGTCCCACATATCGTGGCACCATCTTTCCATGAATACCAAATCTTTGTACTACCTTCATGGGAGACACTTGTAGAAATAAATAATCTGCCACCTTTTTTTACAAGAATATCATCAGTATGAAAGAATGGGTTGAATATTGATAAGTCCTATTTTTTATAAAAATATATTAAGAGAAGATGGTCAGACTACCTGAAATTCCAAATCTCTTCTCTGATAGTTAGTATATCTCTTCTAGCATCTCTGTGTTGTCAGAAGCTTCCATCTCACTAGATCAAGAATCCTTGCAGTCTCCTTGAGGAGATCTATGGAGTAAAGAGCATGATCACCTACCCCACTCCAACTGAGAGATGTAAGGCTTTTATTCCCGTATATGACTTCGAATGGTGCCATACCGATACTAGGATGATGGATGTGGTTGTATGTGAACTCTACTAACATCAGGTGGTCCCTCCAAGGCCCTTTCCACTCTAGGGTATATGTGCTTAGTAAATCCTCAAATGTCTGAATGGTGCACTCTCTTTGTCCGTCAGTCTGCAGATGGTATGAGGAACTCATCGTTAGCTTTATCGTGCTGACATGAACTGATGCAAGTAGTACGATATAAGCCTCTAGTCTCGGTCAGACACCACTTCACGTGGTATACCATGTAGCATGATAATGTTCTGCACATATAGCCTGGACAATCTGGATGGAGTGTAGGTCATACTAATAGGTATGAAATGGGATGACTTGGTCAACCTATCAATAACGACCCAAATAGCATCATGGTTGCATGGTTTCATCGATAGTCCAGTGAAGAAATCCCTAGAGATACTCTCCCATTTCCACTCGGGATTGGGGAAATATTGCAATAACCATGGTGGTCTTCTGTGCTCATCCTTGACTATCTAATAGGTTAAGCATCTGCTAACATGTTGTGCCACATCGCGCTTCATCCCATCCCACTAGAAATGTTAGTGCAGATCACGATACATCTTTGTGCTACTAGGATGAATAAATAAGCATGTATTGTGTGCCTCATCAAGAATGTCTTTGCACGACTATTCATCTGTGGGCACAATGATGCAACCTGCTTTCTAAAAAATAGACTCTATTACAACAAAATCATCAAATTCATCCTTAACGACGTACATATATCTGTCTCGAATCTAAGGATATGTCCTATGTCCTTCTACTATGTGAACGAAAGAATGTTGAATCGTGAAGGTACGATAGTAGATATGGATGGACTCTCCTGAGGATGCAAATCAGTCAAAGCAGCAAGCATATCCCACGTGTATAACCAGTTTGTCGTACCCTCATCATAACCTCTCCTGCTAAGTGCATCTGCTACCATGTTTCCCTTGTTGGGGTGGTAAGAGATCATGCAGTTGTAATCCTTCAGTAGATCAAGCCACCTGCGCTATCTCATGTTCAACTATTTCTGATCGAAGATGTACTTAAAACTCTCGTGATATGTGAAAATATCGAAATTCATCGCATAAAGATAGTGGGGTCATATCTTCAAGGCGAAGACAATTGCCGTCAACTCCAAGTCATAGGTGGGGTAATTCTGCTCATGCGGTCTCAACTGATGTGATGTACAAGCAATCACGTGATCTCGCTACATCAGAACCACCTCTAAACCTTCCACGGAAGCATTTGTATAAACTGCGTAATCTTGAGTGCATGAGGGAAGAGATAGAATGGGAGTTGTCATCAACCTTTCCTTCAATGTCCTAAAGGCATGCTCACATGAATCATCCAAAATGAAAGTAACTCCATTCTGTGTCAACCATGTTATAGGAAGAACAACTTGAGAAAATCCATTGACGAAGCATCTGTAATTGCCTGCTAATGCACATAAGCTCCGAATATGAGTGATTGTCTTGGGGCTGCTCCCAAGACATGACGACCCAATCTTCGTAGGTTCAACTATGATACCTGCTTTAGAAATGACATGCGCAAGAAATGAGACATGAGATAACCATAATCACACTTTCTCAGCTTAGCATACAGCTTGAGCTCTCGCAATGTATACAAGACTATCTTTAGATCATTCACATGATCCCATTCATTTTGAGAATAAATCAACACATCATCATGAACACCATCACAACTTGTCCAAGTATGGACAGAAAATCATGTTCATCATATCCATGAATGTTGTAGGGGCATTGGTGAGCCCAAACGGTACCACCACAAACACATTGTGCCTATATCGAGTCCTGAAAAATTGTTTTCAGAATATCTGACTCTCGAATCCTTAGTTAGTGACAGCCTGATATAAGATCGATCTTCAAAAACACCGAAGATCCCTGAAGCTGATCTAATAGGTCATCAATGGATTGCAAATAATAACAGTTCTTCATTGTTCTCTTGTTTAGTAGTCTCTAATCAATGCATAATCTCATCGATCCATCCTTTTTCTAACAAAAGAAATCATAGCACCTCAAGGTGAATTGCTCGGCCTCACAAAACCCAACTCAAGAAACTCTTACAACTGCACCTTTAGTTCTCTAACTCGTCTGGTGCTACGCAATAAGGAGCCATCGACATCATCTGTGTATCTGGTAGCAATGTGATCTCGATCTCAATGTATCTCTCAGGAGGTAACTTTGGTAATTCATCAGGAAATACATCTGGGTAATCCAATACAAATCTAATGTCCTGGGTCATAGGCTCATGATCGGATGTCTCTTAAACAAATGCTAAATAAAAATCACTTCCTAAACATTGAGATGTCCTCCATTTTGGAGTCATGCAATGTACCCTCAAAGGTAAACTCAGGTAAGTATGGAATACTGAAGACAACCGTATTCATAAAAGCAATCAACCAAGGCATGATGATATGACAACTAATCCATTCTTAAAATCAAATCAAACTCATCAAGGTATAGTAACAGAAAATCTATGATCATCTCATAACTACCAATCAACACTAATAAGTCTCTGACTATTAGTGAAATAACGAACAGCCGGCCACCTGGCCCATAGATGTGGTAAGGAGGATATAGGGCCTCTGAAACTCTACCCAGTAAAGCTAGTAATCTCGAAGAAATATAAGAATGTTCTGCTCTGGAATCAAATAAAACATGGAAAGGTCAGCTCAATATTGAGAACATACCTTTCACCATGATCACTATATGTGACTGTCCCTGTCTAGCTGGTGCAATACTTAAACCAGCCACACTCTGTGTCTATCTCGGTGGTCTCTTGAAGATGGAGTTCCTGGCATGAAAACTCCCAGTATGTTGTGCCTACAACTTTGATGGTTGTGGTTGCGGTCGAGGCTCACAAGAAGCATGGGGGCACTAAGATCAGTAGTGACCCCCAATCATTGCACAAGTTGAATCTTGAAGATGGGGTAAGCATGGTAGTAGTGTTTGCACTCCGATTCAGACCTACCGAGGGTCTCTCCACTCTCTATGACCCAGATGTTTGTCTTGAATTGGTGCTACATTCGACAAGTGATCTTCCTAAGATGGTCATTGGAAATGAGCGAGCACCGCTTGAAATTGCTGAACCTGAAGGTCGAAACTGTCTGGCTGACCTCTACTGCTGAAACTATCACAAATTGGTCCATAATATTGTTATGGCATAGGTGGCGCTCCAGACAAGCTCCCAAAACGTCTCTCTCGGATGTCCTCAAACTTCTTCACTACATTAGTAGCCTCAGAGATTGAAGTGGTATGTAGTCCGTCCAGCTTCTCCTACACCTCTTCCCGCATCCCTCTGATTAACTTCTATAGTTCTCATCTGGAAATGCAGCGGCTGCTGGCATGTGTCACGATAGCTCGGTGTAGCGAACAAAGTACTCTCTTCCTGCCATCCGCCCCTATCTGAGCTTTATGAATGATCGATGTTATGACTCCTTCCACTTCCCAAAAAAGAAGTGGGACCTAAATCTCATCTCTTTCCCATGTGGGCTCACATCCCATTTCCGATAATGTCGCCTCCTACCATCTCTCAGTGAATGTTGTTAGTGAATACTCCATAAAAGATAACCATGAGTCTCGTTGTACGTGAAACATCCGAAGTACCTTCATCATCCTCTTTAGCCATTATTTATCCCCATTTGATGTCATGGTACCCTCGAACATGGGAACATTGGATCGTTGATAGGAAGTGAAAACCGATCGATGCTTGCATACGTCAGAGTGCTCGGATGCAATCTCATCGGCAAAAGTTACATGGTCTTGCTCCTTATCATAATCTCCATCCTCTGCTTCATGTACTGGCATCTCCTCATGTTGATCATCAAACTGAGGCTATTGTACCGAAACAGAATGAGGCTGGTCCTATCGGGTTCCATCCTGAGATGGATGGTAGGTAAAATCTGAGATCTCCTTAAACTGCATCTCCATGTCATTCCGTCTGTCGGTAATCTCTGACTGCTGAGACAAAACTGATCCTGTTGATCTCGTATAGCATTCTGCGAATAAGTCACTGGGAATCCGTTCACTTCCCAAAAAAGAAGTGGGATCTGAATCACATCTCAAAATCATCCCATGTTGGCTTGCATTCCATCTTTGATATTGTCGCCTCCCACCATATCTCAGTGAATGCTGTTAGTGAATATATCCATAAAAGATAACAATAAGTCTCGTGATACATGAATCATCTGAAGTTCCTTTATTACCCTCTCCAGCCATTGTTCAACCTCATTCAATGTCATGGTGGCCCCAAACATGGGTACATTGGATCACTGATAGGAAGTGAAAATTGATCGACGCTTGTGTATGTTGGAGTGCTCGGGTGAAATCTCGTCAACAAAAGCTACATGGCTTCTCCTTGTCATGATCTCCATACTTTGCTTCATGTACTGGCATCTCCTCATGTGGATCATCAAACTGAGGTTGTTGTACCAAAACAGATTGAGGATGGAACTGTCGGATTCCATCTTGAGATGGATGGTATGTAAAATCAGAGAGCATCTCAAACCGCATCTCTATATCAGTATGTTTGTCTGCAATCTATGTCTGATGAGATAAAATCTGATCCTTCTATCCTCGCATAGAAGTCTGGTGCTACTAGAGGTTAGAGAGGGTAGTTAGGATGTGCTCTGAGCAATCAACCATCTCTGGGTTAGCACTAGGTTCAATGGTTCTGTAAGAGAACCAATATCATTGGTGGTAGTGGTTTGTGGTTGCTGACATTTATAACTCTGCTTTTCTCTTCTTGGGATAATATATAAAACTTTATTTCAATTGGTGACATATGTTGTTATTGAATTTGAATGTCATATTTCCCAATTAGATTCACGACAAGTCGGAGGACTGTTGCTATCCGAGAACTTAATGCTATTGGAATCTTAATGCTACAGATGTGTGTAGCATGGTACCATGGCTCTGATACCAAACTGTGATGACTGCAGATCTGGGTTACCCATTTACAAGGCCGTCGTAGTAAGACATTTTCTATTGATCGAAATAGATTAAAGAAATTCTGGGAAACTTTTTCGCGATTCGAAATGACATTCACAATAAATATAATCAACCATGGATCTAACAACACGTGTCACCAATTCTCATTGCATTAACTTTTATATGTAGATACATCTAACAAAAGAAACGACATCATGTACATGTATCCACAAATGTAACAGAAAAGAAAGAAAGATAAAAACTAAAACATGAGTACCATAACAGAAACTGCGGAAGCTCAGTATCCAGCTGTCAATGTACTATGATGAAGGCTCTATGCCTGCCATACATGTTAGAAACAAGAGAAATGTCAACAAATGTTAGTAAAATCAAATTTAATTAATAAAATAAGTATTATAATGGTTTCAAAAGAAAACAAGTAGATAGGAATTGATATTTAATAATTAACAAGCTACTTCCACAATGGTGGGTTTTCAAGCCGTATTCTATGTATATCCCCTGATTACCCTTCACCCCTTAAATGTCCATATATACATTTCATATATTAATTAATGACCTATATGTAGGTTATTATCTTTTATCATTTGGAGATCATGTTGATGGATCTTGATATTGAGGATGATGACTCTCTAATCTAATCTTTATTTCTGTCTAATTTCTCAAGTCTAGTGGATAGTCTATGGTCTTGGTCTGAGTGTGACCTTACACAATGACTATAAGGCATGAAAAGTACCTTAGGGTTGGGGTACCTCAGTAGTTGGCATGTGGTGATGTATAATGCACCCTAACTAAGTTCCAAAAATGTCCACTAGCTTCTCCTATCATTTGTAGTAGTATTTCAAAGATCTTATTAATTATCGACAATTGATGATTGACAACGATTGATGATTTCTGTACCAAGATCAACTGTAACTCATCACCATACTGGAGGAAAAATAACCAAAACTCAAACGGTGAGGAAGCCTCTTAAGAGACTCTTCTATCTCGCCCTCCAGATGGAAGTGCAGTCCAGTAGATGGCTAGGCCTACTCCAAAACTACACACCTGTGACTGGTGGGAAATTCTCTTCGAAAGAGTAACTCTAAAAACAAGCCCTACTGGTACAAAAAAACGAGCTCGTAAAGAAAACCCAAAATCGAGAGTCCCCCAGCATCGACACCCTATTGAAACAGGGTCGGCAGAACTGGTCAAAAATATGGATCCCAACGAAGCGTAAAAACACTGCGAGCTCGTGTAAAAATCCTGAAAAGATTGGGATCCTAAACCCTCCCACTTGGCGACCACTATCCTAACTGGGCTTCCTGTCTCACGTCCAACTGAGGGTCATCGCATCCTTGCACATTTAAGTGTAAGGGTCACTTTGACATGCACAAATATCAATCATCATTGATTCTTATTAACCACTTAGGTCCATTGATTATTTATTCATGCATCCATATCTTATCTTATATGATTAGCTTTACATATCTAATTCACAGGTCCACGCCATAAATTGTGATAAGTGATATTCATATAGTAGGTTACACTAATAATCATTGATGATGATTTTTAGTATTGTAGATTACTTAGAATTTCACTCAAATTCCAATCTTAACATCATGAAATCTAGAACCAAGGACTGATATGAATTTGGAAATCTATTTCACATAAAATACCAATTTTTGACTTCTTAAAACATGAATTCTCGAGCAATTATTTAGATCTATAATTTGAGATCCAATTCACACAAAATCCCCCACTTTTTAAGTTTTTAAAGCAGAATTCTGGAGCTTTTGAACATATCTGAAATTAGGGTTAAATTCACACTGAAACCCTCAATTTTTAAGTTTCAAAAGTATGGATTCTAGAGCTTTTCAACATATATGAAATTTGGTTAAAATTTAGACTAAAGCCCCCAAATTTTAAGTTGTTAAACCATGGATTATGGAGATATTAAATTGATCTGAAACTTTGTTTCAATTTACACTAAACCCCCTAAATTTTAAGTTTCAAAAACATGGATTCTGGAAATTTTTTATAGATCTAAGATTTGGGTTAAATTTATATTAAAATCCCCAAATTTCCAGTTTCAAAAAATGGGTTCTAGAGATTTTGAATATATCTAAAATTTGTATTAATTTTCACTAAAATCCCCAATTTTTTAGTTTTAAAACATGCACTTTGGAGCTTTTGAACAGATATGAAATTTGGGTTAAATTTACAATAAAACCCCCATATTTTAAGTTTCAAAAGCATGGATTCTAGAGCATTTGAACATATCTGAAATTTGGAATAAATTTATACTAAAACCCCCAAATTTTAAATTTAAAAACATGGATTCTGGAATTCAATTTAAATTACACTAAAACTTCTAAATTTTAAGGTCAAAAAATATGGATTCTGAAGCTTTTGAACAGATCTGCATTTTGGATTAAATTTACACTAAAACTCCAAATTTTGAGCTTTTTAAAACAAAGATTCTGGATTTTTGTATAGTTTTGAGATTTAAGATAATACATGCAAAATCCCCAACTTTCATCCTTTAAAATCATTAATCTTGAGTCAAGTCTTGGTATTTAATCAATGTATACAAACACATAGATAGCAGCAAGAGGAGGGCAGAGATTGTACCTCTTGGAACTCCACAATATATGAAATGGTTTTAGATTTGTAGCAGAAATGGTTAATCTTGCATGCAACAGCTGCTGAAATTTGTAGCAGCAGTAAAAGTTACAAGAAGAGCAGTAGGAGCAACAGCTCCAACAGTTGCTTGTAGCATCAGCTGCAATTTCTAAGGGAAAGTTCCTTCAGTTTGGAAAAAATGGAGGAGAAAATAAAAAGAGAGGAAAAAATGGAAAAGAAGGGGAGAAGAGATGATATAAATAAGAAGATGTGGGGGTCGGTGTCAAAAAATTTGGAGGGACGAGCTAGGCACATGTGGTGTGTTAAAAATATTTTTTTGACCTTTTATTTCCAGCACACTTGAAACATCAATGTAATTCCCAATTTCATCTTGAATCTCTAATTCAGATGTATAATAGCTCGTTTTGACCGTCTTTCAATGATGATCAAAATGAGTATAATATTCCTATTTTTTCCGACCAAAGGTTGATTCAGAAATTTCTGAAATGTGGTTCTGTTTTATGATTAAAGTTTCAAATTTAAATAGGTTAAATGAACTCCGATCAAGGAATGGCCAATTCATTTGGTTTCGATTCATCGAAACAAAATTTAATGATAGTCTCCATTCGTTTTTTGTAGTTTAGCATGTGTTTGCAGCTTTTCTGATGAAACATATTTTGATGTGATAGATTTTGATCGATTGCATCCCAATAACATTTGATTTACGATCTATGGTTCAATTCAATTTATTTAATGTCGAATGACATTTTTATTAAATCATATAGACCTTAAATAAGGTCGGATTCGGTTTCTAAAAATCTGAGTGTTACAAATATAAAAACCTCAAAGGGAGTATCGTCCTCGAGACTTAGGTCAAAGTCATTAGTTGTTTTACTTAAGTTTCATCTTGCCATAAAAACCTCAAAGGTTTTAGACCCATAAAAACCTGAAAGGAAAAACAAGTCATATTCTTTCAACATGTAAATAATTAAAACTATTTGTTTCGATGATTACCTGAAAAGAGGTGCAAGTATCATGCCTGCATATCTGCTTTAGTATCCCATGTTGTTTTTCGACACCGTGTCGGTGCCATGGCACTCTGACCAAGGGAATATCTTTGATGCTAAGTTTCTTCACAACACTATCAAGTATCTGTAGTGGCCTCTCCTCGTATGTCAAATGATGCTCCACATCAAGATTCTCATAGATGATGACGTGCGGTGGGTCATGCACATACTTCCTCAAGTTGGATGTGTGGAAAACATCGTGTATAGCTGATGGATGTGGAGGAGAGTCTACTTGATAGGCCACATTCCCTACACAGGCAATGATCTCAAATGGTCCCACATATAGTGGCGCCAACTTGACACGATCACCAAATCTCTATACTCCCTTCATGAGAGACACTTGTAGGAGCACCCAATCTCCCACCTTTATTTATATGAATATCATCCTTATGAAATATTAGGTTGAATATTGATAAGTCATATTTTCAAAAGAAATGGATTAAGAGAAGATGATCAGATTATCTGAAATTCCAAATCTCTTCACCAACTGTCTGTATAACCCTTCTCGCAGCTTTGTGATGTCAAAAGCTTCTGCCTCAATAGATTAACAACCCTCACAGTCTCCTCTAGGAAGTCTACGGAGTAAAGAGCGTGATCACCTACCTCACGCCAACTGAGAGGTGTGAGGCATCTCTGCCTTATAGGGCTTCGAATGGTTCCATGTTGATATTACAATGATGCTTGTTGTTATATGTGAACTATAGTAATGACAAGTGGTCCTTACAAGACCCTTTTCCACTTTAGGGTACATGCACATAGCGAATCCTCAAGTTTCTGAATGGCACGTTTGTCGTATCCATCTGTCCGCGTATGGTATGCGGAACTCATCGTCATCTTTTTTTATAATGGTGACATGAATTGATGCCAGTTCTGCGATGTAAGCCTCGAGTCTCTCTCAGACACCACCTCATATGGTACACTGTGCAACATGATAATGTTCTGCACATATAGCATGGCCAATCTCTATGGAGTGTAGGTCATGCTGACAGGTATGAAATGGGCTAACTTGGTCAACCTATCACCAATGACCTAAATAGCATCATGGCCGCATGGTTTCATCGACAGACTAGTGACAAAATCCATAGAGATACTCTTCCATTTCCACTTGGGAATTGGAAGAGACTGCAATAATCCCGGTGGTCTCCTGTGTTCAACCTTGATCATCTGACATGTCAAGCATCTGTAACATGCTCTGCCACATCGTGCTTCATCCCATCCCACCTGAATGTAGGCAGATATGGATGCACTCCCCTGAGGATGCCAATCAGTCAAAGCTATGAGCATATCCCTCGTGTATAACTAGTTTGTTGTATACTTAGCATGAGCTCTCCTGTTAAGCACATCTTCTACCATATTTCCCTTAATAGGGTGGTAAGAGAACATGCAGTCATAGTCCTTCAGTAGCTTAAGCCACCTGCATTGTCTCATGTTCAGCTCCTTCTAATCGAAGATGTACTTCAAACTCCTGTGATTTTGTAAATATCAAAATTCACCCCATAAAGATAGTTGCATAAGATCTTTAAGGTGAAGACAACTACCACTAAATCAAAGTCATGGGTGGGGTAGTTTCACTCATGTGGTCTCAATTAACGTGATGTGTAAGCAATCATGTGACCTCATTGCATCAGAATCATTCCTAAACCTTCTGAAGCATCTATATAAACTGCATAATCCTTAGTGCCCGAGGGAAGTATAAAAGTGGGTGTTGTCATCAATCTTTCCTTCAATGTCTTGAAGGCCTACTCACATGAATTATCCCAAATAAAAGGAACTCCCTTCTGTGTTAAATGCATCAGAGGAAGAACAACTCGAGAAAATTGATTGACGAAGCATATGTAATAGCCCGCTAATCCAAGGAAGCTCTGAATCTGAGTGACTATCTTGGGCTACTCCCAAGACAAGATGACCTCAATCTTTGCATGATTAACTGCTATACCTTCTCCAGAAATGACCTTCCCAAGAAATGAGTCCTGGGATAACCAGAACTCACGCTTGCTCATCTTGGCATAGAACTTGTGCTCTCGCAATGTGTCCAGGACTATCTTCAAATCATTGACATGATCACATTCATTCCAAAAATAAATCAACACATCATCAATGAACACCATCACAAACTTACAGAAGTATGGACGGAAGATCTGGTTCATCATGCCCATGAATGTTGTAGGGGAATTGGTGAGCCCAAACGGCATCACCACAAGCTCATAGTGCCCATATCGAGTCCCGAAAGTCGTTTTCAGACTATTTGACTCTCTAATCCTCAGATGATGGTAGCCTGATCTAAGATCGATCTTCAAAAACACTGAAGATCCCTAAAGTTGATCAAACAAGTCATCAATGCATGACAAAGGATAATAGTTCTTCATCGTTCTCTTGTTCAGCTGCTTGTAATCAATGTAGAACATCATCGACCCATCCTTTTTTCTGATAAAATGAATTGGAAAACCTCGAGGTGAAGTGCTCAGCCTCATGAAACCAAAGTCAAGTAACTCATGCAACTGCACCTTTAGTTCTCTCAACTTGATTGTTGCCATGCGATAAGGAGCCATTGATATCGATTGTGTATCAAATAACAATGTGATCTCGAACTCAATTTCGCTCTCAGGAGGTAACCTTGGTAATTCATCAAGAAATACATCTGGGTAATCTGTTAGAACTTTGATGTCTTTGGTCATTGTCTCATCATCATATGTCTGTCGAATAAATGCTAAATATGATCACATCCCTGATCAACAAGTCTATGAGCTCTTAACATTAAGATGTACTCCATTTTGGAGTCATGTAATGTACCCTTAAAGGTAAACTCGGGTAAGTCGTGAATCTTGAAGACAACCGTCTTCCTAGAGGAATCGACTAAGGCATGATGAGCTGACGACCAATCCATGCTTAAAATCAAATCAAACTCATCAAATTGTAGTAATAAATAATCTTCAATCATCTCGTGACCATCAATCAACACTGGTTAGTCTTTAACTATCAAGGAAATAACGAACAACTAGCCACTTGGCCCATGGATGTGGTAAGGAGGATATATGGCCTCTACAACTCTACCCAATGAAGCTGAAAATCTCGATAAAGTAATGCATCTCTCAAGAATCAAATAAAACATGGAAAGGTTTGCACAGGATTGAGACCATACTTTTCATCACAGTTGATGTTGATCGTGCCTGCTCCTCGGTCACTTTATGTAATTGTCCCTATCTAGCTAGTGTTGTACTCGAACCGATCAAAATAGGTATCAATATGTATACTATATATAAGATATAAATATTTAATAAATATATAAAATCAATAAAATACAACTAAGTATAATCCTTTTATTTTTTTAAATATATTAAAATATATTTAAGGTATTTATAATAATAATATTAATGTTAATAAATATATAAATATATATATATAAAATAAATATAAGGTTTTATATTAACAAATGTAGCTATAAATACTCAAAAATTTAAAAATAAATTGTTTTTATATTTTAAATATTTTCTCAATTTTTTTTAATTTTTAGATATTTTTTTGCTAATGTTTAGGTATTTTTAAAGCCTGGATAAAGCAAAATGAGACTATGATAAATAGGCTAAAAGTTTTGGGTTTTAAAAATAGAAAATGATTCCAAAATTACCCAAAAGTAATTTAATATATGTTATATATTAAAAATGTACAACATAAATTTATTTTTTTAGATTTTGTAGAATTTCATCTAATTTTAATAGGGTTAGGAGTTTTTTTGATTTTCAGGATTTTTATTTTATATTATTTTTGGTTTGGAGTGATAAAATACATTAATAAAGGTACTCTAATTTTTTGGAATTTTTAAAAGTGATTTTATTATTTTTTGTATTTTTGTAGCTTAATAAGGAATAAATAACACCAAAAACTATTTTTAACAAATAGAAAAATGCATGAAAATGCAAAATTAAAGTATAGCAATCATCATTACAATATCAAACATTCGCATGAGTTTTTGCATAATTGTTGATGCTCTAAAGCTTGTTAATAATAATGAAAATACATAAATAAAATAAAATAAAATAGCCTTGTAGGGATATATTTTAAATATAAGTAAAGTATGATGTCATCTGTGGAAATATCCCAAAATATTACACAAATATTTGAATTTTTCAGTACTAATGAAATAAAAGAAGCCATAAGTGCTTTCTTGCAAAATGACCATGCACGTGGGCTACCACATGAGGCGACATGGTGCTGACCAAAATGTAATTATTAGAAAGTTTAGGGTCTTTAGTGCAATTAATAAACAATATTTACAATACAGATGAATGATTTAAATATTAAATACTAAATATAAAAGATGGGGGTTGAATATGGAAAATACCCCTGTCGACGCACTATCGGATGACTGGGGCGCTCCATGTCAACTCCACTTAATCAATCAAAAGGTGGGGTGAGGCTAAGTTTCGCTTGATTTGGATGACATAGATTATATGGGACGCTCTTATTGATCCAACGACTCCTGGGGTGCTACGAAGAATACCCCAAGAACACATCCTGGGTGAGCTTCTATCCATGCTTTCTCCATCGTTCGGCCTCTAATCTCCTCGCTGATGATCTTCTTAGATTCCTGGAGTGACACCGCTTCAACATGTGGTATCAAATAGTTCCAGGACCCATTGATAGGGGTTTGGAGGTCTGAAGTGCCTAGATCTCTAATTAGAGATCTAAATCTTCTCCAAGTGTGTTGTTGAAGTCCCAAACATGCACAAAAAGGGTCCTTAGCTAGAGGAGAAGATCCTCGACCAACAATTGCAGCTTGGATGTACATGGATGAATGGGGGCTGTGAAGCTTCGATGGAGGGAGCTCGGTTTTACCGCGATTCTTGCATAATCAAGGGGGGACATGGGGGTTTCGCGGAGAATATGATGTGGAATGAAAAAGAAGTGGGTGCAGGTGGAAACGAGGGTCGGATCACTGTGATTTTGACCTGGAGCTCAAGCTCCACATGAATGATGAAATTGGAAATCACTAAACCTCCAAACCTAATAACTAAATCTAAGGATGAAACTATGATACTGGAATGAAATCGTGTCGTACTAAACTTAAAATCACAACTCATACCTACGGAATAGGGAGCAGGTGAACCACCACCTGAAAGGAGATTCGAATGGAGGTAGACCTCCTCTCCGACCACCTTTCTTCTCACCGATAACCGGAGGTGCTTCCCGCTGTCACCAGGAGATTTACACACAAGAGGGATTGGGGTTACATGGGTTAAAGAAGGATCAAGAACAAAATGGAGGCAGAGAAGTTTTATTTATATATAGAGAAAGGAGGGGTATTGTGAAGTAAATCTTGGCTGACTCGATGATGATCGATGGGACATGAGGAACCGACATGAATCAGGGAGATCACATTGATGAAATGTGGTCAAGTCTCAAGGCATTTCGATCATCAGATTGTGTTGGGAAATGGAAGAGAAGAGAGAGGCTCGAGGCAGTTTGATAGGTCAGAGGTGCCAAAGGGGGAGTTGACCCCAGGTCAATGAATAATGAGCTCTCATTGGTCTAACTAGACCGCAAGAAGACAAAATATGATAGAAAAGAATAAATAAATAGAAATAAAATAATAAATGAATTAATTAAATAAATATTAAAGCATGAAAATATATATTATTTTAAGTAGTATTTTATTATGATTTGTATTTATTTTTACAAATTAATTTATTATGCATTAATATTTACATGCATAATTATAGGTATTTTTATTTATACGTAAGGTATTTTATTTTTATTTTGTATTTTATATTTATTAATTTGTGTACTTAATTCATATACTTAGATTTTATTTAAATACATATTTGGATATTTTGTTGTATTTTTGTTATATTATTTGTTATCTTCAAGCATTAAGTATATAAATTATATAGGTACATACAAGTATAATTCATAAACACATTGTAGTATATTATTTATTTTAAATAATCTTTCATGATTTTATTTTAGTTTTAGTATTTAAATATGTTTTGTATTACATTAACAAATATATAAAAATATAGAAAGTGTAAAATATAAATAATTGATTATTATATGCATGCATATCGCAAAATGAGAGCCCAAAAGTCAACTTTGCATCTTAACTCCAAATTAAATGAATCTACCTTAACTAAATAGATAAGTTTATTTCATGAACAATAAAGGTGATTTTGGTGAATTTTGGATCTTGTATAAAGAAGATACAAGTCTGGAAAGTTTTCTTTATGCTTTTTATTCTACGTATCTTGGGTAGGTTGTGCATTATTTTTGAATGAAATCAATTTCGTATTTTCTTTGTATTTTTATTTACAAATTTTATATTCAAAGTTTATTGATTTGGGGTATATAAAAATAAGAAAATAAAGTAGGTCCTAAAAGGCATATGATTGTCAAATCAAATGAGGGTTTTCGAGTGTTCTATATACATCCTTTCTGCCACGTCCTCTTACTTTATTCCTTGTCGACCAAGTCATCTTGATGATTGAGGAGGCTGGAGCAAGCTAGTATGAGACAAAATATCTTTTAAAGAGATTCGATTCAGAACTTTTCTATGTCCAATATCCAATATTAAAATCATTTCAAAGGTTTTCTTTTACTTTCTTCATGTCAACAAACAATTCGAAATACCTCGACTTTTTTAGAACATGTCTGAGTCAAATAGTAATGATTTGAAGCACTTCTTTACATTATTTCATAAACCCAAGGATTCGATCGTATGGATATGTAAAATACAGGATTTACATTCCTAACAGGAAAAGGTAGAAAACATATACTCAAGTCTCGAGATCTAGGATCGCTTAATGTCTTTGACACTTCATTCTTTTTCTTTTCTTTTATTTATTCTTTTATTTTAGAATTAAATACAGTATTTTAAACATTATTTATTACTTAATTTCTGATTGCTATTTTACCCAAATTAATGTTATGTACATGTATTTGACTAAAGATTTAAAGCTAAAATAAAAGTATAAATGTGATGAAATGGAGATTCATCACCCCCTATACTTAGCCTTTGCTAGTCCTTAGCAAACACTTATACAATAAGTGTAGAAAAAAGGAAATAAAGAAAAGAAATAAATTTGATTGATTTTAACTCTTAAACTTATCATCATGAACTCAAAGTTTGGAGCTTAGTTAAACCTTTGAAATTTAGGTTTGGTCGAAACCTTATTACGAAGTGGACTTAAAAGTCAACAGCCTCTAAGAACCACAAAACTCTGCCCAATTTTCCTCAAAAGCCATGTATAAACAAGTCGATGTTAGACCCAGTCCCTTATGACTTTGAGTCCTTGTACAATGTGTGTGATATTGATGAATGCTAAAATTGAGGAGGGATCCTATCTTCCAATCTTGAAGGGTCTACAATGCCCAAAAGTTGGCTGCCAATCATTGTGTTGACTACTCTCTCGGCTCTCATATGTCCTCAATCCAAAGCATCAATAATTAACCTACAAAAATGCTTAAGAAATGAATAATAGTGAGATAAAATTTATTATACCCTATAAAATGGTATGTATAGTATGTAAGTGTACGACTCGAACTATAAAGGAATAATGGGGATAGCCACAAAAATTGAAAAAATAATCAAAAAATGCTTTTGTGTATTTATATGGATTTTTTATGGTATATATATTATTTTGTTTTTAAATTTATAATTTTTATTTTCTTTTTATATTTTATGTTTTTTCATTTTCTTTTTATGATATGTAATATGTGTATATGTAAGTATGTATATAGATAATATAACTATATATGATATAAATAAAAAATCAGAAAAACACCATAAGGGGCAGTCTTGGTATTTTAAAGGGTTTTTAAATATTTAGTCTATTTTTAATAATAGTGTAGGTACATATAGTAATATATAGAATGTTGGCTAGTATATATATGACCATAAAAAACTCAAAATATATGAAGTAAAACATTTTTTGTCTTTTTATATTTTTTCTCTATTTTGGACTTTTTCCCATAGTTTTTTTCTAGATTTTGTGATTTTAAATGAATAATAATGTCAAAATAGTGAGTACTAATAATAAGCCAAATTGTTTTAAAATTTAAAATAGATAAATATCCCAACATTTTCCGAACATTTTTTAATTGGTAATATAAATATTAAACAACATTTAGAGATAGGAAATGATATTATTGAATTTCTAGATAATTTTTAATAATTTTTAAAAGGTTTTTAGCTTTTTCAATTTTTAGAGTTTTTCTTTTGAATTTTTTAGTTATTTTTGGCATAGAGTTGTAAAATACAGTAATAAATAATACCTAATTTTATTAGATATTTTTTCATATTCTAAAATGCAAATAAGGAATAAATGCACTATTGTTGTATTTTAAAATGGAAAATTAATTTTAATTACCTTACAAAAATGGTATGTGATTGAAAATACTTCTAGTCACTTAAATAATTTTCCTAAAATTTTTGGATGTAAAATGGTATTTCAAAAAAAGGAAATACAAGGAATTAAATTTATGGTTCTAGAAGGGACCTAACTATAATTTCAAAAAACTTAGCATGTATTCCAAAACACCAAACAAAAGTCCAAGGGCCTCTGCACAAAAATCCTAGAGATATTTAATATTAACATGCTGATAGGGGTATATTTTCATATTCCGAAAACATGTAGGGGCAACTTGAAATTTAAACACAAATTTTACACATAATTAAACTTTTCTTAGACTAAATCATAACAAACCCCACAGGGGTTATTTTGCAAAATGTCTAAACCCCTCACTTGTATGTGCATGTGAGTTGACTGGATTGGAGCACATAATAAATAAAATAGGCACGGGCATTAAACTGCAAATTCTTTGAAAACTATTTGAGCTACAGATAAAAGTTTTAGGACTAAAATAAAATACAAAAGTAGAGGGGTCTTTGGCAAGATTTCCCCTCGAAGCGTGATCATACGACAAAGGGCTATCCGCTTGCCATACATCACTCCCTGGTCACATGATGATGATTTACCGATCAATGAAGGAGATCTAATATGGTAGGGTATTCAATAGTCAATGGCGCCCAAGATATGACAGTAGTTGTACTACCAGAGCTGGGCTCCTGATCTGACGACTGAGAGGATATCATGAACAACGGGGAAGAGCACCCGAATGGGCGAGCTTCGATCTGATCCTCTGGTCATCTTCGACCACCAGAAAGGCTCACAGATGGCTCAAAAGAGAGCCAGAAGGGTCTCGTGATGTCTGAGCAAGTTAGGTGAGTTCGGGACTCATCGGTGGAGTCCTGGAGGGTAGAGGAAGGTGGAGAAATTGGGAAGCCTTCAGTTGTGCAAAATTCGACCTAGACGGGGTCCTTCGCATCCATGTCCTGTAGGGTTACATGCACACAAGAAAAAGGGGCGTGCTAGGCTCGGTTTGGGGATAAAATGGATGAAGATGGAGTGTGGCAGAGGGTCTCCAGCAGACGATGGTACAGGAGACCTTGATTCACTGATCAAGACTTGATCAGAGGGAGCGAAGGTGCCTAGGATGAATGGAAGGCAAAGGGGGAGATGAAGGAGGCGATAGATGCGGTAGAGGATAATCGAACATGGTAGAATGATGGCTGGAGTTAAATCTCCAGTGAACTTCGATTTGGGAATTTCATGAAATAAAATAGAAAATCCAATGAAAACAAATCCTAAACTAGACTACTGCTACTACTAGGCAATAAAAGCTAAAATCCTTGGGCTCTACCTATAGGAGAAGGAGTCGAAGTGAAGCTCCGGTGAAGATGGATACCATTAATGTGCACGTAAGTAGACTTGGACTGGAGAAGATAACAAATAAAATAGGTATGGGCATTTTAGTGCAAATTTTATAAAAAAAATATTTGAGCTACATATAGAAGTTTTAGGACTAAAATGGAATACTAAAGTAGAGGGGTCTTGGGAAAAATTTCCCCTCGAAGAGCAATCAGACGATAGAGGGCTATCAACTTGCCACACGTCACTCCCTAGTCACACGATGATGATTTTTCGATCAATGAAGGAGATCTGATCTGGTAGTGTATTCAACAGTCAATGGCGCCCAAGATCTGATGGTAGTTGTACCACTGGAGCCGGGCTCCTGATCGGATGACAGAGAGGATACCATGAGTTGACGTGGTAGAGCACCCGAATGGGCGAGCTTCGATCCGATCCTCTAGTTATCTCCGACCACCAGAAGGGCTCGCAGATGGCTCAAAAGAGAGTCGGAAGGGTTTCGTGATGTCTGAGCAAGTTAGATGAGTTCAGGACTCATCAGTGGATGTGCACGTTAGTCGACATAGACTGGAGAAGATAACAATTAAAATAGGTACATGTGTTAAAGTGCAAATTCTATAAACAATATTTGAGTTGCAGACAGAAGTTTTAGGACTAAAATAAAATACAAAAGTAGAGGGGTCATTGGCAAAATTTCCCCTCGAAGCATGATCAGATGACAGAGGGCTATCCACTTGTCACACGTCACTCCCTGATTACAAAATGATGATTCACCGATCAACGATGGAGATCTCATCTGGTATTGTATTCAACAGTCAATGGCGCCCAAGATCTGACGGTAGTTGTACTAGTAGAGCCAGGATCCTGATCGGATGACAGAGAGGATACCCTGAAGAACGGGAAAGAGCACCCAAATGGGCGAGCTTCGATCAGATCCTCTAGTCATCTCCGACCACCGAAGGGGCCCACAAATGGCTAAAAAGATATCCGGAAGGGTCTCGTGATGTCTAAGCAAGTTATATAAGTTTGGGACTCATTGGTGGAGCCCTGGAGGGTAGAGGAAGGCGGAGAAATTGGGAAGCCTCCGATTGTGCAAAATCTGACCCATACGGCGTCCTTCGAGTCCATGTCATGCAGGGTTACATGCACACAAGAAAAAGGGACGTGCTAGGATCGGTTTGGGGATAAAATGGATGAAAATGGCATGTAGCAGAGGGTCTCCAGCAGGCGATGGTAGAGGAGACCCTGATTCACTAATCAAGACTTAATCAGAGGGAGCGAATGTGTTAGGATGAAGGGATGGCAAAGGGGAAGATGATGGAGTCGATAGATGCGGTAGAGGATAATCGAACATGGCAGAATGATGGCTGGAGTTCAATCTTCGATGAACTTTGATTTGGGAATTTTATGAAATAAAACATAAAATCCAATGAAAATAAATCCTAAACTAGACTATTGCTACTAATAGGAAAGAAAAGCTAAAGTCTTTGGGCTCTACCTGTAGGAGAAGGAGCCAAAGTAGAGCTTTGGTGAAGATGGACGACAAGCTTGAATCACTAGTTTTAGAGCCTCTTCCTCCACGCCAAAAGCATTGGCGAGATCATTGTTGTCACTAGCAAGCTAGAGCATGAGAAATCTTGGGGATTTCAAGGATGAAACAAGATAAAAATTGAATTGGAGGTTCGACGAGGTATATGTACAGGAGGGACTTGGATGGGGCAGAGTTCTCGATGCATCGATCCTTAGATTGAGGAGTGATGCTCACATGAGAGACCCATGATCGAGGAAAAAAAGTCAAAGAGGAATCTTGCCCTGAATACACAAGAATCGACGAGGAAAAATCGAGGAAATGAGGCAGCAAGCGGGTCTGACGAGCCTAGGGGAGCAAAGGGCCAGTTGATGAGCGGGTCAACCAAGGCCAGACTCCCTTTAGGCTTTGTCAAACACTACGCGACAAAACAACAATTAAATACAAAAATAAGTAAAATAAATAAAAATAAATAGTAATTTATTTTATTATTTTTATATGTAGTATGTTATGGTGATTTTTTATTTTTTTCGAGTTAATTTCTTACGTGTTAATTTTTATATGTATACATATAGGTATATTTATCCATATATTGGGTATTTTTTATTTTGTACTTTAAATTTTATTATTTTATAGGGGGCTTATCCAATGGGCCATGTGCCCATTTGAGATGAGATGAGCTCACTCATATTTTACCAATATTTTCCATCATTTTGAGTTCAATGCCTATTTATTTACAGTTGTTATATCATATTCTTACTACTAGTAACTATTTTCATATAAAGAAAATCTTAGATTCACAAGAAATGGTCATTAGTAAGAATAAAAATGAGACTAGTAATAAAAATAATAATAATACAATCATTTTGTATGAATTTAAGGTTTTTTTCCTGAAAATAGTTACTAGTAGTAAGAATATGATATAACACTTGTAAACAAATACCTATTAAGCTCAAAAAGATAGGAAATAATGGTAAAAAATGAGTGGGCTCATCTCATCTCAAACGGGCACAGGGATCATTGGATAATTTCCCTTATTTTATATACTTATGTTATTTATTTGTAACTTTTTTAAATACGCGTATGTATTTATTGTATTTTTATGAAGTTATTTATGCACTTAAATAAATATGTATATTTATTATATTCATATATGCATTATAATATACTTATTTTTCATGATATTTTTAATTATTTTGTTTTATATTAAGTATATATGTATTTTAAATATTATTTGCAAAATTATAAAAATATAAGAGTGAAAATATAATAAATCGATTATTTTAATCAAGTGTATTTCACAATGAGGTCCCAAAACCTAACTTTTGCATCTTAACTACAAATTGAATGAAACCACATTCATTAAATAGATCATTTAATTTAATTAACAATAAAGGTGAGTTTGGTTAATTTTGAATTCATACAGAGAAGATACATATATGTGAAGTTTTCTTTACAGCTTCTTATTCTGAGTGTCTAGGGCACACTGTACATTATTTTTAGGAGAAATAAATTTTATATTTTTGTTGTATTTTGTCTACAAGTTTCATGTTTAGAGTTGTTAATTTTAGGTACAAAAATAAGAAAATAAAATAGGTCTCTCAATGAATTTATTAGGGAATCAAAATTAGGGTTTTATGTATTTATTGCCCCTTACCTTCCCCTACCCAATTCCTTGTCCACCTAGTCATCATGATACCTAGGTCTCGTGGTTTAGGTCAAGGTTATGAAGGAACCTTAAGCGCATCACGGAAGCGTGAAGATCGCATCACATGCGATTGGGAGTGACTAGTTGCACTAGTTGCTTGATGCAACGGAATTTAAAAAATTAAAGCGATGAAACCACGTTATCCAAGAACACTTCTCAGATTATTTCATCTAAACCACATAGTAGATATCAGAATACCTCTTCAAGTGGTTGCGATCGTGTCTCTAAAGTAAGATACCTCTTGTTTCAAGTTCGATCCAATGGAAAAGACTCTTACGAGCACGTTGATGAAACGTAGGCTTCTCATAATCCAAGATGATTACTCGAGCCTCGAATCTCCAGATTTCATCTCATAAAATCGATCATCATCTTCACGAGCAAGGAGCTCCAAAGAAGATGGAGATCCATGAGTAGTCGATTCGACAGCACAACGGCACTGCGATGACTACGAGATTTTCTTAGCCAATAAGCGGACAACCACTATATTGATATAGAGGGGGGTATTGAGAGCGGTGGAGAGAGTTTAATTCCTCTTGGGGTTCAAGTAGTCTAAAAGTCAAGGGCTACCTTCTTTTTATACTAGTTGGATGCACACGGATCTCAATCCATGTGCTCTCTTAATCCAATGGTTTAGATTAAGAAGTTGCTTATCAATGATCATGATTTGTTGCTACAAATTTGCAGTAACAAAATAGTTAAAATAAATTAATTATATCCATTTATGAAAATAACAACTAATTCATTTTGATTTATTATAATATATAGATAATTAAGGGAGGCAACAACCATTCCTAAAAATAGGATGGTCGCTCCTCCTTGAATCGTTCAAGGTGGACGACCACCTTTTAGGTGGTTAGTTGCCTTCCTTAATTCATATATATTGTATTAAAATGCAACAACTATTATTGCATTTGTCTTCACAAAAATAATTCCAAATTAAATTTGTGAAAATATTAATCATGACATTCACAAATATAAATCACATTCATATATCCAACATAATATTTAAATTACATTTACAATTAATTGTTTATTGTGAATATAGTTCACAACATCATATAATTTGTACTTCTATTTATAACTAAATCTCTCCAACATATTATAAATCATATTTATAATATCCATGATTATTATGGATAGTGATATCCACATTAATCATATGTTTGATGATTAAGTTACTTTTAATATCCATGATAATGTTTCTCCTTTGCCCAAATAATATTAATCATATTCAAAATTTTTATTAGATCACGTTTCATTATCTCAATGCTCAAATACATAATTCATCAATGGAATTATTCTTGAACTCTTTCAAGAATAATGCGGCTTTCTCCGTGGATACTTGGAGATGAGTATAGGGCGATTGTATGTTCCACATAAAGTGATTTGGATATTAAGATCATATCTCAAATCCATATCTCTAAGACCTCTTATAGATTCTTGATTAAATCAAGGCTGTAGATATAATCTTCTCGTTGCATCTGAATTACATTAAGATCAATGTCCAACATTTGAACTATGATCGGATCACTTCTCTACTGGGAGGAGCCACTAAAATCCAGGCATGTTTCATCATTCCTTCGGAATGGAAGCGTCATGTTTATACAATCATTTATGATCACATCAACCTCTTGTATTCCTAATACATGTACATCCTGCATACTGGAAGACCTAAAATAAACCCGAAGTTTAAGATCTCTTTTAGAGTGTCTCCTTCAAGGTTTTATCATTAAGTTTCTCATTCAGTAATTGGGAGTTGGTATCAATCATATTCTTTACAAAAGCATATATCATACCTCCAAATTCTTGTTAGACTTCCAAATCAAGACGGCCATGCATGGAATTTGATCGGTCCCAATACCTCATGAGTGAGCTCATGTTTTCTGATTCACAAGTGTGTTATCCATGTGAGCCCGAGGCGAACCATTCCCACAATAAATGTTATTGTAATAAATGATTTATCAATAAAAGTTATTGATTATTTTCACTCCCTCTCTGAGATTGAATGAATGAATGCATTATAAGGTCCCTCTGTAGAATAAGGGTTATGTACCATGGCTAACTTGATAATCATACAGTTGTTGATTCATTAATTGAGACAAATAGGTTGATGACCTAACCAAGGTCTATACACCGGCGAGTTGGTGTGCATGTAAGGACATATGAGTAATACGATCTCTCAAAGGGATCATACAGGTTCACTTGTGAACCGGGAGATATGAGCTCACTCATGAGGTATTGGGACTGATCAAATTCCATGCATGGTCGTCATGCTTTGGAAGCATGACATGAATTTGAAGGTAAGATATATGCTTTGGGAAAGTATATGATCTATACCAATTCCCAATGACCAAGATTGAGAAACTTAATTATCAAACCCTGAAGATGACAGTGTAAAAGTGATCTATATCTTCAGGATGATCATAGGTCTTCCATTATGCAGGATGTACTGGTATTGGGAATACATGAGGGTAATGTGATCATAAACGATTGTATAACCATGACGTTTCCATTCCGAGGGAGTGATGAAACAGGTTTGGATTTTAGTGACTCCTCTCAATAGAGAAGTAACCTAATCTTAGTCCATGTATTGGACATTGATCTGAATGAGATTTAGATGCAATGAGAAGATTAGGACTACGGTCTTGATTTGATCAAGCATCTGTGGGAGGTCCATGAGATCTAGATTTGAGATGTGATCTCAATATCCAAGTCACTATACGTGGAACAATACAATCGCCCTGTCCTTTTCTCCAAGTATCTGCGGAGAAATCGCATTATTCTTGAAAGTGTTCAAGGATAATTCCATAGTTGAGTTATATCTAAGCATTGGGAAATTGATAATTAAATGTAATTTAATTATCTTGATGTTTGTGGAAATTTTCCAATATAATTAAATGTGATTTAATTATTATGGATAAGAATAATGTGGATAGCAATATCCAATTATTCATAATATATTATAAATGTGATTTATAAGATATTAGAAAGAGAAAATTATAATTTATATTTGTTAATTAATTATTGATGTGTATTGGATACACGTTGTGTAATTAATTGAAAATGTAAATTACATTTTGTTTTTGGGTTGTGAATGTGATTCACAAATTTCCAATGGTAAGATTGCAATATTCTCAAAATTAATTGTGAATTATTTTTTAAGAATAAATCACAACAAAAGTTGTTGGATTAAATAATGGATATTTCCATGGAGATATGCAATCTCATGAGATTGCTCCCCACTTGGAAATAAGTGGACGGCTACCATAACCAATATGGAAATTGGTGGCCGTCCACCATGATCCATGGGAGACACAATCTCCATTTTGGTTAATCTCCTTATTTAATTGATTTAATTAAGGATTGATGTATATTTGATTAATCAAATATATTTGATCTAAATGAAATCATAAGTTGTTGGCTTTTACCAACAACAATCTTAACTATTGGACTAAACTTAAATCAATGTCATCCATTGATTTTAAGTGTCCATGGATTGAGATCCATGGATCCCAAAATCCTATAAATAGAGAGGCATACCATTCTCTCTAAGGTTATGCTTTTGAAGAACATCTCTCTCTCTCATTCTACATGTCAACTCTCTCCCTCTCTCCTTGGTGGCCGTCCACCAAACCCTAGAGGAGAAAGCCGTCGTCGCCTTCGCCACAGCGTAGCTGCCTCGACGTTCTTCAGTTCTCCATCTTCTTTGGAGTAATATGCTCGCAAAGAAGGTGTTTGATCTCGTTCGACGAGATCATGAGTTCACCGTGCTTGGATCATCTTGTTGGATTGCGAGGATTACGCGGTTCATCCCCACACTCGCAAGCATCTTCTCCTACGATCGGACTTGAGACAGGAGGTCTCTTTTCGTAGAGACTCGATCAACCACGCTTCAAGAGGTATTCCTTTATACTTGATGTGGTTTTAGATGAAACGATCCGAGAATCATTCTTGGATCATGTGGTTTCATCGCATGAAAATTTTTTAAATTATGTTGTATAGAACAACTAGTATGACTAGTCGTTCTACGTCGTATTTGATACGATACTCATGCTTCCGTGATGTGCTTGAGGATAATACCATATCCTTCAAAGTGAACCTGCATGATCCCTTTGAGAGATCGTATTACTCATATGCCCTTGTATGCACACCAGCTCACTGGTGTATAGACCTTGATTAGGCCATCAATATATCGGTCTACTAAATATACATACTTTTATATATATATCAGTACATATGTCTCCGATCAGAGGATGCATGCTTATATCGTGACAGTATACGACATAGGACTTGATTATCTCGATTTCATTAAGTGAACTCTTTGACCTAACTTATATGATACCTCTGAATCTCTATTCCTATGTACAAGACTCGCATGAAGAGGTCGGTCAGATGTCAATCTTTAGAGAAAGAATTGTCATCTCCTTTTCAGGTTGGATATCATCTCAACAATCATTTGACAATGCTTGAAGAGTTCTCAATCTAACTCATTAGATATTCATCCAAGCACTAGCCTCTATGATTCAATAATTGAAGCAACAACTGTATGATTATTAAGATAGCATGGTACATAACCCTTATTGTTCTAAGGGACCTATTATGAAAACTAATTATTCTTCAGTTCTGGTTAGGCAATAAATTGCAATAACATTTATTGCATAATGGCTCATCATGGGCTTGCATGTCCAACATTAGTGTTATTCAATACCTATTATTTCATTTTTTTTCATTTCTTTTATTCCTTCATTTTTATCTTTAAAACACAGTATTTTATGCATTATTTATAGTACAAATAATGAATGTTATTTTGTATAACTTACAGCTATTTACATGGATTTAGTTTGGGTTTAAAGATCAAAATGAAAAAATAAAGGTGATGAAATGGAGATTCATTAAATATGTATCTCCTCTCAGCTGAAGCAGTAAAGAGACAATCTTCTCCAACATTGTGACCCTAATTCCATAGGGGAGCAAATTCAGGACAAGTGAGATCCTAGTTTATTTGAGGAGGAAGCGGGGAGTTTTGAGAGTGGCTTGCGAGGTCTGAACTAAGCTCTTGGGAATTGCCTCGAATTATTGGAGATGTTGGCTCAATGGAATCATTGTTGGTGTCGGCGAGGTCTTGACTAATCCATCCGTGAGTTAATGTCTTGGGAGTGAAGAGGAAATATAAGAGGAATAATGTATCATAGTGATAACACAAGGATGAAAAGAAGAAATGAAATGAGGCTCAAAATGAGAAAGGCAAAGAGAAATGAAAACGGAGGAAAAGAAAAATGTCACAAATACGCAGGACTGATCTTTGACCTAAAAACTATATCCAAACAAATAAAAAGCAAAGGATTCACCAACTAATGCCAAGTGAAGCTGTAAAAGTTTGTCTATTTTTACCTTCTTGATTTTATTTTGTAGGAAAATCTAGTAACAAGTCCTTATAGGAGAGTGAGTACTGCTAGAAAAGTATCTCGTACTTTCCACTTCCTTTGTAACATGTTATCTTCGTTTTTTGAGGTCCTCGATATTATGCATGGGGTCTACTCAACCAAAGAATAAGAGAGGAAGCTAATAGGTGAAACCAAAAATTCCCTAAAAAATGAGGTACTCAAATGTAAGACAATGATACAAACACACCCATGAGGGTGTGGCATATACTCAATACTTCAGACCGGGTCGGATGTTCTACACAAGGTGAGAACCTCATCGTCGACATGACCCTACTTACATATGCATGATAGAAGTGCCAATACTTCACAGTCACAAGTGATAATCAAGGCAGCCACAGATCGAGATTTTTGGCTCTATTCCTTAATGGTCATGCCTCACTCAACCTGGAATTTATCTGAAAATAATGTGGTCTTTGTGAACCCAAGACAATGAATGTTAGTTATTGATTTTATTTTTGGTCAAAGCTTATTAAGTAGTTCCCTTGTTTTAATTTTTGGTTTTCAATTTTTTGAGTATTTTTCAGAATGATGCACCTAATGTTTTTTTTATTTTTCTTTAAACCATAATGCGAAAAAAGAGAGGGAGATAGATGAAAAGAAATGCAAGTTGACACTAGAGTTGAAATCTCAACCTTGTGTCGGAATGATGTATGGTGAGTAAGAAGACTCACATTACTTCCAAATGCTCTCCATGCAAGATGCATGATAGAATTTAAAATTACACTACATGCAAATGAAAAAGCGATGAAATCTCCTTAAGCAGGAATTGTTATTAGCGTGAAGAACATATTTGTTGAATTTCTTAGGTAACATACCGAGAGTTTGGTCTTAGAGAGTCGTTGATGTCTGACATGTTGGACACTACAAGCACTGTATCCTACTTACGGTACGTGGTATCCAATCTGGGCAATCAACCAAAATTTCATCCAAGTCCAAGAAAAGAGACTATAGGTACATGCAGATAGTTAGGCCTTTAGGCCTAAATTACCGAATCAATCCAAGAACTAAGGTTCCAATCACAGAAAACAAATAAAAGAAAGGTAGAAAGCACTATTTGTGGAAAACAAATAAAAATAAGAGGAAAATAGGGAAAAAGAAAATAGAAGGCGAAGAGAATAAGAGAATAATCGACGAGGTCCCAAAGTGAACAATCACCCAGGTAATGGACCTTATAAAGTGTGAATGTTCAAGTGTCCTTAGGTACTTGTATTATTACAATTTATGCAAATAAATCTCTCTCGCACACAAAAATAAAACTATCTTTATACTATGCTACTATGAAAATTTCTTGTCTTCTTCTATTGCTCTCTCCTTGTGGTGAGTGAAGAACCACCAACCTCCACATCTCTTGAGTGTGGTAAGTCTCCTAAGAATCTCTCCCTTGATAGGTAGGCCCCCACAACGAAATCAAACAAAAAAATATGTCTGATCAAAATAGATAGAAAATAGAATAAAATCAGGAATGTGCAAGAAATAATATAGCAGATAATGATGATAAAAACAAAGCAGGCCAATTTACTATACTCAACCATCACTCCCCAGCAATGGTGTCATTTGTTGAAATAGGATATCTCGATCCGGTCTGGTGTTCCACACAAGGCGAGAATACCGTCGCTGTGGTAACCGTACACGAACCCCTGAATTCCAAAAACAATCAACCCATTCAGATGAATAAAGCAATCAAAGTGATGCAAGTCAAAATTTATTATAAGACTTTATAACTCTACAAAAGATGTATAGTGCTAAACAGTAGACTGTCGAACACAAGGAGCAACGTGGAGTGGAGAAAATTTGAGTAGCCTACTTAGGTATTTTTTATTTTTTTAAGATTTTTATGGGTTTTTAAATATATTTATTTTTTATGGATTTTTAATTTTATATTTTTATTATTTTGATTTTATAATTTTTATTTTCTTTTTCCTTTTTTTTATTTTTAATTTCTTTTTTAATATGTAATATATATAGTATATATAGTTATCAATATATGTACTATATATAAGATACAAATATACAAAATCAATACAACACAATTAAGTACAATCTTTTATTTTTTAAAGGTATTAAAATATATTTAAGGTAATTTTATTAATAATATTTTTAATATTAATAAATATATAAGTATGTATATATATGTGTGTGTATATAGTCAACATAAGTTTTAAAAAAGTAAATGTAGCTATATATACTTAAATATTACAAAATAAATTGTTTTATATTTTATATATTTTCTTATTTTATTATAATTTTCTATGTTTTTAGATATTTTGTAAAGTATGAAATAAAACATTATTATAATGAATAGGTCAAAAGTTTTTGTGTTTTAAAAATAGAAAATGAGTCCAAAATTACCAAAAGTAATTTTAATATATGATATATAGCATAAATAATAATATACATCCGAAAATTAGTTTTTTGGATTTTATAGAAATTTTGCTAATTTTATAGGGTTAGAAGGGTTTTCAGTTTTTAGGGTTTTTCTTTTAAGTTTTTTTGTGAGTTTTCGTATGGAGTGATAAAATATAGTAATAAAGGTACTCTAATTTTTTTAGTTTTTTTAAAGTGATTTATAAATGTTTTTATGTTTGTAGCAATATAGGGAATACATACTCGATCAACTGGAGGGGCGAGGCTTCATTTCGCCAGATTTGGACAGCCTAGATAAGATCTGGGATGCTCTTCTTGACCCAACGGCTCCTAGGGTGTTACAAAGAACACCCAAAGAACATGTCCTAGGAGAGCTTCGATCTGCGCTTTCTCTGTCATCCAGCATCTAATCTCCTCATCAATGGTCTCCTTAGATTCCTAGAGTGACACCGCTTCAGGTCTCAAATGGGTTCAGGCCCCATCGGTAGGGGACTAGAGGTCTGCTGTGCATGGAGCTCTGAATCATCTCCGGGTCTATCATTGAAATCCCAAACGTCCATAAACGGGTCTTGGCTCGAGGCAAAGAGCCTCGACCTGTAGTTGTAGCTTGGAAGTACGTGGATGAAGGGGGTAGAGAAGCACCGGTGACAGGCTGTGGAGAAAAGCTCAAATTTGCCTCGGTTCTTGCATAATAAAGGCGGAACATAGGGTTTTGCAAAGAATGTGAAGTGGAATGAAAGAGAAGTGGGTGCGGGTCAAAACGAGGGTCAGGTCAAGTGATTTAGACCTGGAGATCAAGATCCATGTTGATGATCGTCCGGCTAACTAGGGTTAAGTTGATTAATAACAATGTCGTCACCCAAATCAATCGGACCACATACAGAGAAAATTGTTTAACCATTAAGTAGATCAATCGAATCAAGAACGTGGTATAGCTATTTTATTAACTCGTTATAACGACAAGTGTCGAACATAAGGAGCACAAGTATGAAACTAAGAAGGCGACTCAAAGAAAGAAAGATTTTTATTCTATTTTTAGTGGTTTTTAATTGTGCAAATTTTTAATTTTCAGAATTCAAATAAGAACAAGGGATAAAAAACTAACACTCCTTTTGGAGTTTTAAAATTTGATAAAAAAAATGCATAAAAAATTAAAGTAAAAATAAATTTGAGTTTTATAGGTTTTATACTATTTATATGGATTTTTTGGGGAATTTTTAAATGTTTTGGGATTTTCTAAAAAATTAGAACAAGAAAATAGACAAACAATGCATAATCAGGAGAATTTTATAATTTAAAAATGGAAAAAACTCATGGAAGCTATATTTATTATAAACTATACAGAAATATTTATAATCGGAAAGTTAAAATGCAATTTTCGGATTTTTTTGTTGATTTTTTGTGATTTTTATAATTTTTTTAGTTTTTTACTAACTTTTAGAATTTTAAAATATTTTCAAGCTAAATTCATGTAGTAGCTAAAGTAGGACAAAATACACCTACAATATTTTTTTGTAATTTTTAAAACATTTTTGAGTTTTTATGAATTTTATAAGGCAAACATGGACTTTTCTACAATTTTTACATTTTAATAATAGAAAATAAAAGAAATTTGGCACAAAAATTACCACCTAATTTAGACACCAACAAGAGCTAATATTGATTTTTGGAGGATTTTTAGGACCAAATTTATATTTATTACAATCAATAAAAGAAAAAAATGGAATACAGTAAAGCGATGACCTATATGCAATTATTAAAGTTATGGGCCCAATTAATAACAAGAATTAAAAATGTAAGGGTATAAATGCAATTTGTCTAGACAAGATTGCACGCAACATGTGACAATCACTCATAGGGATATAATTGTAAATACAAAAAACATCCTGTATTTCATTTAACCATTGAAAAGTTCAGGATAGGAAATGCAAATACACCAGATAAACACATAACGCTACAAGTGATTGAATCTTGGCTAGACTAGAATGCAAATATGAAAAGTATGAGGTCCTAACTGCAATTATTCTGAACTATTTATTACATTTAATAAACTAAAATGAAATAAAACAAAGTGGTGGGGAAAATGGAAATTAGAAAGATTAGGGGTATGGCGCAGGCATACAATGCAGATCACCATTAGGGGATAGATATGACATCTTTGCTAAAGTGTGAACGTGCGGTTAGATCATGCTAAATACCTAATCTGATCGCCTAAAGTTGGATGTCATCATGCGGCTCAGAAGAGATCTGGAACGGGGATAATTCATCCGACAGTAGAAAAGGGGCTCGGGGGAAATGGGAAGAAGGAGATGACTGGTGATATTCGATCGAGTGATTCGGGCACTTCAAGGGGTGGATCGGCTCATCGAGAAGATCAACATCAAGTTGAAGGTGCTCCAGGTCGAGAGAGGCCCTCTGATGAGTCGGAGAGCGGCTTAGTGAGGATCTGGAGGTGGTTGTACCTAGATCAACACTGCTTGGATAGTTGAGGCTCAACTCGAGCCTCTTACGCGCACCAGTACCTGCAAAGAGAAGCTGTACTTAGAGGTATATCTCTAGTCAAGTTATTTCCCAAAGAAACTCAAGGAAGCGATGGTGGGGGGAGATTGAGCTCTAGTGGAAATGGAGGAAGGAGATCTATTCCTAATCTTGCTTCGATGAGCAAGATATAGGGGGCTAGGTTGTGTGAGGAGGTAAATGATGATGTGGACAATTGATCTGTACGGATGGGGGTGAGAAGTGGAGCTCCGACCTGATGGTTAAAGCTAAGTGAACGGGTAGTGGTGGTGAATGTAAATCAATATGAAATGATGGAATGTGAGGGGGAGAAGGATACCTGAGCCTGATACTGTGAAAGGCAAAGTGAGGTGCAGATGGATGCGGGGTTATAGCCTCAACTCCGATGTGGAAGGCAAAGGATGCTTCTCGCGATGGAGTCCTGTCACTACCATGGAGATGAGGTGGAGAGAAATGGATGCGAGGAATGAGCTGGTGAGTGGCGGAGGTAGGAGGAGATGATTTATAGGGTCCTAGAGGTTCCAGAAAGATCATAGGAATTCCTGAAATCCTAGGGCGATCCGGACCTACATAGGGATCCGTGAGGATCACATATCCTAGGCGAGGAGAAAGGTCAGCAATACAAGTACTTCTTGGAGGTGTTCCCGAGTCTAAAATCCCCCCATATGGGATCCTTCTTGGCATAGAACCTTCACTAATGGAGTTACAGGTCGAGGGCAAAGTACATCGACCCGATTAGGCATGGAATGCATGGAAGATGGAGTGGTTGGCATGCTCCGACGAAAGGGCAACAGATGGAGCATGGATCCTTCAATTTGGAATGAGTTGAAGGGGGCTAATGGGTTGAGGATATGGATAAACGAAAATGGCGCGACCTGGATGTACACCATGGAGTAGGATGGCAGCTGGAGCACCGCTTGGACCTCCTCTCTTCCTCCTGTAGTGCTCTGAACCTCAAGGAGAGGTCCTCCGTCACCGGCTAACTCTCGCGCACACGATTGGGGACACTATAAATCTTGGAGAGGGTTCTAAGATAAAAGAATGATGGAGAGTTATTTATAGACAAGGTGAAGGAGGTTCAAAGATTCGTTGGTTTTCGTTAGCCCGAAGCAAATTGATCAAATCCAACACGTGGGAAGAAATAACGGGGATTAGATTGATGTCTTTCATTCGAGGAGCTAAGCCAGATCATGAGTGGATTCGGTGCAAAAAATGGAAGAAAAACCGCGGCTGACATATCTACAGTCGAGCAAGAGAGAGGAGGGTTAGTTGACCTGGGGTCAACTATTAGCGGATTGTGATTGGTCCACATAAATTGCTACATGACAAAATAAGAGCTTTATTGAAAAACAATTAAAAAATGTAAATGATTTTATCAACTTTTGGGTATAAATAAAAAATGTTTACTATTTTATGTAGTATTTTGATATTATTTTTATTTATTTTTATGAGTTAGTTTATTACAAGTTACTTTTTGAAGTGCATTTACAAGTATATTGACCTGTGTTTTGCATTTTTATTTTTATTTTGTATTTTAAATTTTATTATTTTATTTTCTCTATTTATATATTTACAACTTATTTTTAGGTACACAAACATATTCTTATTATATTTTTCTGATGTATTATATATACATAAATAAATAGCGGTACGTATTATATAAGTATAGGTATTTTATCTATGTATTTCTACAGGTCATCTTATTTTTGTATTTTCTTTACGATTTTATTCTATTTTAAAAATATGTACATATATTATAAATAATGTTTACAAATTTCTAAAAATATAAAATTATGAAGATAAAAAAGAATAAATAATAAATGAATATTTTATTCTTCTATATTATACAATAGGGGTCCAAAACCTAACTTTCACACCTTAACTCCAAACTAAATGAAACCACTTCATTAAATATATTATTAAAATTTATATATAATAAAAGGTGATTTTGATGCATTTTCAGTTTTTAGTGAGGAGATATGGTATGAGAACTTTGAGTTTTGGGTTTTTATTTTAAGTATAACATGTACACTATATATTATTTTGTGTAAAATCAAATTTGTATTTTTTTTGTATTTTAACTACAACTTTCATATACAATTTTTATTGATTTGATGTATAAATAAGAAAGAATAAAAAGGGTCCCAAGATGAATAAATAATTGGAATTTTTATTGTGTTTTTTCTCTTATCTCCCCCTACTTTATTCTTTGTAGACCCAGCCATTAATATGCCTAGCTCTCAATGTTTAGGGTCATAAAATACCCTTATCATTTTATTTCTATTTATTTTATTTCTTTATTCTTTTATTTTGTCTTTAAATAATGTAATTTCTACATTAATTATACAATAAATAATGAACTCTAATTTGTACAAAATAATGATATTTACATGAATTTAGCTAGGGTTTAAAGGCCAGAGTGAAAGAATAAATGTGATGAAACGAGGATTCATCACACCCCTATACTTGCCTTTGCTAAAGCAATCACTTATGTAATGAGTGTAGAAATAAAAATGAAAAAAGGAAATAACTTGAAATAATTATCGACTTTTAAACTAGTCTTTCATAAAGTCAAAGTTTGGAGCTCAGAGAAGGCCTTTCGATTAATGGTGTGTTCGGAACCACACAGAAGTCGGAAAGTATGACATAACAACCCTTAGGTCAGGTATTCCTGGTCTTTACAATTGTTATTCCCTTCTAAGGTCAGGTGCTCCCGGTCTTTACAACTGATGTGGGAGAAGTTAGAAGAATGGGAAAAGAAGTGGGAATGTGCCTGTGTAGTCTTTATTCACTTGTGAAGTCGGTCAGTGTAACTGATTCTTCACCAAGAAGCGTGCTTTTTCTAAAGCTCATTTTTTTGGAATTTCGGTATAAGCTTCTTTGGATATTTTGTTTGATTTTGTACAGCTTCTACATTCTTGTTTATACCATGGTGGATATAGCATCTTTTGTTCCACCCACTTTTTTAGGGTCTTGGAAAAGTTGTGCTGATAGACCATTCCTCATTCGATGCATTATCTCAATCCGCCTCCAGTCTTTAGATATCATTGTCACCAAAATAAGTGGATTAGAGTATCGGTGTCGGCAATCCCCAAGAATGGTTCCTAAGACACCCATAACGAGGCGGTCTTGCATTTCCCGACTTAGACTCCAAGATTTGTCAACATCCCATCTGAGTTGAACTAAGTGTTAAGTGTGTAGTTTCTAGTCAAGTCATTGTCTCAGGAGTAGTACGGATGATGTGTTATATAAAAGACGAATAATATCGCAGCGGTAAAGATATAATAGTTACCGAGATCAAAGGTCTCGAGCGCGTCGATCTGGTCCGGAAATTTCTCCAAACTAGTTGGAATCACAAAAGAGGGCCTCTTAGTCGTATAGGGGCTTGATAATGGGGTATTGGGGAGCTTCCTGAACTTGACTACTCGGTGCAGGAAAGGGGAATTTCTTTGTCACACGATGGATGTGATTCGATAGATGAATAGGTGGGATGAGAGCGGTCACTATCTATTTATTTTGTCTGGGAAGCATCTCTTTGGTCTTTAGTTATCCAGAGCATTGGTCTTAAGCATTTGATGCCCAAAAAGTCTAAGTCTCTGCACTTAGGAAGTAGACTAAACAAATGGGAGAAGGCCTCATTCGAAGACCTGCCACAAATGTCTATAGCTTACCTTTTCCTTAGCTAATCTTAGCCAGAGACTCATGAACATAGTATTATGGAACTTAATGAATTAAGTCGAGGTGACCTAAAATATCTCTACTTCCAGTCCTCAATGGGTTCATCTGAAATTAAGTGTATTAAGGTCTATTCCAAGCTCCGATCTTCGGACCTTATTTTGACTTGTTTAATTATCTATATTATTCCGAAAAATGCAAATTTATGTACAATGGAAGAGAAATATTATTGTGATGCCATTATCTAATTTTGAATTTTTTATGGACTTTTGAAAGAGGTTTTGCAAATGTTTATGCAGTTTTTCAAGGATTTTGCAAATATTTTTGGAATTTTTGGGTTTTCAAATTTATAGGGATATTTCAACACAAAAAAATGGAATAAAAAATAGGTACAACTACTTACATGAGAGTGCACCTTAATAATTTACAAGAATTAATGTTTAAAGGATTTACACAAGAGCTAGTTGTTTTTATAGACATAGATATAAAAATAGTGAAAATTGTTTATTTATTAAGATAATGTATATATTCCTCAACTTATTCGAAAAATGATTTTTCAAACAATTTTAAAAAATATAGTTCAAAATAATATTTTTAAATATTAAAAAAACATCTGAAAGCCATTTTGTAAAAAAATTCAAATAATATATATAGATTTTTCAAAGTATTTTTGCAACCATTTTCCAAACATTTATAAATAGATTTCTAAAGCATTTTATTTCACATAAAGAAAATAAATTTTTACAAAGGTTGAAAATATTTTATAGAATGTTTTCCAAACATTTTCAAATGATTTTTCAAATAAATTTTCAAACTATTTTTCAAACATTTTGCAAAAAATTTTACCTGATTTATTTATCAGTATATACAAAAAGAATTTGAGGAATGACAAACATCTTTTGATTAGTTATGCCTAAAGTATATACAACATATATACCAACTCGTACTTAGATTAAGCTATGTTCTCATAGATCAGAGAGAAGAGAAGACATAACTCGTACTGAGTATAAGAAAGCCTATACTATAACAATTAAAGAATAATGAATGAAAGAATCGGGAGAATAAGAAGTCGGACGACCCCCCTATACATTGGATCAAATAATCCTAAGTATAGTAGACTTTATCTACATGTATAGAGGGTCGATGGTGGGAATGAACAACTCATCGACTCCTCCTGTCTCCCCTTATACTTATGGTAAGACATCCCTATGTATAGATAGAAATATCAACAAGAGAGGAGACAGGTGGCGAGACAAGGAATGAACATGTGAGGGACTCATCCCCTCTATACTTAGGATGACACATATCCTATTGAGGCAATGAAAGGGGAAAGAAAAATAGAAAATTGAAAATATAACAGAAAAGAAGAAAACTAAAGGAAAAGTTTTTTAGTAACATAATGTGAATCTTTCGATGTTGATGAAGTTGTGGATGCTTTGCCATTGCATATCACTTGGACTGAATCGACAACGGCTAAGAAAGTGTCATGCTCTAGGTACGGCTTCAGTAACTAACCGTTGACGATGAACTGTTGTGCGTCAGGTGACAATTCTGATATCACAATGCTTCAATTATCACCCACTTCTTGCACTTCAAATGGCCCTGTCCATTTAATCCTTAATTTGCTCGGAAATATCTTCAACTTTACGTCAAATAGACGCACTTTCTGTTTAGTCTCGAAGGCCTTTCGTCTGATGTGTCGATCATGCCATCGTTTAACCTTCTCCTTTACATTAGTGTGTTATCATATGCATAGTCTTGTAATTCCAAGAGATTGTTCTGATTCTTTTTTTCTTTACTGACGTCCTTATGTGAGTCCAAGTTTCAAGTATTGATTGCCCACAATAATTTACGAATCAACACCACGAGCAGATGGCATGGTTTTTTTGATATATATGACATGACATTGGTCTGTGGATAATAAGGAGATGTGATATGTGCTTGATGTCGTACTCCTTTGTTAACTTCTTGACCTCTCTGTTAATGATGTGGCTACCCCCGTACGATATCAGAATACTCAAAATCTCGAACTACGATATGATATTCTCTCAGAAATCAACAAATTGTACGACTGTCTGCGGCTCCAGCGGGGATAGCTTCAACCTAGTGACTCACATAGTCAATGACAAGAAGTATGTGCTCGTATCCCTGACTGTTTGGAATGGGTCCCATGAAATTGATGCCCTAAGCATCGAATACATCTAAAATATGAATGAACTTCAGGGGCATGGAATCTTTAGCCATAAGGGTGCCTCCCAATATCTGGCAGTCAATGCAGTGCTTTACAAATGCTGCAACATCCTTAAATAGTGTCGACCATCAGAGACCACATTGTAAAACTTTCGATGTTGTTCTGTCTCTAGAGTGGTGTCCACCATATTCGAGCGAATGACAATGCTCGAGGACACTATGATGCTCCTCCTAGGAATACAACGACACCAAATATAATGTCTCTTTCCTCAAATAGTAGTGGTACTTCCCATTTGTGGACAAGAATTTGTCCTTAATTTTCATCCAATCTTGTGGGACTACATTGGAAACGAGGTAGTTCACAACATACCAAGGCAGTGAATCCATGACCATAATCGTCTCGTCAGGAAAAGTGTCCATGATGGGTGCACTGCTCAGTGGAGGCTATCTTCTACCACATTTTGAACCCCAGGCTTGTCTTTGATTTCCAAGTTGAATTCCTGGAGGAGAATGATCCATCTGATCAGTCTAAGCTTGACATCCTTATTCTCTTGTAAGTATCAGATAGCAGACTAGTCAGTGTAGATTGTGACTTTGGATCCAAGAAGATAGGATCTAAACTTCTCAAGGGTGAATACCACGGCCAGAAATTCTTTCTTTGTGATAGTTTAATTTCTCTAAGCTTCATCTAGTGTTTTGCCGACATAGTGAATGGCATAGGGTGCCTTATCTTTTCTTAGTCCTAGGACAACCCCAACTACAAAGTCTGACATGTTTGTCATGATCTCAAAAGGAAGAGACCAATCTTTTGGTTGTAGGACGGGAGCTTGAGTGATTATATCCTTAAGCTGATTAAATGAAAGGAGAACCTGCTGATCAACATCAAACTCGATCTCCTTGCATACCAATTCTGTAAGAGGCCAGGCGATGCAGCTAAAATCTTTGATGAATCTCCTATGTAAACCCATAATCCCCCAGGAGTGACCTCACATTTCTGACAGTCAGAGGTAGTTCTAGTTTGGCAATCACATCCACCTTTTCCATTTCGACTTCCATGCCATGTTTGGAAGTGACGTGACTCGAGACAATTCCTTCGTTGAACATGAAGTGGCTCTTTCCACAAGATATCACGAGATTCACTTCACGACATTTCTGAAATACTATGTTTAGGTGCTCAAGACATGCATCAAAACTGTCATCATAGACTGAAAAGTCATCCATAAGCACCTCAAGAAAACTACCAACCATCTCGGCAAAGAATACAAGCATGCATCTTTGGAATGTACCGGAAACATTGCATAGACCAAAGGGCATTCTCATGTAGGCATAGGTGTTGAACGGGAAAGTGAAGGTAGTCTTTTCCTGATCCTCTAGGACAATTGCCTCTTGGATGTACCTGTTGTACCCATCCAGAAAGAAGAAGAACTCCTTGCTTGCTAATATCTCTAGAATTTGATCGATGAATGGAAAGGGAAAATGGTCCTTCTTTGTCGCTGCATTGAGATGACAATAGTCAACCCATACACGCCAGAATATTGGTACTTGAGTAGAAATCTCCTCTCCATTGTCATTAGTAACCATATTGAGCTTGTATTTATTCAGAACTACATGTAGAGGGCTCACCCAATTTCAATTGGAGATGGGATAAATGAAACCTACTTCACACTATTTTATGATTGTTTTCATATCAACATCCCGCAAATTTGGGTTCAGTCTACTTTGAAACTCCCTGCATGACTTATCATCTTCATCCAAGTAGATATGATGTGAACATAGGGTAAGATTTATCCCGTGAAGATTTGAGATGTGCCAACCAAGTGCCTTGCATTTTTATCTAGAACCTAGAGAAGTTGAGATTCCTGATAAATGGTCAGCCTGTTGTAGATGATGACCAGATACATCCTCTTTGCACTCGCAAGGAAGGCCTCTGTAAGGCCAGCTGGAAGTGGCTTTAATTCAGGCTCTAATCTGGCCTACTTCTCAGTCACTTCAAAAACTGCTCTAGTAGGTAGATGATCTACCATGACTTTAGAGGTACTGCTCACCTCAGTGGGTTGTTGTTCAAACGAAAATGTGGCGAACAAATCTTTAAAGAATTCATCATGTTTGGACTAACGTGAATCTTCTAAATCAAATAGATGCATTAGCCAATTGGATTCTGTCTCCTAGGTGACATCAGAGTGTTCTTTCATGGTCCTCCTCAGGAGAGAGAATGTCCAGTATCCATGCATCATTCAAAGATTGTTCAGTGTATATAATTTCTGCAATAATGTCATAGTCTACTTCAACCAGCGTTGTATGACTTTCATCTGATACGACTTTTTGCTCATTGACCATGTCTATGGTAACTCTATGATTGCTCAAGTACAATGTGATCTTCCTAGACCCACAGTCAACCACAGCCTCTGTAGTATGCAAAAATGGCTGGCTAAGGATAATTGATGTATGAAGTAATGGTGCAGGAGAGTCCATATCAAGGACTACAAAATCAAACGGAAATTACATGTTTTGTACCTTTACAACATCTTCCAAGAAACCTGTGGGGTGTTTGATGGATAGATCAGCGAACTGAAGGACCATGCGTGTATTCTTTAATGGACCCAGCCCAAATTATCGCAGTAATGATGAGGAAAATATGTTGATGAAGAGCTTCTGTCAAGAAAATTTGCTTGAACACTTTGTTGAAAATCTCGCATCTCATCAAAGGTGCTCCTTTATCTCGCACATGCTTCTCAACTTGCTTGCGTTTGTTGTTGTGGTTCGACCAACGCTTGTTTGTACATGTTTCCTTGAAGCCCTTTTCACAACGGGCATGTATTCCATGGCTTGCATCAATGGTATCTCAATTGTCAATTTTTTCATAATATCCACAACACATGGATCAAATAATGCCATTTTTTTATTTTTATATTACTTCCAGAAAAGGAATATTCATAGAACTAAAATCAAAAGCAATGTTCTTATTTACAACAAGATTCTTGTCCATAATATTCTATACATCCGAACTGCAAAAAGATGTACATCCTGGAGCCGATGGTGTTGGTGGTGGTGGACATGCAAAAAGTGTGGTCTCCGCTCCGTCAGCTGGATTTGGATCGGCTGGTGGTGGTGATCGACTGTTATCATATTTTTGGTCTTTTTGAATTTTTCGATTTTTTTATTCTTTTTGTTGATGGAGGTGGAAGCGACAAACAACTGGCATATCTCCTCCTTCTTCTTCCACATCCGAATATGGGGCTGGCACGACTGATGTAGAAGATGATGATTCACTTGGCAAATCTTTATTCTTCCCTTTGATTGTGGCATACAGAGTCAAGGTCCTACAACTCTTGAGAGTAGAAGCATTATATAAAGTAAAATCACGCTCATTTGACTCTACAAGCACATATGAGACATCACATTCTACATGCTCTTTTCTCTTGAAATTATTGGGATAAGATTCGACCTCAGCCAGTATTAGAGTTTTGGTGGCCATTAGGTCGTCTAGATTTCATGTCATCTCTATGAGACCCTTTACTAAAGGCCAAGCAATCAAGGTTGGGTTTAACCGGAACTGCCTCGTGAGGTTCAACGTGCTGACCACGTTGTGTATGTTGGTAGGGAAGTTGAGGATGGGACTGTTTATAGTGTTACTAAGGAGGAGGATGCTGATATTATTGGTATGCTGGAGGAGGAGGATATTGCTACTATGGTGCAACCACGTACTGGTGGTATTGGGGGTACAGACGGTACTGCTGACACGGATACTGCTGCGACTATCTCCAATTATTGTGATATTGTGGAGACTGGTGATGTTGATATTGAGGTTGATGCTGGGAGGACTGTGCAAAGTGACCACCTTGAGGTTGGTGGTAAGGTCGGTTGGCTGGTGGCTAATCCTGGGGTTGTCTAGTTGGGCGGGTCAGTTGCACATCACTGATCAAAACACCATTAACTTCTTGTATCAGTGGTGGTGGTGGTGGGAATGTTGTATCAGAAGATGGTAGGAAATCTGGCTGGTAAGCCACCATATGTTGATGCGGTGGGGCCTTCTCGTGGGCCTACACGTAGTATACATGTTGGATCACCGACTACTGCTGACTCGGTTGGGGCTGATGTGTTGTTAACGGTTCATCTTTCTTGTCAACAGGAGTCTCTGACATTGGATTCGCCGACGAGCATGAACTAATGGTGCTCACCAATAGATCCAACTGCTTGGTTATTTGGTCCAGCTTTTCCAAGTGTTGCGTCCTCTATTTAATCACAATGAGCTTTTCAAGGTCATATGATAGCTTCTCTATAATGCCAACATTCAAGAGATGGCGCCCGATGACACTAAGGTTGAAGCTCTCATCTCTTGTTGCCTCACAGGATGCTGCCATGTGAACTATCTTGTAGAGGACCTAAGGCTATCTTTAATAAGCACGTTATGAGAAGAGGGTGACCTCTCCCTCGGACATTTCTTCACAAATCTACCATACCGCATCTTCATCTTTGTTAAAGTGTGATCCCCCACATGAAGTGTCATCTAGTCTTTGGCTCTCTACATTCAGGCCCCCGAAAAAGTGTTAGACCAACCTAGTCCTCGGTATGTCATGGTGGGGGTACTTTTCCTATAGATCAATGAATCATTCCCAGGCTTCATGTATAGACTCGTGGGAATCCTGAGAAAAGTTGCTAATCCTAGCTTACATCTGGTTGAGCTGACCAACAGGGTAGAACATGTGAAGGAACTCAGATCTAAGTTCCTCCCAGGTCATCCCGACCTTTCCCAAATGGTTGACCCAGTATACGGCCTTGTCTTGGAAGATGAAGTAAAACACATTCATCTTCACGACACCTAACAGTATGTTAGGGTAGTGGGTAGTTCTGCAGATGCGAGAAAACTGTCGTAGATGAATGTACGACTCCTCATTGGTATTCTCATGAAATGAGGGTAAGAGTGCAAGGAATTGGGGCTTTATCTCGAAGTGAGCATGAACCAGAGGGATGCGAATCCACTCTGTCATCTGGTTGTCTACAGGATTACATATCTCGTTTAGTGTCAATTTTGGGTTCGCATTCCTTGGTTTGTCTTCTTCTTATGGATCATCATGAGGTCTTTCACCATCCGTTCCTCCTCCTGCTGGTCTATTCCTCATGTCATCCAGTATATCTTGAAATGCAACATGTACGAGTGCATGATCAGTCAGTTGTTGCTATATGGCTTGCATGGAAGCCAAAAACTGGGCATTCACTTGATTCTAGTCTGGTGTGAAGCATTGCTCTGGTTGGTGCGGCTACTGCCCCTTGCCCTTTTCTTGGGGAGCTATTTCTATATATGAATATTAGGATATGAACTCTATGTTGGGATCCAAGATTGGGACTGTCTTCTATCTGTAATGTAAGACAATCCCAATCAGACCACCTTGAAACTGAACACCAACTGCTGAGATGAATATGAGATTAGGGTCAATCCCAGATGGTCATGAATGGAGAGAATGATGTAGACTGAAGTTCACCTCCATTCGTAATAGGTAGTAGTGGGACAAGAGTGATCCTTGTTTATGAGAAGATAATGGAAGGTGGGAAGAAAATGAGGAGTCTGGAGATCAGTTCGCAAGGTTCGAATTGGATTCTCGGGAATCACCTCAAATTATTGACAATGTCGAGTCCATGGAATTGATGTAGGTGTCGACGGAGTACCAACTAAACCATCCATGGATTGACATCGTGAAGTATGAGAAGACTTATGTAGGAAGAATGATATGGTGGTCACTAAGGAATAAAAATGGAATGTAAAATAATAGAAAGGCTTGAAACGAGCAGGGTGTCAAAGAGAAGACACATCTAACAAAACTTGTGTAGGTGTGTGGGACTTGATCTTTGAACCTTAATCTCGATCAATACAAATACAAGACAAAATTTGGTTCACCAACTCAACACAATGTGAAATCGTAAATGATCTATTATATTATCTTTCATTTTTAGAGTTGTTATTTTAGGCATATCTTATAACAAGTCCTTATCATGCTAACCCTATAGGATCGAGAGTACTTCCAGAAAAGTATCATGTACTTGTCGTCCTCCTTTGTAACCAATAGTTTGCTCTTTTTGAGGTCCATGTAACCCTTCATGGATCCCTACTCAGCTAAAGAATAAGAGGGAGGAAGCCGATAGGTGACATCACTACTTTAGACCTCGCTCACAATAGAATCACCCGTAAGCGTGCAAAGACCTACTCGGATGCAAACCGATGAGACAGACACACACGTGAGGGTGTGGCCTATGCTTAGTTCTTCGGACCAAGTCGATGTTCCACACAAGGTAGGAACACCATCAATGACAGGGCCCTACTTGTTCACGTATGAGAGAATCTCTAATACTTCGGAAATCCAAGCAATACACAAGGTAGTTACCGAGTGTTTTTTGGCTCTAATTAATAGTGGGTTGTGGGTGGTGCCTCGCTAATGGGAGGGGTTTTGGTACCCTCCTAAGGTACCTTAAAACAATAAGGGCTTGATGAGCCCAAAGCAATGAAGTCCATTATAGATTTTAATTCAGGTAAACGTTTATTTAGCAGTCCCCTTATTTTTAGTTTTTTGCGTTTCACTTTTTTGGATATTTTGCATACAAGCGCCTAATGATTTTTGTAGATTTCTATTTAGGTCCTAGGTGCTCAAAATTAAAGGGAAATAGTGAAAAATATGTGCAAATCGATTCTATGATTGAGATCTCATCATTGAATCTAATGCATGTAGAGTTAGAGGACTTATAGTACTTCCCATTTCTTTCCATGTGGTATGCAAAATAGAATTTAGACTTATCTACATGGCAGTTTGAAATAAAAAAAATCACCATTAACAGTAGCAGCTATTAAGCATGAAGAACCATACTTTAATTATTCATAAATAAACCCTAGGGTCATGTCTTGGAGACATCTCAGTGCCCGCCACAATAGGTTCTGCTAGCGTTGTATAATGCCTCTCTCGGTGTCTGGGACTAAGAACAAACAGCTAGCATTTATTAAATTGAGTAGATCCAGTTGTAAGAGACTATAGATAAATAATTATTGTTAGAGTTGGACCTAATTATCGATACAAGCAAACCTAACGGTTGATGAGTGCGAAAATCGAGGAGTCGCCTCACAATGTGAGGACTCAGTTGTTGTGAAAACTTCTCAACAACTGCACTCGATCAACGATTAAACCACTTAATGAATAAATCAAGAATAATAGTGTGAATCAAAATTTAAAATACCCTACAAAATATGTATAGTTTCAACCAAGTAGGGGACGAACTCAGGAATCAATGGTGTAAAGCAATGTGAGCTAAAAAAGAAATCAATCTCAATTGCTTAGCCAAAATATGGTCTTGTAGGTTTTTAATTTTGTATTTTTTAATTTTGTATTTTTATAATTTTATATTTTTTTACTTTATTTTTATAATTTTAGATTTTTTTAAATTATATAATATAGGATGTATAAAAAATATATGTACAAGATAGAGTAATATCAATATATACAACTAAAAATGCACAAAATTAAGAAAATAATTCTTTTAATATTTTTTACTTTTTGTGAGTTTTTAGTGAATTTTCCTGATATATATTTATATTTAAAGTAAAAAATACCCTAAATCAGGGTTTTAATAAATACCAGAAATTGAAATGAAGATTAAAAATATCAAATGATGTCCAAAATTATTCAAATCAATTTTAGTTCATAAATAATAATATAAAGAAAATAATAAAATAGAAAACAGTATTTTTGGAATTTTTAGGATTTTTTATAAAGGATTTTGGGAGTTTTTAATTTTTAAGAGTTTTCTTTTTATATTTTTATGGATTTTTGATCTGAACGCTCTAAATTATTAAATAACAAAAACATTTTTTTATTTTTTTAAAATGTTTTTTAAATTTTAGGATTTCCTAAGACAAACAAGGAATAAATTTGCTTTAAATGATTTTCGATAAATATTTAAAAGTCCTAAATTGCAAAATAAAAATATGTTGTGTAACTATAAGCAATGAGGAGTCTACACATGTTTTTTTGATGATTTTTAGAGCATAGTAACTATATTTCATAAATGGAAGAAACACTCAAAAAGGCATGTACTGGCAGGGACATAAATGCGAGAAAACCAAAGTTTCTGGACCAATATCAAACCTTAAAATAAACTACAGGGGATTAGCATGTAAAATACCCAAGTAATAAAAATATTCACCTCCTAGGAAGGGTATAAACATGATTATCTAAATGTGGGAGGGCCAAGTTGCAATTTATCCACAAAATATAACAATATATATGTGATTTTAAGGTCATAATGTAAACACAAAACTGCCAAGGCCCCTTTGCAAAATATCCCTACCTCGCGCGCACAGACACGTGAGCTGACGTGGTGAGGGACCTAGTTGTAAATACAGAAAAGTTTAGGTGCTTTCATGCAAATATTACAAAAACCATATACAAGAGATGAAAGTTTAAATTCTAGATATTGAATACAAAAGTTGCCAGGTAAAGGTTTACAAAATGCCCAACACGATGTACCCTGTGATGTCACTTGCCACGTTTCACGATGGGAATAACTGATGACGCTTCGTGCCTGATGGTCCTGATTATATCACCCTAGGAGATCGAACGAAGGAGGGGCACTATATCCAAGAATGCATGATCAAACTGAACGACAAAAGCAATCAGACAGTAATGATGAAACCTCAAAGAATGAGGAAGAACTCTCGGGTCTCTGAGCTTCGATCGAGCGGGGTGCGTGATTTCTACTGCTTGGGACGCTCATGGGAGACACAAAAATGTTGCTCGCATCCCTCCGCACCTGCTGGCAGCCAGAAAGGCTCCTGAAGCCCTAGTGACATCCAACGAGATAGAAGGAGGAGAGAGGCTCCAGCTACCTTTGGGTCCTTCAAAAAGCCCTACAACGATGCCTTTTCTCTTTGTATCCTGCAGGATAGTGATCAGCACAAAAGGGGAGCTCTAGGGTGATCCTGAGAGTGGAATAGAGTGGAGATGGGTAGCGATGGAGGTCTCCGACGAGGGGCGGTGGAGGGAGACCTGATAGCTTGCTTTGTATAAGAGCAATGTGGTTGTGCATGTGTGGGACATGCATCATGCGAAGGGGAGAAAATGGAGGTGGTCGCGGATAGGCACGATGTCAGAGCACAGTGGGAATAGTCGGTGGAGCTAGAGCTCCGCTGAACAAATGATGTCGACTTTTGTAGAAAATATCATGAAGTAAAGCTAGATAAAATTTTAAACTAGGATACTACTATGCTAAGGAATAAGAATGACTAAGGAAAGGGGAGATGATCAAACCTGAACTAGTTAGAAGACAAGCTCACGAAAGAGGCGGGGGAGTGAACGGAGCTACCTCGATTCAACGCTTAATCACACGATTGGACCTCCTAGGGTTTCCCGATGTCACTAGGACTCATTAGATGCTCGAGGTTTATGGTTTATATGATGAAAGAGGGATCAAAAGATGAAGGAAGGACGACGGTGAAGTTTTATACCGATATTGATAGGGATCAAAGAACGAGGGAGTAGCAACGATTCAGTGGCCCATTGGCCAAGGAATCGTACGCATGTGAATCATCATAGATCAAGGAAGAAAACTCAGAAGAATAATTCCAAATCCTTGAAGGAATCGATAGGAAGAAAATCAATAAGTAGAGGTTAAACATAGGCTCTGGCGGTCTGAGCGCTTGGGGTTAGAGTTGACCCTAGGTCAATGGATGGCGTGGCCTAGTTAGGCCACATCATCCGTAAAAAGACAAACTAGAGGGAAAAAACAAAAATTAATTGAAAATAATTAATAAATGATATTATTTATTTTAAGTTATAAAATAAAAAATGTTTATTTTTTTTCATAGTATTTTATCATGATTTTTATTTTTTTGAGGTATTTAATTACAAGTTTATTTTGAGGTTTACATATGTTTGAGTTTTTTATTTTTTGTATTTTTTATTTTATTATTTTATTTTCTTAGTTTATATATTTATAAATTATTTTTATATACATAAATATATCTTTATTATATTTTAATGATATAACATTTACACTTAAATAAATAAGTATATTTAGTATATAAGTATAAGCATAGGTATTTCATCTATGTATTTTATATACTTATTTTATTTTAATATTTTATTTATTACTTTATTTTAGTTTTAATATGCACATATGTTATAAATAATATTTACAAAATTATGAAAATATAAAATTATAAAAATAGTAAAGAATAAATAAAATGAATATTTTATGTAGTACATTGTACAATAGGGGTCCAAAACCTAATTTTCACACCTTAACGCTAAAAAATATGAAACAACATTCATTAAATAGCTGATTAAAAGATAAATACAATTAAAAGTGATTTTGATACATTCTGAGTTTTTACTTGAGAGATATGAGTTTGGGAAGTTGGGATTTTGGTTTTTTATTTAGAGTGTAACTTTTACACTGTATATTATTTTATATGAAACTGATTTTGTATTTTTATATATATTATTATCTACAACTTCCATGATCAAAGTTACTTTATTTGAAGTATAAAAGGTGGAAAATCAAATAGGTCTTAAAAATGAATAAATAATGAATAAAAGAATATGGATTCATTGGATTTACTGGCCCTTATCTCCCCCCACTTTATTCCTTACCCATCTAGTCATCAAGATGCCTAGGCCATGCGGTTTAGGGTTATAAAATACCTTTGGCATTTAATTATTTTTCTTTTATTTTCTTTATTCTATAATTTTGGCATTAAAAATAATATTTTATATAATGTTTATACAACAAAGAATGAATGTTAATTTGTACAAATTAGGACTATTTACATGCATTAGCTAGGGTATATAAGGACAAAATAATAGAATAAAGGTTATGAATGGTGATTCATCAAAGGCTAGGGACTCCATGCACACAAAAAAATAAAAAGAAAGGCTGAAAACTGAAAACATCAAGAAACAAAAAAACAAGGCGGTGAAAATGCGAGAAAACCACAAGGAGGCCCCCCAGTGAACAATCAACCGGGCACTAGACCTCATCGAGAAGCGTAGTGTCCAAGTCCATAATTATTCAAACGATGAATAAATCTCTCTCTCAACAACGAAAAATCTAAACTTAAAATCTAGGCTAAGAGGTCCCCTTGTTATGCATGCCGCCTTGTGAAGAAGACCAATCTCCACCTTACTCGATTGCATCACCCTCCTAAGAGGTCATCCTTGCGTATTGGGCCATCGCAACAAACACAATAAAAGAGATGTATTAGCACAATTAATCAAATAATGTAATAAAATAAAATGTGAAATGAGGTATATACAAGTAAGAGGTAGAAGAATGAATAAATAAATATATATACAAAGAAATGAATGAAGAAATGAATAAATGCAAGGAAAATATTCACAAAATAGGCTACCCTATGTTCCTCCCAGGAAATAGCGCCATTTTATGGCCGAGAATTTCCACACGAGTCTAAAAGTATCCTCACAGAATGCGAAGATAAGTTGTTACTGAGCAGCCCACGAGAATTCTCGAGTCAATCAACAAGTATCCACAATATAATAATAAGTAATGAATATCAAAAAAAGTGAGGCACAATTTATTATACTCTACAAACAGAAATGTATAACATGTAAGCATGTAGACGTCGAACCGTAGAGATTAAATGAGGAAGCCTGATTAGTGTTAGTCAATGTGTATTTTATACGTACTTGTCTTTATGTGGGTTTTTTAATTATTTATATCTTTTTTTCCTTTTTCTTCTTTTTCAATAATAATATTAATAGTGAATATATGTAATTTTATAATAATAAATATATTATATACAAATACACTCATATAGGTAGGGGTATATACTTAAGGTATATGTCTACATATATACTTATATATAAGCATATATATTACATTTTTAAATTTTGTAATTTTTTAATTAATTTTTTTATTTTTGAAAACCAAATGAAAATACTTGTATAGAATATATTAGTACAAAATAAAAGTACATAAGTAATATATGTATACATATAGATAGTGTATGGTATACATATCCATAGATAGTCTAAAAAAACATGGAATATATTTTTTAGTTTTTTCAAATTTTTTTCATGTTTTGTGAATTTTCTAGAATTTTTGCATATTTTTAGGTATCTTTAAAATCAAAAACATCCCAAAAAGGATTAAATAAATAGGTCGAATTGATTTGAAGAATAAAAATAGGAAAAAGAATAAAAAATACTTTAAAACTTTAATGTAAAAAAAAATTGAGATGAAAATTAAGGGTAAAAATAAATATTTTTGGATTTTTGGGGATATTATCTTTTTGCTGGACTTCGGAGCTTTTTAACTTTTTATTTTTATTTTTTTTATTTTTAGGGATTTTTGGTTTAGAGTTAATATAGGTCATAACAAACAACATACAAATTTTTTTTGTATTTTTTCAAAGCATTTGAATATTTTTTGGCATTTTTAAAGCTAAACAGGGACAAAATCATCCTCATTTGATTTTTAATAAATAGCTAAAGTGTCTAAAATGTAAAAATAAAAATATGACGTGAATGTACATACTAACATGCATCTAATCATATTTTTGCATTATTTTTGGAGCACAGATGTTATATTTAATAAATAAAATAAATGCACAAAAATAACATGCACTGGAGAGGGCATATTTGTAATTAAAATTAAAGTCATGGGCATATGTGTAAATATACCAGAGATATACAACTTCTATTTAAATTTAATGGATTATTTTACAATTCACAAAACTGCTAAGACATATTGCAATTTGCCCAGCTTACATGAGATGACACGTGAGGTGAGCTAGACTGAACCCCTATGCAATAAAAAATAAATACAGGGGTCCCTATATAAAATTTTCAATTTTATTTACATTACAAAAACTATTTACATGACTAGTAAATAAAGCCAAAAAATGGGGGACTAGATATGCAATTTAGCTCTCTATATGGGCGATGGCGAACGACCGTGATCATCTCACTTGAACATGTATCTTCATCCGGACGGTCGATAATCCTTCGTACATGACATCTACGATTAGATCTGAGGAGATCCAACGACTGAGGCGTTGGTTAATCTGATGTCTCTTGCTCCTCGAGAAGAACATGGCACGATCGGACGGTCTTGGATGGACCTGGAAGAACCGGGAAGCGGGCTTCCCTGGAGCTCATACAATCAACCCTAGTTGCCTCCTTCGGCCACCGATCAAGCTGTTGAAGTGTAAGGGTTTCGTGTTGATTGGCGACCTCACAAAGATCTGGGGCTCGCTGATCAAGCCTCAGAGGTCAAGACTTCCTAGAGGTGTTCCCGATTCTCAAATCCCCCCAGATTGGGCTCTTCTGGGCATAGAACCTACAATAATGGAGTCGCGCGTCGAGGGCAAAGTGCCTCGACCCGATTAGGCGTGGAATATGTAGGAGATGGAGTGGGTGGCATGCTCCAACGAAGGGGCGACAAATGGAGCACGTATACTTTAATCCGAAAGGAGTCGAAGGGGGTTCATCGGTCGAGGATATGGAGAAATGAAGGGGCTAGGATATGAGATGGTCACAGTTGTCAGAACAACAAGTCGTGATGAATCACAGTGGCTGGAGCTCCAAAGCTCCAACGAGACCTAGATCTAACCCTAGGTTACAATAGTAATTAGAAATGAAAAATAAAATATAGTAAAAAAATCTATGAATGAAAGTTACTTAGAAATAAGAAAATGGCACAGCTCCGACTTGGTGGTACACCAGGGGGCAATACGAACGTCGGAGCATCGCTTGGTCCTCCTCTCTTCCTCTTACAGTGCTCCGAACCTTGAGGAGAGGTCCTCTATCACCGTCTAACTCTCATGCACACGATTGGGGTCACTACAGATATTAGAGAGGGATCCATGATGAAAGAGTGGTGGAGAGTCTTATTTATAGACAAGGTTGAGGTAGCTCAAATATTTGTTGGTTTTGGTTAACCTGAAGTAGATTGACCAAATCTAAGATGTGGGAAGAAATTACGGAGATTAGATCAACGTTTTTCGTTCACGTAGCTAAGCCAGACCATGAGTGGATTCGGCATGAAAAATAGAAGAAAACCCGAGGCTGACATGTCTGCAATCAAGATAGAGAGAGGGGGTCAGTAACTTGAGGTTAACGATTGGCAGATTGTGATTGGTTCGCATGAGCCTTTACATGACAAATTAGGAGCTTTATTTGAAAATAATTAATTAGAAAGTAAATGAGTTTATTTATTTTTAGGTATAAAACAAAAAATATTTGCTATTTTATGTAGTATTTTAATATGATTTTTATTTATTTTTATGATTTCATTTATTACAAGTTACTTTTTGCAAGTTTATTTACAGGTATATTGACCTATGCTTTGCATATTTTATTTTATTTTGTATTTTTATTTTATTATTTTATTTTCTCTATTTATATATTTACAACTTATTTTTAGGTATATAAATGTATTCTTATTGTATTTTCTGATGTATTATGTGCCCTTAAATAAATATGGTATGTATTATATATGTATAAGTTTTGGTATTTCATCTATGTATTTCTATATGTCATTTTAATTTAGTGTTTTCTTTATGGTTTTATTCTATTATAAATATTTACATATATTATAAATAATGTTTACAAAATTATAAAAAAAATAAAATTACGAAGTTAATAAAGAATAAAAAATAAATATTTTATTCAAGTATGTTATACAATAGGGGTCCAAAACCTAACTTTCACACCTTAACTTCAAATTAAATGAAACCACCTTCATTAAATAGCTTATTAAAATTTATATATAATTAAACTGATTTTTGATTCATTTTGAGTTTTTAGTGAGGAGATATGGGTCCCGAATGTTTGGGTTTTGGCATTTTATTCTGAGTATATCATGTACACTAAATGTTATTTTATATAAACTCAATTTTGTAATTTATTTATATTTTTTATAACTTTCATGTACAAGGTATAAAAAATAAAGAATAAAATGGACCCTGAAAATGCTTTATTGATGAATAAATAAATGGAATTTTTATTTTGTTTTTGGCTCTTATCTCCCCCTACTTTATTTCTCGTCGACATAGTCATCAAGATGCATACGTCTCGAGGTTTAGGGTAATAAAAAACCTTTAGAATTTTATTTCTTTTTATTTTCTTTCTTTATTCTTTTATTTTTGTCTTTAAATAATGTAATTTCTATAATAATTATACAATAAATAATAAATTCTAATTTGTACAAAATAATGATATTTACATGCATTTAGCAAGGGGTTAAAGGCCAAAATGAAAGAATAAAGGTGATGAAATGGGGATTCATCATGTAGAAATTGAGATTCAGAGGTGTTGGACAAGCTAAGTCAAAGAGTTGACTTTGTAAGATCGCAAAAACTAAGACGTATGTTGTATGCTCTCATGTACAGACATGCATCCTGACCGAATACATATGTATTATTATATATCTAAGTATGTACATTAGGCAGATCATTAAGTTGATGACCTAATCAAGGTCTATGCACCGACAGGTTGGTGTGCATATGAGGGCATATGAGTAAAATACGATCTCTCAACGCGAGTCATACAGGTTCACTACTGAAATGGAAAACATGAGCTCCCTCATAAGATAATGGGATAAATCAAATTCCAATATTGGTCGTCTTTTTTGGAAAAAGACATGATTTGAAGGTATGATATATGCTTTTGGAATGCATATAATAAGTCCCATTTACTAATGATTTGATGGTAGACTTACCAATAAAATAATGAAGTAGACAGTCTAAAATGGTATCAGAACTTCAGTTTTAATCAATCTTCTAGTATGTAGGGTGTACATGTATTAGGAATACTCGAGGGTGTGTGATCTTAATCGATTGTATAACCATGACGCTTCCATTCCGAGGATTGATGAAATAGGTTTGGATTATAGTCACTCGACTCAGTAAACTAGTTATTCAATCTTAGTTTAAATATTGGATAGTGGTCTGAATATAATTCAGATGCAACGAAAAGATTGGATATTCTGTCTGACTTGATCAAACATCTTTGATATGCAAAAATAATGTAAATTGCAATATGCAAGTGAATTTAAGATACTAAGAAAACATACAACTTAGCCCAAATAATTCTAGTGTGAAATTAGTTCAATCTAGCCAAATTATATTTTTTCTAGAAACTTAGTTCAGTGATGAATGACAAACATATTTTGTTTGGAATTTTAGAGGTTAAAATGCAACAATGAAAAATTCTTACTTCTATTGGGTTTTTTCGCACTTTTCACACAAACGTAATGCAAAAATTATGATAGATTTACTGGAAATAAAACACGATGCAATTAGTCCACAATAATTTTTTTGGAGAATTTTTGGAGCAATTGTGAGTAAGGTATGAATTTAAGAGCTCAGATTGGGTAAATATGTAATATTTCACTTAAACAATTTTAAGTAATTACCCAATGATTACCTCAACAATACGATAATTTTCATTAAATAAAATGATGCAATATGAACATACAAATTAACAAGCAAACATAAGGGTGTTTGTGCAAAGCAAAAATTTAAAACTTCAAAGCAAAATGTGTATGGGGACGTTTTGGTAAATATAAAAGCTTCAAAGCTAAAGTATGCAATTTTTACAAAAAAGGTGGTTCAACCTTCTTCCATGCGTTTAGGGTAGTGGAGGGGGCGGGCGGCGCACGGGGAGGATGAAGAAGGTTGAACCCCCCCCCCCCTTTTGTAAAAATTGCATACTTTATCTTTGAAGTTTTTATATTTGCCAAAACATCCTTGTACACACTTTGCTTTGAAGTTTTTAATTTCTGCTTTGCGCAAACATCGTTATGTTTGCTTGTTAATTTGGTTATTTATTTTGCATCATTTTATCTAATGAAAATTATCCTATTGTTGAACAACTAGTTATCTATCATCTGGATATTTATTCATAGTTTTGTGATCATTAGATAATTAGTTAAAAAATTTTAAGTGAAATATTACATATTTTACCAAAAACTCCATAAAAATTAGAAATGAAAAGGTATTTTAATTAGTATCCAAATTTCATCTAAATTGGATTTGATCTATGTCGTAAATAAATTGTAGAGTGATTTTATTCATTAATTTTTAAGTAAATCTACACACATCTATTTTGTGAAATTTCAATTCTCCTGAATTTCTCATATAAATATCTTTTTGAGATAATTCGTACTCTGCTAATTTGTTAATATAGATTTATTAGGAATTAATTACTTGCAATCAATATGTTTCCATTAAAAAACTCATAAAAATCATATTTTGTCAAAAAATTCCAAATATTACTGTAGACTCACTACACCATGTTTTATTTCTATTAATTTTTCCATAATTTTTGCATTCTTTTGTGTAAAAAAGTGCAAAAAAACCAATAAAAAGCAAGCATTTTTCATTGTTGCATTTTAACCCTAAAATTCCAAAAAAATATGCTTGGCATTCATCACTGAATTAAGTTTCTAGAAAAAAATATAATTTAGCTAAATTGAACTAATTTCACATTAGAATTAATTTGGCTAAGTTGTATGTTTTCATAGTATCTTAAATTCACTCGCATATTGCATTTTGCATTACTTTTGCATACAAAAGAAAAAAAGAAACCAAGTGAGAGAAAATCGAAATCAAAATTTTCAAATTAAAAACCTAAGCCATTTGTTTCCCCATCAACGGTGCCATATGATCGATCACTGAGTACGTGGTGTAATTTGTACTCGTTGTAATACTTGTACTTAGAGAATCAGTCAGAATCGAGAGAAGATCTATGTGAAGAGTGTCTCAGCTTTAATTTATATCCTGGGCAAGTCCGGGGTCGAACACATGGAGGCAAAGGAACAACCTCGGATTAATTCAGAAAACTTCAGTCTAGGTTTTCTAAGTGGATTTTTTGTTTTTTTTGTTTTTTCTGTGGTTTTTCTCTTGTGATTATTTTTTATTTTTTTATTTTCTTAAAAAATAACAAATAAAAATAGATGATGATGGTATTAATATGATGAAGATAAAGATGATAAAGTAGAAAAAGATGATAAAGTATAACAAATGAAGGTGTGTTGGTGGTAATGTAATGTGATAAGAAAAATGAAAAAATAACAATGATGACAAAATATGAAAATAAAAATAAAAATACCTACAGTGGAAGCGGTCACCTATGGTGTGCTTACGAGAAGCACGGTCTTCGCTCGACTTGGCGACGAGCGATGAGCTCGAGCAGCGCGCTGCTGCGGCTACGATGTTGGCCAAGAAGCCAACGGATCTCACAGGAGAGAGGGATATCGTCGCTCGACCGTAGTTGAGTCACGGTCACCGACTCAACTCTGAGAACGAGACTCTCCTCACATAAAGATGGATAAAGGGCAAAATGAGGAGGATGGGATGTATAAAAAAAGAAAAATGAGAAGTTATGAAAGTGGTGGAGAGGAGGTTAATAAAATGGTGGAGTTGAATTAGAAGTTAGAAGAAATGGTGTAGTATTGGAGTTGAATGGGTGGTTATTGTCGAGAATGGAAATCAAATAAAAATATAAATAGTAGAATAAAGTAGGCTACTAAAACACAATAAAATAAAGAGAAGAAAAGGAGTGGAGAATTTACAAAACAAGACAAACCATATGTACATGTTTTTTCTACTTTTCTAATTTTTGATTTTTTTGTATTTTTAATAAAAGATATTTAAACATAAAAAATAAAAAATAATAGAAATAAAATACAATACAAAAATAGTTTTTTGGATTTTTAATAATTAATAAAAGAAAATAAAAAAATTAAGAAAATGAAAATATGCACATTATATACAATGTATAACTAGGTCCCAAAACTCAAATTGTACAAACGAGCTCCACTTTTAATGAAACCACTTTCATTGGATAGATAATTTTCTAACTTGAACTTTAAAAGTGAGTTCGGTGAATTTGGAGTTCATATGGAGTGGGAATTTGGCCGAGAAGTTGGACTTTACAACTTTTTCTCTTTGGGATCTACGAGCATTTATTTGAGGTGAAATTATTTTTATATTTTTATATACATTTTTATAAACAAGTTGGAAAAAGAATTAGATGAAAAGGAGTTGAAATGAATTTATTAAAAATACGTGAATTTTTAGGCTATTTATAGGATAAAAACTCCTTTATTTTGCGGCTTTTTATTGTTAATTTATTTTGTACAATAATATATATGATAATTAGTGTATTTTATTTACAAGACTCATTTCGTTAATTATTATTTTTATGGATATTTATTTGAGATTTACTTAGGGATTTTGCTAAGATCAGTATATTGAGATGATGAATTGAGGATTCATCAATCTTCTATATCTGGATATGCGATTAGATCTTACTATCTAAGTCCTTATACATGGAATGTACAATTGCTCTATCCTTATCTCTTAGTATATGGGGAGAAGGCAAACTATCCTTGAAAGAGTTCATGAATAGTTTAATTAGATCATATCTGAGCATTAAACAAATTGATGATTAAATATGATTTAATTATCATTAATAATGTGGATATGAATCACATTATTTGTACATATGTAGAGAAGCATCTAAGATAATTAAGTATGGATTTAATTATCATAGATAAGATTAAGTTGATAGCACTATCCACAATAATCCTAAATATTGTGAACATGATTCATAATATCGTGGAGAGATTCTATTGTAATAAGATCTACAATTTGTAAGTGAATGTGAATTGGATTCACATTATACAATTAAATATGAATTGGATTCACATTGTACAATTGAATATAAATGTGATTTACATTTAATATTTGATAGACGAATATGATTCATAATTAATCAATGATTTGTTTATAATTATCACAAATAATTTGCAAGCCATTTAGTAATATTTTGTTGACAAATAATTTTATGAATAAGGATTTGATGTCAAGAGATTATACTAAAAGGAGATTGGAGAGATAAAATCTCTCTCCAATCTCAAGGTGACATCCACCCTCCCTAAGAGAAAGAAGACTTTCACCTTTCCTCATTCTTGGAAGGTGGCTCTCTTCATTCTCCTTATTCATGACAATGAGATTTGAATTAAATTTTTCGAAGAATATCTTCACTTTATTTCTCTTTAGAATTAATTATAATGTTGCAATATATTGAAACAAAATCTTGACCATTGATTTTAATTAGGTTTCCATCTCCACCATCTAATTTGCTATAAAAGAAAGGCTAACCCTAGACTTTTCTTGAGAAGACAAATAAGTTGAAGAAAAAGTTGCAACAACTCTATCTCTCTACACGTGCTCCATCTCTCTCTCTCAACTCTTGGTTGTTGTCCACATAGGGTTTTGTTTAGAGCTACGTCGTTGTCGCACTACCGTTATGTTACTAGTCTACTACTCCTGGAAGTCCATCTTCTTCGATGTTTCATGCTCATGAAGAAGGTGGTGGATTTCATAAGATGAAATCAAGAGGTTTCGCACTCGGATTGTCATCTTAGATTGTGGGAAACACATGTTTCATCCACGCGACCACAAATGCTCTCTCGTCAGATCAAACTTGAGACATGCAACCTCTTCATTTAGAGATTATGAGCTTGTGGTCATGCTTCGAGAGGAAATCCTCACACTTGTGTGATCATGATGAAACGACATGAAAATTGTTCCCATATCATGTGGTTTCACAGAAAAAACTTTAAATTACGTTGCCCCTTCGACTAGTATGATGGGTCGACCTACATCGCATACGGTACGATCTCTACTCTTTCATGATGCGTAAGTATTAACAAGACTCCCTTCATCAAGATAAAAAGACAGATGATGTAGTGCCCTCCCTCATCTCTTCTTCTTTGTCTTCTTTAGTTAGTATGGTGAGGAGGAGATGATGGAGTTCCAATGAAGTTTCCCTTGCTACAACGATAATTCCACAAAGGACCTACATGCTTAAAGCTTCATTATTGCTATTGATCTTGGTGAACGATCATCTAAAGGTAGTGAACATGGTGAAATACGAGGTCTCCAATGTTAATGGAGGAAATTTGAGAGATCTGGTCATAGTTTTTGATCGGAGTTGTATTTTGTGAGAGATAGACATATGATAAATGAAGAAGGGAGGAGGTGAATGGGAGGAATAATATGATGTAGTAGATAAGAAAGGAGATGAGATAGATAAGTGAAGAGAACCTAGAATGATGGTCGAGTCACCTGGAATTTGGAGAGAAGCTTCGATCGTTGCTTCAATGGAGTGGCATACCTCCAGAAGCCAAAATAACAGCTGAGAATACTGTCATAGGTGGTTCAACACTTGGACCCAACAAGATCTTGTGCTTGATGCTCAACTTGTCCTCTACTAATTCTCTAACGTATTGTCATAGATGGATAATGGATGAAGCTGGATCTCAACCCTCAATATTAGTGGATCCATGATAGCATGGCTCTGGAAGAGATTATATACCTTAGGGTTTGAAGTGAATTGGCGGGTTAAGTTTGACTGAGATTCTTTTGTGCAAAGGGCAACTAGGGATGAAGATATGATTATGGTGAGGAAGTAGGATGTACATGGGAGAGTTTGGTGGTGATATGGGAGGTTTGTGATGGAGAAGTGCTACGGGGAAATGGGGAGAAACATGGGAGTCTCCTTGAGAAGCAAGAGAGGGGTTTTTTAATCGTAGATAGGAACAATGACCTTGTTCGATGGGACCAATGGGAAGCATGTTTGAGCCACTCTTCATTGAGTCAAGGCATAGATCAACAAATTACTAACAAGGCATAAAGCACACAAAGATGGTCTACTTGAGCGAAGAGAGAGGCATGTGCGTGGATCAATCAATGATCCATGTCCCAAGCCGTAAAATTCAAAAAATAATAATTTAAAGTAAAATATATAAAATAGATATTATATGTCATCAAATAAAAAACTATTCCTTATGAAAGCTGTATATTTTATTAAGATCTACACTTTTCATAAAGGTCTAGAAAACTAATTCAGCATTGAGATATACAAATTTCACAAAAGACCAGGAAAATAATTCAATACTGAGATCTACAATTTATATAATGTTTGTTAGGAATTTTATATCCATAAAATACCAATTTTTTTGATGTTTTGTATATTTTTGGGTTGCTTAATGTACCATGTTTGTATTGTATTAATATTTTATGTATATACTTGTATTTTTATTTTAAAGTGGTGATATTAGCTAAACTAACTAGATACATGTATACACAATATAGATTTTATCTTTTTATTATTTTTAAGTTTTTTACAATTTTTAAAGTTTTATTTCTTCTAAAGTTAGTTATCGTATATAATTTATTTTAAAAATAAATAAATTAAAAACATTTAATTGTGTACATGAAATGTTAGGTATTTGAGTGTGTGTGTGTGTGTGTGTTTTATACAATTGAATTATTTGTACATTATATATATATATATATGTATGCATATTTCTCTTTCTCCATATCTCTCCCTTCTTTTCGTTTAGTCGAAAGTAGGGCATGGATCTATAGTTTGGGGTAAGAAGAAGAGTCTACAAGTTTTCTTCCTATGGGTTTTGATCAGCTTTTGTGCATGTGCATGAAAAGTAGCATTTGTTTTATTTCTCTTTTTGTTTTTTAAATTTTATTGATTTATTTGTTTTCTATGATAAAAAATTCTTTTATATACATAGTCAAACATAGTATCACATGTAAAACTCACAAAGTGTGGGTGTGGTTTATAAGCGATGGAGATTACTACTTGACAATTTAGGCTTAAGCATTTTGGGTGGTTGTCAACGGGTCCATTTGGGTCCGAACTCAACAAGTTATCAGGGCCAATTTTCCTCAATAACGGACCGAGGTCCTAAGCTCGGGACGCTACAAATGGTATCAGAGCCAATTTCCCTCTGATAGTGGAAAGGGCTACCCGAGAGATGGAGTCGCCCTTACAAAGAGGTTGGAGGAAAAGGCTATTCGGAGCGCGCAGCCGCCACTGTCACTGGGAATAAGTGATGGGCCATGTCGCAACGAGAACGTTGCGAATATAAGTAGGGGAGATTGTAACACCCCTAACCCCAAACATACAACGGAGACATTATAAATTATCAATTTTCCAAGTGCCAAAACATAAGCAAATAATAATAATGAACATATTCGTTTCCATATCTTTTAGCTTTAAACATAAATTTCAAACTAAATTTCATTTGAAAGAACTCAAACCACCCTCAACTTCAGAACCATGGTCACATATAATCAACCATCGTCATTTTCTGACCCAAGCTTACAGAATTACCAGAACTCATGAGTTTAAAAAAATACAAATGTGAGATACTAAGTATTCAGTACCCATTTCTTGAATAGTATTTGCAAATAGGAAGAAATACGTTAGATACACATACACGAGGATTACCCTTTTCCATAATCTGGATAAATATAAAGATATGTACTGTTGTAAAAAATGCATTAATGGCAGTATAGTGCATGTATTTTTTCCTTATATTTCACAAACATCCAGCATAATGAGATCAAATTGGAGATTGGCCGAGCTCGGCCCGGGCCCGATTCCGTGAGCCTTGGGCTTGGCTTTGGGCCATGGTTTAACCAAAAATCTGGGCTTCGACTTAGCCCAAGACCCAATGAAATTTGACGGACTTGAGTCGGGATATGTAATATGTGTTTAAATATCGGTCAAAAAGCATCCTCTGTAGCTCAGGTAGTGACGACTTTACAGGAACGGGGGGCTATGGAATACACTATTGTGGTAGCCGAAACGGCAGATTCGCCTGCTACATTACAATATCTCGCTCCTTATACATGGGCGACTCTGGTTGAATATTTTATGTACTGTGAACGACATACTTTTAATAATTTATAATGATCTATCCAAACAGGCACAAGCTTATCGTCAAATGTCTCTTCTATTAAGAAGACTCCCTGAGCGTGAAGCTTATCCGGGAGATGTTTTTTATTTGCATTCACGTCTTTCGAGATCAATGCTCCACCCTACATGCAAACAGTCGTGTGTGTGTGTATAGGAAATATTTCCAATGAGGTGCACCTTTCCTGGGTTCATGGAAAGCCCATCATCCTAACCATACGCAATCAATCCGATGGTTGTCTTTAATAGCTCGTTATTAATATATTTTTAATGTTGAATAATCCATTATGATCATTTTAACATATTCTAAATTTAGAATGCAACAAATATCTCTACAATTACCTCCTCTCTCTCTCCCCCCGTCTCTCTCAATCTCGATCTCGATTGCCGCACGAGGTTCCTCTCCTCCATTTCTCTCTCTCGAGGGTGGCATGAGGGGATGAGGTTGTTGCTCGTCAGTGATGCCGTGCAAGACAGTGGATGCAAGGCGTTCCTCTACGGTGGCCGGTGATGGCATTTTCCAATGTTGTTTTTCTTGTATGTAATAAAGGCGACGACGTGTGGGGTGATGGCTACGCGTGGAGGAGATGGATCATGGAGGAGAAGGTTGAAGGAGAGCGTGAATGGAGGTGTGTGGGCAGAGGAGGACGTGCATGGAGGAGGTGGGTCGTGGAGGAGAAGGGCGGACGAGGTGCGGGTATAGTAAGGATGCTGGAGATGAAGGGCATGTCGAGTTTTTTACAATCAGAGATCCTTTTTTGCAATCTCGAGTATTTTTTACAATCTCAGATCGTATTTTACAATCTCATATCATTTTTTTACAAATTCCAGACTATTTTTTTACATTTATTTAAATTCTGTGATATGACAAAAACTATTTAAATGAGATAAATGTTGCCCACGCTACCTCCTGTAATATATAGGAGTATCTACCGAGTTGAACGAGTCATGTTGAACTCAGACTCGGATTTATCTTGAAAATACGATTCGAATTCGAATTCAGACTCAGATAAAGTTCGAGAGGGGGATTTTACAATCTCAGACCAGAATTTACAAATACAAGACATTTTCTACATATATGAGACTATTTTTTACAAAGACATTACCAAATTTACAATTACAACAATAATTATATTACTAACTGTGATCTTATTTTACAATGCAGGATACAAATTTACAATATGGATTCGAATTTTACAAAGATGCTTGGCATTCTGCAGGGCGTGAAAGTACCATACATTTTTATGAAAAACGCACATAATTGTGGGTGTGGATTTGCAATCTTCATAAAGATTTTACAAACGTGCATGAACTTTTACAATAGTGTTATAAAAATTACAATTATAATAATATAACTATTACTAATTGTGATTTTATTTTACAATGCATGATACAGTTTTACAATATCAATGGGAATTTTACAAAGAGATATGCTATTCTGCATTTCGCAAAAATGCTACCACATTGGCGAAACTTCATTAACTAAAAGCCAACAAAAAATACCAAATCAGACGCACTAAAAATGGAAAAATACAAGGACGAAATAAATTTCAAATTCAAAACTAAATTCAAATTTAAAACGAAAATGTAAGGACTAAGATACCATTTTGGATGAAGAACCACTAGATCAAGATCTAACGGATCTCGTGATGGGCTTTCCATGCACCCAGGGAAGGTGCACATCCTTAGAAGGGCCCTATATATAGGGTAAAATGGGGTTGCCCCCATGGGGGGAGCTAACTTAGCTCCTCCCGCCCTATTTTGCCTGATTTTTTTATTTTTTTTGAAAATTTCTTCCGTGGATTTTCATTAATATATCCCTATATTATGTCATTAAAATTTCATGCGAAACAGAGACTCCTACGGCCTCCATCTAGATGGGTCGTTTTTAGCAATTCTGTTACTGTTAAAAAATGAATGTTTGGATGGAGGTTTTAGGAGTCTCTGTTTCGGACGAAATTTCAATGACATAATATAGGGATATAGTGATGAAATTCCACGAAAGAAATTTTCAAAAAAAAAAATAAAACTCCCGAGTGAAATGGGACGGGGGGAGCCATGGCTCCCCCCAAGGGGCAGCCCCATTTAACCCCCATATATATATATATATATGAGGATAGGGAGTATGCACCTAGGTGTATGTAATTCTACATACACCTGGGCCTACATATCCCACATTTTTTACTTTTTCGAAAAATACCGCAATGTATATTCATCTATATATCCCTCCTATATGTCATTCCAATTTCGTCAGAAATAGAGACCCCTATGTCCTCCATCCAGAACAGGTCGATTACAACAATTCTAAGACCATTAAAATAATGTGTTCTAGATGGAGGACGTAGGGGTCTCTGTTTCTGATGAAATTGGAATGACATACATGAGGGATATATAGATGAATATACATGACGGTATTTTTCAGAAAAGTAAAAAATGTGAGAGTTATAGGTCCGGGTGTATGTAGAATTACATGCACCTGGGTGCATACTCCCTATCCTCTCTCTCTCTCTCTCTTTATATATATATATATATAAAAGTCTTATCACATCCTTATTTCTTTTAAATACAAATATGAATGCGAATATGGATATTGGCGAATAGGAAAATTATATTACCATATTTTTTTAATGAATACAAATACAATATATATGTGGGTCTGATATAAATAATAAAGATTTTTACTCGGCAGACCCTTTAATCTTTGTCAATTACCACCACGACCTTTAAAACAACCTAAATCCTCCATGCGACCCCGTAAATTTGCTAACCCTTACCCCACATACCATGTGGTTAACCCCCATTCATTTGTTTATTAAATGTAACTAGATTTCGTTAAAAAGAGGTGCCTATTACCCTCTTTTTTTTACTTCCAACTTAGGAACTGTTAGTCCCTATTTTTTCGAATAAATATTCTTAAATCGGGACATATTACAACGAAATTGTTGGGAGACAGGCAACAAGCTGTGCCGCCAATCCCTTTTGGATGACAAATCTAATTCTTCGGAGCACAACATCCTCGACCTTCTCTGCACCGTCGCCGACCTGCACCTCCTTCAGGCCACCGTCAACCCGCACCTCCTTCAAGTCGCTGTCGACCTCCATCTCCTCCTCCCCTCCCCGACCTCCTCTTGCGTCCATCTGAACGGTGCCCACCACCTCGACCTCAAAAATCCCTATTTTTTAATCTCTCAGCTTTCATTTCAAACGCTGGATATATTACCGACATTGTTGTTGATCTGAATGTTGTGAAGAGGTTCAAACGCTTGAATCAAAGCATTAGACGCGAAGCAAGATGGCAACAAGAGGAACCATGTTTTTCCGTATCTTCCATCCAATTAAGTCCCACATTTAGTCATGTCTGTCATGTGTTTCTTAATGTTTAGCACTTGTTCATTGCTTCCGAGTCTCCACTCTCCAGACCAATAAACACTTAAGGGGATTAATATAATGTGTGTTTCTGCACACATCATACGTCAAGGTAATATATACGCATGTCCAGATAAGTACACAGAATCATCCAACATGAGAAGACGTACTCCCATCTACATAACCTTGAAAGACCACGCATTGTATGCTTCATTTCGAGGTAAAGAAAGCAAAGAATCGAGTGAAAAAATATGATGCAATATGCCCACGTAACATGCAGACCTATTTGAATGATTCTCATGGAAAGATTGAGTGATGAAAAACCGCTACAGGTAGTTGCGTGAGCAAGCAGTTGCTCGAGAATCATGTCTCTCTCAATACCACACACCTCGAGTATCACAGCTCTTGAAATCACGAGAGTCATGCCTCCCCCCAATAAACACGACGGGGAACTGAACAACTGCCTCTAACGTCACCCCACGAAGCTCCACAAGCAATTGCTCGTCGTGACCGTCATCGATCTCGATCACCAAGGGGTTGACCCCCAGCCCGAGGAGCATCCTCCTTACCACATGGCACATGCAGCACCCTCTTTTCCCTCACAACCAAGACTGGATTTTCCTTCACCAAGCTCCCCAAGGCACTGTCATCACTGTTGTTGTTGCTGCTGCTACGGTTGCCACTGGGGGAGGAAACCGCCATCCATGAGTGAATGGTTCTGGTCTTTTGCATATTAGAGAGATAAAAAAATCTACACCTCCTTGGAATCTAGCGCAAAAAAGGGAAAACTTGAGTTATGTGCGTATATATACGCAAGAATGTATCAATTGTATACATGGTAAAATGCTGCTTTAGGAACTTGTGCAAATTGGTTAGATTAACTCAAGGCTAACCCCACGCATTTGACTCAAATAAAGCTAAAACTGATGGCAGGGTCTATGCAGTAAGGTGGAGCAAGTTTACGAGATCAAGGAGGGATTAGATTGTTTCAAAGGACGTGGAGGTAATTGGCAAAGATTATAGGGTCTGTCGGGTATAAATCCCTAAATAATATGCATTAGATGATTTATAGATGATATAAATATACTATATGTATTTATTTCATAACAATTATATGAAAATATGGTGAATGAAAGTCTTAAATCATGTTGCATATAGTTAAACATAAATCTACAACTATTTCTATATACGAAAACAGATATAAATATAATGGATTTTTGCCCAACGAACCTAGTAAATAAATGGATGGAGTTAAACACATGAGAGTTAACAAATTTATTAAGTCGAGATGGGTAAAATTCTTTAAAGATAATAGATATGTGTGGATATCAAGATATTTACAAAGGTATATGCATACAAATTCTAAAATATTTATGGAACGGATTGGGAAGTGAGCCCAATACAATTCATATCTTCGAAGAAGAGGAGAGAAGGGAGAAGGGAAGGGAGGGGGGGTCAGATGGGGATGTGGGGTTGGTTCTGGACTGGTAAAGGTCCTTCGGGTTTCGGCCGCTCCTCCACTGCTGATGAGGTTACCCATGGCATCGATGCTGAAGGTCTTACCGCAATCGTCACAGGTTAACTTCACCCTTCCTTCCTTCCTTCTTTTTTTTTGTTTTTATTTTATATAAAGTTGTTAAGTATTCTTTGTGAATGGAGTCTACTGAAAAAGAGAGAGTTCCGGAGCATAGTAGTAGTGCCATTTTCGATTTTACGATGTCCGCTGGTCTTCGTTAGAAATACATGTACCGATAAAATGAATGCAGAGAAATATATATGGAAATATTTTGTTTGAATTTGTAGATGGTTAAGCTCAATGGAAACACGAGTTGGAGCCAAAACGAAATATGCAGTTCATAGGGTAATGTGCATGTCCATGATGAAAAAAACGTGGGAGGTAGTGAATGAGAAAACATTATTTTTCAGTATCCTTCGAATATGTCAAGATGTCGTCAAGGCTAAATCCTAAGAAATAATTCCAGGAAGAGGAAAGACACTACAACCTATCTTATTGGAAGACCAAAAATATTATTCAATTCCTCACTTCGGCTTCAATGATATTTATAGTATAGGAACAAGCCCCGTAATATATTCTTTCTCTGAACGTAATGTGAACAATTGATCCGTCCTTTTCTGTTGTCAATCCCACTATATATGGATAGGCCGATGGACAAATGCAGATGGTGATGCTCTGTTTTCTGGAGAGCCGGTTCAAAAGTGTCTCCGAATTTTTAGTATGTTTGGGTTAGCCTTCATATAAGATTTGTCATAGTTAATATTAAGAAACACTATGGCTACTTGTGGATCTTTAAGCAACACTGGTTCTATTACGGTGCCGTTGATAAATTTCAGTGGTGAAGTACAATATAATAGTTCAGACGAGAGAAAATATTTTAAAGTTGTCGGTTCAAATAGGTTATGATGGAAAAAGGCAATAATCCGGTGTTGTATACACCTGAATGAATATTATGTAGGTTAAATTCCGAATTTGATGTTTTTCTGAAAAAGGCAATAATCCAGTGTTGTATACTCCTTCTTGACTTGCTGACGAATGTGGAGGCAGGTCAAAGAAGGATCTTTGGTAGCCGGATTAGTGGATCAACTCATCTTCGTAGGAGGCGGAGTGGATGACTGGAGATGCTTCACAACTTCCGGCCATTGATGTCTTTGAGTACTTGTAGATGTTAGAAGATAGTCGAAGCACTAGGAGGTTGTAAGGAAGTGATTTGAGGTGAACAAAGGGCTGAATCGGGTGAAGGAATGGAAGACCTAAACGGGTTCACCTTCCGTGGAAGAAGGTGAATGGATTGGAGTGCAGGAGAAACGGGAGAAACATGATGGATGAAGGGAGTTAAACACGAAGATGGGGTGTATGCTACAAAGGTGTTCGAGTGATCATATTGGAGTGAAAATGTGAGTGCGTGCATAACAAAATCAGAGAAGAAATAAAGGGGCATAATTTAGATCACCCGGAAGATGGAGAAGAAGGTCAAAGGGCGGAATCGATAGACTGGGATCGATGCTTGGAGCTTCGGGGTCTTCGCTCGACGTGCACGGAAAGCACGGAGCTCGAGCAACCTGTATAAGGGCTGCGATGAAGGTCACCACCTTCGGATCTTGCCGGAGTTATAACCTCTGTCTTCGCTCGATATTTCTCACTCTCTCTGTCACATAAAGCAAGGGAATGACTTGGAGGGAATTCGTGTAAAGGCGGATACGGGTAATGATCGTCCAACACTGAGGTTTTGTTCACGAAACTCGTGTTTAGAAGCAGTGATTTCAACCACCTAGAAGTTGGCATGCTGACATGGATAACCAAGGAGAGGTGGTGGGAGAAGAAGAGGAATGAAGGAGCTTGCGATTGGTACTGGAATCAAGACGTGAAGATACATGGAGAAGCGAGGGAAAATGTAGGAAGTTCGTCCGACGAAGGGTCACATAACCTGGAAGGCCAACTGCTGAAGGTTGAAGACAAGCAAGATCCATTGGATTTCAGAATCCAACGGACCTGCTTTGGGCACAATGAGAAAGAGGAGGGATGCTTGATCATTTCATTGGGCCAAAGAATCATGGACCGTCTGTTCAATGGATATTAAATATGGGCTGGAATGAAGGGTCGGCCACATGGCTAGCCAAGAAGAGGCCTCATGGCCCAATCGGAAAAAAGGAAAAAGGTAAAATAAGAGAAAAATTAAAATAAAATAGTAAATAAAGTCAAATAAAAAAGTGTTCAATATAAAAGTTGTGTATTTTTTTAAGATCTAAAGCTTTTATGTAGAATCCAAAACCAAAATACACCATTTATACATTAGTATTATTTTTGTAAGTATTTTTATAAATATAAAAATATCAATTTTAATTGTTTTCAATATTTTTTGTATTTTTAAATAGTAATAAATGAGGAGGGTTGCGTTAGGTAGCCGACAGCCAACGTAAAACAATCAGAGACAATTTCCTAAATCGTACTTTTTTTCTTAAAAAATACTATTTAAGAAGTTGCCTCATGACAGTCGGATCTTTTCAACATGAATTAAGCAAACATACAGATTTTGTTGGGCGTTCCCTACTTGCGACGCGTTGCATCGCCCGAATGCAATGAAAAATTGGCAAGGGCCGCTACATCGCAGCCTCGATGTAGTTCAAAATTTGCAAGGGTTCTCGCATGAGGAACGCATGCGGGTAATTAAGCTAGTTCCGCTGCATCACCGCCCGGATGCAGTCCAAAATTTACAAGGGTTCTCGCATAATGGACGCATGCGAGTAAAGAAGTTAGTCCAAAAGAGATTACAACAAAACTTGCGGATTGGTAGTTGGAATATTTGCACTTTAACTGGAAAGTTGATGGAGATAGTGGATATGATAGAAAGAAGGAATATTCATATACTATGCCTTTAAGAAACTAAATGGGTTGGAGAGAAAGCAAGGGAGATTGAGAAGACATGCTTTAAACTTTGGTATTCAGGTAAAGATAAGGGTAGAAACGGTGTTGGAGTGATTATTCATAAGGATTTGAAGGATTGTGTGGTTGAGGTGAAAAGAGTCGGGGATCGAATTATTTTGCTAAAATTGGTGCTTGAAGAAGAAATTCTGAATATCATCTCAGTTTATGCACCGCAAATTGGTTTAGATGAAAGGACTAAACAAGCTTTTTGGGAGGATTTAGATAAGAGTTTACAAGGAATCCTACAAAGAGAGATGATTTGCATCGGTGGAGATCTTAATGGACATGTGGGAAAAGATGCTTCAGGGTATGCTAGTGTTCATGGAGGACATGGTTTTGGAGATAGAAATGAAGAGGGAAAAGCCATCCTGGATTTTGCAACGACATATTATCTTTTCATAACAAACACCCTCTTCAAGAAGATGGAGGAACATTTAATTACTTATAAGAGTAGGCCAACTAGAACACAGATAGATTACTTTGCGTTGAGGAGAAGAGATAGGCTGTGTTGTAAAGACCGCAAAGTAATCCCATGAGAGAGTTTGACAACCCAACATCGTTTGTTAGTCTTGGATGTACAAATGAAAGGGTTGGTAAAGAAAAGGAGGGTTTCTAAGATAACTCGAACTAGATGGTGGAATCTTCCACTGAAGCAAGCGAGCTTCAGGGAGAAGGTTTTAGAAGACTTATCTTGTGATTGTAGCGGTAGTGCAAATGAGATGTGGGAGGCAATAACATCTTGTATCCGAAAGGTAGCCAAAGAGAAGCTAGGCGAGTCAAAGGGAGGAGCTCCATATCAAAAGGAGGCTTGGTGGTGGAGTGAAAGGGTGCAAGGGAAGCGAAAAATAAAAAGTGCTTGCTTTAAAGCTATGTCTAAGGATAGAACAGAGGAAACTGACTCAAACTACAACATAGCGAAGAAGGAAGCAAAGAAGGCCGTAAGCGAAGCTAAGTCAAAAGCTTATGAAGTTTTGTATAAAAATCTCGACTCTAAGGAGGGACAAAAGGATATATTCAGGTTGGCTAAAGCAAGAGAAAGAAAAACCAAAGACCTTTCTCAAGTGAGATGCATTAAGGACGAGGAAGGTTACGTGTTTGTTACTCAGAAGGATATAAAGACTAGATGGGAGCAGTACTTCCATAAACTTTTCATTGGGGAAAGAAATAGAGATATCACTTTGGGTGATCTAGCTTGTAGTGAAAGTTACTTGAATCATGCATGCTATAAACGGATACAAAGAAAGGAAGTAGAGGATGTTTTAAAGGTTATGAGACCTGGAAAAGGTGTAGGACCGTATGACATCCCTGTAGAAGTATGAAGAGTTTTAGGTGAGCGTGGTTTGACTTGGCTTACGAATCTATTCAATGTTATTTGGCATAGCAAGAAAATGCATGAAGATTGGAGGAGGAGTATCGTGGTGCCTCTTTATAAGAATAAAGGAGACATTCAAAATTGTTCAAATTATAGAGGTAGCAAGCTGATGTGTCACACTATGAAAATTTGGGAACGCGTGATCGAAAGAAGGTTGAGGCAAATTTCTAATGTAAAAGAAAACCAATTCGGATTCATGCCAGGTCGCGCTCAACATACTTGTGTTATTCTGCTTTGTTAATGCACGATAATGTCCTTTTCTTATCATACATCATTAATCTTGATTCTTTCTTGATTTAAAAGCTTGGATACAGATTACAGCTAATACGTAGTTGTGGAAATACTGACCTCTGTTAGCATTCGTTTAGGCGCTACCAGTGGCATAGGGCAGGAAGCTGCTAGAGTTCTGGCAATGAGAGGGGCGAAAGTTATAATCCCTGCCCGAACTTTGGAGAGTGGATATAAGGTGAAAAACAGAATTCAGGAGCAAAACCCGGATGCTAAACTTGACGTCATGGAATTGGATCTGAGCTCCTTCAAATCTGTTGAATCCTTTGCAAACAACTTCAGTGCATCGAACAAGCATCTGAATATCCTCATGTTGGACTCTGATAATCTATAAAACTAAGATTTCCTTGGTACTCGTTTTGTCTGGTTCTATTCTGATGGAGTTTTTTTTATTAATAAGAAACAATGCAGGGATTATGGCCTGTCCATTCCACCTATCAAAAGATGGAATTGAACTGCAGTTTGCTACAAATCACCTTGGTACATCCAACATTTCACCCTGTTGAGTTGTTATTACAAGGGCCCGTGGGTATCCATTTAACCCTGTTGGATTATACATATAGCTCGTACCTCCTTTTTATTTTATTAAGTGAAGACAACCTAGCCACTTGTGAGCTATTAGGTCTCCTCTCTCATGCTTTCTACTTCTCGTTGAAAAATAAATTTCCTAGTAAATCATGTTTCATAGTTTTCCTGTCTACTTTGTATTTTACATGGTAATAATGGTATTAGAGCCTACTAATCGAGGAATAGGCATTTTTGTGGATGTTGTCTGCATATTTGATACTTGTTATAAAATATGAAGAATGCGGAAGCGATTGATAAACAGAGCATAAGAACAAGAAAGATAAACATGGAACACCATGATTTAACGTGGAACCCTACTCCGTGAGGAGCGGGATGAAACCACAGGAGAAGCCCTTAACGGGGCGTGTTTTTCTATTGCTTTTCTCAATGAGTACAGGAGGTCTGGGGCTCCTTATATAGCCTCTCCAGAGCCTTCAAGTCCCACCACTAGACGATGTGGGACTAAACACATAGATGGGGTAAATGGATCTTCTCCAGGATCCATTTACCCTGTTACAACTCACATGGCGCACATAACAATACTCCAATACTCCCCCTTAAGCTGGAGCATGCAATGCTCAGCTTGGACAAACAGAAAGAAACTCAACTCAACGCTACTGGACACTATGGACAATATCAATTCAACGCGCACATGCTGCAGTCGAGGACGTTGCTTCTCATGCCATGCATGTGAGGAGGATGAACGTGCTGGAGTGTGAGTCAACTGAAGACTCGAAATCTGACCATCAAGTCTGAAACTGCGCCTGAAGTCTCCTCGTCGGAGAACTGGGTCTCTCCCATCTGGCTCAGAGAATGGTGCACTGCTCTGGTGTACCTATGATACCACATGAAAACCCTTGCCCACATGGCATAGGGAATGGTCCTCTGCTCTGGAGTCCCTATGGCTTACATGAGAACTCTGGCCGAACAACAACAAGAATGATGGGGACCTCGGACAATGATGGCAACATATGCTCATCTAAAAATGACCGCAAACATATGCGTGTCTGAAACTGGACTCGGAATCAATAGTCGAGTCTGAAACCGAACTGTAGAGTCTGATCATCTGGCTGGTCTGGAGACTGAATATGGAATCTGGATCTATACCTGTGACTCTACATATACTCCCCCTTTCTCCCATACTTGTCGGAAAATATGAATGTTGACCAAGTTGGGAGAAGACAAGATAATTTACGGGTAAACAAGAACAACCAAAAACTTGCGGCTTTTCATTTTTTTTAAGCCGTCATTCTTTTTTTTTCTTTTTTTTCTTTTTTTAAACCGTTCCTTTTTTTCCGGCTTTCGCAAATATCTTCCTTTTTTTACCTTGCATACGACTCTTCATTTTGTACACGTCTTTTTTTTCGATCTTTTTGTTTTTCAACTGCGTACGACCCTTTTTTTTTGTACACGACTTTCCTTTCCATTTTTTTCTTTAACATTGCTCTCTCTCCTTTTTTTTTCATCTCCCCTCCCCTTCTTTTTTTTATACAACACAGCAGACCCGTTGGGCCCAAATTAAGCAGCATACATTTTTTTTAAATAAACGTGGGCCCATTCTCTTGGGCAAAATAGGAAATCCTTTTAGGGTTCCCATCGGGGAACCCCTCATATGCCGCCACATGAAGGAGACCTTGGACTTGGAGGCGCTTGGGACACTGCGCGCGCCGCCGCTTGTGGAGGAAGCGCCGCCTTGCGTCGAGAACCCCGCCTGGGCTGGAGGCGAGTCGGGAGGGAAGGGGTCGCCTCCTGGGCTGCTAGGGTTACGCGCCAGCGCGGCTGCGCCGCCTGGAGGATGGTGCTACCGCCTTGAAGACTTGCGCCTCCACCGCCTGATCTCGCGAGTACGAGGCGGAGCGAGAGAGGGAGGCGCGATGCCTCACGACGAGATCTCGTATATTGGCGAGGCGCCTTTGCTGCGATCTGAAGGTGCAACATGGAGTTGATGTCGACATCGCGAGGAGGAGATCTCCAGTTCTTGCCGCCTGAGGGTTTGCTGGGTCAGCGCGCGCCTGGGCTGCGCGAGCTGGGGAAGGGAACCGCCTGCTGGGGTTCCATCGCCGATTGTGCCGCTCGCGAGATGTTGAGAGGGAGATGCGGAAGGTGCCTTGAGACAGGGAGAGGAGGCGCCCCTGCGTTGGATCGCCGGAGAGGAGATGAGGCTTCACGTCGCATATGGTTGATGATGAGCCGCAAGATGTGCGGCACTGCCTGGGCGAGATGTCGCCTTCCCTGATTGGGGCTTTCGATCTGGGCGATGGCTATGGCCTATTCTGCGATGCCCTGCAGTGGCTAGGGCTAGCGTGGATTGGTACTGCCTTCACTGCCTGGCGCACGGTTGCTAGAAATTTCTGGACTGGAAACGGAGGAGGATGCCGCTTGCGCGACGAGGATGCAACCAACAAAGATGCTCCTTCACAAAGGAGCCTGGTTGTTCCTTTAAGAACTAGGGTTTTAGAAAACCCCGTAGACTAGATCTCAACATGAATATGTTTGCAAATCTTCACAAATAATATAAAGGACTGATACACAATCTTCAGAATATAATAATCTTCAAAAAGGAACAATCGATCTCGGAAATAATGAATATGAAACCTCGAGAATCGAACCGCTCTGATAACATGTTATAAAATATGAAGAATGTGGAAGCGATTGATAAACAGAGCATAAGAACAGGAAAGATAAACATCGAACACCATGATTTAACGTGGGACCCTACTCCGTGAGGAGCGGGATGAAACCACGGGAGAAGCCCTTAACAGGGCGCGTTTTTCTATTGCTTTTCTCAACGAGTACATGAGGTCTGGGGCTCCTTATATAGCATCTCCAGAGCCTTCAAGTCCCACCACTAGACGATGTGGGACTAAACACATAGATGGGGTAAATGGATCTTCTCCAGGATCCATTTACCCTGTTACAACTCACAGGGCGAACATAACAATACTCCAACAATACTCATTGAGGGTATTCACAGTATTTCAGAATCTATGGGTCAAGACGTCCTACCTTGTAGCAATGTCTCGTGTGAAGAGATGTTCTTTCTTAATGTATGAGAGCTCGGCACGAAGTTTCTAGTCCATTAAAAGACCTCGGTGTTGTTTTAAACTGACGCGAGTTGTTTCCATCACATCCCATGATCAATTAGTCTCCATGGATTGGTCAATGGTCAATCAGGACTATGTACTATTACCCATCTTGTTCAGTGCTGCAATCGATCACTCTTCTCTGAGTAGTCGATCCCTCAAGGGTTTTATCTCAAAAGATATGGGCCATGATACATTATTCTCCAACCATTAATCAATTACTTGATGCTAATGTTTAGGGATGATTGATTACTCCCTTGATTGATTGATAGAGCTAAGGCATGATTGATCACACCTTTTTTCTTGTTTGATCGTTTTTGAATTTTGGTGGCCACATGATCGATCATATTTCGACTTGTAACTTATCATCTTTATTTTCTGGTTGAGGTTAAGAATGTCCGGTGAGAAGATTGACATTAGTGTAGATGAAGAATCACTTATTGTAAGTTAGAACTTTGAAGTTGACTAAGGGCAATTATCTTGTTTAGTCCTCAATGTCAGCTAATATTGAGATGGCTATTGTGAGTTGTTGGAGAATAAGTAACATCAAGCAAGTCCAAGCCTGGTCAGATGAATTTCTCTTGTAAGCAATTGTTCCTTTAAGATAGGTAAAATAATATATTGTTAATGCTGTGTCTAATGATATCCATCCTGTTAAGGTGTGTTATTAAGGTTTTGTTTTGAGAGCCCCCACCCCTTTGAGAGTATTTCTGTATTTTGCTTTTATTTGTGATAACCCCGACCATATCATCTTTTTTTTTAAATGATTCTTGTTGGAGTATAAGTTGTATGCGTCATATATGAGGGAAATGGGTAAATGGATCCCTCCAGAATCCATTTACCACATCCATGTCTTTAGTCCCATATCTACCAATTTTGATATGTGGAGACTCAGTGGGGGTTATATATAAACCCCCACACCCATTGTATCCAGTTGAGAAAAAGCAATGAAGCATATGACCTTTTGAGGCCTTCCCCGTGGTTTCATCCCGCCCCATAGGGAGTAGGGTTCCACGTAAAAATCTTTTGTTTCATGTTTCATATTTCTTGTTTATGCTCTGTTTATCATTCCGCTTCTTCATTCTCTATTTTCTAACATGATATCAGAGCGGGTTCAATTCTCGAGGGTTTTATTGTATTCATTTTTTAGAATTGATAATTTATTTCTAGGGTTCTCGTTAAAACCCTAATTTCGTGAAGATGATTTTTGTTTGAAGATTATTTTTGCTTCAGCCACATGCAACTCTTCTTACGGCTCTTCTTCAGCCACATGCTCAACCTCCAGGTTCCCTGACTGGAATCTTAGGTTTGATTTCCTGGCCCTCCCTATATCAGGCTATCGCGACTGAGCAACAACCCTCACGTACCTCCACGGCAGGTCGCATCTTCAACAATGCAGGGAGCCTTCCTAAGGTCCAAATCTCTCCACTAGGCGATACCGCTTGTGGTTGCGTCCAGATCCCCAGACACCCAGGTGGAGCCTCCTGGCTTTCAGGCGGAACCTCCACGCCCCAGTACGGTGCTGCACCTCGTGCAGCAGTGCTCGGACGCCTCCTCCCGATCGGCAGCCCCCAGAACCTTTAGCAGCAACCTGCATGCATGGTATTAAAAGGCGCGCCTCAAGGCGTACGCCTCGAGGCGAGGCGAGCCTTTTTAGCCTCGAGGTATGCGCCTCAGCCTTGTCTTGTGAGGCGTGCGTCTTGAGTGGCTGAGGCGTAGACTCGAGGCGGTCGAGGCGTTTTCCGAGGCGTTTTTATTTTTTTGATGATTTTTTGATGATTTTTATAGTTTTCATGGTGGTTTGAGAAGCTTATAAATATATACTTGTTTAGGATAATGATTATACAAGTTAAATGCTTAAATATGATGTTTCTTTCGTACCCATAACTCCATATTTACTATTAATTATGTGTAACTATTTCAGCAAACTGCTTCATATTTACTATTAATTATGTCTAACTATTAATTTATGCAAAATAAATGCTTAAATTTGACTTCGTTCATATTCATATGCTTGAATTTGACCTCTTTCATATTCATATTTACCATTAACATGCCAAATTATTTTTGTGAATGCTTACTATTACATCCTTAAACATATAAAAATGTGTATACGAATTCGAATACTCATATAAGAAAAAAAAATTGGAAGACTCAATCAGAGCGCAATCAACTCAATTGGTCCTACCACATGAGCGAGGAAGACTGCATATGATACTTGAAAGTTCACTTTTTGGGATCCAAGTATCGCACCACACTCATCCACCTCAGTATGAAAGAAGTTGAATTTTATCCTATTGATCTTGAGCTCGGAGATATCACTAAAACATCCAAGACTGCAGCAATGTCCCTAACATTTTGCACATCTCCTTCAATGAAGAAGATCGTGTCATTCGTATACAAAAGTAGGGGAGTGGAGATGTCTCCTTGATATAACCTAGAACTGATACCACCATTGATTGCCTCACCTAGCCATCATAGTAAGGATGTCAGAGATTAACGAAAATCAAAGGAGCAAGGGGGCATCCCTAACGGATCTCCCTCTACAGCTGGAATAAGCCACCCTCAGGTTTGCCATTCAGCATTGCCGAATAAGAAATAGTTGTAATGCATTGTTTTGTCTATGCGACCCCATATCTAGAAAATTCCATAAATGGAAAACGAACCTCCAATCAACACTATTATAGGCCTTTGAGAAATCAACCTGCGAGTTCTTGTGGATTACGATGTTACTAGAGGTGGGAAGGGGGTGGTCGAATTGTAATATATAATTTTATGGCACTTTAAAGGAAATTACAAAAGTTAAAGAATACAAACAAGCGAACCAGATATTCAACTATAATGCAAAGAGATTGTTACATTGAAGCTAAAGTAGGTGAAAACCACGTGTCAAGTTTTAGTGACTTGGTATTTCCAATGAACTGAGTCGATCAATTGCTTCACTATTCTGAGTTACTTATGCAGATAATTCAACCATTTGCAAAGCTCTTGAATAAAAATTCGATACGTTTTAGAACCTTGGATCAACAAAACTTTTTTGTCGAAAGGATTGGAAATAGATTGGCTTCTTCTTGCCTTTGTTGACAACGCAATCTTCACAAAGGATGATGTAGAGGAGATTACATGAGTAAGGAAGGAAAGTCTAGTAGATTTTTCCACCTGAAGGGTTTTAGGAAGCTGAATTATTGTTTGATCATTAAGATTACAAAATCAAGTGAAGGTCTTGTAGTTAGAGTAATATACTCTAGATCATTCCAAGAAAATTAGAAGGTTGGGATGTAATCATGCCTCCATGCTTATTGAGGGAAGTCACGAGTGATGAGTTATATCAGGGATGAAAGATAATTCGATTAAAAGAAAGTGTAATGGCCAGAGGCTTGCGGGTAAGTTGACCTACATTAGCCTTACCAGATTCAACATTGTGGAGAAAAAATGAGAGCACATAATGAGATAATTTATTCACGAGGTTTAGTGGTTCTTATATAGGTTGAACCCCTAGAGCACTCATAAAAGGGAAATTACGTAATTGGACCCTAAAGGATTACAACTCAATAGAATAGAATAAAGCTAACTCTAACACCCCCCTTAAGTTGGAGCATATCTATCGATTATGCCCAACTTAGAGATTATCCACGAGAGACATTTCTTTGGTAGCACCTTCATGCATATGTCTGCAAGTTGAAAATCAATGGAGATGTGTGGAGTAGTGATCTTCCCTCCTCATACAACAACACGAACAAAGTGATAGTCAATCTCAATATGCTTGGTCCACTCATGGAAAACATGACTAGTGGCAATGTATGGAGCAGATTTGTTGTCACAGTACAACGGAACATAAGTAATAACAGCAATACTAAGTTCATGTAGAAAAGAGACGCTCTAAGTAATCTCACTATTGGTCTGAGCCATCTCCCTGTAAGTTGCCCATGCACTCGATCTAGAGACTACGGTCTGCTTCTTGCTCCACAAAGTGACAAGGTTTCCATCAATCATGATAGCATAATCATGTAGTGGATCGACGATCCTCGAGTGAACTAGCATAGTTTGCATCAACATAGGCAGAGACACCAGTATGACCATTGACCCCATAGAAGAGGTGTAACAAACCCGATCGTCCGAGAATGTTGCGGAAGCGAGAAACTCAGCGGACATCTCGGGATCGTTACTTATAGCATCAATCATAGCATCAAAGAGCAGTAAAGAATGGACTTAAAAAAAACTTCCTTTCCATACTATTAATAAGGACATGAGTCCAAGAGTTCCTTAAATAAACTGGAGGAATCACATCTACGATTTTCTTATTCTAGTGGGCATAATGACATCCTTCCAAATCGACTCAACAATAGTCCTGTACCGATTCTACTTCTTGAAGACGGTGAAGTCTCCCTTGAAGCGTAAATAACTTAATCTTCACGTTCCCTTAAAAAAGAGTAACAATACATGTTATGAGCTTAACGCTCAGTATGTGCCGAGATGAGGTCAAGCCGGCTAGCGTAAAAATCAAGTCACATCTAACTATTCCATTCATAACATAATGGTAATCATTCCAACAATAAAGACTTATAACTTTGGTTCTAAATTAATGCCATGTTGCATAAACTATTTGACTGAACACAAATCAACATCATACATATCGTTAATTAACTTAGTGATGTATACGAAGTATATTTCTTTCATATCCATGCATTGCATATCATACTTGCGTACATACCATTTAGTTTTGCCATATTTGCATGTATGTCCATAATGTTAACATAAGTACACATATACCACTAACATTATCTTAAATTGCACATATGCCATTAATATTAACTTATGTTGCACGTATGCCCATATCCTTAACATAATTGCACACATATGCCCATATCATTAATATAATTGCATGCATGCCTATAACCTTAACATAATTTGCACGTATGCCCATATAATTAACATAATTGCACACCTGACCTTAGCTTAACATAAATTTGCATGTATGCCCATATCATTAGAATAATTGCACACATGCCCTTAGCCTTAACATAAATTGCACGTATGCCTTTACACTCATGTACTTAACAATAACAGAACTTACAATATGTCCATAACAGTAACATAATTGCATATATACACATAATATTAACATATATTGCACATATGCCTATGATATTTTTCATGTTTAGAGTGGTCTTGATTGTTACTTCTTAGGCGGCTTTCATGGCTTACCGCCGGCACAAGCGGTTCATAACAATAATAACATGACAGTGTAGCTACAACTGTAGAGGACTTATCTTTTGCCTCATGCCCCCGGAAGGCGTTGGCCCTTTAGGCCCTTTCGACCCCTTAGTTCGAGTCGGTGCCGAAGTCGTAATGTAAATCTTCAATTACTTATTAAATTATATTAATAACCATCATAAATAATAAGACGTCTATAGAAAACTAAAGTGATCCACCACAACAACATTACATATTATAGTAAATCTCCCAAACTTGCCCCTTAAGAAACTCATCTACATATCTAATTAATATTTCTGTTTTTGTGCAATTACATAATAACGATAACTTCATAAGCTTATAAAGTTAAACGGTAGATGCAATTAAGCTGACTCGTGTCACTTGTCACATCATATTCTGTTTTTATATACAAAACCCATATTTGATACTGGAAACATGACCACGAGAATTACATGTGTAATGAACGTAAGCCATATATAGAAGTATACTAAAATTCTGTTTATTTTTTTCGAATCCCAACATACGTGGATTATGGAGTATATTTATATTAAGTAGACCAAAAGAGTTATTTTCTTTCTTAATAGAATGTGTCTATAAAATACATATATATTATTATCACCCTTCACATTAAATTTCTTTTCTACCAAATTGTGTGTATTCTTGCATAGCATTAAAAAAATCAATAATTAATTTCTCAAACTCTAGAAATCCCATACACCACGAATATTATATGTAACAAAATACTCATGTAGTGCATACATCTTAAGAAAATTGAATACGCATATATCAAATGTGAGATTGCGCATCATCTAACATGCATAGGAATGGAGATCATTATCTAGACATCAACTTCATGCATACGTGAATTATAGGGTTGATACCTAATAAACAAAATGTCGATATGCACGAGTACATACATTAAATTAATTATCTAAACCTTAGATAATTGTCACAATAGATGAACATGCAGAACCATATTTTTCAGGTTCTGCAATCCTTCTCCATTAGCTATATTCATAGAAAATGTACTCATGTAATTGATGTTCGATAATTATGTGGCATTACTAACTGTTATGGTAAAATAATACTCTGATATGTTATTCCATAGAGCCCTCGGGTCTCTTATATAGAGAGAAAACCCTTGGGTAAATTACAGAGTCTTACAAAACATAAGTAGTAATTACGAAACAATAAAACGTAACATAAATAAGTCTCTACACTCCCCCTCAAGATGGAGCATAGATATCTATCATGCTCAGCTTGGACGAACATCTCTGGAAAGGTCCTCTGAGCAATGGCTTCGTGAATATGTCAGCAGTCTGGTCCTCTGAACTGACATGAGATGTGGAAATGAAGCCCTTCTGAATCATGTCCCTAGTATAATGACAATCCACCTCGATGTGCTTTGTTCTCTCATGGAAGGCTGGATTGTTGGCAATAAATAATGCTGCCTGATTATCACATTGAAGGTTCATAAGCAAGGGGACATCAACATTCAGATCTTCTAAAACTGCTTTAACCCACATCATCTCCGTGGTTGCCTGAGCCATGGCTCTGTACTCGGATTTGGCACTGGATCTCGCCACAACAGTCTGCTTCTTGCTTTTCCACGAGACTAAGGAGCTTCCTATGAAGATAGCAAATCCAGAAGTAGACTTACGATCCCTTGGACATCCTGCATAATCTGCATCTGCACAGGCTGAAATAGACAGATCTGTATCTTTCTTGAACAGCAACCCTGCGCCTGGGGAAGACTTCAGATATCTCAATATCATATGCACAGCATCCATATGAACTTGCCTCGACTGCTCCATGAATTGACTCACCCGGTTTACTGCAAAGGCAATATCCGGTCGAGTTATGGTAATGTATAAGAGCTTACCCACCATTTCTCTGTACCTTCTCTTGTCCACCTCCTCTGTATCCTCATCGTACAGCTTCATGCTCGGGTCCATGGGTGTACTTGAAGGTCTGCATCCGGTCATTCCTGTTTCAGCTAGCAAATCTGTGACATATTTTCTTTGAGTCATCACCATTCCTTGTGCATTTCTTGCAAACTCTATCCCCAGAAAGTAACGTATTGTGCCAAGATCCTTTGTAACGAACTGGCTCCCCAACATGGACTTGGTTCTCTCAATCCCCTGAGCATCATCTCCTGTGACCAATATGTCATCAACGTATATCATAACGACAATAGTACCTCTAGGGGTCTTCAGGACGAACAGTGAGTGGTCCGCATTTGATCTTCTGAACCCCTGCTGTTCCATAAGCTGGGAGAGCTTTTGGTACCATGCCCGAGGACTCTGTTTAAGGCCATAGATAGCCTTATGAAGTCTACACACCATCTGAGTCTCCCCCTCAGCAGCAAACCCGGGTGGCTGCTGCATGTAGACTTCCTCCTGTAGGTCACCATACAAGAAAGCATTCTTGACATCAAGCTGGAAAATAGGCCAGTTACGTACCACAACAACAGACATAAGAATGCGTAGAGTAGAGTGTCTCGCCACCGGTGAGAAAGTATCCAAATAATCAACCCCATATGTCTGAGTAAATCCTCGTGCCACGAGCCTTGCCTTGTATCTGTCTAGACGACCATCCGCATGATATTTTACCGTAAATACCCATTTGCAACTCACCACGGAAGCACCTGGAGGAATGGGGACAAGAGACCAAGTCCCTCTAGAACGCAAGGCAGACATCTCTTCCTCCATTGCTAAACGCCAGCAGTCAGTCTTCATGGCATCCTGATATGTCCGTGGAATCTCGACTGACGACACGGCAGCTGCAAACCGCTGGAAGTCCCCAGTGAGACGATGAAAGGAGACGTAAGAGGCAAGGGGATAGGAGGCACACTGTCTTCGCTGCTTCCTGTGAGCAATGGGGCGGTCCAAATCATCCAGGACCGTTCTAACTGGTTGATCTTCCTCCTGTAGGAAAGGCTCCTGCACAGGTGCATTATCTAACCCATCATTAGTGTTAACATCAGAACATACCTGAGGCGTGTTGGATGGTTGACTTGTAGCTTGAGCAGGGCCTGTCCGCCTCGAATAGAACTTAGTGAAAGGGACAACTGGAGGTGGTGGCAAGAGTGATGGTGGTGGTGGTGGTGGTTTCGGTGGAGGAGAGGATTGACCCAGACTTGGAGGTGGAGGAACATAGACCGTGGAATCTGGTGATGTGGAGGAGACCAATCTGTCACCTGCAGGGGAGAAGTACATGACATGTTCGAAAAATGTAACATCTGCGCTCACGTAGTACTTGTTATGAACATGGTCATAGCAACGGTATCCTTTTTGTGTTCTGGAGTAACCCACAAACATACACTTGATAGCCCTAGGAGAGAGCTTATCAAGTCCCGGAGATAAGCGGTGGACAAACGCAACAGTGCCGAAGACCCGAGGTGTAAGGTTAAACAAGTCTCTGTCGGGAAAAAGAACAGAGATCGGGGACTTTTCCCCAAGAACAGTTGTAGGCATTCGATTGACCAGATAACATGCTGTAAGTATGGCATCTCCCCAAAAAGATAATGGAGCACAACTCTGAATCAGTAATGTGCGAGCAATATCAAGAAAATGTCGATGTTTTCGTTCATCAACCCCATTTGTTGAGAGGTGTAAGCACATGTTGTTTGGTGAATGATGCCTTTAGAAGAATGGAAACTAGCAAGAGAGTGAGTGCAGAATTCTAAGGCATTGTCAGTACGCACATACTTAACAGCAGATGAAAAAACATTCTGGATTTCATTAATAAGATTTTGAAGAACATTTCCTGCTTCAGATTTATTTTTCAGAAGAAAAGTCCATGAAACTCTAGAAAAATCGTCAACCACAACCAAATAGAACCTGTGCCCCTGATGGTCCGGGACACGACTTGGACCCCAAATGTCTATATGAAGTAATTCAAACGGGGAGCTACTGCTCCGACTCTGACGACTGGGGAAGCTAGACCTATGATGCTTCCCTAATTGACACGCTTCACAACGAAAAGAGGAACTCGGAGAGACCTGAGGCAGAAGATGACGCATTTTCTGCAGCGGTAGATGACCCAACCGAAGATGCCAGGTGTACGGAGATACGGAGCCTTGGGAATGCAGTGAGACGTCAGCGTAAGAAGTATGGACGAGACGATAGAGGCCATTGTGCTCAGAGCCACAGCCAATCACCCTGCCCGTTAGTATATCCTGAAAAATAACAGACGATGGATCAAAAATAGCACGACAGTGCAAATCACGTGTAATCTGGCTAATCGACAAGAGATTCATAGAGAATTCTGGAGCATGAAGCACATTCTGTAAGTGCATAGAGGGAAGCAAAGCCGTCTCCCCCTGACCAATGATAGGGGAATGAGTGCCATCAGCAATGAGAACAGAGCGACCAGGCTGAACAGCTCTGTAAGACTGCAGAATATCTCTCTCACGGCATAGATGATGAGTAGCTCCGGAGTCGACAATCCATCCTGTGAGATCATGACTAGTAGATGAGACTGAAGAACTACCTGAGGCACTGGCTGAGGCAGATGAACTAGCTGAGGCTGAAGCCGCAACATCAGAAACCTCAGCACCCTCTGACGACGATTGTGGCATGATATCACGAAGTCGTGCCACCAACTCCTCGAACCTGTGATCTGGAGTAGATGCAGATGGACCTCGAGTATGATCTGCTACCCGTGCAGAAGGAGGGAAGCCATGCTTAGAATAGCATGTATCCTCCGAATGACCTGTACGGCGACAGAAAGTGCACATGGAACGAATGCGACCTCCACGGCCACGTCCACCACTTCCTCTGCCACGAAACGAGGACGAAGCACCACGTCCCCTGGAAACTGCCATTGCAGATGGAGATGTATTCGCTGTACTAGACGGAACAGGGACTCGACTGAGCCTCCTGTATACCTCTTCTATCGGCGGGATGGTGGCATCTGCTAGGATCTGGGATCGTGCTGCCTCGTACTCCGGATCAAGGGCAGCGAGTAATACGCCAACCATAGTGGCGTTGCGGAACGTCTTCTGCTGTTCCGGCGTGGCTGTGAGCGGAATGGTGCTATAGAGCTTCTCGAACATTCCCCGAAGCGACGTGTACAGGGAATGAAGAGGCTTCCCATTTTGCTTCGTGGTAAATATGTCGTGCTGCAACTGGAGCATCTTCGTCTCGTTGCGCACCTGTGAGTATGTCATGGACAAAATATCCCACATCGCCTTGGCGGTGGGCTGGTGAAGAACATCATTCGCTATCTCCGACGTGAGCGTACCTGAGAGCCAAACCTTGGCGTACGCATCATCAGCCTCCCACGAGGCATAGATCCCTGTCTTCTCCGGCGGTTCGTCCTCGGTAAGAATATGCTTCTTACCACACGACTTCATGAGACTAAGGAACTGCATCGCCCACAGTTCGTAATTTGTCCCGTCCATTTTGACGATTGGTGCCGAACCCTTGAAAGCACCTATGGCGGGCATGTCGAGCTTTTGTTCTGACATAATGCCGGAGAAGAACAACCACTGATAGACCAAGAAGAAAGTTGTCTACCAAGACCTTTTAGGATTCAAGTGCATATGTAGACGTTATGCACTTGAATCCAACATCTATCCGAGACCGAGTGAAGAAGTGAACCCCGGTGACGAGTAGAGGCTCTGAAGGCCTCTACCACGAAGAAACGGCGGCTAGGGAGGTCCCAGCGGCAAACTGGAGGCCGGGGGGCGGCTGGGCGGCTACGGCAGGGGGCTGGGCGGCGCCGGCAGGAGGCTGGGCGGCGCCGGGAGGGGGCTGGGCTGCTTCGGCAGGGGCTGTGCGGCGGCGAGTGGAGGTCCTGCGGGCGGCGGTGGCGACGGGAGAGGCTGGAAAGGCCGGCGGCGGCGGCGGAAGGGGAGGGGGGGGGCGGCGGTGGAGAGAACCCTAGGTTAGGGTTAGGGCTCTGATACCATGTTATGGTAAAATAATACTCTGATATGTTATTCCATAGAGCCCTCGGGTCTCTTATATAGAGAGAAAACCCTTGGGTAAATTACAGAGTCTTACAAAACATAAGTAGTAATTACGAAACAATAAAACGTAACATAAATAAGTCTCTACACTAACGATTTGACAAAATGCAGTATCTTAAGGGTTCAACACATATATCTATAAGCCATAATTTCTAAATCAAAGAACAACACAAAACACCACTTAACGATCCTATGTGTTCGACACATACCTCGTTGATGCAAGAAATTCGTCGATCAAGATTCCACCAATCTGGACCGTTGTTGGTGATGTCGTTGCTCCTCCAATCTCGTCGGATCAAAACTCCAACGTTGACGGAGAGGGTTGTTGATGTTGAATTCGGAAAAGGCACGACGAAAGAATGTCGTCGCCGGCTTCTCTCTCTCTCTAAACTCTCTCTCCCAAAGGCATGTGTGGGGAAGTCATTGAAGTCCCATGATATTTATAAGCATAATTCAATGAGATAAATAATAATAATAATAATAATAAGTTGGACTTAAGTAAGAGATAAAGAAATAACCAACTTGAGTTCTCGGCTATTTTATCCTTTTTTATCTTATCATGAATTATCTTTAAGGGTGATATGCTTTACTTTTATTTTTATTATCCTAAAAAAAGTGTATCCGTTACAAGAGGCCTTGCTCTGAGGATTCCTTCAAGAAATGAAGGATTGGAAGAACATCCTGCCAATAATTGTAAAGTGGTCGCCATGTGTTGGCTGGATCTGCTCACAACATAAAATATATCTGACCTAGAGACAGTAATATAAAGTGGTTTGCGAACTGGACTTCTGTATCGTGTAGTATCTTTAAATGCAGAATCAACCGAAGTAGAGTGCTTCATCGGTCTGCAGGGATGCCGGATAGCTTGCATCCAAGTAGACCAGCCTCAGTTAGGATGTCCAAGCATTACTTCCTTTGTGAGAGATGAAGTCCTTCTATAGTACATATATTTCTATGCTAAGAAAGTAACGGAGTTGGCTAATTTCCTTTGGGAGAAGACCTTTTAAGGAAAGCTTTGGTATCTGAAATGCCTTCTTTGTCATTACCAGTGAAAAGCATATCCTCAATGTAAACTACAAGTATGACAATGCCAGTGGACCGTCGTTTGATAAAAACAGAGTAATCAGATGTTGTCCTCTGGAAGCCAAGAGTGTTGATCTTAATAATAAGTGTAGCAAACCATGTCTGAGGACTTTGTTTTTGGCCATAGACAGCCTTGCGAAGTTGGTACACATACTCCCCTTCGACTTCATACCCTGAAGGCTGCATCATGTAAACTTCATCCTCAAGATCTACATAGAGGAAAACATTCTTCACATCAAGATGAAATATAGTCCATCCCTTATTGACAGCTACTAAAAGGATAATGTGAATCGAGCCCGTCCTTGTCAATGGGGAGAAAGTCTCAAAGTAGTCAACCCCATGAGTCTGTGTAAATTCGTTGGCACTTAGTCGTGCTTTCAATATGTAAATGGACCCATCAAGCGATTTTTTGATCGTGAAGACTCATTTGCAAGCCACATGTTGAATTCCCATGGGGCAAAATATAAAGTTTCACGTTCCCTAGATGTAACAACATCCATTTCCTCATTCATTGCTTTTGTCCAATGATGATCCTGTAAAGCACTTTGATGATCTCTGAGAACATAAATGGTCATGAGAGCATCTACATATCTCTTATTACAACATGATAAACCATAAGTAGACGTGAAATGAGAAATAGGGTGGAAAATACATTGCCTTTTTTTCCTACAAAGAGCTATGGGAAGATCCCATTTATACATAAGTAGTCCCTCTTGATCCAGAGTTGTGCTCCTCATTCATACTGGGTGAATGCAGTTCTAGCTGCTTGCTACCTGGTGAATCGTATGCCCTCATCTGTGTTGGGGGAGAAGATTTCGCTTTTGATTGTGTTTCCCAAGAAGGATCTTTTCTCCCTCACTCATCGTGTATTTGGTTTGTTGCATTTGTTCATTATACATCTCTAGGTCATGAAAAGCTCTCTCTTAAAGTTGTCAGTGTATCTTTATGGGGTATTCCAAGACTCAAAAGGAATACCGTTGTTTTGATCTTTTTCATAGAAAATGTCATGTTAATGGGAATGTCATTTTCTTTGAGTCTATTATGTTTTTCTCTCCTAAAGGTGAAAAGCTGATTCCTTCGGAGTCAAGAGAAGATGTATACATGCCTCTATCTTCGTTTTTTCTACCCCTTGCTCCACTTCCTCACCATCTTCTTGACCTCCTTCACCACAACCACCTCCACCCTCCGCACCCATTTAGTTTCCGTAGGTTTACCAGCGTTGACCTCGTGCTCATGTTCCCCCTCCATCATCCAACACACCCCAAGTATGTTCTGAGCACTTTGTTTTTACTGGCACTGGTGATCTACATTTACAACAGCATGATCAGGTCTTAGATGTTCCATCTCAGCTACTGAGGAAGATGAGGATCTTGACGTGCCCACTGCCTTATAGAAGCAGAGGCACACACACACCATGTATCCTCTTGCTTCCTATGTTTCTCTTGCACGTCTCTTAGAGGAGTTTCAGAGGTTTCTTGTGAGCCTGTCTGCTGTGGAGATACCACGGTCATATAAGGAAGCATCGCAGGTTAATCAGTGGCATCTGACTATGGATGAGGACATGACTGCATTACAGTCTCGTGGCACTTGGAGTATTATACATTGCTCCCCTGGTGCATCTGTTGTTGGTAAAGTGGGTATTTACGATGAAACATCATGCATATGGTACTGTGGATAGGTACGTGAACATACTTATTGCTTGTGGATTCATCCAAACTTATGGGGCAGATTATCAAGATACATTTTCTCCAGTTGCTTGACACTCTACGCTGAGGATTCTCATTTCTGTCGTTGTGGTACGTGACTGACATCTATTCTAGCTAGATGTCAAGAATGCATTCTTGTATGGTGACTTGCAGGAAGAAGTCTACATGCAAAATCCTTCAGGATTTGTTGCTGATGGGGAGGCTCATATGGTGTGCAGACTTCACAAGGCCATTTATGGCCTTAAGTAGAGTCTGATGGCTTGGTTTCATAAGCTCTCAGAGTTGATTGAAAAATATTGGCTTGTCAGATCTGTTACAAATCATTCTATTTTTGTTAAGAGATCCCAAATAGGTATTGTTTCTATTCTGGTCTACGTAGATGACATCATTGTTCCAGGTGATGATGAACAGGATATTCATGTAGCTAAGGATTTCCTTGGACAACAGTTTGTGACCAAGTACCTTGGCAATCCTTATTACTTTCTTGGTTTAGAATTTGCAAGAAATCAGTACGACATGGTGATGATGCAAAGGAAGTATGTTACTGATCTCCTAACTGAGGCAAGTATGACAGGATGTAGACCTGCCACTACTCCAATGGATCCAATGCTAAGCTCTATGGTGATGGCTCTGAGGAAGTTGACAAAAGACGTTATAGAGAGCTAGTAGGGAAGTTGTTATATGTCATGATCACCAGGCCTGATATATCATTTGCAGTTAGTAGAGTTAACCACTTTGTGGAACAACCCGCGCAGGTTCATATGGATGCAATTAACATGATTATGAGATATCTGAAGTCTTGTCCAAGAGTAGGACTGTTTTTCAAAAGAGACACATCTCTTACAATTACAGGATGTGCTGATGCAGATTATGTTGGGTGCCCCAAGGACAAGAAGTCCACATCAGGCTTCATTGTGTTTGTAAGTAGTTCATTGGTTTCATGGAAGAGTAAGAAATAAATAGTTGTGGCTAGATCTAGCATCGAATCGGAGTATAGATCTATGGCCCAAGGGAGCACGAAAATGATGTGGGTCAATTCCGTCTTAACTGACCTAACTATTGAGGTGCCTCTTCCCATGCACCTCCAATGTGATAATCAAACCGCTCTATTCATAGCCACTAATCCATCCTTCCATGAAAGAACGAAGAACATCGAGGAAGATTGCTATTACACTCGGGATCTAACTTAGAAAGGACTTATTTCCACTTCTCATGTTGCTTCAAGCGATCAAACTACAGATATGTTTACGAAGCCCTTGCTAGAGATCCTTTTCATTATTGTTGTTCCAAGTTAAGCATGGTAGGCATATATGCTCTAGTTTGAGGGGGAGTGTTGAGATATTTGTATCTCTCAGTATTTAATTTATATTTCATATTTCTTTTGTCCACTTTTTGTATTTTCCCATAGAGTTTTTCTCCTATATAAGAGAGTTCTAGGGCTATGATGAATATACAATTCTATTTTTCCTTTCCACAGTTTTTAATCTCCTCCGCAACAAATTTGATATTAAGGAAACATGGACTGCATTCTCAACATGTTTGATAATAAGGTGATCTGGTGTCTTTATTGAGAATGATAATGAGATAAAAGGTTGATGATAATACGGTCCTAGCACTTGAAGAAGTTATACACCAAGAAATGTTGTCTTTAATGAAGAATCATCCTGGTTGTGACCACAAGAGGTTGCATTACCATATATATGTACTCCTTAAGATAATCATCATCAACAACAACAAAGCCTTTTCCTACTTTAAGTAGGGTCGGCTACATGGATTTTTTGCCTCCATTTAGATCTATCTTGGGTCATTCTTGGGCTTAGATCCAAAAAACTAAGATCCCATCGTGTAGTCTCATTCCAACACTTCTTGGGCCTTCCACGCCCTCTTTTAGCCGGCTCAACGTTCCAAAACTCGCATCTCCTCACCAGCCATCAGCTGACCTCCTTTGAAAATGGCCAAAATAACTTAAGTGATTTTCTTGCATCTTATCTTCGATCGGAGCTAAACCCACTTTCATTCTGATGGCATCATTCCGAATCTGATCTTTACATATATGTCCATGCTATTGCCATCCTCTGTACATGTCGATGGTTCACAAGCCAATATTCAGATCCATAGAGCATAGCAGATCTCACAGTTGCTTTGCAAAACTTTCCTTTGATTTTCAAAGGAATTTTCTTATCCCAGAGAACAGTAGAGGCTCCTCTCCACTTTAGCCAATCTGCATTTATTCTATTTGTAACATTTCCATCAATTTACCCATCATATTGCAAAATAGATCCCAGGTATCTAAAAGAATCTCTTTTCTGAATGTTATCATCACCAATCTTAACATCGATTCCTTCACCATTGCTTCCATCAAAAGTACACTCCATATATTCAGTTTTAGCCCTACTTATACGAAATCCTTTAATCTACAATGAATGTTATCATCAACATTCAGAATCCTTAAGATCATATCGACAAAAAATAAGGAGCTTTTAAAAATATATTATAGCCTTAGAGAAGAAGCCAAGAAGATGCTAAACTTATTGAGAAAATAGTCAGTAAATGGGAATGGAGTTTATCAAGAAACTCCATAGAGATCTCAATATACTCAATAGATGATGAAAGAAGATTCAATTATGCTTTTCGAAAATCTATTAGTATGTTGAAGCATATCTTAAATATATTAATGCTATAGTTGTCAAAGATGAATGGTTGTTTGAATCCACTATATATGGATAAGAAATCTAGATGGAATCCATTGTCATCTCAACATGTAAGAAGTTGGTGTTGAGCAAAGCAAGTAACTAAAGCAAGATGTAGGCAAGAAAGTTAGAAAATTGTGAACCCTCGAGGATCCGGGTATCCGTTTACGACACCTTTCGCGGCATTTCACTCGCATTAGATCACACAAGTTATTGAAAAACATGAAAATTTTTCGCGCTGCAATATTTGCATATGACATTCACATTCTTTGCATAAACCACAAGGATAAGAAGAACAAGAACCATCACCATTTCATTTTATAAATTTTCATATAAATACGTCATGTACAAGAAATCTGCAAGTGTGCACAGTATATCCCAAAATCTTGTATTGAAGAGAAAGCATTTTCATCATAAAGTGAACCAAAAACTGCAACAAAAACAACATACCGTCTGCTATATATACTCTATCTCCTGGAAACATCAGCAGCTACTGAACAACAGGTTGTTTGCCTGCCAAAACATGTTACGAAAGAAGAGGCGTCAGTGGGCGCTGGTACCTCCCAAAAACTTATAAACATAAACATGCATTTAATATGTTCAAAAGTAACATGTAGAAAGGCACGAACAACACAATTTATTTCTACTTGCGAATATAAATGTGCTTTCAAGTTACTTTGTAAGCACCTCCCAAGATCACCCATTATCCCCACATTTCCCACATATAACATATTTCTATTGTAATTGATTGATCCTAAGTATGCATATATTATTCTCATAAAAAGTTTTGCCAGGGCTCGAACTCCGGAGATCATATTTGTGAATTTTGATGATGGAAAAGATGAGATGAGAAGGTATAATGATTTATTTAATTCTTAGTGGATAGTTTGTGGTCTTGGTCAGTGTATAACCTCACACTATGACTCTAAGGCGTGAATAATGCCTTAGGGTTGGGGTGCCTCCGTAGGCATGCAGTGTTGTCTAATGCATCCTAACTAAGTTTCCAACACGTCCACTAATTTATAGGGATTACAAATCAGATTATAGTCACTTCCAATCAACTTAATTTTAATTGTAATTTCCTCCAAACCTTAGATGCAACTGTCTCATATGTAACTCTATATGATTTAGATGTAGATATGGATGATCTGGATGTAGAATCGTCAAGTCTGTTGGCGAAAGTAAAACTCAAGCGGTGAAGTAGCCTACAAATGGCTCTTCCGTCTCGCCGTCTAATTGGAAGTGCAGTCCAATAAAGTGATAGGTCTACTCCAAAACTACGCAACTGAGACGGGTAAGAAACTCTCCGGAAAAGTCATTCTAGAAAAACAACCCAACCGGTAATGGGCAACCGAGCTTGTACGAAAAACTAAAACCTGGGATCCCCCGCTTGGGTATCCTAAAACAAAGAGTCAGCGGAACTGGTCCAAAGTCGGGATCCCAACGAGACGTAAAAACACTGCGAGCTCGCGTAAAAACCGTAAAGGGACTGGGTTCCTAGACCCACGCACTTGGCGGCCGCTGCCCTAACTGGGGTTCCTATCTCCTACCCAGTTGAGGGTCACCGCGCCCTCGCACGGTCATGTATAAGGGTTACCATGGCCGACACAATTAATCCACACTGATAATCATCAACTATATGGATGCACTTGATTATAGATTCAATTTACACTGTCATATCCATAACTTGTATACTACACTGCCTTGATTCTTGCTTCGATTTAGAGTAACAGTAGTATGAACAATATCTTTTGGTGGACAACAATTTATATCACTAAGAACTTCCTCTGATCATCCAATATTATTTCAAACAAGCAAAATAAATGTTCTAGTCGGACACAACTAGAGTAGTCAAATAACTATATTGGAATCACAAATGACCCAATGCTAGCGGTAAAACCTTTTATATTCTCACGGCTACTAAAGGCTCCATGCCAAGATGATTCCTATTAATACTTAAAGCTCCCATGATGCAATTCCTAATGGAAGAAAAGTTAATATACACACTCAAATATTTTACTGTGCAAGTTGCCCTTTAACAACATACAAAGTCTTCAAGACTTGATATTAACTCTTAGTACTTGGATCTCCCTGCAGGAAATAACTTACTATTTCTTTTGGACAATTTACTTTTATCAGAATTTCTTCACCATGAAGTCTATTAGATAGTTACTTGCTCTCAATAGTAAGCAGACTATTCTATGAATGTCAAGAAAACATCATAATAGTTAGCTAAATTTTATATTTCAGTTACGATTCAACTTCTACCTTTCATAAACAAAGGGAAAAGTTTGACAATATAATCAGTACGTGATTTCACGGTTTTTGACAAAAAAAACCAATAACAGAATAATTTAACGTGCACATGCAGAATATCTTATAGACCACCAATCTTGCTATTAGATTTTTTTTAAATAAAAAAATTATAACCTCAGAGATCAGATCTTAGATTTGAAAAAAAAAATATAATTCATAGAGCTTTACACTTTTGGGCAGAGAAAGAGATTAGGTTTCAGAATTTGAGATTCGTTAAACCCAATTTTTTTTGAGATCAAATCTCAAATTTTGGGCACAACACATGCATGCAAACTCTCATCAATTTCAGCAATTAAATTCGGGATTTTATGATGTAAACAACACAATTGATATAAAAAAATATGGTCTAATGATACATGCTTGGCAGCAAGGAGTGGGATGAGATTGTACCTCAAATTACTTCAGTTTGGAGCTTGTATTACTGCTGGACAGCAACAAATTTGGACTTTAACAAGGCTCTAGACCCTCAGCTACAACCTGCTACAACTCCTTCTTGGAGGGCTGATGAGTAGTGGCAGTTGGCTGCAAATGAGGAGCATCAATGGCTGCTGATTGGGGCTTCTTCTGAACTTCCAGATTTCCATGGAGGTTAGTCTCCATCTATAACAAGAGCCGATGCTTCACTGGGAAGTTGCTTGAGATGCTTCTCGGTAGATAGAATTGAGAGAAATGGTGAAATAAAAGGTAGAGAAGAGAGGGGCTTCTTCTTACGGCTAAGTTTGAAGATGGAATGAGTCTTCTTGTCTCTATATTTATAGAAGAGAAGAGGGATTTAAGGTTGACATGTGGAAATGGTTTACAAGCCAAGGGGTAGAAACTTGAGGGAAAGTGGAGGCTAAGAAAGAGAAAAAAAACCAACGACTAATTTTTTTTCCTTTTTGACAGTCTGCTACTTTACTGTAGCAGACTTCAATATTTTTTTATATATATTTTTTCATATATTTGATATGTTTAAAAATGATCGTATTCGCGCCTCGAGCGTCGGATTTCAACGCACAATATCTTGATTTGATCGTCTCTGGACGACGATTAATATGAGTATAATATTGGTATACTTTAAATAGGGTTTGGATGCCCGGAATTTTCAAGATATGAATTCGGTTTGGGGTTAAATTTTACGAATTAAAAATATCAAACAACCTCCGATTGACGAACAATCGATTCCGTTGGTGTTGTTTTGTCGAATCGGATCTAGTGACGGTATTGGTTTGTTTCGCGATTTCCCAATTTGCGTCGCGGTTTTTTCGCGGCGCGCATTATGGTGCGACCGATTTTTGGTCGATTTCACCCTAACGACTTTTGATTCATGATCAAATGATCGTTTTAGGTTGTCTAATGTCGCTAGATAACTTTATTAGGTTAATCGGACCCTAATCGGGTCGGGTTTGGTTTTATGCGGATCCCCGGTGTCACAAATATATAAACCTCAAAGGGAGTCTCGTCCTCGAGACTCGAGTCAAGGTTAATAGGTCTCTTGTTTGGGTTTCATATAGTTATAAAAACCTCAAAGGGTTTTGAACTCTTAAAAACCTCAAAGAGAAAACAAGTCATATATATAGATATATATATGAATCTAATTACAAATGCTTGTTTTGATGATTACATTTAGAGAAGCTATGGATATCTTGCTCTTTGTTCAGCTTTAGTCTCTCACGTCGCCTCTTCGATGCCGTGTCGATACCACAACACATTGACTAATGGAATTTCTTTGCTGCGAAGCTTCTTCACAGCATGGTCAAGTGTCTATACCGGCTTCTCCTCGTATGTCAAATCAAGCTCTACATCTAGATTCTCGTAACTGATGACATGTCGAGGGTCATGGACATATTTCCTTAAGTTGGATACATGGAAGACATCATGAATAACTAATAGATGTGGAGGAATGACTACTCGGTATGCCACCTTCCCCACTCTAGTAAGAATTTCAAAAAGTCCAACATATCGTGGCGCCAACTTGCCACGAACGCCAAATCTCTGTATTCCCTTCATGGGAGATACACAGAGAAATACCCAATCTCCCACCTGTAATTTATAGGAATGCCGTTAGTATGAGGTTTAGTTAAATTTGCAAAAGGAGCAAGAGGAAGTATTGGATACCTGAAATTCCAAATCTCTTCTCGACGGTCCGCATAGCTCTTCTGGCGGCTTTGTGCCGTCAGAAGCCTCCGTCTCACAAAATCAACAGCTCTCGCGGTCTCCTCTAGGAGATCCACGGAGTAAAGAGCATGATCACCTACCTCATGCCAATTGAGAGGTGTGAGGCATCTCCGCCCGTATAAGGCTTCGAATGGCGTCATGCCGATACTGCAATGATAGCTGTTGTTGTATGTGAACTCAAACAATGGCAGATGGTCCTTCCAGGACCCTTTCCACTCCAAAGTGCAAGCGCGAAGCAAATCCTCTAGTGTCTGTATGGTGCGCTCACTCTGTCCATCTGTCTGCGGATGATAAGCATAACTCATCTTCAATCCTGTCTGTAGTGCTGACATAAACTGATGCCAATAGTGCGATGTAAATCTCGAATCTCTGTCAGACACCACCTCTCGTGGTATACCATGTACCGTAATGATATTCTGCACATAGAGCTTACTAATCTGGATGGAGTGTAAGTCGTGTTGACAGGTATGAAATGGGCTGACTTGGTCAACCTATCAACAACGACCCAAATGGAATTATGGCTACATGGTGTCTTCAGCAATCTCGTGATAAAATCCTTAGAGATGCTCTCCCACTTCCACTCGAGAATGGGGAGAGACTACAACAATCCTGGTGGTCGCCTGTGCTCGGCCTTGACCATCTGACAGGTCATGCATCTGTAACATGCTGAGCCACGTCGCGCTTCATTCCATCCCACCAGAAATGTCGATGCAGATCACGGTACATCTTCGTGCTGCCTGGATGGATCGATAGCCGTAAACTGTGTGCCTCATCAAGAATATCTCTGCGCAACTGCTCGTCATTGGGTACAACGACCCGTCCTGCCTTCCATAAAATAGACTCTGCCACAACAAAGTCATCAACCCATCTTTGGCGACGCGCATGTATTTATCTCGAATCCAAGGATTTGTCTTCTGGCCTTCGACGATGCAATCCTACAAACTGCTAAATCGTGGAGGTTCAGTGGTAGAAATAGATACGCTCTCCTGAGGATGCCAATCAGTCAAAGCTGCGAGCGTATCACATGTATATAGCCAGTTTGCCGTACCCTCAGCATGAGCTCTCCTGCTAAGTGCATCAACCACCTCGTTTCCCTTATCGGGATGGTAAAATATCGTGCAATCATAATCCTTCAGTAGATCGAGACATCTGCGCTATCTAATGTTCAACTTCTTCTAATCAAAGATATACTTTAGGCTCTTGTGATCCGTGAAAATCTCGAAGTTCACCCCATATAAATAGTGTCGCCATATCTTCAGAGCGAAGACAACTGCTGCTAACTCCAAGTCATGGGTAGATTGTCGTGATGCGTAAGCAATCACTTGGCCTCGCTGCATCAGTACTGCTCCTAGACCTTCTCCAGATGCATCTGTGTAGACTGCATAATCTTGAGTGCCTGAAGGAAGAGTAAGAATAGATGCCGTCGTCAATCTCTCCTTCAGTGTCCTGAAGGCCTGCTCACATGAATCATCCCAAATGAATGGAATTCCCTTCTGCGTCAATCGTGTCAAAGGGCGAACTATGCGTGAAAATTCGTTGACAAAACGTCTGTAATAACCCTCTAGCCCGAGGAAGCTCCGAATCTGTGTAATTGTCTTGGGTTGCTCCCAAGACATAACTGTCTCAATCTTCGTAGGATCAACTGCGATGCCTGCTCCAGAAATGACATGCCCTAAAAATGAGACCTGGGATAATCAGAACTCACACTTGCTCAACTTGGCATTTAGCTTGTGCTCCCTCAATGTATCCAAGACAGTTCGTAGATCATTCGCTTGATCCCATTCATTCCGTGAATATATGTGCACATCATCTATGAACACCACCACAAATTTGTCCAAATATGGACGAAATATCCTGTTCATCATAACCATGAAAGCTGCAGGTGCATTGGTGAGCCCAAACGTCATCACCATAAACTCGTAGGCTCCACAGCGAGTCCTGAAAGCAGACTATTCTATGAATGTCAAGAAAACATCATAATAGTTAGCTAAATTTTATATTTCAGATACGATTCAACTTCTACCTTTCATAAACAAAAGGAAAAGTTTGACAATATAACCAGTACGTGATTTCAGGGTCTTTTGACAAAAAAACCAATAACAGAATAATTTAACGTGAACATGCAGGTTTTTTTCATAATTATTATGATATACAGGACTCAACTATATGTAAATTCATCACCACATTATCATGGGTCATTTCATTTCATGCTTCCAATTGTGTATTGGATTCGAGGGGTTTTGTTAAGAATTGGAGGTGCCATTGGTTCATTCTTGGCTCAAATGATATCAATTTCATGCATTATTTAATACATAACCCATATTTCTACCACAAGCATATCTTACTGTTTAAAAATTCTTTAAATTAAATGTTTATTAGCAGAGATCATATCTTATATTAAAAAGTTTCCGATTCAAATTTTAATTAGAGATTCAATTTTAAACAATGGACAGACCACCGTTCTTGCTATTAGAATTTTTTTAAATAAAAAAATTATAACCTCAGAGATCAGATCTTAGATTTGAAAAAAAATTATAATTCAAAGTTTAATAGAGCTTTACACTTTTGGGCAGAGAAAGAGATTAGGTTTCGGAATTTGAGATTTGTTAAACCCAAAATTTTTTAGATCAAATCTCAAATTTTGGGCACAACACATGCATGCAAACTCTCATCAATTTCAACAATTAAATTCGGGATTTTGTGATGTAAACAACACAATTGATATAAAAAATATGGTCTAATGATACATGCTTGGCAGGAAGGAGTGGGATGAGATTGTACCTCAAATTACTTCAATTCGGAGTTTGTATTACTACTGGACAGCAGCAAATTTGGACTTTAACAAGACTCTAGACCCTCAGCTACAGCCTGCTACAACTCCTTGGAGGGCTGACGAGTAGTGGCAGTTGGCTGCAAATGAGGAGCAACAATGGCTGCTGATTGGGGCTTCTTCCGAATTTACAGATTTGCATGGAGGTTAGTCTCCATCCATAACAAGAGCCGATGCTTCACTGGGAAGTTGCTTGATATGCTTCTCGGTAGAGAGAATTGAGAGAAATGGTGAAGTAAACGGAAGAGAAGAGAGGGGCTTCTTCTTACGGCTAAGTTTGAAGAAGATGGAATGAGTCTTCTTGTCTCCATATTTATAGAAAAGAAGAGGGATCTAAAGGTTGACATGTGGAAATGGTTTACAAGCCAAGTGGAAGAAACTTGAGGGAAAGTGGAGGCTAAGAAAGAGGAAAAAAACCAACGGTTAAATTTTTTTCCTTTTTGACAGTCTGTTACTTTACTGTAGCAGACTTGAATATTATATATATAAATTTTCATATATTTGATATGTTTAAAAATGACTGTATTCGCACCTCGAGCGTCGGATTTCGACGCACAATATCTTGATTTGATCATCTCTGAACGACGATCAATGTGAGTATAATATTGATATTCTTTAAATAGGGTCTGGAAGCCCGAAATTTTCAAGATACGGTTTCGATTTGGGGTTAAATTTTGCGAATTAAAAATATCAAACGACCTCCGATTGACGAATAGTTGATTCCGTTGGTCTTGTTTTGTCGAATCAGATCTAATGACGGTCTTGGTTTGTTTCGCGGTTTCCGAATTTGCGTTGCGGCTTTTTCGCGGTGCGCATTACGGTGCGACCGATTTTTGGTCGATTTCACCCTAACGACTTTTGATTCATGATCAATTGATCATTTTAGGTTTCTAATGTCGCCAGATAACTTTATTAGGTTAATCGGACCCTAATCGGGTCGGGTTTGGGTTTATGCGGATCCTAGGTGTCACAAAAATCTTGAGTAAGTTGAAGGTCTCGTTGCCCGGTAAGCAAGCCTGGAGTGTTTGGGGGGGGAGCAGGTGCGCTCCCCCCCACAGGGGTGTAGGGGCAGCTCCCCCGACGAAAAATTTTACGAGCAGTTCTATTTGTATTCGGGTATATGGATCCGTTTGTTTCAGGGATTTTTCTGTACGGGAGTAGTATATAAACTTCATAAGGTTAGGACTCTCAGTATCCTTTGTTCTCTCTTCTTTCTCTACATAGTGAAAACTAATTGTTGCTACCAAAGGACATAGCCCAGTTATGGGTGTACCTTATAAATACGTGTGTTTGTGTCTTTCTTGTTTGTCATGTTTGGGTATGTTTGCTTTCGTGATTCACAACAAACTGGTATCAGAACTTTGGGTTCCGTCAGGATCGTCCTGCAAGATGGCATTGCACAATTTGAATATCAAGAAGTTCACAGGGAAGAACAGATTCAGTCTATGGCAGATCAAGATGTGCGTACTTCTAAAGGAGCATGATATCTGGGCGTCGTTGGACCAGGAGCGGGTGAAGACACTCTAACCCTTCGAGTTGATGGTGCAGAATAAAAGGTACACTCGACAATCATGTTGTGTTTGGCGGACGTGATTATCGCGGAGGTTGTGGGTGAGGATTTAACAGTTAGTCTGTGGTTGAGGCTCGGAAGTTTGTACATGACGAAGTCTCTGACCAACAAGTTGTTCTTAAAGCAACGTTTGTTCTCTCTCCGCATGCAGGATGATACATCTCTTAAGACCATCTAGATCATTAAATATATTGTTGATGGATTTAAGAAACACAGATGTTAAAGATTGAAGTTGAGGATGTTGCCTTGATTTTGTTGGTTTCTCTTCCATTATCGTATGAGAATTTTGTTTAGTCATTTATTGTGGGAAGAGAATCGATACCACTAGAGGAAGTTTACGCAAGTCTGGATACGCGTGAACTTTAGCATATGGCTATCGGGAAACAAGACTCTAATGCTGCAGGTTTGGTTATGACTCACAAAAAGAGTGATGCCGATCCTGGCTTCACAAAGAATGGAAAACAAAATTCCAAGTTGAATAATCACAATGCTAGGGACTTTTGTAATTACTGCAAGGAACCTTGACTTGGAAGAAGGATTGCTCAAAGAAGAAAAGGAAAACCACAGTTATTGTCATGGGTCATGGAGGCTCATATTCTGAAGATGATCTGGTTCTTACTGTCATAGATCAGAAGACGACGTATAGCACATGGACTCTTGATTCATGTTGTTCTTACCATATGAAGCCCAATGAAGATTGATATTGCACCTATGAGAAGATAAATGGTGAAAACGTTGTCATGGGGAATGATGCAACATGCAAGATTGTATGGATCAACTCTGTGAAGATCAAGATGCATGATGGAGTCATGAGGACGGTGCTGAATGTACGTTATGTTCCTATTCTGAGGAAGAACCTTATATCCCTTGGAGTCTTGGACTTTAAAGGATATAGGTACAACATTGAAGGTGGATTCATGAAGGTTGCCAAAAGCAGGGTAGTTGTCATCAAGGGCAGCAAGCAGAAGACCCTATACGTCATGCAAGCGTCTATAGTTACATGTTCGATTGTAGTGGCATCCCATGCCGTGAGATAAGAGTCAGGACTGATGCATATGTGGCTAGGTCACATGAGTCAGATGGGGATGAATATCCTCAGTCAAAAGAGTCTCATCAGGGATATCAAGGGATCTAAGCTAAAGTTCTATGAACATTGCGTGTTCGGGAAACAACACAGGAAGAAATTCAATAAAGCTATCCACAAGACAAAGGAGATGCTCGACTAAATCCGTGTTGATAGTTTGGGCCCTTCACGGGTCCCATATTTGGGAGGTGCCAGGTATTTTCTATCTATTGTTGATTATTACTCCAGGATGGTGTGGATGTACATGATGAAGCACAAGAGCGAGGCATTTCAAATCTTCATGCAATGGAAGATCTTGACGGAGAACCAAACTTCTAAGAAGGTGAAGCGTCTTGGTATAGATAACGGGCTGGAGTTCTGTTCGTTAGGGTTCAATGAGTTGTGTAAGGAGAAGGGTGTTGCAAGTCACCTCACCGTCAGAGATATGCCAAACAAAATGTAGTTGAAGAACAAATGAACAAGATGCTTCTGAAGAGAGCAAGATGTACGCTCTTTAATACTAGACTTGGTAGCGCATTCTGGGTTGAAGCTGCGAATACAACTTGTTACTTGGTGAATCAGAGTCCCACGTCTGTCATTGATCGCAGAACACCAATGTAGGTAGGGTCTGGTAATTGATTATTCTGTTTTACGAGTCTTTGGTTGTGCTGCCTATTATCATTTTAGTGAAGGAATGTTTAAACCAATGGCAAAGAAAATGGTTTTTACAAGACATGGTGTAGGAGTAAAGGGGTATAGAATCTGATCTCCTTCTGAGCATAAAATTAATGTTAGCAGGAATGCCGCTTTTGGTGAGAATTCCATGCTTCCTTCGAGTAGTGAGTCAATTGATGCTGGGACAGGTGATGATGTGCCCAAACAAGTGGAGTTCGAACTGACACCAAGTAGTAATCACACAGTTGATCACACCACTCCTGATCAGGCTATTGCTGGACATCTTGAAGCTGAGCAACGAGAGGAGAGATAACTGAGTGTTGCTATTGATCGACCCTGTACGGAGATACATCCACCGCAGAGAGACAGATTTGAAAACATGGTTGCATTTACGCTACAGGTTATGGAAGAGGCAGAGTCTCCAGAGCCCTCCACTTACAAGGAGGTAATAAATTGGGCAGAATCTGGGCAGTGGATTGCTGCCATGGGTTAGGAGATAGAGTCTCTTCACAAGAATCAGACATGGGAGCTTGTCAAATAGCCAAAGGGAAGAAATGTCATTGGATGCAAATGAGTCTTCAAGAAAAAGACATGAATCTAAGGTAGTGAAGGCATTAGATACAAGGCACGCCTAGTTGCGAAGGGTTATAGTCAAAAGGAAGGTGTGGATTATAACGAGATATTCTCTCCCGTTATAAGACATGCATCCATCATGGTTCTACTAGCTCTTGTAGGTCATCGAGACTTGGAGATGGAGCAGTTAGATGTGACGACAACTTTCTTGCATGGTTAACTTGAAAAAGACATTCTTATGAGCCAACCAGAAGGATTCACATCTCATGTCAAGGAAGACCATGTGTGCAGATTGAAGAAGACCTTGTATGGGCTTAAGCAGGTGATAAATCCCATATTTATATATATTATTAATCTATATTATCTCTCTGACTTAAGTAATTCACCAATTATAGTTAACAATTAATCTTAATTGACATTTAACCTGTTGTAAAGAAATAATATTAATTATTGTATATTAATAACCCTATTATAGTGCAATTATTTTATGTGTTATTATTTTTTAAAAATCCAATAAAAATTAGATTAATATTGTACATAATTAACTTAACATTAATTATAAACTGAAAATCCAAAAAAGTAACAAAAGAAAATATAAAAAGTATTTCTAATACATTAAAAATACTTACAAAAATATTACTATATATATGATATAATCTCACTTTGAGTTCTAAATTAGAGTTGTAGATCTCATTGAAATCTACAACTTTTATGTTGACGACTTTATAATTTGAAACCTCTAGCTATTTTATTTTCATTTATCTTTGTATTTTTATTTTTTCTCACTTCTCATTAGGCCACCTGGCTCTTCTTGACCAAGCCACGTGGCCCGACCCTTTTATTCCACCCTCCTCTATTCGAGATTGTCTGATCAAAACATCAGACGACCCTAAATCATTCTCTCCCTCCTTAATATAAATCATACGATCATTGCATCCTAGTTGCTCCCGCCCAAATCTCAACCGTCTGATCAAATGATTAGACGGTTGATGATCTTCTTCAACCCCCGGTTCCTCTTCATTAACTGCCGAATCACCAATCTTCGGTGTTTTCTTCGTTCTTCCCAGACCTCTTCTCTTTTTGATTCCATCTCCAACCTCTTCGCCTAGCTTCCACCTCTCACGCTAACCTCCAAATCATTCAAATCCCTAACTTTCCTATCCTCTGATGGTAGTTGAAACAACCATCTGGAGATGAAACCTTCGCTTCCCGTCCTTTTCAAATCCTCCATCGCCACCTCCTATTATGATTGCCTACCTTTACAAGAGCAACTTCTTAGTACTCTCGTTCACTCCGTCATAGTGAGATCAAGGATTGAGTCACGAAAATGGAGCTCTGCTCCGGTGTCGACCCTTGCCCGAGGGAGGGCATGACCACAACCCTAGCACGACTGTAGAGCTTCCCGGCATTGCTGTTCACATATGAAGTGAAGACCAGATGCCTCCGAGCATCGCCCCCAAGCTGCATTCTCCATCTTGGTGACCGTCAAATCCATGAAAAAAGTTCTAGTTTAGTTTTTTTTTAGTTTTCTTCGATTTCTAATGGCATTTACAGATTCCATCACTCCAATCCTCGCGAGAGGATCCACACACCATTTCCTCTTCTCCATGGTCTGCTCCACTTCTCCCCCTTCTCCATTTAACTGGAGAAGAACCCATTAGGGCCTCCTTTTTCACGCACACACAACCCTCCATTCCACTCACTCACATCTTGCACACAATTTGGGTATGTATTTCTAGTTTCTGCAAGTGATGAAACTTCTCAATGGTTTGAAATTAGAGGGAGCTCCGATCTAAAGCTCCACATCCGATGGCACTACATCAAAAGCCATCTATAGAGCTGCTCATGACTTCTGAGTCCAACAGTGATCTTTATGAGCCATCCTTCAGTCTTCCTCGACCTTTAGGAGAAGTTTATCGGAGCCCAAATCATGTCGCCGCAAGTCAGAAGAGGAGGGAGTAGCATCCAGAGCACAATTGTCATCCAATTAAACCCATTTCGGGATAATCCGACGGCTCTATATCTGCTACGTCGATAGCTCAGACCTTGGATTACACCAAATCGCCAGCTGATGCCCAAGCGCACAACACGTGGACCGAACCACGAGCTTATTACCGAGCTAGGACCGAGTGTGCATTAAACGTGCGGTCTGGGCAATTTGCAGTGCCACCTCGCATTTTCTTTAGAATTGCAAGTGTGTCTAGGCTATGTGCCTCACATACGCACCTTGGAATATTTATACATTAGCCATGTTGGGTTATTGACATTGCACTTTAGTCTTTCCAAGGACTTGTTTGTGATGTTTTTGAGCTATTTTATTCATGTTTCGTTACAATTATGCCCCTAATTAAGTGTTGAATAATATTTGCATATGAGCTTCAATCGAAATGATTTCAATTGCATTGTGTTCCTTGTTGAATTATCTTTTATTTAGCAATCTTGATTCTCCAATTGGACATGTAATTTAAACTTTGTTTATCAGAGATCATTTATGTAATATTCGCCATATTAAATGAACATTTGCCTCGAATAATTTCTCAATTGGACTTTGATCCTAGTTCCAATTTTTTCTTGAGTTCAAATGTAATTTATGGGCTTGATTATGTATTTATATGCATGTTTCTATTTAATATCATTTTGTTCATTTTGTGATTATTAAACTTGCATAAAAATCAAAATAAAAATGCATCTCATTCACAAGTTCTTTGTAGTGCATTGTGATTGTTTCTCTTTGACCTAGATAGTGTGTATCACTTGATGTTAAGGTCTGATTAATTATGTTAATAGCTCGTGTCCCTGTGTTCGATCATAGACTTGCCCAGGTATAAAATTAAGCGAAGTCCTCTTCATAGAGACCTTCGACTTGGTTCTGATCGATTGCTACATGGCCATATTACAATGAGTGAATATTATAATTGCCTTTTAGCGGTTCATCAGATGGCACTGTTGCTGGGGCACAACTTCATTGATATAATTTATTTAGATTTAATACTTTTTGATAAGTTATTGATGTAATAATCATATCAAGGCTATTTGTATTGATTTGTTGCTTTGTTTTTTATCAATGCATGTGACGTGCATTCACTTGATAATTCTTTGATCTATTTAATCATTTATCTTTTGTATCAGGGCTCGTGGATTCGATGATGCTCGTAGATTTACGGAGGTTGGTGCTCAGAGCTCTGAGTTTCAGTTGAGAGGAGACACTTGAGATTTCTTTAATTGCTTGAAGATTATCAAGTTATATTTTGTCTGTTATATAATTTCTTGTGTTGTATATATCTGTAATTTGGACATGGACATTATCATTTTTGTGTTTAGTCCGCTTCACCCTTGTTTGGGTGGGACTCAACTTGAGTGCTCGACTTAGGGTTTTGGCACACGACTCTTAGAGGTACTTTCGATTGCTTATTTCTATGTGCTTGAATCGTAATGTAGTACACACTAACTGCATCTCACGAGATTCATACATCTCTTAAGATTCATGAGATGTACGTAAGCTACGTTCAATTTAGCTTAAATGAATTAATTCTTATCACGCTAATCGAACTTATGTTTAGGTGTGACTTTTTATCAACTTGCATACATATAGTTAAATTTTATATCCAGTCTTTGTACATGCATGGAGAGAGCTGAGATCACTATATGTATTTCTGAACATGATCATACATCATAACTTATCGTATGCATTGTATTTTTCTCGAATCCATCTTTGATTTATAACTTAGTAATTTTAAAGGAAATGAGACTTTTGGTAGACGATGGATTGTGTGATCATATATTTAACAATGATAACCTAAGCTCTAAAATCGAGAGTGTTAATTCGAGTTGACCTAATTAAAATGGAGTTGGAAATTATCTTATATTGGGAGAGCAAACCCCTCATTATTTGCATGTATATTTTGTATTGAGAGGTGAGGGCGTATCCTCAAGATAGTGCCCAAATCCTACTTAAGCCAGCTTGTAATGGATTTAAACCTTGGATTATCACCAATAAAATGGACAAGATAAATTGACCAATATTTATTGGTCTTTATGTGTGAGTTGGTGAATCTACCATGTTTGATGGTACTTAATTATAATTTCTGCAACCTCTTCTAGAAATCCTAGAGCTCCATTTCTTTCATCCCTTGATATTCAATTATCTTAATAGATTCAACTAATCCTGATTGTGTCTCTGTTCCCCTAACATTAGATCTACATTCTTATACTTAGGCTACTTTTTCAGCCTAAGTATAAGGAGAACCATATTGTCTCTGATTGTTCACCTCAAGTCCCTTGAACTTAATTTCATTTCTCTTTCGGGTCCCTTGATCTTAATTTCATCTCTCTTTACTTAAGCTATTTCTCAGCTTAAGTATAGGGGACCCGACTCCCTGTATTCTGTACATATCTTTATATTTAGTATGAGCTATGACTTCATATCACTTTGTGCTATGAGGACATAGCATCATCTTAGTATAGGGGATGTACCGTATATATTTCATAAATACTTTAGCCATAGCTCTTATTTTTAAAATTTTGGAAACGTTTCATACTAAGGGTATCTTACTATTTGGAATTGATTTTTGTAAAAATGATTTGAAAAAGATTTGGAAACTTTTATATACTTATTTTGACATGATTTTCAAAAACATTGTACATGATTTGTAAAAATGCGATTTTACTTGTTCTGGAAAAATCATTTGTAAAATATTTGGAAAACCTATATTTATGTGACATTGGCTTGAAAAATGTGTTACCTAGGTTTGACAAATGGGAGTTTTACTTGTTTTGAAAATCTTTGTCAAATATATGAAAGATATAATTATATACACAATTTCTAAAATAGTTTTCAAATTATTTTTTAAAAAATTTTAAGGATGTAATTAAAGTTAATAATTGTTTTGTAAATAAGATTAAATCTTTAACCTAATTCAAAAATAAAATAAAAATCACAAAAAAACTAATCAATAAGTGTTTCCCTAAAACTTTCTCATTTCACACAAGGCTTGTTGAGATTCTTAAACACTTGATTAATGAGGTCTATAGACTTAGAGTTAACCTATCTTAATCATCATGGTCTTGTATCTGATAATTCACACTTCCATAGTTTGAATGATATGTGTGCTATATTGCATGCTTGGTCTCTTCCTTAAAGAATATGACCAACACTCACATGCATGACTGCATTCATGAGTAGATGAGATGGGGTTTCACGTGAGGAACTGGGGTTTGAGATTTTATTTTGGACATGATTTCATGATACTATAGGATGTGATAAAATTTATGAAGGCTTCATGAAACCTAAGTGTCAAAAATCTTAGCCAGTATGAGAATATGGTTCTGAAACTAATCTGTTGATAGTGACCTAAGTGCCAGGGTGTGATGAAATTAAATTAAATTTGTTGATCGGTGTACACCAATTCTTGATAAAAGCAGTGGAACTAGTCGAAAAGAAAAAGAAAAGAAAAATACAAAGAAAAGAGCATGCATTACACAGTCAAATCAAAGAGCTTATACCAATGGCGAGTGCTCCTGACCTTTTAAGTGTCCATTTGGAACAAAATCTCAGGCTTTTATGAGTCCGGTTAGTACCTCAAAAAGGGATCTGCATCGTATAGTGATACAAGTCTGGGTGTAAAAGGTATTTTAGGTACTCAAAAGAGACACACCCCGGTGCACTCCCAGGGAAACAAGTACAAGAAGACTCAGCTACTTCTGATGGACACACTGATTAACAACAAAAATATATGTGTCGAGTTAATAAAACAGTTGAGAGAATCCTTGTTTCAATGAGATGGAGAGAAGAAATGACACAATCACACACCCCCATCATCTGGCTACACTGTTTAAGTCTGACAAACTAAGGAGACGGTTGATTGAAGCAAGATTGGATTTATTCCCTAGTGTTGAGAATTGGGTTCTTTAGAAAATCTATTGTATTGTAACTGTGGATGACATCTCGGCTCGATTCTTGTGATTGCAGTCAACACATTATGCCATACCCCTTATATATGTATACATTGAGTGTCTGATAATTTGAGAAGTTAACATTCTTTTGCTTAGAACCTGGTTCAACTTAGAGTTTTAGGATCTCTAAAAATTAAATGTTCAAGATTGATCAAGCCTTGTCTTTTCACATACACAGAGATTCACAAACTCACTAGTTCTCTAATTCATTCTTTATTTAGCTCGAGGATAATTAATGATAGTTGGCGGTGACCCCCACGATTGGGGCTCACCCACTCGTTATTAAAAAAAATTAGCTCGAGGACTATCTTAACTTAAGTATAGGGGGTGATAGATCCCGGATTTATCTACATTATTAATCTATATTATCTCTTTGGTTTAAGATTCACTAATTATAGTTAACAATTAATCTTAATTGATATTTAACCCATTCTAAATAAATAAACTAATTATTGTATATTAATAACCTTATTATAGTGCTATTATTTTATGTGTTTATTTTTAATTAAAACTCCAATAAAATTAGATTAATATTGTATATAATTAATTTGACATTAATTATAAACTAAAAATCCAAAAAATAACAAAATAAAAATATAAGAAGTATTTTTAATACATTAAAAATAAGTACAAAAATATTACTATGTATAGATGATGTAATCTCACTTTGATTCATTCTCTCCTGCCTTAATATAAGTCGCTCGATCATTGCATCCTAATCGCTCACTCCTGCCTAGATCTCTACCGTTGGATCAAATGATCTGACGATTGTTGATCTTCTTCAACCTTCGCTTCCTCTTCATCAACTTTGAACCGCCCATCTTCGACGTTTTCTTCCTCCTTCCCCATATCTCTTCTCCCTTTAATTCCTCCGCCAACCTCTTCGCTTAACTTCCACCTCTCACGCTAACCTCCAAATCATTCAAGTCCCTAACTTCCTGATGGTAGGTGAAACCGCCATCTGGAGATGAAACCTTCGTCTCCTGTCCTATTCAAATCCTCCATCACCACCTCCTCCTACGACTGCCCATCTTTACAAGAGCTGCCTCTTAGTACTTTCCTTCACTCCGTGTCAGGGAAGTGAAGTATTGAGTCATGAAAATGGAGCTCTGCTCCGTTGTCGACCCTTTCTCGAGGGAGGGCATAACCAAAGCCCTAGAACAACCGTAGAGCTTCCTGGCATTGCTAATCGGGTATGAAGCAAAGACTAGATGCCTCCGAGCATCACCCCCAAGCCACCTCCTCCATCCTGGTGACCTTTATATCCGGGCAAAAGGTCTAGTTTAGTTTTTGTCTTATTATCTTCGATTTTAATGGCATATACAAACTCCATCACTTCAATCCAACCCATGTCCACCCTCCACCAAGGATTACCGATCCTCGCGGGAGGGTCCGCGCACCATTTCCCCTTCTCCGTGGTCTGCTCCACTTCTCCCCCTTCTCCGTTCAACCGAAGAAGAACCCATTAGGGTCTCCCTTTTCATGCACACATGACCTTCCATTCCAATCACTCACACCTTGCACACACTTCGGCTATGTATTTCTAATGACTGCAGGTGATGAAGCTTCTCAATGGTCGGAAATCGGAGGGAGCTCCGCCTCTGATGGCTCTACATCAAAAGCCATCTATAGAGCCTCTCATGACTTTCACATCCGACGGTGATCATCGCGAGCCGTCCTTTGGTCTCCCTCGGCCCTTAGGAGAAGCATAGCGCACTGGAGGAGGATGTAGTGGCTTATCGAAGCCTAAATCACATCGCTGCAAGTCGGAAGAGGAGGGAGGAGCGTCTAGTGCACATATATTGTCCGATTAATCCCATTTGGGGACAATCCAACGGCTTTATTTCAGCCATGTCGATAGCTCATAACCTACATCATTAGATAACACTGAACCACCAGTCGAAGCACATGCACACAACACGTGGCCCGAACCACGAGCTTAGCATCGAGCCTAGACCACACGTGCATTACGCATGTGGTCTGGGCAATTTGCAGCGCCACTCTGCATTTTCTTCAGAATTGCCAGTGTGTCCAGGGCGCATGCCTCATGTCTGCGCCTTGGAATATTTATACATTAGCCCATCCAAGTTATTAATATTGCACTTTAGTTCTTCCAGGGACTTGTTTGTGATTTTTTTGAGTTATTTTATTCATGTTTCACTACAATTATGCCCCTGAATTAAGTGTTTAATAACTTTGCATATATGCTCCAATCGAGATGATTTCAATTGCATTGTGTTCCTTATTGAATTATCTTTTATGTAGCATACTTGATTCTCTAATTGGACATGTAATTTAAGTTTTGTTTAGCAGAGATCATTTATGTACTATTCTTCATATTAAATTAACATTTGCCTTGAATAATTTCTTAATTGGACTTTGATTCTAGTTCCAATTATTGCTTGAGTTTAACATGTAATTTAAGGGCTTGATTATGTATTTATATGCATGTGTCTGTTTAATATCATTTTTTTAAGTTTGTGATTATTTATCTTGCATAAAAATGAAAATAAAAATGTCTCATTCATAAGTTCTTTGTAGTACATTATGATTGTTTCTCTTTGACCTAGATAAAGTATGTATCACTTAGCATAGATGTTAAGGTCTGATTAATTATGTTAATAGCTCATGTCCCTATGTTCGACTCTGGACTTGCCTCGGTATAAAATTAAGCCAAGTCCTCTTCATAGAGACCTTTGGCTTGGTTCTGATCGATTGTTATTTGGTCATATTACAACGAGTGAATATTGTTAGAAAATAGGAATGCAGAAGCGTATAGAATAAAATAATACGAGATATGTAGAACGAGATTTTAACGTGGAACCCTACTCCGTAAGGAGTGGGATGAAACCACGAGAGAACGCTTGAAGGGGCTGATAGTCTATTGCTTTTCTCACTGGATACAGTTTTGAGGGGCTTCTTATATAGCCCTCGCTGAGTCTCTACATCTCACAACTAGTAGATGTGGGACTAAACAACTTGATGTGGTAAATGGATCCTAGAGAGATCCATTTACCCATCTCCCATATAAATGATGGATAACCAAATACTCCAACACTCCCCCTCAAGCTGGAGCATGCAATGCTTAGCTTGGACAAACAGAAAGAAATCTCAAACTCACGCTACAGGACACTACGAATAATTTAAACTCAATGCGCATAACTGTCGGCTGTTGACTGTTGTCGAGGATGTTGCTTCTCTTGCTGTGCTAGTGAGGAGGATGAACGGGCTGGAGTGTGAGTCAAACTGAATCTCCTCATTAGAGAGCATGTGCTCTGTACTGCTTCTGTTAGAGTCATTGCAAATGAAATGAGTCTCCTCGGAGTCCTCTGGCCTGCCACAACATGTGGGCAACTGCTCCATCTCTGAAAAGGGATGAACTGAAAAAATCATGGAGTACAGTCCTCATCGGAATCCATGGTCTCTGGAGAACGGAGTCCGAAAGTCTCCTCATCGGAGAACTGGATCCCTCCCATAATGGTTAAGAGAATGATCTCTACTCTAGTGTCCCTATGAAAGCACATGAAAACCCCGACCCACATGGCATAGGGAATGGGATATCTACTCTGAAGTCCTTATGAATCACAGGAAAACCCTGGTTGACAAAATAAGAATGATGGGGACTACAAACAATGATGGCAAACATGTGCACATATGAAAAGAGGACTCGGAACCAATCGTCCATTCTGAAACTGCGCATGGAGAATCTTCATTTGCAAAAATATAGAGTCTGGAAATCTGACTGGTTTTTTGACTGGAGAATCTGAATCTATAGCCTATGACTCTACACAATACTGTCCCTTTCTCCCCTACTGGTCGGAAAACATTGACATCGACCAAGTTAGGAGAAGACAAGAAAATGAGGAGAAAAAACATCGAATAATCCGTTCATTCCCTCTCTCTCTCTCTCTCTCTCCTTTTTTTATGACTTTTCATTTTCCCTCCTTTTTTTCAATTTTTTCTTGACTATTTTCCGCTTTCTTTTATAGCCAACTCATCTCCCACTCTTTTTTTTAATAAGCTGTTCCAAAATTTTCAGCTTTTTTTTGCAAAATATTTTTTCCCGAGTGCAATTTTTTTTACACACCTCTTTTCTTTTCTCCTTTTTTAACATAAAGCTCTTCCCTTTTTTAAGAACATGCGGCTTACTTGGGCTCTCAAACAAATAACCCCCCACACAATTTTTTTAAGGCAATCGCCCCCCCTTAGAGTTCCCATTGTGGAAGCCCTTTCTCAAAGATTTGGCGCTTGCGATAGGGCTGGGTGCCATTTATGCCTACACTAAAGCTGATGCTCTTGCTCGATAGCAGCCGTTGGAGTTGTGCCGACGCCATCGCCATCTGGAGGAGGTGCGACGGGGAGATACTCCTCAAGGAACAACAAGGTCACGCGAAGGAATACCATCTGGAGTCGATTTAGAGGCTACTAGGGAGATTGCGAGGCATTGAGCTGCCTGCGTATTCGAGTGCTCAGTGCAAGGAGTATCGAGATCGGAGTTTGTCGCCTCCGATTGGGGGGGGGGGGCCTGGAATCTGCCTGCATCTTGGAGAACATGCGTCGTTGCCGCTGATTGCAATGGGGAGCACGATGGGGATCCTGTGATGGAGCTCCGCCTGCAGGAGGGGATGGTTATGACTGGAGGGCTTCGAGGAGGCGACGCCTAGCGATGGTCTTAGATTACGTGCGGAACATGAGTGTGAAGGTTTCGTGAGGGATCTGAAGAGCGACGCCTCCTGGGTACCTTGCTGAAGGGATATATCGCGTCGCCTCGTCTGATGCAAAGGTGTCTTGTTGATGAATCATGAGATGCGGCTGGAGCCTTCATCGCCATGGTAGGCCTGCACGGTTATTTTTTTTGTATTAATGAGCGCTCCACCTGGAGATTTCTTGAAGGCTGGAGATTTCAAAGCTAACGAAGAAGCAGATTGGAGATGCTTGTTGTTGGGCAAACAATTAGGGTTTCAATAGAAACCCTAGACTTTCAAAGTGCTCTGGAATCTGGAACTTGATTAGAACGTGAATCCACGAATAATCGAAGTGAATTTTCTCAAACAACTTGAATCTTCAGAATTATCTTCGAAAAATGCATAAATTAGGGTTTTAGAGAACCCCAGAATTAATGATCTTCATAACATGAACATGATAATCATCAAAATCAACCATGAATCGACCCTTTCTGAATATGATAATCGAATCTCGAACGGACTATGAATATTGATCTTCGAGAATAAATCCGCGAGAATCGAAGTTGCTTTGATACCATGTTAGAGAATAGGAATGAGGAAGTGTATCATAATAAAATAATAAGAAATTTGAAGAACGGGATTTTAATGTGGATCCCTACTCCCTACGGAGCGGGATGAAATCACGAGAGAACACCTCAAAGGGCTGATAGTCTATTGCTTTTCTCACTGGATACAGTTGGTAAGGGACTTCTTATATAACCCTCACTGAGTGTCACGACCCGTCTCGCTAACTAGAATGTGTCGTGACAGAGATCTTTCTTTACCTTTATCCTCAAAGTACACATGTGACAATCTCATCAAACATATGATCTTTGTATTTAAAGTTCACATTACAAAGAAGTGTCTTACATAAGTTCTATTACAACTCCTTACAAAACAACAGATAGTACAAAAAAACAACGAAAACCATCTCCTTCTTGATACAAACAAAATTCCGGCGTCGACGTTGATAATAAAATATTTGGGCGGTGGAATATTGGTGGAGAAAAGGAGAGGTTGAGAAGAAGAAAAACTCCTCGGTAACGAGGGGTTGAAGAAGGAGAACCGCGGAGATTGCGTGGAGAGGAGAGAGGGAGATAAAAATCTCAATTTTGATTAATACTTCACTGAATAAAAACAATGGACTACCATCTCTTTATATAGGAGAGATGGGGTTACAAAAATAGTAAACTAGAGTGTCAAAAAAAAAATAGTAAACTAATTAAAATTGACAACCGACTTGCCTAAACTGACTCTAACTAATTAATTGACCCAATTTCAAATTAAAATCTACGAAATAAACGTTGAGATCACAGGCCATCTCAATTGCTTAATTAGACAATTACGACAACTTAAAAACGTAAATAAAATTGACTATTAATTAATTAAATAAATTTGGCCCTATAATTTGAGATCACGCTGCATCAACTCTCCTCCGCTTTAAAAATTCGGCTCCTGACGAATTGCTGGATCTGCGGGCTTGGAGGATGATTCAGCGCATTCCGTCGTCTTCTGGAAGAACTGATGTGGAGCGAACGACGGAATCCATACGCGGGCGGGGATGATGCGGTCGTCGTGGTTGAAGAACATGTGCGGCGCGAATGGCGGCATCGTCTTGATTGTTGTCTCCTTCCCGTGATGCTCAAAAAATTGATGCGGCATGGAGAATATGACCTTTGGAGAATCCATAGTGAAGCAATGGCACAAGGAGAGGAAAAGAGGAGATGTGGCTAAGGAATGAAGCCATGGGGTCCTTATATAGGGAAAACCCAAGGTCCTAGTCCTATTTGGATAAGGAAGATCCCCTGATTTCCCAATTACAACCCTCTTTTTTAAATATTTCGGCCGCCAGGGGTGTGTGTGAAAATTTCGCGCCCCCTTATTCTTTCTTTCTTTCCTATGGCTTTTGAACTCTCTGTAAATATGGGGAGTTTGGGGTTTTTTCTCGCAATTTTCCCCACTTAATCTCCATCCCCACCAACCATGGGATTGACATCCCGTGACATTCGCCCCTTTGGTTAGGGCTTCATGTGGGAGGCACGGTATCGTGGGGCGGCAGGAGCCGCTCGGGATCTCGCGCAAGTGGCGCGCCGCCTCGCGACGGTGCGGCTTGGGGCAGCGGTTCCGCTGGGGCGGCTCTGCGGGGAGGCGGGGGTCACGCGGGGCTCGCGCGAGGATGGCCGCGGGGGTGGCGATGGGCTGGAAGCGCGGTGGAGGGTAGCGGGGAAGATGGTGGCGCTGTGTGGAGGGCCACAGGGTTGGGAGGAGGCGGTGCGGGGAAAGGCTAATGTCGTGGGGGGGGGAGAGAAAACGTGGGGGATGAAGAGAGGGAATGGCGAGAGTGATGGGGGGTAGCGGGGAAGGTGGTGGCGCACAGGGGGGGGGGGCGGCCTGTGGTCGGGTGGCGAGGGTTGGGGAGGCGGGGCCGCGAGGGTTATTGCGTGGGGGTCCTGCCGCGGGTTTCACGGGTGGTGGTGGTGGGGATGTGGCCGGGGGCCGTACCGCGGAAGGTATGGTGATGGTGGAGGGTTCCGACGAGGCTAGGGGGGACGTCGGAGGGGTAGGTACTGCAGCGGAGGCCCGCGAGAAGGTCGCAGACGGGACGTAGATCAACTCCGGGGGCTCTTGTGAATCTGAAAATACCTGGACAGCAGCCGGTTCGACTTCCTTTTCCTCCTGGATGATCTGGACAGCGGCCGCTTCTTCATTCACGGCGAGGATTTCTTCGTTAAGACTCGCGGCAACAGGTTTTTCATCGTGGATGGCGAGATCTTCATCGGTTAGCACGTCGCGTAGGGCCTCGAAGTTGGTTACAAGGCCTCGAAACTCGGAGTGGATTGTGGTTTGCAAGTGATGCAAATCACGTAACATGCTCTCCGTCTCCTTGTCGTAGTCGTCGTTGGCTCGTCGTTTTCTGTCGGACGAGCGATGGTTCCTTGATGCATGTCGGCACGAGTATCTGGACGGATCGTCAGATCGTGGGGACGATCTGTAAGCCATGCTCTGATACCAAATGATGCAAACAAAATTCCGGCGTCGACGTTAATAATAAAATATTTGGGCGGTGGAATATTGGTAGAGAAAAGGAGAGGTTGAGAAGAAGAAAAACTCGTCGGTAACGAGGGGTTGAAGAAGGAGAACCGCGGAGATCGCGTGGAGAGAAGGAGAGGAGAGAGGGAGATAAAAATCTCAATTTTGATTAATACTTCACTGAATAAAAACAATGGACTACCATCTCTTTATATAGGAGAGATGGGGTTACAAAAATAGTAAACTAATTAAAATTGACAACCGACTTGCCTAAACTGACTCTAACTATTTAATTGACCCAATTTCAAATTAAAATCTACGAAATAAACGTTGAGATCACAGGCGATCTCAATTGCTTAATTAGACAATTACGACAACTTAAAAACGTAAATAAAATTGACTATTAATTAATTAAATAAATTTGGCCCTATAATTTGAGATCACGCTGCATCACTTCTAATGTATAAGTAGTCCTTTCTCCTTCTGGTCGTGATTTTGTTGATCTGTACATAATTATAATATGAAGGGATGAGTCTAAACCCATTTATGAGCTTAGACCCAGTGAAAGGATCTCAAGCTTTTTACATATAGCTAAAAGTTGAAATATGAGCATCATACCAAAATTTATGCTGAATACTTTGAAATAGCTTGAAAGAGACTGTATGACAGTAATCATATAACAACATGCTAGTTTTGCAATTGAACACTGAAATCACTTTCAAAAGACGGTAAACTGAAACATAATTATCACTATCAAGCTGTTTGCATTAATCACCACTGTGGCTAAGTTATCGACTCATGAACGCTGAAGCAAAGCTAAGTCATACGCACAGACGGTCCCAAAGACCAAAAACACCCTGCATACGACCCAAAGCCTATATGTATACAGAATGCAGATCCGAAGTCCTCTTGATACCATATCTAATGGTTTGCCATATCTAATGGCGGTTTCAGGGTCATATCTAATGACATCACCATATCTAATGGCTAGTTCATGACTTGTATAAAATAGCTACTGTGCTTGCTTTCTGATTCTGATTTCTTTTCCTGCCACTAATAATCCGTACTCTTACTAATTCAAGCTCATAACAGCTAATTCACAAACATAAAACAATCTGACATAGCATGCATATTCTTACAACTGGAAACTATTGAGAACTTGAAAACCGATATATATTGCATAATGATTGTCCAAACAAGTTTCTTTTATATAAAGCTCAAATCTTAGTGAAACTTATGTTTCGTGTTCCACAAAGAACTATATGCTTGAAAAACATGCTATCAAGATAAAACACTTGAAACGACGTCTGGAATACGTTCTAAAGACCTGATTTCATATCAACTGTATGGTACTTGCAATTCATATGTAAACGCTTTAGAAAACACGATTGCATACTAGTTAATCAAAACCATGCATAAAAAGATAATGATTATTGCTTTAAAATAGCGCTCACCTGATCGCTATGTAACTCGAGTCGGGATCGCCTTCTTTAGTGAATACCCCCTATATCCGTCTTAGATTGAGTACTACAGCTTGATGGCGGACAGAACTTCGTTATGGCTTCTAATGCGCTCTCGGTCACTGACAGAGCTTCGCCGTGACTCATATCGTGCTCCTCCAGCATCCTCGACGGCCTTGTGGCATCTAAGGTGATGAGAGGGGTGTGGGATGATGTGAGTAGAATAGGGAGGTCATGGGTATATATAGGCCTCCAACCCCTTTGCATGTGTGACATGTGTCAACATATAGGGGAGGCTCTAAGACACATGTTGCCTCTCTACCATGCATGAAGACACATGGCAACACTTGCCATCCATGCACCATGGCACATGGCTCATGCATGAGAGAACTTGTTGCACAAGTATGAGGCTACACTAGGACACATGTTAGTCTTAGAATGATGACCCATGGTACTCTTGGGTATTGACACTTGTCCTGAATGTATAATGACATGTGTCCCATGATTTGCCCTCCATGTGTCCTACTTTTGCTAATGACACTTAATTAGCACTAATGATGGGTAATTAATACTTATTACGCTTAATTAGTCTTAATGATGTGATTATGGTCTAATGAGTATAAATCTATAACAGTATGGGCCCTATAGTAACTTCTACTACTTATAAGCTACTACCATACTTCCAGATTACTAGATGTGTGGTACTATGTTGGATGTGCTACAAAATCCAGAGATCCTTTTAAAGTCATAATTATTCAAGATGGTCTCTGATTTACACAAAACAAGTTTCAATGAAATCGTTGCATCAAGGCGTATCTATTGACTATGTCAAACGTATAGTGTGAATACTATCAATTTAATATCTCCTTGAAATAACACTTGATAACATTCAAAAACATAGTGTAATTATATTCTAAAAAACGCACAATTGCTCAAAACGCGTATTACACTGAGTCTCCACATCTCAGAACTGGTAGATGTGAGACTAAACAACTGGATGTGGTAAATAGATCCTGGAGAGATCCATTTACCCATATCCCATATAAATGACGCATAACCAAATACTCCAACAAATATTATAATTGCCATTTAGCGGTTCATCAACAGTCTCCTAGGAAGTGGTACAAGAAGTTTGATAGTTTCATGACTGATTATAGGTTCAGCAGGGGCCCATACGATTGTTGTGTTTACACAACAAAGTGGAGGAGGGCTCCTTCATCTATTTGTTATTCTACATCGACGACTTGTTGATTGCTGCCAAGCAGAAGATTATCGTAGATGATAGGAGGAAGCTCCTTGGCTCATAGTTTGACATGAAAGACCTTGGTGCAGTGAAGAAGATTTTAGGGATGGAGATCATTAGATATCATACAGAGGGGAATTTTTTTTTATCTTAGAAGAACTACATTGAGAAAGTTCTAATGAGATATGGGATGTCTACAACTAAGCCTCTAGGTACTCCATCCGCTGCAAATATTCATCTCTCAGTTTCTTTCGCACCTCAGTCATACACAAAGAAGGAACACATTTCACGTGTTCTCTATGCCAGTGTAGTTTGGAGTCTTATGTATGCCATGATATGCATAAGAACTGACATCGCTCATGTTGTGAGCATTGTTAGCATATTTATGGGCAACCTAAGGAAGGAACATTGGCAGACAGTCAAGCGGATTTTCCGATATTTGAGAGGAATATTGAATATTGGCCTTATATACATAAGTGAATCAGACTGTTTAGTTGCTGGATATTCATATTCAGACTATGTTTCATATGTTGTTGGGAGAAGATCAATGATAAACTTTCTTCACTTTGGGTAATTCGGTCATAAGTTGGAAGGCTACTTGACAGCCATCAGTTACTTTATCTATAACAGAGGCAGAGTACATGTCTTTTACAGAGGTTGCAAAGGAAAGCATCTGTCTAAAGGGCTTGGTTGGAGATCTCGGTCTATAACAGAATCAGACTATAGTATATTATGACAATCTCAGTATGATATGATTAGCCCAGGATCAGGTGCATCATGAGAGGATCAAGCACATAGATATCAGAAATCATTTCATTCATTATGAGAAGAGGATCAAGGTGAAGAAAGTTGGAACAACAGATAATCTAAATGATATGTTCAAAAAGGCAGTTCCTGAGAGTAAGTTTGAACACATTTTGGACTTTATCAATTTCGACAATTGGCAGTAGCCCCAAGGAAGGGTTGGCGGCAGTGTGACGAAGCTTGGCAAAACTTCTCAGAAGATTCAATTCAAGGTGGAGATTGTTGATATGCCTTGAATCCTAACCATCTGACCCAAGTTGAAGAACTGTGTATGCATCCCCTCCTGTTGTACCATAACCCAACAAGATGAGGTCTAGCTGCCCGGTCAGCGAGTCCGAGGTGGGGCCTGGGGGGTCTACGATTGGAGCAGGTCTGCTCCCCCTCTGCGGGAGTGTGGGGGCAGCTCCCCTGGAGGAAAATTTTAGGAGTAGTTCTATTTGTATTCGGGTATATGGATCCATTTGTTTCAGGGATCCGTCTGTACAGGAGTAGTATATAAACTCCCTACGATTAGGGCCCTCAGTATCCTATGTACTCTCTTCTTTCTCTACATAGTGAAAACCGATCATTGCCGTCCAAGGATGTAACCTAGTTACGGGTGAACCATGTAAATCCGTACGTTTTCGTCTTGCTTGTTTGATCGTGTTTGTGCGTGTTTGCTTCCATGATTCACAACAAAGTGTACGTGTGTTGTATTTTGGAGTTGTACTATATAATACAACATTTTGTTGAGTCAAATTCTACAGGTATTCCCTCCTGTAGTGTTCCCCTTATTTGAGAAGTGTTTTCCATGTACATCATTGTGCTCTATTGTTTGCTTTACTTCGTTGTTTATTCCAACCATTTCTTGTTGGTGGCTTTATTCCATAGTTCCTGAATGTTTGTTATTGGTACAGGACATTTTCTATTGACATGCTTACTGCTGAACAAATTGAAAACCACAGCCAAAGAAACGGGAGTGCAAGGTAGAATTATTAATGTATCTTCCAGGGCTCATAAACGAAGTGACAGGGAGTGGTTGGATCTGGGAAAGATTACTGACGCTACAACGTAAATTGTCTCGGACTTACAGACTGCGTATTATAAACAAGGAATTGATTTTGACGAGCACCTTTAATGTTATGTTTCTTTTTTTTGCCAGGTACAAGCCATTATTTGCTTATTCTTGTTCCAAACTTGCAAATATACTACATGCTAATGAGCTTTCTAGGAGGTTACAAGTATGCCTTGGGAACTACACCTCTAATATCTCCCATATAAATTTGTTATGTTATTTTGTTGGGGGACGACACCTATAATATCTCCCATATATTCCCATATATTTTTATTATGTTATTTTGTGAAATATCCAGTAATTCACATATCATGGTGTTTAGTTTGACTCAGCGTATCACTGAAAAGTTGGTGAAACCATTATGCACTGTGAACCTATTGCAGGCAGAAGGTGCCAATGTGACTGTGAACTCCCTGCATCCTGGGTTGATTCGGACCAACATTTTTCGATTCTTCAACCTGAATGGTGTGTATAAAGCGCACTTATCATTGTTACTTTCTGCTCAAGGGGATCATATTCCAAACTCTCTTGCTGTTCTCATATTTGCAGCTTTTGTTCTTTCACTATCTGCATTAGCGAGGCCCTTGTTTAAAAATGTTGCTCAGGTATGAACTATGACCTATATCACTGTAATAGATGTCATTTCCTTTTTTTTAAGAAAATCAATAAATCATCTGAGTCATATCGTTCTCTTCTTGGGGTTGGGGTGGGTTGGGCATTGCTTGATCAGGATTTTATCTTCTAATACAGAGTTAATTTGATTGACTGATTCAGTGGCACTTTTGGAACTTTATAATATATGCTAAGTCAGAGTTAATTTATTTGGCTGATTTAGTGGGACTTTTGGAGCTTTATGCTCTGAAAACTAGCTAGGCTGCGTAAATGAAATATGAACCTAAAAGACATGGTCAGAAAGTTCAAAGTTACCACCGATAATGATATTTTATAAATTCTGCTTTTAACTTTGAAAAACGGGAGAAAAAGTTGTCTGGGTCAAGATTTTAGCTGCTTATCCCGAAACAATTTGATTGACTGCTCTATTGGCATTTCTATACCATTATGCTATGCATTTCTAGCTGGGCCACCTAAGTGTACAGTGAAGTATGATAATAACACTCAAACCTGTAAAACTTGTAGAATAGTCCATCTTACCAAAACGGATGGGGAGAGTAGACTTAGTGGTCAATATTCAGCCTTCTTCTTAGTCAGCTGGCTCTTTTTTAATATTTTTTTAAAAGCAAATTAAAAGTAAGATAGCGTAATATTTGGTTGAAATTCAGTTGATACTTCTATTTCTTTAGGACAGTATTAACAATGCCACAATCTATATGAAAATAATAAGAATACATCTAAGATGATTTTTTAGTTTAAAATATTAAAAGTTGTCCTATAACTAATAGGATAAACTAGGGTTTTCATGGAACATACATTCAATGACCATTGATGTTTAATCAATTATTTTCATAAATATTAAGCATCAATTTTTAATCGGAGAAAATTCATAATTTCCATGATTTCATTGAATGATAAACACATTACGCAAGAGCATTTGATGATCCAATCATCATTTGACCAATTTCTACTAAATATGGAATATCTAGGGCAAACGTAGTCGGAATCACACAAAATAAATTCGAGCAGTTTTATGGTTTGATTCTCTACTTAATACAAGTATTTATTTCATTTTTCATTACAGTAAGCAAAATTCATTTTCTTACATATCCGTGAATACATGCAAAAACAATTTCGTAACAGGTATTCTTAGAATTTTTATTGATGCACTTTGGTACCAACAATTGGCTACTGTTTCCGGGACATATTTAGACTTTCTAAATAGATTTTAATAACCAACAAACACGCCCAAACAGTAAGTTTTTATTTTAGCGAAAAACCAATTCGAAACTTGCATCTTATGCGAAACAATGAGTCCCAATGCATCTGAAATTCAAAACCTTGTTCATCTATGATTTTGGATCACATCCAAGACTTGAATTTGTCTTTGATACCACTTAAAGGCTATGGGATAAAAGCCTTAAGCGCATCACAGATGCGTGATGATCGCATCCAATGCGATCGGGAGTGACTATCATACTAGTTGCTCGGCACAACATAATTTAAGAAATTTAAAGAGATGAAACCACATGATTCGAGAACACTTCTCGAATCATTTCATCAAACCACAAACAATATATAGGAAAATACCTCTTAAAGCGTGGTTGCGATCGAAGTTGGTTGCGATCGAAGTCTCTAAAGGAAGAGATCGCTTGTCTACAGTCCGACCCTACGGAGAAGACATTTGCGAGCACATTGATGAGACACGAGCTTCTCTCAATCCAAGATGAAGATCCTAGCAATGATCTCCTGATTTTGCCACACAAAATTCAACGTCTTCTTCACGAGCAAGGAGCATCGAAGAGGATGGAGATCCACGAGTAGTCGTTCTGGCAGCACAATGGTGTCATGATGACTACAAGTTTCTCAAAGTCAATAAGGGGACGGCCATAATATTTATACAGAGGGAAGGGGAGACAACTATAAAAGAGAGAGTGAGAGAGACTTGTTGCTCTTGGAATGATATAGAAAAGGCTAGGACGAGCCTCCCTTTTATACTAGTTGGATGCACATGGATCTCGATCCATGTGCTCTCTTAATCTACGGTGTAGATTAAAATCTTATTAATTAGTAACCATGATTTGTTGTTTCAAAATGCAATAACAATTAATTTAAATAAATTAACTAATGCCCTTTTCAAGATAATAATTAATTCATTTTAAAATTAATCAATATACATGTATAATGTATAAGGCCAAGTCCCTTACTAAAAATAGGATGGTTGTCCCTCCTCTTAAGTCAAGTTGCATTAAGGGTATTATGTCTTTTATTATCAATATTTATAAATTACTATGAAATAATAATTATTGCATCAATATTCACACAAATAATTTCCAAAATAATTTTGTGAAAAATTCAATCATGTCATTGACTAATATGAATCATATTCATGTATCCAACATAATATATAAATTGAATTTACTATTAATTGTCTAATGTGAATCTAATTGACAATAATTTTAATTCGTAAATTCTATTTACAATTATCTCTCCAACACTTTATAAATCATATTTATTGTTGGGAAAAGAAACTTCGTTATGATTCAAGAGAACCCTAGGCTCTCTTATATAGGGAGAGACCTAAAGGGTAAATTATAAAGAAGTCTAAATAAGAAAAAGAAATAACGACATGATACATAAAATGATAATAGAGAAACTATCTCTACACTCCCCCTCAAGGTGGAGCATAGATGTCTATCATGCTCAGCTTGGATGAACATCTCTGAAAAGGTCCTCTGAGCAGTGGCTTGGTGAATACATCTGCCGTCTGATCTCCTGAGCTCACATGTGTAGTAGATATCAATCCTCTCTGAATCAAATCCCTGGTGTAATGGCAGTCAACTTCAATATGTTTGGTCCTTTCATGGAAGGCTGGGTTGTTGGCAATGAATAGTGCTGCCTGATTGTCACACTGGAGCTTCATAGGTAGAGTCACATCTACATGTAGATCTTCTAGTACAGAACAAACCCACATCATTTCCGTGCTGGCTTGGGCCATGGCCCTATATTCGGATTCAGCACTGGACCTTGCCACAACCGTTTGTTTCTTGCTTTTCCAAGAAACCAGAGATCCTCTAACAAACACTGCAAACCCTGAGGTTGATTTTCGATCCTTAGGGCATCCTGCATAATCTGCGTCTGCACACGCCGAGATGAATAAATCTGTGCCCTTTCTGAATAGCAGCCCTGAACCTGGAGAGGACTTTAGATACCTCAGTATCATGTGTATAGCATCCATGTGAACCTGTCTTGGCTGCTCCATGAATTGACTCACCCTGCTAACTGCAAATTGAATATCTGGGCGAGTTATGGTAATGTAGAGGAGTTTTCCCACCATTTCTCTATATCTCCTCTTATCTACTTCATCAGTATCATCATCATACAATTTCACGCTAGGATCCATGGGAATACTTGATGGTTTACACCCATCCATGCCAGTCTCAACCAGGAAGTCTGTAATGTACTTCCGTTGGGTCATCACCAAGCCCTGTGCATTCCTTGCAAATTCCAACCCCAGAAAATATCTTAGGGTTCCAAGATCCTTTGTAACAAACTGACGGCCTAGGAATGCCTTTGCCCTCTCTATGCCCTGAGCATCATCTCCTGTAACGAGAATATCATCCACATAAACCATAATGACAACCGTACCTGCCGATGACTTCTGGACAAACAACGAGTGATCGACATTTGACCTCTTGAATCCCTGTTGCTCAATTAGATTGGACATCTTCTGGAACCAAGCTCTCGGACTCTGTTTGAGGCCATATATTGCCTTGTGAAGTCTACAAACCATGTGTGTCTCCCCCTCAGCAGTAAACCCAGGTGGCTGCTGCATGTAGACTTCCTCCTGTAAGTCCCCGTACAGAAAGGCATTCTTGACATCTAGTTGAGATATACTCTAATCTCGGACCACAGCAACCGACAAGAGAATACGAAGAGTCGAATGCCGCGTAACTGGAGAGAATGTATCCATGTAATCCACACCATAGGTTTGAGTAAACCCTCGTGTGACCAAGCGTGCTTTGTACCTATCCAATGTGCCATCTGCATGATACTTTACTGTAAAGACCCACTTACAACTCACAACGGATGTATCAGGAGGCGCAGGGACCAAGGACCATGTGCCACGGGACTGCAAGGCCTTCATCTCTTCCTCCATAGCCCCTCTCCAGCAATCGTTCTTCAAAGCCTCCTGGTATGTCCGTGGTATAGCCACGGAAGACAAAGCTGTGACAAACCGCTGAAACTCACTAGTGAGGCGGTGAAAGGAAACCTGTGAAGCACATGGATATGAAGCACGCTGCCTCCTCTGCTTTCGAACAGCAATCGGAACATCAAGATCAACATCTACTGTACCGGAGGGGCTAGGGTCGTCCTGTACTGAAGAATCCTGCACGTGTACCACATCTGACCCGTCAGTAGTAATGCCATCTGAACATACTTGAGGCGTGATGATAGGCTGTTGGGTGGTCTGAGCAGGGCCTGACCGACGCGTATAGAATTTAGGTAATGGCGAAATGATAGGCCGTGAAATGGGTGGTGGTGGAATTGGCGGTGGAATTGGTGGTGCTGGTGTGGACGACTCAGGTGAACTCCCGATAGGTGGTGGAGGAACATAGACATCATCAGTGGTAGTGGATGGTACCATTCTATCACATGCAGGCGAGAAATACATGACAGACTCAAAGAAAGTGACATCAGCACTCACGAAGTACCTCTTAGTTGTTGGGTCATAACACCGATAGCCCTTCTGAGTCCTGGAATAGCCAACAAAGACGCACTTGACTGCTCTGGGAGAGAGTTTGTCAAGACCTGGAGATAAACGATGTACGAAAGCCACAGTACCAAAGACACGTGGAGTCAGTGAGAATAACTCCTTGTCTGGGAAAAGAATAGAGATAGATGACTTCTCACCAAGAACTGAGGAAGGCATTCGATTGACTAAGTAACACGCAGTAAGAACAACATCGCCCCAGAATGAAATAGGTGCACAACTCTGAATCAACAGGGTACGAGTAATATCCAAGAGATGGCGATGCTTTATTTCCGCCACACCATTTTGTTGGGAAGTATATGCTCACGTAGTTTGGTGAATAATACCCTTTGATGAAAGAAAGTGAGAAAGTGAGCGTGTACAAAATTCGAGGGCATTATCCGTCCGCACATATTTGACTGAAGAAGAGAAAATATTGTGCATTTCATTAATCAAATTCTTGATCACATCTCCTGCGTCAGATTTATTCTTCAAAAGAAAAACCCATGAGACACGAGAAAAATCATCCACTACCACAAGATAGAACCTGTGCCCCTGATGATCGGGAACACGACTTGGACCCCATATATCTATATGCAACAACTCAAACGGGGAGCTACTGCTCCGACTCTGACGACTTGGGAAGCTTGACCTATGATGCTTTCCCAACTGACATGCTTCACAGCGGAAAGACGAACTAGGAGAGATCTGGGGCAGAAGATGACGCATTTTCTGGAGCGGAAGGTGACCAAATCGGAGATGCCAGATGTACGGAGAGACTGGTCCGGCAGAATGAGAAGAGGCGCCAGCATAGGAATGTCGAACCAGCCGATATAAACCACCCTGCTCAGAGCCACAACCAATCACCTTGCCCGTGAGTATGTCCTGAAAAATAAGAGAAGACGGGTCAAATATAGCACGACAATTCAGATCCTTCGTGATCTGACTAATGAATAGCAAATTCATTGAGAACTCAGGAGCATGTAGAACGTTCTGTAGCTGCATAGTGGAGGAGAGGAAGACCTCCCCCTGTCCAACAAGGGGTGAATGGGTACCATCTGCTATTTGTACTGAGCGGCCAAGAGGAATGTCCCTGTAGGCCTGTAATCTATCTCTATCTCGGCAGAGATGATGTGTGGCTCCGGAATCTATAACCCAGTCAGATATATCATGAGGTGGTATGAAAGCAGTAGATCTACCTGAGGTACTGGCTGCGGCTGATGAACTGGCAGAGGCAGTAGCAGCAATATCTGAAGAACCGCCTGACGAATCGCCAGATGAATATGGCATAATATCTCGGAGACGAGCCACAAGTTCGTCGAATCGGTTATCTGCAGTAGACGGTAATGGAGACTGTAAGTGCTCTGCAACACGTGCCGATGCTGGGAATCCATGCTTCGAATAACATGTCTCCTCCGAGTGTCCTGTGAGGTGACAATAGGAGCATGTCTGACTGAAGCGGCCACCCCTCCCCTGGGGTCCACGGCCACGTCCATGACCACAGCCAGATGGTGGTCCACCTCTCCCACGCGAGACTGCCATCGCGGAAGGAGGTGGAGTAGAAGAGCTGGAGGAAACTGGAATGCGACTCAGCCTTCTGTAAACATCTTCAACTGGAGGAATAACTGCATCAGCGAGAATCTGAGATCGAGCTGCATCATACTCTGGGTCAAGAGCCGCAAGTAGAACACCAACCATGGTGGCGTTTCGAAACGCCTTCTGCTGTTCAGGAGTTGCAGTGAGAGGAATGATGCTGTATAACTTCTCAAACATCCCTCTTAGGGATGTGTAGAGAGAATGAAGAGGTCTGCCGTTCTGCTTCACTGTGAATATGTCGTGCTGAAGCTGCAACATCTTCGTCTCATTTCGCATCTGCGAATATGTGGCGGCAAGAATGTCCCACATTGCCTTAGCAGTGGGCTGATGGATGACGTCATTAGCAATCTCCATCGTCAAGGTACCGGACAACCAGACCTTCGCATAGGAATCATCAGCCTCTCATGAGGCATAGATCCCAGTCTTCTCTGCGGGCTCATCCTCGGTAAGAATGTGCTTCTTACCATTCGACTTCATGAGGCTCATGAACTGCATAGCCCAGAGCTCATAGTTAGACCCATCCATCTTGACTATTGGCGCAGGACCTTTGAATGCGCCGGTGGAGGGCATATCAACTTTTGATTCTGACATACTGCCGCTTGGAGAAGAACTAGGATATGTAGACGTGATGCTGAATGTCTACAAAAACTGCATCGGATTTGAGTGCGTATGTAGACGTTACACACTCAAATCCATAGAAAGGACGAGGAAGGAACTAGGGCACGCCTAACAAGGGGCTGACAGCCCTTTCAGCGGCTGGGAGCCGCTAGAAGGCCTTGCGCGGGTGGCTGTTCACGTACCCGGAGACCTTGCGCGAGCGGCAGATGGTGATTTCGCCGTTTGGCTGAAGCCGTTGAGGGCTGGGATCCCCTTCGGCGGCTGGCTGGGGGCTGGAATCCAACCAGATGGAGGGCTGGAGCCAACCGAATGGAGGGCGGGATCCAACCGGGCAGCGGCTAAGGAGGGCTGCCGCTGAAGAGAGAGGCAGCGGTGATTCCGAGAAGAGGGAGGCGGGTGGGGATGGGGCGGCGGGGAGGTGGAGAGCCCTAGGGTGGCTCTGATACCATGTTGGGAAAAGAAACTTCGTTATGATTCAAGAGAACCCTAGGCTCTCTTATATAGGGAGAGACCTAAAGGGTAAATTACAAAGAAGTCTAAATAAGAAAAAGAAATGACGACATGATACATAAAATGATAATAGAGAAACTATCTCTACATTTATAATATCCATGATTATTATGGATAGCGATATACACATTAATCGTGTTTGATAATTAAATCACATTTAATTATCCAAAATGACTCTTCTCATATGCCCAAATAATATGAATCATATTCGTATTATTTATGATAACTAAATCACATTTAATTGTCAAATTTTCTCAATGCTCATATACATAATTCATAAATGGAATTATTGTTGATTTCTTTCAAGAATAATAACCTTTCTCCACAGATACTTATAGATAAGGACATGACCATTGTACATTCCACATATAGTGACTTGGATATTGAGATCGTATCTCAAATCTATATCTCGGGGACCTCTCATAGATGTTTGATTAAATCAAAACTGTAAATCTAACCTTCTCATTGCATCTGAATCATATCCAAATCAATGTCCAACATTTGGACTAAGATTAGATTACTTCTCTACTGAGAGGGGTCATTAATGACCAAACCTATTTCATCACTTCCTCGGAATGGAATCGTCATGGTTATACAATCGTCTATGATCACATCACCCTCGAGTATTCCTAATACCCATACATCATGCATATTGGAAGACCTAAAATAAACCCAAAGTTTTAGATCTCTTTTATACTGTCTTCTTCAAGGTTTTATCATCAAGTTTCTTATTCTGTATTGGGAGTTGCTATCAATCATATGATTTCCAAAAGCATATTTCATACGTACAAATTCTTGTCATGCTTCCAAAGCAAGACGACCATGCATGGAATTTGATCAATCCCAATACCTCATGAGTAAGCTCATGTCTTCTGGTTCAGTGGTGGACCTTTATGATTACATTGAGAGATCATATTACTCATATGTCCTTATATGCACACCAACTTGTTGATGTACAGATCATGAATAGGTCATTAACCTATCGGTATGTCAAATGCACATACTCAGAAATATAGTCACACATTTGTTTCCAGTCAGAGGATGCGTGCATATATCGTGACAGTATATGACGTAGGTCTTGGTTATTTCAATCTCATCAAGTCAACTCTTTGACCTAACTTATTTAACACCTTCGAATATCTATTCCTATGCAGAGGACCTACATCAAGAGGTCGGTCAGATATCAACCTTTAGAGAAGGATCGCCATCTCCTTCTCTGTCTGGAGATCATCTCTTAACAATCATTTGACGGTACTTGATGAGTCCTCAATCTAACTCTTTAGATATCATCCAAGCACCGACCTCTATGATTCAACATTTGAATTGGCAGCTGTATGATTATTAAGATGTCTATGGTACATAATCCTAATTGTACCAAGGTATCTATAATGCAAATTAGTTATTTTTCATTTCAGATCAGGGAATGGTTTGCAATAACATTTACTGCATAATGGCTCGTCGTGGGTTCGCATGTCTAACAATTATAACATAAGTAAAGCTTCTTGAAATGGTCCTTATATCTTTTGATATCTTCTATAAAGCTGGAACAACATGGATGCCTGCAAGTCAAAGGTACAATAACATACGAGCGATTTGCTATAGGTATATGCTATCATTAAAACCAAAGTAAAAGAGAGATTAAGCACAAGTTCTGTAAATTGAGAAACAAAGAACTAAGATCAATATCATTCAAATTGCAATTGCAAAAGTAATTAGTTTTTTTTGGCAGTAAAAGATTTTTTGCATTGGTAACAATTCCAAAAAAGACTACTATTTTCTTAATAGATATCGAAAATATAGTAGAGGCAATGGAGAAACTACTAGGAAAGGTAAATGATTTTGCCATCCACAGAATATGAGTTCGAGAAAATGTATACTAAAAATATATAAGCAAAAACCAATCTCAATGAAAAGGTGGAAAAAATAGGAATGATAGATAAAACTAGCCCTAGACCTCCTAATATAAGATCTGATCCCATAGATACTGCAAGAAAGTCATGTATTGAACTAGTAAAACTTATTATCTGTCTTTGGACATTCTCTACATTTGGATATTAGTATTTCTTTATTTACATCCTTTCCATTTTTAGTCTATTGTATTTTCCTCTTTTCTGTGATTAGAGTTGTACGATTTCATATAAGTAACCTTATCCTTCAATAAAATTCTCATTTCCATCCCATTGATTATTACCACATGGTATCCGTGTGACAATCCTACACTAGAGCTATGAGCCTTTTTTAAGCAAACCTTAACCTAATCTTCAATCTCTCTATGCTTTCATGATTTGCTTCTGCTAATGCAATCTCCGAAAGAAGCCTTGGGATGCAGTAGTGCGACCACAATATGCTACAGTAGCATTATTAGAGGTTATGTTGTCAAGGCCTTAAGGTCAATTTCGCTAGTATATTTATGACTTGGGGAAAACAAAATATCTGTGACATGCCACCCATATTTTGTTGATTTTTTGCTCCTTTCTGTCGAAATATTGAAAATGTAAAGAAGTCCTGTCAAATTTCAATATTGCGGTTTCGAATTTGCCAACTTGGGGAAATGGAAATTTCACCGAATTTCACAGAATTTTCGAGTTGTGATCGGTGCATCGTCAAGGTTGATTTTCGGTAGATTTGCTATAGTAGATCTACAACTGTTGATGCACCCTGATATGCGTGATGCATCTATTGCGCACTAAGTATTGTTGCATCTTAGCATTATCTACTTGCCTTAATATTGTTGTATCATCCTCTTTTTGTTTTGGAGTGTATGAGGTTGTTCTGCAGTGGAGCAAGGTCTAAATCATTTTAAACATTGCACTTGATGAGTTCTTGGATTTGAGTAGGTATGTTTTGCTTGATTTTGAAACTCACATCAGGTCTGAGAAGTTGATCTATTATTCTGTGCAAATTCTAAAACCCGCAATACATTCGAGAAGTAGTTTATTTTCTGAATGATGTTTTCCACTAGAGTAGGGTCCATCTATTTTTGTAGTGCTAAGATTGGATCTGTAGAGATGTTGCGCCGTAATGCCTTCTACTGTTGTGACCATTAGAAAACTATAGATGTGACCATTGATAACTGAAATCCGACCTGCGATTAATTAAGAAACCTGTCATCGGTGTAAAGGAACTACGAAAATCGGATTTCGATTAATCAAACAAAGATCTGATAAAAAAGGAGAAAGAGAGAGAGAAACAAGATGAAGGAAAAGAGCCGGCTCTCCCATTTTATCCTTAAACTAATTATTTATTCAAGTAAGTTTCCCGGGGTCGAACTCGAGGAGGCAACATATCTATATCACAGATTTTGAGAAAAGAAGAGAAATTTCGTGATCTTTATTCTTGCTTGAAAATGTAAAAACGACTTCAAACAAGCACAAGTTTTGAAAAATCAATAAGAAGCATACACGAAAAAAAATCCACGAAAACTATCAAGAAACCTCGATATAGTAGTTGTGTAACTACCCTAGAAAATTCGATGAAAATAAGGCCAAAAAGATGTCCAAAATTACCCTACAATACAGGGGTATAACTGCAAGAAAGATAAAAGAAATTGGCTGCAAACTGGTCATTATACAGGGACTAAAATGAAAGAAAAATAAAGTATTTTGCATTTAGGTCCCTGTACGGGGACCTAAACGTATGTTCTGGAAAGTTCTAGATCTCTTTGGAATTTCCGGAAGCTATTGGACTTAAGACGCAAATGTTCTACCCCTTCGCACTAACGGTCACAATTAGAAGTTGTTGGGAGAAAAATGTTTCATACTTTATTCCATAACCCTAGGCTCTCTTATATAGGAGAGGAGCCTATGGGTAAATTACAGAAGTCATACATAAGTAGAGAGAGAATAAAGAAACAATACATAACACATAAATATATCGTTACACTCCCCCTCAAGATGGAGCATAGATGTCGATCATGCCCAGCTTGGACGAGCATTTCTGAAAGGCCCCTCTGAGTAGAGCCTTGGTGATGATATCTGCAGTCTGGTCCCCTGAGTTGACATGAGATGTAGAGATAAAACCTTTCTGAATCATATCTCGTATCAACTTCGATGTACTTGGTGTGTTCATGGAATGCTGGATTATTTGCAATAAATATAACAGCCTGATTGTCACATTCCAGTACCATAGAAAGAGGTACTTCTATATGTAAATCTGTAAGCACAGCTCCGATCCACATCATTTCTGTAGTAGCCTGGGCCATTGCCCTATATTCTGACTCAGCGCTAGATCTAGCTACAATAGTTTGCTTCTTGCTTCTCCATGAAACAAGAGTCTCCAATGTAAATAGCAAATCCAGTAGTTGACATCTTGTCCTTTGGGCACCCTGCATAGTCTGCATCTACACGTGCTGAGATGGTAGCCTCTTTCCCCCTTTTAAACAATAGTCCTGCACCAGGGGATGGTTTAAGTTACCTGAGTATCATCTGTATAGCATCCATATCACCCGTCTGACGACAAATGAGATGTCAGGTCTGGTTATGGTGACAAAAATGAGCTTTCCTACCAACTCTTTGTACCTCCTCCTGCTAATCTCGTCAGTATTATCATTACATAGTTTCATGCTTGGATCCATAGGTGTAGTAGCTGGTCGACATCCAAGCATTCCTGTATCACTTAGTAAATCAGTGACATATTTTCTTTGGGTCATCACCAGTCCTCTTTGATTTCTGGCAAACTCCAATCCCAGAAAATATCTTAGAGTTCCAAGGTCTTTGGTGACAAATTCACGACCCAGGAGTTCTTTCGCTCCTTTTATTCCTTGTACGTCATCTCCTGTAATGAGAATATCATCAACATAAACCATAATAGCAATCGTACCTTTGGATGTTCTTTGTACAAAAAGAGAATGATCTGCATTTGAGCGTTTGTATCCATTTTTCTCAAACAAGTCTGAGAGCTTCTGGAACCAAGCTCTAGGGCTCTGCTTCATGCCATAGATCGCCTTATGAAGTCTACACACATGTGAACACTCCCCCTCAACAGCAAAACCAGGTGGCTGTTGCATGTAGACTTCTTCTTGAAGATCACCATAAAGAAATGCATTATTGACATTCAATTGAAACAATTACCAATCTCGAATCACGGCCACAGAGAGTAGGATCCGTAAGGTAGAATGATGAGCAACAGGTGAGAATGTGTCAAGATAATCTACTCCATACGTCTGTGTAAACCCTCGAGCAACCAGTCATGCCTTGTACCGATCAATGCTACCATCTGTATTTTGCTTAACTGTAAATACCCACTTACAACTAACTGTAGACGCATCAGGAGGTGCGGGTACAAGGCTCCATGTCCCTCTAGAACGAAGAGCAGACATCTCTTCCATAGCCAATCGCCATCGACTATCCCTCATAGCCTCATGATAGTTTCTTGGAATTGCCACCTCTGATAGTGCCACTGCGAAAGATCTGAAATCACCATTCAAACGATCAAAGGACACCACAAATGCTATATGATATGATGTACAACTCTGTTTATGCTTCCGTAGAGCAATAGGTAAGTCCAAGTCTGCATGCTCCATGTCTATCTCATCTGTATGATCCTGCTCAGATAGACCATTAGACCCATCAGTAGAAAATGTGTTATCAGAACATACCTCATGTGGGCTTGATGACGGGCGGTGACCATGAGCAGACGCCGACCGACGGGTATAGTGGTGTGGTAGTGGTGGAACTGGGACCGATATAGTAGGTGGTGATGGCATCTTGTGGCAGAGTAGGTGGCAAAGATGATGGTGATGGCACAGGTGTGGTAGGTACTGGAGGTGGTGGTGGCATGTATATGTTGTTATCAGTAACTGAAGATATCAATCGATCACTCGTAGGATAAATATACATCACAGACTCAAAGAAGGTGACATCAGCACTAACATAATACTTTCTACGCAATGGATCATAACACCTGTACCCTTTTTGAGTCTTGGAGTACCCAATAAATATACACTTGACAACTCTAGGAGAGAGCTTGTCAACACTCGAAGATAACTGATGACGAATGCAGTAGAGCCAAACACACGTGGAGTGAGTGAGAACAAGTCCTTGTCAGGAAATGCAAGGGAGAAAGGAATTTTCTCACCCAGGACAGATGAAGGCATGCGATTAATAAGGTAACATGCTGTAAGAACAGCATCACCCCAAAGAGAGTGGGGAGCACGACTCTGAATTAGAAGCGTCCGCGTGACATCAAGAAAATACTGGTGTTTTCTTTCCGCAATACCAGTTTGTTGAGATGTATATGCACACGAGGTTTGATGAATGATACCCGGGGATGAAAAATATTTAGATAGAGCATGTGTACAAAATTCCAAGGCATTATCAGTTCTCACAATCTTCACAATAGCGGAAAAACATTTTTAATCTCAGACAAGAAACATTTGATAACATCTCCAGCTTCAGATTTATTCTTTAGTAAAAAGATTCACGACAGATGAGTGAAATCATCAACAACAACAACAACTAGATAGAACCAGTGTCCCTGGTGATGGGGAGTACGACTGGGACCCCAAATGTCTATATGACATAACTCAAACTTGGAGCTACTGCTCCGACTCTGACGACTGAGAATGTTGGAGCGATGGTGCTTTCCCAACTGACATGCCTCACATTGGAAGGACATGTGAGGCAACACCTGAGGTAGAACACGACACATTTTCTGAAGTGGGAGATGACCAAAGGGTAGATGCCACATAAATGGTGAAGCAGATCCAACATATAAAGAGGAGTATCTAGCATAGGGAGCTCGTATTAGGCGATAGACCGCCCTGCTCAAGGCCACAACCAATCACCTTGCCCGTAAGGATGTCCTGAAAAATAAGAGAGGAAGGGTGAAAAATGGCTCTACAATGTAAGTCCTTAATCTGACTGATAGACAACAAATTCATAGAAAAATCAGGTGCATGTAGAACATTCTGTAAATGCATAGTGCTTGTCAAACTGATCTCCCCCTGTCCTGTAATTGGGCAATGAGTCTCGTCTGCAGACCTATATGCTGTAAGCTGAGTCCTGTCTCCACACAGATGATGTGTGGCTCCAGAATCCATAATCCATTCACCTACATCTGATCCACAACTACTAGTGAATGCATAGATACTACCTGAGCTACTGGAGGAGGCTGATGCAACCACATCGGATTAGCTTCCAGGACCTGAAGAAGGCGCTGCAGGAGAAGTTAGAGGTATGATACCTCTCAATCTGGCCACAAGATCATCAAATCGTTGATCCATAGAAGAAGCTGCAGGAGGCTCGATCTGCTCAGCCACACGAGAAGAAGCTGGAAATCCTTGCTTGGAGTAGCATGTATCCTCGGTGTGGCCAGAGCGGTGACATAAGGAGCATTGCTGACGAATACGACCACCTCTGCCACGAGGTCCACGTCCACGAGAGTGATAAGAGCCTCCACGACCTCGAGTGGCAGCCATTGCTGAAGAAGATTGGTTGGTGAGAGAGGATGGAACAGTGATCCCACTGATCCTACGAAATGCTCCTTCCATTGGAGGAATGGTCGAATCTGCCAAAATCTGCGACCGGGCTGCCTCATATTCAGGATCAAGTGCTACTAAAAAGACACCAACCATGGTAGCATTCCGATAAGACTTCTGCTGTTCAGGAGTGGAGTTGAGGGGCATGAAGCTATAGAGCTTCTCGAACATCCCACGCAATGAGGTACATAAAGAATGAATTGGGCGTCCATTCTGCTTTGTAGTGAAGATGCCATGTTGTAGCTGCAAGATCTTTGTCCTGTTCTTGGCCTGTGAGTAGGTAGCAACAAGAATGTCTCACATCGCCTTGCTTGTGGGTTGATGTAGTATGTCATTGGCAATCTCCAGTGCCAATGTACCTGATAGCCAAACCTTGGCATAAGCATCGTCTGCCTCCCATGAGGCATTGACTCCAATCTTCTCGGCCAGTTCTTCCTCGGTAAGAATGTGTTTCTTACCGGTAGACTTCATCATACTCATGAACTGCATAGTCCACAGTTCATAGTTGGTCCCATCCATCTTCACTATGGGCGCATGACCTCTAAAGGCGCTCATGAAGGGAATGTCGGCCTTGTTTTCTGACATGATGGCTCGAGAAGACTAGTTATGAAGATAGACCACCAAGTTGTCTACCCTGACATAGGGATATATGGTTGCACAGGCAGACTAGTTATGCAACCAATCCCATATTGGATTAAATAATGGCTAGAGGGCAGCGAGGAGACAACGTGGAGCTGCAAGATCGGCTCAAGAGAACTGTAAACAGCGGTTGGCGGGGTTGCAGGGTCAGCGGGGCCGCAAGGGACGACGTTGACCACAACAGCAAGGAACAGCGGGGCCGCAAGGCACGTGCGACAGGACCGCAACAGCAATCAGGGGCTGCTGGAGGCGGCATTGGCCGCTAGCAGCGTTGCTGCACGTGCAAGAGGAGGTGCGGGCCGCTGGCGGGAGATGCTGGAGGCCACTAGTGGCCGTGGGATGCGTTAACGGCAACCGCGACAGGAGGTACTGAGGGGGGCTGAGAGAGAGGAGGGCTCGAGTTAGAGGAGGGCTCGAGTTAGAGTTAGGGTCTCGGAGCTCCAGTCTAGGACTGCCACTCTGATACCATGTTGGGAGAAAAACATTTCATACTTTATTCCATAACCCTAGGCTCTCTTATATAGGAGAGGAGCCTATGGGTAAATTACATAAGCCATACATAAGTAGAGAGAGAATAAAGAAACAATACATAAAACATAAATATATTGTTACAGAAGTTATGCGCAGATCTCAGCCGTCGGATGAATCCACATGGCACCATGGCATACACCTGTGCATCACGTTCTTGGGTGTGTTCTTCCCCCTTTCTGCAATGCGGCGGCAACGCTTTCTTCTCCAAATTATTCCCGGTGAAGAAAGACGAGATCCGACCTCCTACAGGGCTAGAGGGGTGACGCCTTCATTCCTTGAGCTCGCCTGCAGGTGAGCTGGCTTTGAGGACGGCTGCGATGGCCTCGAAAGGACAACGAAGATGGCGTCTGGGCTGCGAAGATCTGATGAAGTGATGAAATCATTGCTTGATTCTTTTTCGAAGAAACAACTCCAGTTGTTGATTTTGAATGCTCCAGATGTGTAATGGATCTGCAAATGAAGGTTTGGAATGCTCGATTCGTAAAAGAATCAGCCAAAAATATGAAGATTTGCAGTTCAATATATGTTTCCAGAAAGTTATACGTCAGATGATAGTGGAGTGTGATTTTGGTGAAATCGAGTGAGAATTGAAATGTGATTTGAGGTACGACTAAGAAGGTGATTAAGGGGTTCTAATTACGTGCTTAACAACTCTAAGTAGGGCACAGAAATCAAAAAAATAAAACGCAAAAGATGGATGAAATACCTGGGCGTAGCAGAGTGTATGACTCCACTGGTCGTCGCTCGACGGGGTGGCTTTACCGGAGCTCCACACGAAGGTGGCGGCAATGTAAGGCGGTCGAACGCCCTCCTCCATTGATCGATCCTCCATGCTAGTGCTCTACCCAACCCTGTCACAGCCGGAGAGCGACAGAATCGGGTGGAGAAAGAGAGTCGACAACCAGGTTAGTTTCTGAAATTTGGAAGTTGGAGAGTTGTTTGTTTTGTTAATGGGCGAAGTTGATGGAGTTTTATAGATGAATTGAAGGGGAGTTAGGTGAAGATCTTGGGTCGGCGTGTATCTAGGTAGTTATGAGATTAAAATGGATTATTAGGATTGAGTGAGGAGGTTAGGAGGAGCGATGGATAATTCGATGATGTTGGGTCATTAAACAGAGCAACGACCTGAGTTTTTGAAGAAGACCAAGTGCAGACATGTGTCAAAACCTGGTTGACCAGATGGTGAAAATAGATTAATAATTAGGAAATAAATAGTAAATGACATATTTTTAAATAAGTATAAAAATGAAAAATATAGATAATTAATTTGTCTAATTTGTGGTATAATTAGTTTTTATAAATATAATAAATATTTTACGAAATATAAGTGTTACATTAATAAATAGATATAGATAATACTTGATAAATAGATAAGTGATTTTTAATTTAGTAAATTAATAAATAGTATACCATTTTAATATTTTATTAATTAATGATATTATAAATAAAGTATTTATGAATTTGTGTGTATTTTAATAAATTAATTTAAATATATTAATAAATATGGATATAAGTTATGTAGTTTAATTTTATCTATAAATTAGGTTTTTGATTTATTTAAAATAATAAATAAGCTCTAAAAATTCTAAAATAAATCATGGTTAAACTACAAATTCAAGAAAAATAATTAAAAATTATAAAATCATTAAAATATAAATAATGTGTTTTAAATAAAATAAATAGCCCAAAAAACCTAGTTGTGATTAGGTCCCAAAATCGACTTTTTGCAAGCGGACTCTGATTTTAGTGAAATCACCTCCATTAATTAGAGAATATTATTATATGTATTTTAAAGGTGAGAAGAGTGAAATTGGAGTTCATATGAGGAAGTTATGATGTTCAAAAGTTGAGAATTTGACAATTTAAAAGTTGGATTTATTGGCATATATACAAGATATTATTTTAAACTTGTTTTTATATTTTTATACTCATTTTTAGAAATAATTATGAAAAGAGTTTGGTGAAAATTAATGTTCATATGATCTAATTAAAAATCAATAAATATTTGATAAATAGTGGATAAATAGTGAAGGATGTATATAGTGTTTAATTAATTATTTCTTTATCGTTTTCTTTCCTTATCTCCCCCTACTTTGTTTATTGACCAATCCATGTTGATTTGGTCTCGGGGGTTAGGTTATAAATATATCTTTCAGCTATATTTATTTTATAAGTCATATTGTACATATATACATATCTACAATCTGCCTTTTCTTTATTTTCTTTATTTTTATTCTTTTATTTATTTACATATTTTGAATGCATAAAAGTGCACTGTTATTCATGAGTATGGTTTTGTTAAAAGATGGAAATTAATTAATATTTACATGTATTTGTTAAGGGTTTTAAGACAAAATGCAGAAAAAATGTTAATGAATTATGGATTCATCAACCATCTACAATGCATCTTAAAAGGAACTTGGTCAAGTTTGGATATATTACTGTGGCTATTCAATCCCAAGTACCAGGGCCAATATTTGTCGTTGTTGTAACCGAGTGCGTGGAGTTGATGCTCTGATCTACTATGTATGAGATTTTGATGCTAGTTCCGCACCAAGTATGTATATGAAGTTCTTCTTGAGTTCTAGTTTTGAAGAGATGAAGACATCGTGAGGTTAGGTGCTATTTTGGTGCTATTATATCCGCAGATTGACCATGTGATCATCGACTATCTCACATTGTTTTTTAAGGATTGGAATACTAGTGGAGCGAGTAAATAGTAGTATCTATTAAATATGACAATTAAAATAATTTGTGGAATATAATAAAGATAAGAGAACAATCAAACTAGATATTCAAATCTTTTGAAACGTGATGCTAATTTGGCAAGATGATTGGTTGAGAATCATGACCTGAGTTCGTGACTCAGGTTTTTCGATCATCGTACTGATAAACTACTTCACTATATGAGATATTTAATGCAGATAACTCACCCGTTTACAAAGTTCTTGGATTATACATCAAAATGCTTTATGACCTTGTATCAAACACTAAGTTATTTCACTAGATCAAACACTAAAGTCTTCATTTGAGAATCAGACATTGAGGTACCATAAAGGATTGGTTAGACTCCGAGTGTCCTTAGACCTTCTTGTATCAAACATCAAGGCATCTGCAATGCTTAGATTAAACACTAAAACACCATGCATGGAAGGTTACCTAGAAAAAAACAATATGCAATATTTTTTTGAATACCATACGCGTAGATATATTACTAATACATTATACAATAATGAGCAATAGCAATATATCAGAATATTGGCACATGTGACTAAGTGTATAATCAGAAAAAAAATCATCTGTAATGTAGTCTCCTGTAAAAGTCTTCTCTGACTAATCGTAAATAAGCCTAAAGCTTTGAAGCAAACAATGCTGGATTTGAAAGCATGATCGAATCAAAAGAATTTAGATCACTCTCAGAACGTAAATGGTCTAGAATGCTTTGCTTTGGAATGTGTGTTTTTCCTTAATGGTCTCGAATGCTTTGTCTTAAACCAAAATATCTCATTTTTATGATTCAATGAAGAATAAAGAGATATATATGAAAACTATTAGAATGCTTTACCTTGGAATTTGTGTTTTTCTCAATGGTCCAGGGGTCTCTTTACAGTGTTCATAGACTTCCCTTAAAAAGTGATTGTCGGAACAAATCTGGCAAGAAATAATAATGTATTACAAAGTTGATCGATTAAGTTGAACTTATTGATTGGTTAAAAATTAAGTTTATTGATCGGGTCATCTTCAAAGATCGTTGAAACTAATTGGTATATAATCATTGAATTTTAATTTGAATCATTATTGATGATGGCTAGAAGTTGGTCGATCAAGAAGAGATCGATTAATTGGAAATTGATGGTCGATCATGAAGTGATCGATCAAGGTTGTGAGTTGAATGATCATGCAATGATTGATTAGGACCTACAAGTTGGTTGATCAGATGATGATATATTGAGTTGAAAGTGACCGACTAGGTGCTTATTCTGAAATGGAAAGTCTTTCTAATACAATCAAATCAAATAATTCGTATACACAAGATTACATATATCTGTGCAGATATTTACAATTCAGATTACCGAAATAAGAATGCAAAATTCTTGAAACAAGCTCTGATATTTTTGATGTCTTCTTGTTCTTGTAGGAATTTGTATTCCTACAAGTCAAATATATATTATTCGAGTGACTTGCGATAATCGTGTCGTTATTAAAGATGGTAAGACAAAAACCTTGTAAGTTCTAGTATGAATACAAAGAACCGATATTCCAACATCCTTGTATATTAAAGATTACCATCATCTTGTGCATCTTCTCAGAAATAACCCTATGGTTTAGAATCAAGATACTACTTATGCTTCTATTACTACATCTTCTAGACTCACTATTATCACGACCAATGTTACATGATACATCTACACTGACTCATAAGTGGATTATTGATATTGGGGCTTCAAAACATTTGACATGTGATGGTAGTTCTCTTTCTTCTTCTCAACCATCTTATTTCTGCGGAATTGGTTAAATTTGCTAATGAATCTTTTTCTCATGTTACCACCATTAACAGAAAGGATTTCTCATCCACATTGAAATTCTATGGTGTATATTATGTGCCAGATTCTCCTCTAAGTTTGAAATCTATTCATGAATTATGCATGGAGCTAAATTGGTAGGTTATGTCTCTGATAACTCTGTGCCGGTGCCACATCTGTTTCTGCATACCCTTACTTCTGGCATCCATACTTGGATGTTTTTCTGATAGTGCTCTGTCTGATGTATTCCCTGAAATTAGCCCTTTGAAGCGATTTGAATGAGAATTTTCAGTTTGGGGACATCATATGACAACTTTTCTTGAAGAATTGAGCCACAAAGGTCATCATCGTTTGATCTCGTTTATTATTGTGACGATAATTATATCTCTTAGTATCTGATTTATTTTTTACGTTTTCTTTGTGTACCACTCATGTAATTAACCCATGGCTTTTCTCCTATATAAGAGAGCCCTGGGATCCCTTCAATAACAAGTCTCATTTTTATCCCAACATTGTATCAGAGCAACGACCCTAGACCAGGGTTCTCGTACCCTAACCCTAACTTTAACCTTACACCCGCCGACCCTCCCCTCCACGGCAGCCATTGTGCCACCCCGACCCCCTAGAGGCGTCGCCCCGCCAGCGGTTACCCCTGTGCCGCCTCGACCCCCTAGTGGCACCGCCCCACGCCGCCTGAGGCTCCAGCGCACCACCTGCGCGCCCCGGGCCCTTGTGCGTGCCCGTCGGCCCCTCTCCGGTCGCCTTTCATGACGGCCCCTGCCACTATTGCCGCCCTGCTCCTGGCAACGCTGTAGACCCATTCCGACTACCATTGGGGGCTGCACATAGGAGGTTTTGTACCGCATCGAAGTTTGGACTGGTTTGACAAAGGTGATATAGTCTGATTTGCTCCTTGATTTGCAACCCTAGACTTTAAACGAAGAATTACGGATGAGTGTATAAGTCTACAGATACAACTCATCCCTCCCATGGTGTTGTAGACACGTTTATTCTTGATCTGTTCCCTCTTGTTTCGCATCTTGGTCTATTGAAGAATGTAAGAAAATAAGGGGGCAAATGCATCATGGAAGCAAGATGATACCTATGCTCGTATCTGGCTCTCTGTGACACTTAGCACAGAGATTGTTAATGATATTGTCAATCAACCAACTGCAAAGGTCATGTAGGATATACTGACTGCTACTTACGGACCAGCGAAGAATGAAAGCAAGATCCTCCAACTGCAGTTTGACATTTTCTCGACCAAGCAGAATGGTCGACCTCTCCATGCTTACTTCTCACATATGCGAGGCATGTTTGAATGACTACATAGTTTCATGCCTATTACTAGCAGCGTAGAACAACAACAGGCATATCAGAATGCCACTATGACTGGTGTTTTCTTGTCATCCCTTGACTCAGAGTACGATGTTTCTCGTACTCAACTTCTGACTGGCGAGAACATACCACAAATGGAGGAGGTCTATAGATGGCTGAGCAGGATTAATACCACGCCTACTACTACTACGCCACAGGCGACGTCCTCGGCTATGGTCGCTTCTCGAGGATGCGGAGGCTCGTCACAATTCCGTGGCCGTGGCCCTCGTGGTCGGGGTGGAGGACGTCAGAGTGGTCTATGTTCCTATTGTCATCGTCCTGGTTACTCAGAGACGACATGCTTTCAGAAGCATGGATATCCGGCGTCTGCACGTGTTGCTGAGCAGACTAACTCTTCACCTGCACCTACTATAGATGCACGTTTTGATGATCTTGTCTCGAGACTTCGAGAGATGGTGGCCACCCTGTGACTCAAACTGTAGGCCCATCAGATGCAGCAACCACCACCAGAGCATTATCCCGTTCCTTAGGTATTCCCTATGTGCTTACCAGTAGTAGCAGTGTCGATGTGACAGATCGGATTATGGACTCTGGAGCATCTCATCATTTGTGTGGAGATCGGACGCAGTTTACCTCTTACAGATCTATTGCTCCTGGGCGATCCGTGATCATTGCCAATGGAGTTCGGCTACCCATTGTTGGTCAGGGGAGAGATTGTTTTAGCCCCTTCTATACGTCTTCAGAACGTCTTACATGCTCCAGATTTTCAAATGAATCTTTTGTCTATCAGTCAAATTACCGAAGATTTACACTGTCGTGCCATCTTTGACCCCTCTTCTCTTATGTTTCAGGAATATTAGCTGGCAGGATGATTATTCATGGTCGTGAGCAGAGAGGATTGTATAAGCTTACCGTTCCATCATGTGTTGAGGTAACCTCTATTCCCACTGGTCCTGTTTCTCCTTTCATGTGGCATCTTCGCTTTGGTCACCTGCCTCTTCAAAAGATGATACAAGTTCTCCCGCAAATATCTACTCGTACTGCCTTAGACTGTGAAGCTTGTCAACTTGGGAAACATCATCGCTCCTCTTTTTCGAGTCGTCTGAGTTATAATAGTAGTTGGTCTTTCGAGTTGTTTCATTTTGACATTTGGGGTCTGAGTTGTGTTCCTGATCATCAGGGGCATCGTTTTTATATAGTTGCTGTGGATGATTATTCTAGACTCTCTTGGGTATTTTTGTTAAAACGTAAGTCTGAAGTAGGTGCTATGATTAAGAGTTTTCTTATTGAAGTTAACATATCTTCTCTACTAATGTCAAATTCATTCGCATTGATAATGCTTTGGAATTCTCTACATTATGCTTAGCAGAATTTCTCAGGTCTGGGTATTTTTCATCAGACTTCTTGCAATTATACTTCACAGCAAAATGGTGTGGCATGATGTAAACATCGGCACCTTTTTGACGTCACAAGAACCTTGTTGATTCACAGTTGTACTCCACATTCTTTCTGGGGAAATGCGGTTCTCACCGATTGCCACTTGGTGAATCACATGCCTTCCCCTATTCTTGGCGAGAATATCCCCTTCTAGATTGTGTTTCCTGAGAAAGAACTCTTCTCTCTTACTCCGAGAGTCTTCGGATCAGTTGCCTTTGTTCACGACTTCACTCCTGGTCGGGACAAGCTCTCTCCTAGAGTTGTCAAATGTGTCTTTGTTGGTTATTCGCGTACCCAAAAGGGGTATAGATGTTTTGATCATGTTGGAAGAAATTACTATGTGAGTGCTGACGTTACATTTTTTTAGTCTATTATGTATTTCTCTCCTACAGGTGACAAGTTGTCTGATGCTGGTTCTAGAGAGGATGTGGTGGTTCCCCCACCTTCATCTTCTCCTTCCCATGCACCTTGTGATGCTCCTCGATCTTCACCACCTACACCTCCACCTCCATCTCCTACCATCAAGTCCACATTTTTACCCCATGTTTATTCTCGCAGGTCTTCTACTCGCCCCTCTGCTCATGTGTCATCTACATCATCCACCATGCCTCAGGTATGTCATGAACATAGTATTTCTACTGATGGCACTGGCAATTTAAATGCGACACGGAATGGATTGATTCTAGAGGATGATGAGGCTAATGATCTGGAGATACCTATTGTCCCAAGGAAGCCTCGTCGCCAATGTGCCATGTACCCTCTTGCTGCGCATGTCTCCTTGGATAACCTTTCTACAGATTATAGGAAGTTTGTGGTGGGACTATCTGGAGTTAATATCCTACGGACATATCAGGAGGCGCTTCAGGACAACAGGTGAGGACTTGCAATGGAAGAAGAAATGACGGCCCTACAGTCACGTGGCACCTGGAGCATTGTCTCTGCTCCATCAGGTACCTCCATTGTCAGCTGCAAATGGATATTTACGGTTAAGCAGAGGGCAGATGGCAGTGTGGACTGCTACAAGGCAAGGCTTGTGGCTCAGAGTTTCACCCAAACCTATGGTGTGGACTATCGGGACACCTTCTCTCCAGTATCAAGACACTCGACACTACACATTCTTCTATCTGTGGCCATTTCACAGGACTGGCCTCTATACCATGATGTGAAGAACATATTTCTCTATGGGGATCTACAGGACGAAGTATACATGCAACAACCACCAGGATTTGCTACTGAGGGGGAGTCCCTGAAGGTGTGTAGACTACATGAGGCGATTTATGGCCTGAAGCAGAGTTCGAGAGCTTGGTACCAAAAGCTATCAGAGTTGATAGAGCAAGAGGGGTTTGTTCGGTCCACTGTGGACCACTCACTGTTTGTTTAAAAGACACAAAGAGTAACTGTTGTTATTCTTGTTTATGTGGATGATATTGCTATTACATGAGATGATGAGAAGAGCATTCATACTGCCAAGGAGTTCCTAGGTCAACAGTTTGTGACTAAGGACCTTGGCAATCTTCGTTACTTCCTTGAGTTGGAATTCGCTAGGAACCAGCGTGGCCTTGTAATGACTCAGAGGAAGTTTGTTATGGATCTTCTCTCCGAGACAGGTATGACAGGGTGTAAACCTACTACCACTCCTATGGATGCAATTATGAGACTATATGATGAGGACACTGAGGAAGTCAATAGGAGAAGATACATGGAGCTTGTTGGGAAGCTCTTATACGTTACCATCACCAGGCCGGACATTGCTTTTGAAGTAAGCAAAGTCAGTCAGTTCATGGAGTAGCCTAGGAAGGTGCATATGGATGTCGTTCATATGATCTTGAGGTATTTGAAGACTTCATCCAGTTTGAGCCTTATATTCAGTAGGGATACATCTCTTGATGTGACAATATGTGCAGTTGCAGATTATGCAGGTTATCCCAAAGACAGAAAGTCCACTTTTGGCTTTTCTATTTTTGTTGGCAGCTCACTGGTTTTATGGAAAAGCAAGGAGCAGACAGTGGTGGCTAGATCTAGTGCGGAATCTGAATACAGGTCCATGGCTTAAGGATGTGCAGAGATGATGTGGGTAAGATCGGTATTGACCGACCTTACTGTTGAGGTTTCTCTTCCCATGAAGCTTCTATGTGATAATCAAGCAACTTTGTTTATTGCCAATAACCCTGCTTTTCATGAACGGACAAAGCATATCGAAGTGGACTGTCATTACACTAAAGGCATGATCCAGAAAGGTCTTATATCCACCTCTCATGTTTCCACAGGAGATCAGACGACAAACATCTTCACCAAGGCCCTTGCTAGAGGTCCATTTGAGAGGTGTTGTTCCAAGATGAGCATGATTAATATCTATGCTCCAGCTTGAGGGATAGTGTTGAGATAATTATATCTCTTAGTATCTGATTTATATTTTATGTTTTCTTTGTGTACCACTCATATATTTAACCCATGGCTTTTCTCCTATATAAGAGAGCTCTGGGATCCCTTCAATAATAAGTCTCATTTTTATCCCAACAATTACTATGTTTGGGGTTCTTGCGCAATACGTAGTACTGCAGGAAAAATAAGGATCAGCTATGTGGTTATATCTTTGGCAGAGATCAAAATTTCTTTTTCTTCTTGCATTAAGTTATTTCAGCATGATAATTGTCTTGAGTTTATTCGCAAAGATCTCGTTACTTTCTTCTATTTCAGGGAACTATACATCAGACATCATGTTCCTACACCTCACATCAGAATGGTACTACAAAAAATGAAATTTCATCATGTTTTGGCATAACACGTACTCTACTTAGATGAATGTTCCAAAACTTTCTTGGGTAATGTAGTCTCATTGCAACTTTTTGATTAATCGAGTTCAATTATCCGTTGTATGAAGTGCTACACAATTCTTGTTGTTTTATCAGTAATAAGCTATTTATGGTACCTCTACATGTTTTTGGTTGTTTGTCTATCGTTATTTTATCTTTACATATGATATATTCTTTTTGAGAAGATGTATTCTTTATCGAGAGTGATGGGAACATCCCTTTAGAGTTTCCTCCTCTACTCCAGTTACCATAGGAGGGAGAAACAACTACTTGAGATGGTTCTTTTACCTATTCTACCTAATTTACAAGATGATGGTTAGGCAATTGATAATCCCTCATCTAATGCTACTAATGACGTTATGAATACATATGATCCCTAATTTCTTTATTGAGCTTCCTAATACTCTAAGGGTCCAAAAGACAATATCATCTACCCCCAATTTCACATTTTACTGATGGATTATCTAAGACAGAACATTTACAGATGCTCTTATGACAGTGCTTTTTCCACCTGATCATTATATAGTCCATCAACATCTGAGTTGGAAGTAGGCTATGGATGACAAGAAGGATGCTCATCTCAATGGACACCTTGGATCTCGTGCCATGTCCCACATGTATTTCTCATGTAGCTTGTAGATATGTCTTCATGATCAAATATGTTCTGGAGGGCTTAGTAAATAGATTGATGCTCCGACTAGTGGCCATGGGCTTCAACTAGACTTATGGTATGGATTAATTAGAGACTTCATCTCTAGTGGTCCAGATGGTATATATGTATAATTATCTAGTTTGCTACAAGGCCTGATCGATCTTTTTGTTAGATGTTAAGAATGCGTTTCTCAATGGTGATCTTGAGGAGGAGGTCTATATGGCACAACCATCGAGTTACACCATTGAGGGAAAGTATGTGTGCCCTTTGTGCAAACTATCTATGGCCTAAAGCAGGGCCCTTTCACAGAATCACTTCGAAAATGACCTCCCTTGATTTTTACAGGACTACGTCTGATTAATTCGTGTTTATTTTGAGACATGCTTCAGGAATCATAATTCTTGCAGTATATGTTGAAGATATGATAATTATTGGATATGACAATACATGCATTCTCAAGATTAAGACCTTTGAACTGAAGGTATTTGTCACTAAGGACTTTGGTGACCAACGTTAATTTCTTTGGATCGAGGTTACTCATGCCTCCAGAGGATTACATATATCCCAAAGAAAGTATGACCTCCACATTCTTGCAGATCCTTGATTGGTTGTAAACCATACTCTATTCCAGTTGAGCCTCAGAATCATGGCATATTGACAAACTCCTTGTTTGATGATACTACCCGATATAGGAGCCTAGTGGGAAAACTTGTGTATAGTACTGTTATTATGCTCAATATCTCTTATGCAATAAGGAGAGTTAGCTAGTATATGGAGAAGCCAAGATATAGTCATTGGCATGATGTTCTTTTCATGCTCAGGTACGTGAAGAAATTTACTAGGTAAGAGATTGTTCAATGTTAATGATTACACAGACGTTACATCCTATGAAGATGCAAATTATATTCTCATGAGGATAGACTCTCCATCACTTGTTTTACTGAGTTCGTTGGTGGGAACCTGGTCACTTGGTATGCTAAGAAGCTTATTATAGTTTCGAGATCCAATGTGGAGACCGAGTATAAAATTATGGCTGAAGCCATTTATGAGATTAGTTGGTTTCTCACCTTTTTACAGGAACTCAGTCTTTCCATCAGAACTGCAGTTGCCCTTTACTGTGACAACAAGTCAACCATATATATTGGCACTAACCCATCGTTCATGAACGCACCAAGCATATTGAAATAGATTGCCATTTTATCAGGGGTGTAGTGTACGAAGGAAAGATTGTCATCCCTCACATTTCTACGGGGGGTAGCTTGCAAATTTTCTCACCAAAGCTCTCCCAAATAATTGTATGTCATTGTTGACATCCAAGTTGGAATGAATAAACTCCTACTTGTGGGTAGTACGCACGTTCTCATTTTTAAACATTGGTATATAACTATTATTCTGCTTTCTATTTTAGTAGTCCCATTAAGAACTCTATTGTGTGATTAGGGTTTTCGGATTTCATTCTATATAAGAAACCCTAACGTTTTAATAAAGTTATTTTATTTCCATCCCAGTGATAGCCTTCACATATATAATGTAAGAGATACACTTGGACGGTGACTAAAGTGCAACTTTTCGTCATTTGAGAACTAAAGATAGCCTTGGTAACTCTTATGGAGAATAGACGAATCCATAATTTCATACTATATACGGAAAATCTCTTTGATGTTCAAACCAATTATTTCGAAATTTGTCACCATGTAACCACGTCTCACACAGTAAAAAGGTGTTCAGAAAAATTTATTGCTAATGAAATCCGTAATAGGAAGAAAATGAGAAACAATAAAATGAGAAATATTCGATAGTTATGAGAGGTCAAAACTTTTTAACCACTGAGCAAAGTATAAAAGAACGATTGTTTGAAAAAAGAGATGATAAAATTAACTAGGTGCTTTTGATCTATCCCCATCTAACATATCAATTCATAATCTTTAAAAAGCTTGTGGTGTGTTCTGTCAATTTTACTTTCTTTCATTTCAGCTGTGAATGTGTAGACATTGTGTCCCCGAAGGAAGTGTATCTCTAACGGTTCATTTACTATCGGGGTGGTTTGCAGGGGGGCATCCACTACTTGCTATTTGGCACTGCATCCCAACCTGAAATGGTGTGACGGGCAAATACTTTGTCGACTGCAATGAAGCAGTTCCCATCCATTACGCACGAGATGTAGAACTTGGGAAGAGACTTTGGGAAATTAGCCAAGATGCCACAGATAAGATCGTCAGGAATACTTGAGAGGATTTTTGTTTTCTTTTGATAAGCTTCTTTCATTAATCTGATCGCTTTCTGCAAGTTTAATGTATTATGTTGATGTCTCTTCATAGATGTTTTCCTTAACCTGTATATTCATATCTTCAGGAGAAAGGCATATGTTGTCATATTCTGTGTGTTATAAAATATGAAGAATGCGGAAGCGAACATGGAAAAGATAAAGAATAAAATAAGAACGCGGGATTTTAACGTGAAACCCTACTCCGTGAGGAGCGGGACGAAATCACGGGAGAAGCCCTCAAAGGGGCGTGTTTTTCTATTGCTTTTCTCAATGAGTACAGGAGGTCTGGGCTCCTTATATAGCCTCTCCAGAGCCTCCAAGTCCCACCACTGGGCGGTATGGGACTAAACATATGATGGGGTAAATAGATCTTCTCCAGGATCCATTTACCCTGCTACAACTCAATATGGCGCATACACGAATGCTCCAACACTCCCCTTCAAGCTGGAGCATGCAATGCTCAGCTTGGACAAACAGAAAGAAACTCAACTCAACGCTACAGGACACTACGGACAATATCAACCCAACGCGCACATGCTGCAGTCGAGGACGTTGCTTCTCATGCCGTGCAGGTGAGGAGGACGAACGGGCTGGAGTGTGAGTCAACTGGAGACTCGGAATCTGACCATCGAGTCTGAAACTGCGCCTGAAGTCTCCTCGTCGGAGAACTGGGTCTCTCCCATCTGGCTCAGAGAATGGTGCACTGCTCTGGTGTACCTATGATACCACATGAAAATTCTTGCTCTCAATGGCATAGGGAATGGTCCTCTGCTCTGGAGTCCCTATGGCTCACATGAAAACTCTGGCCTGACAACAAGAAGAATGACGGGGACCTCTGACAATGATGGCAACATATGCTCATCTGAAAATGAGACCGCATCCTTGTGCGTGTCTGAAACTGGAGACTCGGAATAATGATCGTCGAGTCTAAAACCACTGTAGAGTCTGATCATCTGGCTGGTCTGGAGACTGATATCTGAATATGGATTCTGGATCTAGACCTGTGACTCTACATATATACTCCCCCTTTCTCCCATACTTGTCGGAAACTCAACATCGACAAAGTTGGGAGAAGACGAGATATAAATATGGGGAGAGAAACATAAGCCGATTACAAAGTTTTTTTTTTCCGGCTTCACAAAAACATGGATAACTGTAGAGATAGTTTCTACTATTATTATATGTTTATGTACCTTGTTTCTATTTCTCTCCTCTATTTAGACATCTATGTAATTTACCCTTACGGCCTCTCCCCTATATAAGAGAGCCTAGGGTTTTCTTATTATTATAACAAAGACTCTTTTCTTCTAACATGGTATCAGAGCCGCCTTAGGGCTCTCCTCCCTTCCCCACCCGCCGCCCCTCCTCTTCTCTCGTCTCCCAACGGCGGCTCCTGGCCGCTGCCCCTCCGAGCGGCCCCCTCCGCTGCCGCTGCACCACCCAGCGGCTCCCAGCCGCACACGCCAGCAGCCCTGCCGCCCTAGCGGCCCCCCGCGCAGCCCTAGCGGGACCCGCCCGCAGCCCTAGCGGCCCCTTCTGCCGCCTCCAGCCGCCCCAGCGGCCCTTCGAGCCCCAGCCGTACCCTCTAGCCGCCCCAGCGGCACCCTCCAGCCGCCCCTGCGGCCCTTGGCGCCCCAGCGGCACCCCCCTCTGCCGCTGTAGGGCTCCAGCAGTCCATAGGCGTCGTCTTTCGAGGCGATTCAAGGGCTGTAAGCTTCCTTCGAGGCGTGCCCTAGACCCCTCTTCCTCCGGTTTATGGATTTGAGTACGTAAAAGTCTACACACGTACTCAAATCCAATGCAGTTGGTGTAGACATTCATCACAGTGTCTATTATCCCTTCGTCTTCTTCGAGCAGCAGTATGTCAGAATCGAAAGTCGATTTGCCCTCCACCGGCGCATTCAAAGGTCCGGCGCCAATAGTGAAGATGGACGGGTCTAACTATGAGCTATGGGCTATGCAGTTCATGAGTCTCATGATATCAAACGGTAAGAAACACATTCTTACCGAGGACGAGCCTGCGGAGAAGACAGGGATCTATGCCTCATGGGAGGCCAATGATGCTTACGCAAAAGTATGGTTGTCTGGTACGTTGACGATGGAGATAGCTAATGATGTCCTCCATCAGCCCACTGCTAAGGCGATGTGGGACATCCTTGCTGCTACATATTCGCAGGTGCGAAATGAGACAAAGATGTTGCAGCTTCAACATGACATCTTTACGATGAAGCAGGCCGGCAGACCTCTCCATTCTCTATACACATCCCTAAGAGGGATGTTCGAGAAGCTTTACAGTACCATTCCTCTGACTGCTACTCCAGAGCAGCAAAAGACGTTTCGGAACGCCACCATGGTGGGCGTTCTACTTGCTGCCCTCGATCCTGTGTATGATGCTGCACGGTCACAGATTTTAGCGGATGCAGTCATTCCTCCAGTGGAGGATGTCTACAGGAGGCTCAGTCGTATTCCAGTTTCATCCAGCTCTTCTACTCCACCCCCATCTGCGATGGCAGCTTCGCGGGGGAGAGGTGGACCACCGTCTGGGCGTGGTCGTGGACGTGGCCGTGGACCTCCAGGAAGAGGCGGCCGAGTCAGTCAGATGTGCTCGTATTGTCACAGAACTGGACATTCAGAGGAGACATGCTACTCAAAGCATGGGTTCCCAGCATCGGCACGGGTTGCAGAGCATTCACAGTCTCCATTACCGTCTACGGCAGATCATAGATTTGACGAACTCGTGGCCCGTCTCCGTGATATTATGCCACATTCTTCTGGTGATTCATCTGGTGGCTCTTTAGATATTGCTGCCACAACCTCTGCCAGTTCATCCGCCGCAGCCAGTACTTCAGGTAGATCATCAGCCCTCATACCTTCACATGATATATCTAACTGGGCTATAGATTCCGGAGCTACACATCATCTCTGTCGAGACATAGGAAGACTACAGGCCTACAGGGCCATTCCTCCAGGTCGCTCAGTACAGATAGCAGATGGTTCCCACTCACCCCTTGTTGGCCAGGGGGAGGTTTTCTTATCCTCCACAATGCAGCTACAGAATGTTTTACATGCCCCTGAGTTCTCTCTGAATTTGCTGTCTATTAGTTAGATTACAAAGGATTTGAATTGTCGTGCTATATTTGACCCGTCTTCTCTCATTTTTCAGGACATACTCACGGGCAAGGTGATTGGCTGTGGCTCTGAGCAGAACGGTCTATATCGGCTGGTTCGGGAATCCTATGCTGGCATCTCCACTCACTCAGCTGGACCAGTCTCACCTTACATTTGGCATCTTCGTTTTGGTCACCTTCCGCTCCAGAAGATGCGCCATCTTCTACCCCAGATCTCTCCAAGTTCGTCGTTTCGTTGTGAAACATGTCAGTTAGGAAAGCATCACAGGTCGAGCTTTCCAAGTCGTCAGAGTCGGAGCAGTAGCTCCCCTTTTGAGTTGTTACATATAGATATATGGGGTCCGAGTCGTGTTCCCGATCACCAGGGGCACAGGTTTTATCTTGTGGTAGTAGATGATCTTTCTCGTGTCTCTTGGGTTTTTCTTCTGAAGAATAAGTCTGAAGCAGGAGATGTTATCAAAAATTTGATTAATGAAGTGCAGAATGTTTTCTCTTCATCAGTCAAATATGTTCGGACTGATAATGCCCTGGAATTTTGTACGCGTTCTCTTTCTCAATTTCTGTCATTGAAGGGTATTATTCATCAAACCACCTGTGCATATACGTCCCAACAAAATGGTGTGGCGGAAAGAAAGCATCGCCATCTCTTGGATATCACTCGTACCTTGTTGATTCAGAGTTGTGCTCGTATTTCTTTCTGGGGGGATGCTGTCCTTACTGCATGCTATCTGGTCAATAGAATGCCGTCCTCTGTCCTTGGAGAGAAGATACTCATCTCACTTATTTTTCCGGACAAGGAGCTATTCTCACTGCCACCACGTGTCTTTGGCGCTGTGGCGTTTGTTCATCGTCTATCTCCTGGACTTGACAAGCTCTCTCCAAGAGCAGTCATGTGCGTCTTTGTTGGGTATTCCAGAACCCAGAAGGGATACCGGTGTTATGATCCTACAAACAACAGGTACTTTGTTAGTGCGGATGTCACTTTCTTCGAGTCGGTTATGTATTTCTCACCAGCTGGGGACAGAATGGAACCATCCACCATCGCTGATGATATATTGGTTCCACCACCACCTACTTGTTTGTCACCTGACTCGTCTCCTGTGTCAGTTCCTATGCCAGCACCACCGCCACCACCACCTCCACCTCTACCCATTCCACGACGAATCATATCACCATTTCCTAACCACTATACGCGTCGGTCAGGTCCCGCTCAGGCAGCTCGTGAGCCAATCACTACGCCTCAGGTATGTTCAGATGATGTTACTAATGATGGGTCAGGTTTGGTACATATGCAGGATGACTCCTCACAGGCGGACCCAGATGATGATCTTGATGTTCCGATTGCTATTCGGAAACAGAGACGACAGTGTGCATCCTATCCACTTGCTTCACAGGTTTCCTTTCACCGACTCACAGGTGATTTCCAGAAGTTTGCCACAGCTTTGTCTTCCGTGGACATACCACGGACATACCAGGAAGCCTTGAAGAGTGAATGCTGGAGATTAGCTATGGAAGAAGAAATGGGGGCCTTGCAGTCCCGTGGCACATGGTCTTTGGTCCCTGCACCTCCTGATGCATCCGTTGTGAGCTGCAAATGGGTCTTCACAGTCAAATATCACGTAGATGGCACATTGGATAGGTACAAAGCACGCTTGGTCGCCCGTGGATTTACCCAGACATATGACGTTGATTACATGGATACATTCTCTCCAGTAGCGAGACACTCGACTCTCCGTATCCTCCTGTCTGTTGCAGTGGTTCGTGATTGGAGCATTTATCAGCTAGATGTCAAGAATGCCTTTCTGTACGGGGACTTACAGGAGGAAGTCTACATGCAGCAGCCACCCGGGTTTACTGCTGAGGGGGAGAAGCATATGGTCTGTAGACTTCACAAGGCTATATATGGCCTTTAACAGAGTCCACGAGCGTGGTTCCAGAAGCTGTCCAACCTAATTGAACACCAGGGATTCAAGAGGTCCAATGCTGATCATTCGTTGTTCGTCCAGAAGTCCTCGGGAGGTACGGTTGTCATAATGGTCTATGTGGATGATATTCTAGTTACAGGAGACGATATTCAGGGCATAGCGAGGGCGAAGGCATTCCTAGGTCATCAGTTTGTTACAAAGGATCTTGGAACCCTAAGATATTTTCTGGGGTTGGAATTTGCAAGGAATGCACATGGTTTGGTGATGACACAAAGGAAGTACATTACAGACTTCCTGGTTGAGACTGGTATGGATGGTTGCAAACCATCAAGCATCCCCATGGACCCCAGCATGAAGTTATATGATGGTGATACTGATGAAGTGGATAAGAGGAGATATAGAGAGATGGTGGGAAAACTCCTCTACATTACTATAACCCGTCCAGACATTGCATTTGCAGTTAGCCGGGTGATTCAGTTTGTGGAGCAGCCCAGACAGGTTCACATGGATGCTATACACATGATACTGAGGTATCTGAAGTCTACTCCTGGATTAGGGCTACTATTCAAAAAGGGTGCAGACTTATCCATCTCAGCGTGTGCAGACGCAGATTATGCAGGATGCCCTAAGGATAGAAAATCAACCTCAGGGTTTGCAGTCTTTGTTGAAGGCTCTCTGGTTTCTTGGAAAAGCAAGAAACAAACGGTGGTGACAAGATCCAGTGCGGAATCCGAATACAGGGCAATGGCCCAAGCCAGCACGGAAATGATGTGGGTTCGCTCCGTATTAGAAGATCTACATGTAGCAGTACCTCTACTTATGAAGCTTCAGTGTGACAATCAGGCAGCATTGTTCATTGCCAACAATCCAGCTTTTCATGAGAGGACCAAGCATATTGAAGTTGACTGCCATTACACTAGGGACCTGATCCAGAGAGGATTGATATCCACGACCCATGTTAGCTCAGGAGATCAGACTGCCGATGTATTCACCAAGCCATTGCTCAGAGGACCTTTCCAGAGATGTTCATCCAAGCTGAGCATGATCGACATCTATGCTCCACCTTGAGGGGGAGTGTAGAGATAGTTTCTACTATTATTATATGTTTATGTACCTTGTTTCTATTTCTCTCCTCTATTTAGACATCTATGTAATTTACCCTTACGGCCTCTCCCTATAGAAGAGAGCCTAGGGTTTTCTTATTATTATAACAAAGACTCTTTTCTTCTAACAATAACATTTTGACTTTTTTTTCGGCCCCCTTTTTTTGCATTTTTTAAGCCGTTCAATCAATTTTTTTCGGCTTTACTCAAATTTTTTTTGTTTTTTTTTGAAATTGCGTACGACTTTTCTTTGTACGCGGCTTCTATATTTTTTTTTCAAAATACTTGCGTACGACTTTTTAAATGTACGCGCCTTTTCGCTTTTTTTTATTTGCGTACGGCTTTTAAATTTGTAAGCGCCCTTTTTTTGTAATTTTTTTTCAAAAACTTGCAACCTCCTCCTACTTCTTCCCTCTCTCTCATTTTTTTTTACGTGAACCTTGGCTCATTTGGGCCTACAATCCTTTTTTACTCGCAGGCCCCTCACTTTATATATATATATAGGGCATATCCAGAGGGCACTGTGCCGATTTGGGTCGTGGTGAGCACCAAACGTGGGCTCGCCACGTGTATGTGTCGATTCTATTTGGAAGGGGACGGTTTTGGCAATAACAATGTGCATGCATTATTAACATAATAAGAATTCGAATTAAATCATTTCCTTAAAAATAGGTGGTCGGTTTTAGTAAGATAAAAAATACGCATTTAAATTATTGTCGGCATATATTCTATTTATGGAATGATCATTCCACGTTTCGATTAGAAAAGATAAATTACTGATTATAATTATTGATTACGTCAATTACTAATGTCCATACAATAATTACCGATTACAAATATACATATTACTGAACGCATTATGATTGTTACTGAATTTATAGTTATTTTACATCTGTAATATTACATTGTACAGAGATCAGTAATTCATTCATGTTACTCAAGTAAAACATATTCAATCCTCAAGTAACTATTGTTGTGGGATCAGTAATTAAGTATGTGAATTACTAATGTCCATACAATAAGTACTGATTACAAATGTTCATTTTACTGAAGTCATTTTGATTGTTACTAATGTTATAGTTACTTAATACTTTGAGTCTTACTGAAGCACCTCTTATTTACTTATATAACATTTTTAATTACTTATAATGTATCGAGTGTGGTTACGTGATTTTTTATACTTATTCCAACTTACTTATTCCATTACCTTCTTTTACCTACAATTTATTATATGTTACTGATGCTTCTATATATCTTACTTGTTTTATTCTTTGTTTTGAATTACTATCGAATCACATCTTCTTTACTTATGTAGCCTATTTAATTACTTGTAATACGTCAAGTGTTACCGAAAGTCACACATAAATTACTTAATTATAGTTATATGGTGAACATCCAAATGTCAACTGTCTTCTAGTTCATTTAGATGATGTTGTTTTGCTCTCGCTCCTCGGCATAACAACAGCTTCTTCAAGACATCAAATTGTGCATTGTTCTGCAAGAAACAATAAGTTAATTTATATCCGTGAATAGTAAGAATTGTATAAAGAAAAGTAATTCAGCAATGTACTCACTTCAGTAAGTGGCATTTAATGACAAGTAACTTGTAATGAATTGTTAGTAACATTTATTATATGACAAGTAACTTGTAATGATTGTTAGTAACTCAGCAATATACTTGCTTCAGTAAGACTCATTCAACGACAAGTAACTTGTAATGAAATGTTAGTAACGTTTGTTATATGATAAGTAACTTGTAATGAATTGTTAGTAACTCAGCATTATAGTCAGTATATCTTCAAAGTAACACATTAAAAGTAACAATTTTGTCAACAATATACCCGCTTCAGTAAGAATCATTCAATGACAAGTAACTTTTAATGAATTGTTAGTAACGTTTGTTATATGACAAGTAACTTGTAATGTGTTGTATTTATAAACTTACTGATTGTTATAATATAGTTACTGACAGCCAGTAATGAAGTTACAATGTTACCAGAGTTACTTGTTATTATTATAAAGTTACTTCTACATGCTAAAATGTTACTGATGGATAGTGTAAATATTACTTGTTATATATGTAAGTTAATAAAATACTAGTAATGGTTTACAATGTTACCAAAGCGTATATTAATTGTTACTGGTCATTATCCGATAGTTACTAGTACAAGTTATATGGAATTTCTTACTAACATATATATAAAACTTACTGATACATGTAATAAAGTTACTCAAAGCCAACAATAAAGTTACAAATTTACTGTAACTTTTTATTATATAAATACCTTCGATAAAAAATCAATTAGGAATACAAATCGTGTATCAAAATGAATACAAATCGATATTATGAATAAAACTTTCTCATATTCCAATCATACTTCTCGAATAAAACATCGCTTACGATAAAAAATATGCAGTATTCATAAAAAAAATTAATGTATTCATCATCTCGTCGTACTGATCCCAAAACAAACATTGCTAAAAATCAAAAAATCATTAAAACAACGAAATTATGATAGAAATAAGCGATTAAATTATGAAATCGAATCACATACCTCCCATCTTGCGTTGGAACAAAACAAATGCCATGCGTTGGAATGAAACGATAGATTTTACCAATCAAATGCACGCGCCTTCCTCTTTCCACAAATGCAAGGCTATTTTTAGCAATGTTCTAATTTCCGATTTTGTTTTATTTCCATACAAAATCGGTTCCTATTTTTTGGGATTAATTGGTTCCTATTTTTTGCGATGGACGGCTAGGATTGGGTGCTCATCCGAACTCAAATGGGCCCTGTGCTCTCTGGATAAATTCCCTATATATATATATATTTAAAAAAACCTTGGGCCCACTGATTTCCCCCCGTTAGACCTTAGGGTTCCCATTGTGGGAACCCCATTTTACTCGGACCCGCCGCCCCACTCAATGGGAGCAATACTGGAAATATCCCTGGGCCATCGCGCAAGGAGAGGCATGGAGATCGAGTACAGCTGGAGGAGAGAGAGGGTAGGCGATAGGGCTTCTTGCTTCGACCTGCGCCACCATCTGCAGTATATGGAAGGGAATGAAAGGGTTGTGCGCAGAACATCGCGCCGCCTTGCGCGAGTTGGAGAGCATATGGAGGGGGCGCGGTATCGCCTGGAGATGCGCGCCTTGGAGATCGTGGAGATGATGGCTTTCAGGCATCGCCATCGCCTGGGACGTTGCGGCGCCTGGGGATTTGGGGGTCCACGGCTGGAGCGTGGACTTGCGGGGTGCGCCGCTCGAAGGTCTGCTGCCTGGAAGTTGGGATTTGCGCCGCCTGGAGATCGACAGAGGGCTGGCGGCGCTGATTTTGGAGTTCTCGTAAGTAGGAGACGCCCAAAGGTTGTTGTTGATGCGTCTCCTGGTGTTATGAAGGCACCGCCTGGAGCCATGGAAGGCTCCGCCTGGGAATAAGGGGCGTCGTCTTGTGCATGTATGCCTCGGTCGATGGTGCATCGTGATGAAGACGCGCGATGTGGATGAAGGGCCGTTGGACCGCGGCTGAACCTTCGCGCGCCGCTGGAGGGCTGCTCCGCCTGGGCGAGACTCTGATGATCGGAGTTGTGGTGCCGCCTTCTTCTAAACCCTTGGAACATTGCTGTAGCTTTGGCCTGCGACAATATCTGGTTCTGATTCGCAATAGAACTAAAGATCTGAAGAGCAGCCAATCGAGATTTGGGTTTCAAAGAAGAAACCCTAGAACATGATGATCTCGAACTTGATGAATCGAATAATACTCCTCCGACTTTAATCAAACAATCGGAAAACTGAATCGAATCTCGGAAAAAAAATATCCTCAAGAACAAATCCTCAAGAATCGAACCCGCTCTGATACCATGTTATAAAATAGGGATATTTACACCCATAACCCTGAGTAATCTCGTAATTACCCCAGGAACCCTGCACAAGCACGAATTACACCCAGAACCCTGAATAATCGCTCCGTTTTACACCCACAACCTTCCGTTAGTTTAGTCCATTAACTCAACCAGATGGTTGAGTTAATCTAACCAACCAGTTATCTAACGACTGATATTAATCAAGAAAAGAAAGAAAGAAGAGGAGGGAGTGAGTTCGAGCTTGCAACAGGGCGAACACGCACGGGGAGGCCTGGGGCTTGCCGGGGGGCTGTAGCTTGCAGGTGAGCGAGGCTGCGGGGGTGGTTGTTGTCTGGAGCTTGCGGTACGCGGGGGCTGCATCTTGTCGGGCGCGCGCGCGCGGGGGTGGGCGTCTGGAGCTTGCGGGTGTGGGGGCCAGCTGCAGCTTGTCGGCCGCGCGTGCTTGGAGTGGGGGGTCTGGAGATTGCGGGCGCGGGGGGTTGTTGCAGCTTGTGGGCGTGCGGGGGGCTGATCTGGAGCTTGAAGTCGGAGATGGGGGGAGGGCTCCCAGGGCTGGTGTGGTTGCAGCTTGTCAGGTTCGAGTGGGGTGGGGGGTGTCTCGATCTTGCGGGGGCGAGGTCTGGAGCTTGCGGGTGTGGAGGCTAGCTGCAGCTTGTCAACCACGCACGCTTGGGGTGGGGGGTCTGGAGATTGCGGGCACGGGGGGCGGTTGCAGCTTGCTGGCGTGCGAGGGGTTGGTCTGGAGCTTGAAGGCGGAAACAGGGGGAGGGCTCCCAGGGCTGGTGTGGTTACAGCATGTCGGGTTCACGCGAGTGGGGGGGTTGGGGGGGTCTCGATCTTGCGGGGGCGGGGTCTGGAGCTTGCGGGGTGGGGGCTCTGGAGCATGCGGGCATGCACGACAGCTTGGGGGCACGTGGGTTGATGGTATGGAGTTTGCGTCCAGGTCTGGATCTTGCGGTCGAGCTGCCATATCTCGCGGCCGAGCGACCTAGGGCTTGTGCGCAGGGGGGGTGGGTATGGAGCTGGCAGGCGGAGGTGGGGGGCCCGATTGGAATGGGGGCAGGGGAGGCATCGTCCGGGGCTGCGGAGGGGGTGGGAGGAGTCATGCGGGGGAGGGGGGGCTGCTGGCGGAGGCGCGCGGGGGCGGGGGCGCTGCAGGCGGAGGCACGAGGGGGCGGGGAGACCTGGGATGGTGGGTGCTGCTTGGAGGTCGAAGGGGAGAGGAGGAGGTTGTCGGAGGAGCTTGCTGCTTGGAGGAGGAGGTGGGTGCTGCTTGGAGGAGGAAGAGGATAAGGTGGAGGAGGAAGGTGATAAATGAACTTTTTTGTAAATAATAGAAACTTAAAGGGTATAAATATAAAATACATAACGGATACCGTCAATAGTTAACTGTAAAATGGATGGAAGTTGACTCAGGGTTATGTAATGTAAGGGTCGGGGTTCTGGGTGTAATTCGTGCTTGCGCATGGTTCCTGGGGTAATTACGAGATTAGTCAGGGTTATGGGTGTAAATATCCCTATAAAATATGAAGAATGCGGAAGCGAACATGGAAAAGATAAAGAATAAAATAAGAACGCGGGATTTTAACGTGGAACCCTACTCCGTGAGGAGCGGGATGAAACCACGGGAGAAGCTCTCAAAGGGGCGTGTTTTTCTATTGCTTTTCTCAATGAGTACAGGAGGTCTGGGCTCCTTATATAGCCTCTCCAGAGCCTCCAAGTCCCACCACTGGGCGGTATGGGACTAAACACAGGATGAGGTAAATGGATCTTCTCCAGGATCCATTTACCCTGCTACAACTCAATACACGAATGCTCCAACACTGTGGAAGACTATAACTAAAACTGATTTGGGAATGTAATACAGGTAATTTTCATCATGTTCGGTGCTTCATGTTCTAGCTATTGCATCCGATTGCTCTTCTGTTCTTTCTATCTATTTCTTCTGTAAGTAGTTGCCAGACCATGAGATGTGCAACTAGAGGTTGGAACATTAAGGATCTTCTACTCCCTGTCTTTTTTCTCCATGAAAATTTCTTGAGTAATTGGTGTCTGGAACCCACTTCAATCACAAGCTACAATGATGCTGGGAGACAAAAAATTGGAAGTGATGTTTGTTGGATGTAATGAATAATTGCATTATCAGAATTCAAGATATGATCCTGAAGGGGACCCTTGCAACGATGGCTAATTAGGTGATTCTCAGTCTAAATGGCACACGTTTCCACAATAAAATGGATCTTCTGAGTTGAAGGCTTGATGCCATCGAGCAGAATGGTATTTTACTTTTGTATCAGCAGATTTCCTTTTTATCTGTAATGAATAAACCATTAATTGGATTTGATGGCTTACAAAGCCTTTCTCCTAGTTCATGGAATAACCCAAAGTAAATGGACCTGAGATTTGGTTCGCCCTTTTTTTAGTATCAGCATGTGGTTCTCCTTGCAAATTAAAACAAACTGACCATGTCTTGGATCACAAGGAGTTCACATGGGTTTTCTAAAGTAGTTGATGGTATTTCCGTTGGTCACATATTTAGGCTCTTTTCTTAATAGATTGAAACCTGAAATAAAGTATCAAATGATATGGCTTTGTGGGCTCATTTGTAAATAGTGGAACGTAGTGTTCACAGATTGTTGACACACGGTGTTCTGTAATTGGTTTGTTAGATTTGAGTTTGTTGGGAAAAGGCTATCAATAAATGGATTAGGGAAAGGGAAGAAGGCAGTCAGACTTGATTCCGCCTTCATGTTTTTCTCCTCACTTGGTACTTCTCTTCTCTATCCATCTCCCCTTCAGATCTTTTGCAAGGAGTTACCACGACTGGTAGAACTTGAGCTCAGAGCTTCAAAGAGAGAAGTCCTCTCCTACCGGGTTTATCCTGTCCTCGACGGAAGAAACTTAACAATTTCATGTTTCGAGCCACTTTGAGCAAATGACCTGCATCAATGACATCGGAAGATATCAAAGTGATCAAAAGATTGGTGTTGGATGTAGTCAATACTCGCATATCACAATTAAAATCAGAAGATTCAAGAGGTGTTCTGTCAATGATACTTCATCTACTACATCAACATAAAATCAATGAAGTACGTCCTAAATGGCTTAAGTTCCCAAGTATTATGGAACTGACAAATTAATGGCCTGCTTTTGTAAAGCAGAACAATATTTTACCTTTCTATAAGGTGCCAAATTCATAAAAGATTTTCCTTCTCTCTTTTTATATGGAAGGATCAGCCCTTGATTGGTTTTGCTGGTTAAAGAATTGTTTCCCCAACTCCTGGGAGGAATGGATAAAAGGGATGAATCCAGGATTTGCGTCATTAATTTTTTGAAGATCCATAGTTCTTTGAGAAAATTAAAACAAACTCACTCGGTCTTGGAATACCAAAAGAATTCATAAGACTTTCCAACGAAAGTGATGGCGTTTCTTCTGATCATATTCTTGGCACTTATCTCAGTGGATTGAAATCAGAGAAAAAATATGAATCAGAATGTTGCGGCCTAGTACATTGGTTGAGGCAATGCCATTAGCATGATTACAGGAAGAAAAGCTCATAGCGCAAAGACAAGGTAACGACTAGTTCCAGAGTTGACAAAAGAATCATTGCATTTACCTCAACTCACAAACTCTAGTTAAACAATTACCACAATCCCAATATGAAAGCGTGCTAGAAATGGTTTATGCTTTAAGTGTGGACGTAACTGATAAAAAGATCACAAATGTAAAGGTCTCTTTGTGCTTCGGATGCTAGATTCAGTGGAAGAGGAAATTCATGATTTTTCTGATGAGAAATAGGAAATTACTATAGTTGATCATAATACCCCAAGAGAATTCGACTCAAACCATTAGTGGCAAAGTTGCACCTAACACTACGAGAGTTCTAGGTAACATGCAGGGGGCATCTGTTGGAATTCTTATTGATTATGGAAGCACAGATAATTTTCTTGATCCAAAGGCAGTTGAGAAATTAGGATTCATCATCAGTACGCAGCAAATTTTTTTCAGGTCAGGGTTGCTAATGGCCAACAAGCTACATGTTTCGGTGTGTGCTCATGAGTTCATGTGGTAATTCATGGACTTTCCATGGTGATGGATTTTTATATGCTTCAATTAGGAGATTGTGAAGTGGTTTTGGACGTATCTTGGTAGGGAATTAGGAGTTATCCAGTTATTTACTGTGGGATATGCTCAAAGCTATACATTTCCCTTATGAGAATCGTGAGTATTTTTGTCAAGACTTGTTAAATGAAGCTATCAAGTTATTTACTGTGGGACAAACTAGTAAGGAATTAATGTTTAGACGAGAGGCCTTCATGTTGCAACTATAAATGTTCTGTGGTGCATCTCAAGCATCCAAGAAACCAATTTCAATTAGTTCAAGAATTTCAGCATATTTTTGGAGTGCCGAATAACCTTCCTCCACAAAGACCATTTGATCATAAAATTCCCGTGGTCGATGAGTCATTATTTATCTTTTCTGCAGCATATAGACATTCATCCATTTAAAAACAAATAATTGAGGACATTGTTCGTACAGCTCTTAAGGAGGGACTGATTAGACCAAGCATAAGTTCCTTCGCTTCTATTTTATTGGTAAAAAGGACTGATGATACATGGTGGATGTACATGGCAGATGTGTGTAGGCTACAAAGCATTAATTCAACACATCATCAAGGATAAATACCATATTCCGTTGCTTGATGATTTATAAGATATATTACATGGGGCAATTATTCTTCCATGTTAAACTTACGATCAGGCTAACGTCAGATAATAATGCATGAGGGTGATATACCAAAGACAACTTTACAACACATGAAGGCCATTATAAGTACTTGTTGATGCCTTTTGGGTTCACAAATGTTGTTGCTACATTTCAAGGTTTGTTGAACCATTTGTTCAAAGAATACTTGTCTGTTGAGCTGCAAGGTTGCAGAAGTCGACAGTCGGTACTCGGTCGGCATGGTAACTGAGTAAGGATTAATCGGCAGTCGGGAGAGTAATCAGATTTAGTCGGGCATTAGTCGGTTTTGAATTTTTTAATTATTTTAAATATATAAATCAAGTTTTATAACATATACTCTCGTTTATATTCATATATTTAGCAGTTTTAATATTTTTGAGAGCTTAAAAAATTATAACAACAGAAGAAAAAACGAAGCAAGTTAAGAACAAAATGTTTGGTTCATAGCACGAACAAAATGTTAAGAACAAAATGTTTGGTACATAGCACGAGTTGAAGTTATCAACAACCACAAAAGGTAAATAACCTAAGTTACCTAACTATCATGCAAATCAACAAGAAGTATCTAAGTTAACGAACATTTAAGCGTAATAAACACAATTCTAATCTCATATAAGTTAACCAACATGAAATTAAATCACAAAGTTTTAAGTAAAATTATCCAGGATAGTATATTGATTAGCTGATATTTTATATCTAGATGAAAAACTATAATTTAAAGTACAGAAGTATACAGAATTTTCTTATAATTTTTATTTAACATTTATAGTGTTTTTTGTTTTTATTTTTTTTAATTGATTTGTGAGTTATACTTATTAGCATGTAACCTTAAGTATCTCATCTTATTGTCTTACAACAAGACCTAAATCTCATCTAATTCTAAACGGGTAAATCGAGTTTACGTTTTGCGCCGAAACATATATCCGAAATCCCTATGCAAAAGTCAGTCGAGATATCTCTATGCAAAAGTCGACCGACGACTAGGCCGACTAATCAGGCGATTAATCGGGTTTGACCGACTATTGGCCGATTTGGCCTAGCCCCCTGACTCGACTAGTCGGACCGACTAGTCGGCATAGTCGGCCCACTTTTACAACAGTGTTGAGGTGTATGGATTGTTAAATGGGTAAACGGGTCTTTGGATGAGGGACTGTTTATCCCTCCCTATAAATGTACTCGTCCCCCTCATTTTCATTAACTTAATGAAGAGAGCTCTAATCTCTTGTGAGCGAAATTAGGGTTTATGTGTTCCGTCGTGGTTTTTCCCTCTTTGTAGGGTTTTCCGCGTAAATCTTGATGTCAATTACTTGTGCTTCATTATACAAATTGCTACATGGTATCAGAGCCTATTAGGGCTGGGTTGTTAGCTCTTGTTTCGTATTTTTCGTCGATCTGTGGACATCATACTGTTGCCGCACGAACAACCTCCTCAACTACGTAACCTCTTGGGCTACCATCCTTGCGTACAGCCACCTTGTGTTCTCCCTGCACGATCGCTGCCTGCAACTGCTTCGGCGATCTCCGTCCAACCCCTACGTGACTGCTGCCCGCAACCACCTTGTGTGGTCTCTGTCCTCCGACTTGCCAGACGTGCTCGTCCTGCGTGGCTCCTGTCGCAGCCCACCTGCTCAAATCTCCTATCTCCAAGGGGCACGACACCTGCCTGTACCCCTTCTTGGCTAAGCCTGGGCGATCTTTGTGCCTCTTTTAATTCTGCCGACAAAGGGTTGTGGTGCGGATCCCTAAGTTTGTGAGTTTTTTTGCTTTGTCGCGGATTCCAAAAAATGGGCGGGGTCTGTGATTGTATGAGCACTTTGGAGATAATTATACATGTGGTCACACCATGTTTGTTTGCCTTAAACCGTGCTCTGTCTTCGTATCAATCTGTTGAACAAATATTTATATATTGATGCTGATCCGATGACTTCAGAAGAGATTTCAGATACAATAACTTCTAAAATAGACAATGTTGTGCTCAAAACACTACCATGAAGTTGACTCAGGCAAATTATTTAATGTGGTATGTGGCTATGGAGGTGGAATTAACCTCACGAGGCTGGGGGGATATATTGATGGAAGAAAAAAGGCCCTTGCTATCACTGATGAATTGTATGAACAATGCTATGTTGAGGACAACCAATGCAGGAATTGGATCATCAATGTAGTGTATGCAGACATTCAAACACTCATTCTTCGTAAGAAATCGGTTAGAGGGCAGTGGCTCACCCTAGAGAGTATGTGTGGGCTGAAAAAGCAAAATATCCGGATGTATCAATTAAGCATGGATGTCTACACTATGAAATAGCGAGAGTTGTGTGTCTCAGTTTATTATGATGCTTTAAAGATCAAATGAGAAGAGATCGATTACTACTGCGATAATACATGGACGAGTCCTATCGATCTGAAGAAATACTGAGACGATGTGTGGAAGCATAGAATATTTATTTTCCTTAGAGGCCTGAATGTTGAGTTTGAGGCAACTAGAAGCCAACTTTTAACCAGTGGGATTGACTCGGACATTGAAGAAATCACCATGTCATTGAGTCGGAAGAACAATGACTTATTGTTATGAAGGAGGATCAAATCGAAAATTTTAAAAGGTCTGCCTTGCCAACAAAAGAAGGCAAGAGTGGATATTGGAAGGATAAGAAGTGTGGGCATTGCAAAAAAAAAGGCACAGAATTGACTATTGCTGGGAACTCCATCCAGAAAGAAGGGTAAACAAAGGAAAGAGACCTCTCGCTATGGCTGTTGAAGGGAAAAGGCTGACAACTGATCAAATCAAGGACTTGCATGCATATGTCAAAAGATATCACTCACTAATAAAGTCCGAGGTGATGTTGATAGCCATGTCCGCTTCAACATGCAAAGGTAACAACTTCATTCATGATGAATGGATTATTGATAGTGGAGCTTCCGATCATATGACAAGAAATGTAAAATATTCCACGAATATAAACTTGCTTTAGAATGGGAAGGAGTTAACTTGACTAATGGATCCTCTACCATTGTGGCTGGAAAAGGAGGCATATCCATTATGAATAAATTTGTTCTAAAGAATGCTCTTCAGGTTCCTGATTTTCTAATTAGTTTGTTATCTGTTTACCACATTGCTAAGGACCTACATTGCTGCCTAATCTTTGATGCCAATGCTTTTGTGTTGCGGGACTTGGGGACGGGAAAATAGATTGGGATTGGTTTGGTTGTTAATGGTCTTTATCGTCTTCCTACATGTGTCATCTCAGCTTGGGTTGTTGCTATTACTGATCACAAAATGGAGATGTTCACGAACTGATGATGTGGCATGAGCGTATGGGTCATTCTGGTTACTCTACTCTTTCTGTTTTATTTCCATACTTATGCAATAAAGTAGATCATGGTTTCTTTTCTTCTGAGGTGTGTAATTTGGTGAAACACACCAGAACTATTTATTCACTTTCAAATAGTAAAAGTACTGCTATTTTTCAATTGATTCATTCTGATGTTTGGAGACCATCGAGTGTGAAGAGTTTGGGAGACCACAAATATTTTATTACCTTCACAGATGATTTCTCTCCTTATACCTATGTGTATTTATTGAAGAATAAGAGCGAAGTTCCTACTATTGTTCATGACTTCATCATCATGATCGAGAATCAACATGACACTAAGGTGAAAACTTGAAGGACGGATAATGCTAAGGAGTACATGGAAGAGCCTCTTAATCTATTTATGAGAGAAAATGGGATAATACATGAGACCTCTTGCAGTTATGCCCCTCAACAAAACGTCTGGATGAAAGAAAAAATAGATCACTTTTTGAAGTCACTCATGCTCTTCTGTCTCAAAAATAGGTTCCCAAGAATTTTCGGGGAGAGGTTGTGTCTACTTATCTTCTTAATAGACATCCTTCTGCTGCTATTAGAACGAAGATCCCTTTCTTGATATTGCATCCCGATAAGTCTCCCTTTACTCTGGATCCTTGCGTGTTTGGTATTGACATTTTTCTAGGGTTTACCGGCTATTACAAGGAATTTCTTAAAGGTTATTCCAGAATAGTAGCACCTCTCATTGAAATCATTAAATAGAGCACCTTCACTGGTTGGATAAAGCTGCTGAAGCATTTACTCAATTAAAGAAATTATGACATCTGAACCGGTCTTAGCTCTTCTTGATTTTTGTTGACCTTTTACTGTGGAATGTGATGCAAGTGGGAAAGGAATGGGTGTTGTCGTCATTCAAGATAGTTGTCCAATAGACTTTGTAAGCAAGATTTTTCTAAAAGACAATAAGACCTCTCCACTTATAAAAGGGAGATGGAGGCAATAATTTTCACAATTCATAAATGGCGAGCTTATTTGATTAGCATGCAAATTACTATTCTAACGTATCATCAAAGCCTATGATTTCACCTTCAGCTGAAAATCCATATTCCAATGGAACATTAATTTCCTGCACGTGCTGCCATTAAAAATTAAAAATGGAAGTCTCGTTGCTATCCCTAAATTTCCCGCGATAAATAAATAATTTTTTTTTCAATTTGCAAAATTAACTAAAAGCTAATAATGAAGTGAGAGAAATTTTTGCTACTTATTTACCTGTATAGCGAACTGGATTGAACTCAGAGAGGCTACAATTCCTAAGGGTTATTCAATTAATCGACGAAAAATCAATTAAGAGAAAAAACATGAATCTCAAAGGCAATATTCTCGATTTTTGTGGAATTTTCTCTTAATATTTTTTATTTTTTATTTTTTATTTATATTTTTTATTTTCCGATTTTCAAATTTTTAGGGATTTTGATTTTGTACTTTTTTTTATTGTTGGATAAAAAACAATATGCACAAGATAAGATATACGCACACCAAACTTTTTTTAAATTTTCAATTATATCAAAAATGCTCAGAAAAATCCAGAGAAAATATTTTTGGATTTTAAAGATGTTGAAATATTTTTGGTAAATTTTGTATATTTTTCAGTCATTTTTATATATTTTTTAAAATCAAACGGTGCTAAAAATGAGAAATAGTGCACGACCTGGAGTAATTTGAAATTTAAATATTTTAAGTACCCAAAACACTTGGAAATTATTTTTATGATGAAATATACGCAAATATCTACAAATAGAAATTGAAATCTCGATTTTTGGATTATTGCGGAATTTGTTGTAATTTTTATAAGATTTTGGTATTTTTATTTTTTTGGGTTTTGAAAAGAATTAATGCACGAAATTCGAACAGAAATTAAAATACAATAAAATAAAACTACTTTAATGTTTTCGGAACTTTTAGAGCAATATTTGAATTTTTAGTAATTTTAGAATTTTAGAAAGAGAAAAGGACACTGTTTTTTTATATAATAAGAAATGATTACCAAATGCAATGAACATTTTATGCTAAAAGGACAAGCACATCAGAAACATAACATGATTTATGGGAATTTAATAGACCAAAGAAAACATTTATTTTAATAAGAAAGCAAACAAAATAAAGATCTGGAATTCAGGGACTAAACTGCAAATATTCAATGTTTGTTCATCAATAGATAACAGAAATAAATTTGCAGAAGAAAATCGACAATTTACAAAAGAGAGGCGTGTGGCGCACATGATAGGGCTCTAGTAGGGGCTTCTTTGTAAATATGAAATCTTCCAACGGCTTGGATGTAATTTCCCCCAAATTATGTCACGAGGATCTTCTTTGCAATATGTAGAACTTCTAGGGACAAAGTTGCAAAATTTCCAATATTAAATTCAATACCACTAGGGTCTTTGGAGTCTTCGTTTCTTCAAAAGATGGGGCCAATGTGGCGCGTCGTCAAAGCCAAAGATGGGAGAGGGCGTCGCCGATCGTCTGGTCGATAGCGGTGGAGGTCGGCGGTGACAACGGCGGTGCTCCTCCGTGCGACGGTGTAGATGAATGAGATGCGAAGGAGTGGTGAGCAACAGTGGAGGTTCTAGCGATCTGAGATGAAGGGGCGATTGCCGCACGTGGCAACGACGGTTCCAGATTGTAGGGCATCGCTTGAGGGACAGAAGCCGCAGGAGGCGGCGCTCCTCGCGGCGGTGCAAGGCGGACTAGAGGGCGCACGTGGCGGGCTTGGGTTTCCCGCAAGGGCCGACTGCCCCTTTTATTAATTTTTCTTTTATTTTGTTTTTTTTGTAAAATCAGAAGCTGTATACATAAAAAAACATCTTTTAATTTTTTTGCACAGAAATTGAATGTCTTTTAATTTTTAAAATTTTGTTATTTTTTAATTTTATGCTGCAAAACAAATGTTAGAGACAAAGGTTAGATATTTTTTTTTTGGTTTTTTTATTTTTTATTTATCAACAACCTATGATGCAAGCATGATGACTCAATCCCAAAAATCAAAACAGAAGATGTGGATGAGTGCGATTATGAGGAAAATGGCAAATCGAACCAGATCTCTGACCACCGTGCGTGGTTGGAGGTGGGATGTCGTGCGAGGTAGAAATGAATGCATAGAGATTGAGAAAGTGCGATGAAATATCGGATCATTAGCGAATCAAATCGTGTTGGTTTTTAAAATATAGAAAATGACAACGAAGAACAATTGTGAGACAATAAAACTACGAATAATTTAGGATAAAATAAGAGAAAATGGATGGATCTCATCTTAGGAGCAGAAAAGACCTTGATCCCCTCGATGAAGGTCGACTCGTTGTCACCGGACGGCTCGGAGACTAGGCACCTCTCTGCGACAAGATAGCTCTCTAAGAAAAGGCTCCTCTCACCAAAGATTGATCAAGTTGAAAAGATGGAGATGGGGCTTTATTAAGATAGAATGAGATAAAAGTTCAGAAATTTGAAATTATATAAAGAGATAAGGAAAAAATTGAAATGAGATAGATATAAAAAGATAAGTGTCAAAAATATTTACAAAAAATTAACCATTTTTTTTGTATTTTCGTCACTTTATTTATTGGAAAATTAAATGTTAAATTTTTAAAATTTTTATGATAGTTAGTTAAGAAAACTAACTATATACATATGCTATATACAAATATGACATTATCTACATGGGTAAATAAGCAAATTAGTTTTTTATTTTTTTATTATTATGTTATTATTATTTATCTTCAATATTCAGTAAAAATATTTATAAATATTTACAAACATAATATGTACAAATAAATGGCTAAATTACATAAACCACCCAAAAAACTAACTTTTCAACCGTAACTCCAAAAATTATGAAATCATATTCATTTTAAAGATAATTTAATTTAGAATATGATGGAAGTGAGTTTTGTTCAATCTGATTTCATATGGAGCCGGAATTAATCTTACAATCATCGTTTAATGGCTTTTTCCGGATGTGGTTACTTTTATTATATACATGATTTCGTTATGCAATTATTTTTATTATTTAGCCAATATTTTTATTTACAACTTTTGTTTTGAAAATTATTTTATTTAAGGTCAATTTATATACAAATAAAATAGTGCTAGTTTTATATAAAAATATAAATTAAGTGAGAAGTATTTACAACACATATTTTTTTATGGATTTTCTGATTAAGGACTCTATCTCCTCCTACTTTATTCCTGATCGATGAGGTCAAGTCTTAGCCTTCTCTCGGGTTTCGGGTTAGCCTGTATCTATTACATATGTACAACTTCCTTTTTTTCTTTATTTTTCCTTTCTTTCTTTCTTTATTTATTTAAGGTTAAATTAATATACAAATATATAATATTTATACACACATGCAAGTTACTAAGAATTTGGAGTTAATATCATGTACAAGTATTTTAAGAGATTTTAAGATAAAATAAATGAATAAAGATGACGAACTGAAGATTCATCAAATGGTGCTCTTGCGGGTAGTGTGTAGGCGATGTAGACAAAGGGTGATTCTGAAGGTGGAGGAGCGATTGAATGGTCAATGAAGTGGATATGGCTCAACGGTACGACGACCGGAGTAAGGCTAGCGCGACTTGTACGCATTGTGGCAAGGCGGGTATACGAGCCTTGGATCTCAGTGGTTGGCGGAGGTAACGTTGTCACTGTCAACCACGTCTTCAGTTGTGGATCGGAAGATGATCATAGAACGTTGATGGTGATGCTTATTTATAAGAGGGTGAAGGCGGTGGCGTCGATCGAAATAAAGGGAGAGGCTATATGGTTCATGATGGTGAAGATACGATGAGGTGACGAGGATCTGATCGTAGATGCGATGTCAAGGCGACACGACAATATTGAGGGGGTAATGGATCTGGTGAGATTTGATTGGGGTCATAGGTTCCCAAGTTGGAAGGATCGACGATTTGGAAGGAGTGGCGGTCTGGCCATAGATGGAATGGAGGGTGGCCGAGATCCATGGAGGAGGACGGGCAGTAGCGTCACCCAAAGAGGAAAGCAGCAACCGGATCAACCACAGATGGAAAGGGGCAGTGGTGCAAATGAGGGAGGAAGGAGAAGCATCTTGGGTCGTCTGATCGGTTAAGATCAAATGGCCCAGATGATGCCACACATTTTTTATTTTTTATTTTCTTATTATTTATTTTTTCATTAATTAATTTTTAAAAATTAATAACATTTTTTATAAAAATTGAAATAAATGCCAAAAATGGGTGATATGTGGCGGCTATAGGAGTGTCCACGTATCAGCCCTAGAAAATTCTGAAAATAAAATATAAATATAATTCAAAAAGAAATCGCAAAAGCTAGGATCAAAATATTTTCGTCATGAAAGTTGTACATTTCGATAAGATCTACAACTTTCACGAAGAGTCCAAAACCAAAATGGATCATTTGCTCAAACTGATATTTTTGTGGTGTCCCATGCACATATAATACCTTGATTTTTGGGTTTAATATTTTTTGTTGTTTTTAAATCAGATAAAAATCCAAAAAAATATGATAAAATGAAAGATAAATCATCACACATTAATCTTTTTTTGGATTTTTATTAATTAAGAAAGGAAGAAATAAAATAAAATACGAAAACGACAACTTTTGTATAGATTGTTAGTGAAGACTCGAAATGAGTTAGTTTCTTTTATTTCAAGGTCATTTTGGGTTTGGATTTTTTTACATTTTAATAAAACTTTTATCAAAGAAAATAATAAAAAAGAAATAAAAGGAAATTAATTAATTATGTCCATAAAATAATAGGTCTAAAACCACTAAAATACAAAATATACAAAAGGGGCCCAAAACATTCAAATATGAGCTCTGATTCGCTTGAACTTAGCCTTGTTTTGAAGGTAATTGAATGTACATTAATTCAAAAGTGAGTAAGATCAAATCGGACACTGCTTGAGGAAGATATCAACGATATTGTCTGAAAATCCTGAAATTTGGTTTAAAGTTTCTAGTCCACTTATTTAGGTTAGGGATTTTTCTTGTATTTTTCATTTATTATTGTTAGTAATATGTACCCAGTGGAGATGGTTTCCGATCATTTGGAGTTAGCATAAATTTGCTAATTATGTAGATTAATTTGCTAATTAGTTAGCAGAAATCAGTGAAGTTAGGCTATTTTACAGGTCAATCTAACTGGGATTTTTGGCGTCTTATTTTAGGCAATAATGAGTGATGAAATGCAATCATTGTTAGTACACGCGTGAATGATAATTATGTAGATTAATGGTTAACACGTGGATGATTTCATAGGAACTGAGCTTAATTAATCTGAGTTCATCAATAGGTTGATGGCCTAATCAAGATGTACACATGGGCGTGCTGGTGTCTAAATAAGGGCATATGAGTAATACGATCCCTCAAAGGGATCAAACGGCTTCGTTCTTGAACTTGAAGACATGAGATCTCTCATGAGATATTGGGAATCAAATTCCGTGCACAGTCATCTCGCTTTGGAAGCTTAACTTAATTTGAAGGTTGATGAATATTTTTGGAAAATATATGATCAATACCTTGGTATAATATGTGCTTTTAGAAAGAGCGCGATCGACACCAACTCTTAATGATCAAATGAGAAACTCAATGGTAAAATCTTGAAAAAGATAGTCAAAATAGATAAAAAAAACTTCGGTTTTATTCTGTTGAACATGCGAGCCCACGACGAGACATTATGTAATAAATGCTATTGCGAATATCATTCATGATCTTCAATGAAGAATAAAAAATTTGCATAATAGGTCCCTTCATACAATTAAAGTTATGTACCATGGCTATCTTAATGATCATACAACTGTTGATTCAATTATTGAATCATAGAGGCTAGTGCCTTGATGAATATCTGAAGAGTTATATTGAGGACTCATCAAGCACCGTCAAATGGTTATTAGGAGAGGATCTCCATCCCTAGAAGGAGATGACAATATTTTCTCTAAAGGTTGCATGTCCTGTGCATAGGAATAGAGATTCGATGTAATATTAGTTAGGTCAAAGAGTTGAATTAAATTCCATGCACGGTCATCTCGCTTTGGAAGCTTAACTCAATTTCTAGGTTTGATATATACTTTTGGAAAGTATGTGATCAACATGTAGGTATTATATATGCTTATGGAAAGTATATGATCAATACCAACTCCCAATAATTGAATTAGAAACTTAATGATAAAACCCTGAAGGAGGCAATCTAAAAGGGATCTAAAACTTCGGGCTTATTCTTTATCTTCCAGTATGCAAGATGTACAGGTATTAGGAATACTTGAGGGTGATGTGATCATAAATGATTGTATAAACATGACGCTTCCATTTCGAGGGAGTGATGAAACAGGTCTGGATTTTAGTGACTTCTCGTAGACAATTGATCTAATCTTAGTCCAAATGTTGGACATTGATCCGAATGTGATTCAGATACAATGAGAAGATCAGATCTACGGCTTTGATTTAATCAAACATCTATGGGATGTTCGAAAGATCCAGATTTGAGATCTGATCTCAATATCCAAGTCACTATACATGTAACAATGCAATCGTCTTGTCCTTATCTCCAAGTATCCGCAGAGAAAGCACATTATCCTTGAAAGAGTTCATGGACAATTTCATTGTTGATATGTGTATCCGAGCATTGTGAAAATTGATAATTAAATGTGATTTTGTTATCTTGAATAATATGAATTTGATTCATATTATAAGGAGAGTTATCTAAGATAATCAAATATGATTTAATTATCAAAGATGTGAATAATGTGAATGTGATTCACGTTGTTTGAGCATATGAGAAAAAATATCCAAGATGATTAAATATGATTTAATTATCATGGATATGAATAATATGGATAACACTATCAATTAATCAGGTAATATATTAGAGAGAAAGCATATTGTGATTTATATGTGTCGATTAATTATTTACGTGAATTGGATTTACATTGGATAATTAATTGAAAATATAATTTACATTTTATTTTGAGATGTGAATGCGATTCACATTTTTCCAATAGCATGATTGAAAATTTCACAAGATGAATTATGGAATATTTTTGTGAAAAAATTTACAACAATTGTTATAATAAATCTTGGAGATATCAAGAGATAATGAGATCTCATGAGATATCGAAGAGATAGACCTAGTCCACCCTTTTAAGGGGATGAGGTTATCTCCTCATGATCTCCTAGGATAGTAAATTGATTTGATTTGAAATTCAATATATTAAATTATCAATTATCAATATATATTAATTCAAATTAAATTAATTGTTGTTGTATTTTCACAACAAGATCAGGACCATTGAAAGAAACACATATCAATCTCATCCACTCATTGTGTGTTGTCCAAAGATTGAGATGAATGGAACCGAAACACTATATAAGAGGAGGCACACCTTGCTCTTCGAGAGATATACGACTACAATATTGAGAAATTCTCTCTTTCTCGTTCTCAGCACGTCCTCTCTCTCTCTAATCGTGGCCGTCAACCATGGAGCCCTTGAGAGAGTCATCGTCGACGCAACATCGTCGTTATGCTGCTGGACTATTTTCTCGTGGATATCGTCTCCTTTGGAATGACCCAGTCGTGAATAAGATGTCGGATCTCATGAAATGAGATCAGAATATCCATCGCTTGGATCATCAACCTGGATTGCGAGGAGCACGCATCTCATCAATGCGCTCGCAAGCGTCTCCTCCGTTGGATCAGACTTGAGACAAGAGGTCTTCGTTTAGAGACTCCATCGCAACCACACTTCAAGAGGTAACCCTAGTACCTATTTGTGGTTTAGATGAAACGATCCAAGAAGTGTTCTTGGATCATGTGGTTTCATATTTTTTTTCAATTTTTTTAAAATTCTGCTGCCCGAAGCCACTAGTGCAACTAGTCGCTCCCAATCTCATTCGATGCGATCCTCATGCTTCCGTGATACTCTTAAGGATTTTCCCATATCCTTCAAGTCTTATCAGAGCCAGATTGGAGGTTTCGAATGCGATCCATAAACCTAAGAAGAGTTGGGTTCATAAGGGATTGTGAAAATTTTATCGCATTTCAATTTTTGCAGTCCTGTATTGTGATAAATTTCAACCCTTTTTAAAATGTTGAAACACAAAACTATAATGTTGATAATGTTTCGCATTAACTAAGGAAATCATGGTATTTTAGTTTGCATGACTTGTAATCAGATAACTCTAGTTATGATCTTTTTAATGATCATATATCTATTGTTTCAGGGATAACGAATCATGACGTAATTAAGGAGTTAATTAATTTTTATAAATGCATGGAAATGCATTATAGTCACTTGGGTTCTATTTTAAATCAAATTAGCAAACTATAGAAACTTATTTTACTTAATTTGGATTTAAATTGATTGATATATGATAATTTTAGTAAGTAGGGTCATTGCTCAAAATTACATACTTGATAATGAACCTTGTTATTGCCATTCAATTAAATTAATGGAAATTAATAGTTAATTTTTTGAGATAATTATTGATAAATATTTTTGAAATATTTAAAGATGATGATTATTTCTTGACGATATTGGGCTCAACAAACTTGATTAGATATGATCTAGATCACAATTGGTTACTAAACTTTCCAACAAAAAACGTTGATTGAATAGGATTGAGAATTAGTTTAGCGAATGTCCTTATAATATTAATCAAAATTGTTTTGATTATTATTATATGGCATAACCTCAATTGGAAAATAGATTATCATCTCAAGTACACAATGATCAATTTGGCATTACCCTTTCCCAAATGGATGTGGTGTTTATTAAGAGAGCGTTGGAGTAGCAGGTTGCACCGTGTGCTCTCTGTCCCACTCCCGTCGATACTGGCCATGACAATGGGTAGAGATGGGATAATGTAAGAGAGATCATGGTGTATTTTTTCTAATTATTAAAATTTGAATAATGCGTACTTTGAGATAATACCATCCTTTCAAGTAATAATCAAGTTTGTTGATTGAATTGGATTAGTAATTGATTTAATGTGAATAATTTATTTATATCCAATTAAAACACTCTATTATGAACATATGTGTATTTCCCTTTGAAGAATTAATCGTTATGAATATGATTCATAATGATTAATTAGAATTTGAACATTATATGAAGGATCACATAAGTGACATCCATGGTCTCCCGTCAAGGAAAAGAGTTTTGTCGCCCGAGATTGTATGGAGGAGACACCTATCTGATGTGACAGCTCCTGCATACAAGCACATCTGGATCGTGCTCTTTGCTTCTCGAAAGAGTAAGGTTGTATGCAAAGTAACCCTAATATCAGGTCTGAAGGATATGGGATAATCCTCCAGCATCACATAAGCGTGAGCATCGTATCGAATGCGATGAAGAACGACTAGTTGGACTAGTTGTTCTATGCAGCGGAATTTAAAAAATTTTCACACTATGAAATTACATGATCCAAGAACGATTCTCAGATCGTTTCATCTAAAATCACATCAAGTATATAGAAATGCCTCTTGTAGCGTGACTGATCGAGTTTCTACGAAAAGAGACCTCTTGTCTCAAGTCCGATCTTCGGAGAAGATGCTTGCGAGTGCGAGGATGAGTCACGTAATCCTCGCAATCCAAGAAGTTGATTCAAGCACGGTAAACTCCTGATCTCGTCGCACGAGATCAAACACCTTTTTCGAGAGCGAAGCACTCCAAAGATGATGGAGAACCGAGAAACATCGAGGCGGCGACTCGATGGTGAAGTGACGACGACGTTCCTCCTCTAGGGTTTGGTGGACGACCACCAATAGAGGAGAGAGAGGAGATGGCATATGGAATGAGAAAAGATGAGAGGCTTATTGTCTCTTGATCTTGTTGTCACCCTAGAGAGCATGGAGTGCCTCTCTTTATATAGGGTTTTGGGATCTATGGATCACAATCCGTGGGACACACAAAAATCAATGGATAAGATTGATTTGTATTTAATCCAATGGTCAAGATTGTTGTTGGTAAAAAACCAACAACTAATAATTTAATTTAGATCAAATATATTTGATAAATAAAATACAATTCAATCCTAAATCAAATCAAACAAATAAGGAGATAATTAGCATGGAGATAATGTCTCCCCATAAAATAGGTGGGACGACCACCAATTCCATATAGGACTTGGTGGCCGTCCACCGATTTTCATGGAGGCAATCTCATGCAATCTGATGAGATTGCATATCTCCTTGAAAATCTCCATTATTGTTCCAACAACTTTTGTTGTGGATTATTCTGTAAAAATAATTCATAATTAATTTTGAGAATATTGCAATCCTACCATTGGAAATTTGTGAATCACATTCACAACCCAAAAACAAAAGATAATTTATATTTTCAATTAATTATACAATGTGAATCCAATTCACATCAATAACTAATTAACAAATATAAATCATAATAAGCTCTCTTTAATACATTATAAATCACATTTTTAATATATTATGAATAATTGGATGTTGCTATCCAAATTATTCCTATCCATAATAATTAAATCACATTTAATTATATTAAATCATCATTCACACACATCTGTTAATGTGAATCAAATTCACAATATTCAAGATAATTAAATCACATTTACTTATCCATTTCCCAATGCTTAGATGTAATTCAACTATGGAAATATTCTTTAAGCCTTTCAAGAATAATGCGCTTTCTCCGTAGATACTTGGAGATAAGGACAGGATGATTTTATTGTTCCACGTATAGTGACTTGGATGTTGAGATCTCATCTAAAATCCAGATCTCACGGACCTCTCATAGATGCATGATTAAATCAAGATCGCAAATCTAATCTTCTCATTGCATCTGAATCTCATTCAGATCAATGTCCAACACTCGGACTAAGATCAGATTACTTCTCTTCTGAGAGGAGTCACTAAAATCCAAACCTGTTTCATCACTCCCTCGGAATGGAAGCGTCATGGTTATACAATCTTTTATGATCAAATCACCCTCTGGTATTCCTAACACCTGTAAGTCCTGCATACTGGAAGACCTATGATCAACCTAAAGATATAGATCAGTTTTACACTGTCATCTTCAGGGTTTGATCATCAAGTTTCTCAATCTTGGTTATTGGGAATCAATATCGATCATATGCTTTCCCAAAGCATATATCATATCTTCAAATTCTTGTCATGCTTCCAAAGCACGATGACCATGCATGGAATTTGATCGGTCCCAACACCTCAGGAGTGAGCTCATGTCTTCTAGTTCACAAGTGAATCTGTATGATCCTTTTGAGAGATCACATTAGTCATCTGCCCTTACATGCACACCATCTCGACGGTGTATAGACCTTGTTTAGGTCATCAACCTATTGATCTGCCAAATGTACGCACTCAGACATATAGTAACACATCTGTCTCTCGTCAGAGGATACGTGCCTACACTGTGACAACTTTCAATATAGGACTTAGGTCATCTCGATCTCGTTAAGTCAACCATTTGACCTAACTAATATGACACCTCCGAATCACTATTCCCATGCAGAGGACCTGCATCAAGAGGTCGGTCAGATATCAACCTTTATGAGAAAGGATTACCATCTCCTACTCAGGCTGGAGATCATCTCTTAACAATCATTTGACGGTGCTTGATGAGTCCCCTATCTAACTCTTTAGATATTCATCCAAACACCAACCTCTATGATTCAATTAATGAATCAACAACTATATGATCATCAAGACGGCCATGGTACATAACCCTAATTGTACATATGGTGCTTATAGTGCATTCATTCATTTAATCTCAGAAAGGGAGTGAAACAATCAATAACTTTTATTGATAAATCATATATATATATATATATATATTACAATAACATTTATTGTAAGAATGGTTCGCCTCAGGCTCACATGGCTAAAATATCCCACTAGACCTCAAAACCATTCAGGAACAATCCGTAAACCCATACTCATTACATGTTGGTCGAAAACCTTCTGTGTCAGAGGTTTGATAAGAGGTCAACAACGTTGTCGGTAGAGGCCACCTTGGTGATGATGATATCACCATGCTTTTGAATCTCTAGAATGATGTGGTATTTCCTTTCCATGTGCTTTCTCTTTTGATGCCATCTGGGTTTCTTCACCTGGACAAAGGATCACATGTTATCGTTGAGTAACAGGATGGGAGTACCAGAGTAAACTACCCAAGCTCCAAGATGAACTTGCGTAACCACCCCGCCTCCTTTGCAGCATCCGATGCTACAATATATTCGGTTTCTATTGTTGAATCTGTCATAGTATCCTGCTTCTTGCTTATCCAGCTCACAACACCACCGTTAAATAGGAATACAAACCCTAATGTCGACTTTCGATCATCAATATCCGACTGGAAGTCTGAATCTGTATATTCCAAGACTTGTAGATCACCATCTCCATAGACCAAGATGTAATCTTGCGTCTGTCTTAGATATTTGAATATGTTCTTTACTGCATTCGAATGTTGCACTCCATAGCAGTATTGGTAACGACTCCCACTACATGGCAGATGTCTGGCCTAGTACGCATCATGGCATACATTAAGCTTCTATAGCTTATGCATAGGGGCATCCAGCCATGACCTTCTTTTCCACGACATTTTGAGGAGCCATCCCTTATGACAGATGGATACCATGTCTTAGGGGGGAGGAATCCATTCTTGGAACCATCCATACGGAATCATTCAAGAATCTTCTTAATGTTTCAATGTTGTGGTAATCCCAATATCCTTTTTTCTCGGTTTATGAACAACTTTAGGCCTAAGATGTAAGAGGTTTCTCCAAGATCTTTCATCTCATAGGTATGGGATAGCAAATTTTCACACTGGTCATCATTATTGTATCATTCCCAATGATAAGGATATCATCTCGCAAAGCATGATGAACACAATGGCGCTTCCACTAAGCTTCTTATATACAAAAGGTTCATCAGGATTCTGCACAAAATCATAACTCTTTATGGTTTTGTCAAATCTGATGTTCCATCTACGAGAAGCTTGTTTGAGGCCATTGATGGATTTCTTTAGCTTGCATACTTTTCCATCCTCAACGATGAAGCCCTGGGGCTGCTCCATATAGATATCCTCCTCGAGGTATCCATTGAGGAAAGCCGTTTTAACGTCCATCTGCCAGATGTCGTTGTCATGAGATGCAACTATATCTAGCAGTGTCCTGATGGACTTAAGCATAGCCACAGGGGAGTACGTCTCATCGTAGTCGATGCCTTCTCTCTGTGTGTAGCCCTTGGCTACGAGCCAGGCTTTGAAAGTCTCTACTTTCCCATCAGGTCCCCTTTTTATCTTGAAGATCCGTTTACACCCAATGGGTTTTACCCCTCTAGGTAGATCCTCTAGGGTTATACACCATTCTTATGAATGGAATCAATGTCCGACTCCATTGTTAGCATACATCTATCCATATCATGATCCGCGAGTTCTTCATCAAATGAAGTAGGATCATTATCAGTCTCACTTGACACATGGAATCCATACCTTTCAGGTGGTGCAACCACCCTCGAACTCCTTCGAAGAGGTATGTGTGTTTCATCTTTATTTATCTCTTCAGTTTCTGGTTCAGGAAGCTCATAATCCTCAGGGGATTCAATAAGTTCCTCTACTTCATTTTTCTCTTGACCTTTAAGGAAATCATCCTCCAGAAATTTCACATCTCTAGAGACAAAAAACCTTTTTGGTCTTAGGGTCATAGAATTGGTATATAATACCATCTTTAACATACCCAATGAAGTAAGACTCACGAGTGCGAGATTCTAGTTTACTTGCGTCTACATTCTTCACATGGACCAAGCAACCACAAACCCTCAAGTGATTAACACTAGGTTTTTTTCGATACCATAGCTCGTGAGGAGTCTTGGGTACATATTTTCTAGGAATCTTATTCAGGATATATATTGCAGTCTTTACTACATATCTCCAGAAACTAAGAGGTAAATGTGCTTTGCTCATCATTGAACGGACCATGTCCATGATTGTCCTGCTGCATCTTTTAGCAACACCATTAAGTTGGGGGGTTCTAGGAGGAGTGAGATTGGAGACAATTCCATTCTCTTTAAGTATTCCTTGAATTCATCTGAGAGGTACTCATCACTTCAGTCAGATTGAATCCGTTAATCTTCCTATCGGTATGGTTCTCAACCAACGCCTTAAACCCTTTGAACCTTTCAAAGGTTTCAGATTTATGACGTAGAAGTAAGATAAACCCATATCACGAATGGTTATCAATAAACATCAAATAACATCGATATTCATTTCGAGTCGCGGTACTGACGGGACTACATACATCAGTATGTACTAGGTTAAGAATACCTTTGCATCTTGTAATCTTGTTACGGAAAGACATCCTAGTCATTTTACCTCGAATTCAATGTTCACAGGTAGGTAAAGATTGAACCTATAGAAAATCTAAAGGTGCATCCTTTATCAATCTATAGATCCTATCAATAGATAAATGACCAAGTCTTTGATGCCAAATCATATTCTAATGATTTCCATTCTCCCTGGATCTTTTAGGGATCTTATTAGTGGTAGTAACATTCATGAAATGTTCATCAATGCACAATTCATAGAATCCACCAGAAGTAAAAAAATCATTTGCAATAAATTAATCGTATTGATTAATGACTAACTTATTACAGAAAAGGAAGGAATGTCCATTTATAACAAGTTTATATACATATATCAAGTTCCTCCTGAGTTCAGGTACATATAGATATTCTTTAAGTACTAAGACTCTACCACTAGATAATGATAGTTGGCAGGTCCCGATGGCGACTACTGCAATACTTGCATCAGATCCATCTGGAAGACTATCTCCCCTTGCTCCAGATTCCTAGTTTCCTGAAACTAATACAACAAATTGCATATCCAACTTCCTTCTCGTCCAACGAGAAAACTAGTTTCAATGATGAAAGTAGATTTCATACATGTTGGGGCTTTACCTTTGTCAACCGACTTCAGCTATTCTTGGCAATTACACCGCCAGTGCCCTGACTTTTTGCAATGGTGACAAACGCCGATTTTCTTCGACATTGTCAGCGTGGATGCATTAAAAGATGAGCCAACTCCTTGACTCTTCTTATTTCTCTTATGGGGCGGGACCTTCCGAGAACCTTGCTTCCGACTACGCTTTCCTTTCACTTGTGCAACCATTGCACTAACAGAGGGGTTGTCCTTCTTCATTACATCTTCTGCAGACTTTAATACATCTAACAACCCAGCATTAGTAAAATCACCTTTTCTCATGTGATATGACAAAACAAAGTTGTTGAAAGACTTAGCGAACGATATCAGAATAAAATCAGCATGTATTTCAGAATCCATGTAGGCTCCCAGGGTTTCCAATTCAGAGAGGTACCCAAACACTTTGAGTACATGTTCTCTGACAGAGTTCCCTTCCTGCATCTTGCAGCGAAAAAGCTCTTTCATTACATTATAACGTTGTGTGTGGTTTATGCCGCCGAACATTTCTTTCAGATTAAGCATGATTTCTTGGCAATGGTTCATTTCCATATGCTGCTCCTGAAGTACATTGGATAATGAGCCAAGGATATAACATCTCGCCAAGTTATGATCTTCATCATATTTTTCATTAAAAGATTTATCTTTCGGAGTCTGAGGGTATGCTATCTTGTCCTTGAATAGCACATACGATATGAGCTCCGCAAAAAGGACAAGATCTAAATTTCGGATCCAATTTGAATAATCTGGTCTGGGTAACTAATTGACCCCTTATGAGTTGCTCAGTGGGTTCATGGACTTTATTTTCTGAAATTAAGAATGCACTATATTAAAACATATAAATGACTATATATTTATTTTTAAAACATTTGATTAAGGCATTTTAAATCAAATTATTCTTGCTCTGTCAACTTTGAAAGTTTATTCCCTTATTATATTTCAAAGCAAGAGATATTCTTACAGCTATATCTCAAGCAAGAACTGGGATCCTCTCTATCTTTGTCACATTCCAATAATATGAGAACCTGTGACTTGAATAAAGAGAAGCGGGAACACATTCCGCCTTCCAAGTCCAACTTGCATTTCCCAATTCGGTCTTTAACACCTGGGCCCACCACCCCTAAGATGATGTTGTCCCGTCGTCAATTGAACCAACCGTCCACATGCTTAATACTCGCTATACGCAATCTAATATCGCCCCAATAATATGAGGACACGATATTTGGGTCACTACGTATACGTCCTTACTCTTTCGAGAGGCAAAGAACCTGATCCAAATAAATTGTATACATGAGCTGTCATTTTGGACAGGCGTCTCCTATACATAATATCTGACGACGAAATCCTTCGCCTTGATGGGAGGCCATGGATGTCACTTATGTGTTTCTCCACCTCATATCAAATTATAATTAATTAATCATCGTGAATCATATTCACACAATTAATTCTTCCAAGGGAAATACACGTCTATTCATAATAGAGTATTTCAATTGGATATGATCAATTTAATCACATTAAATTAATTATCAATCCAATTCATAATCAACAAACTTGATTATTTCTTGAATAGAAGGTATAATCTCAAAGTATGTATTATTAGAATTTTAATAATTAAAAAAATACAACTTGATTTCTCCAGCAATATCGAGTTCCTACCCATTATCATGGCCAGTACCGACGGGAGTGGGACGATCGCAACCGGTGCGACCTGCTACCCTAACGCTCCCCAACTAGACACCATATCCACCTCAGGAAAGGATACTGCCAAATAGATCATTGTGTACTTTGATATGCTCATCAGTTTTCAACTGAAATTATAGTAGTGATCAAAACCATTTTGATTATAAGGAAATTTGCTAAACAAATTCTCGATCCTATTCAAGCAAGTTTGTTTGTTGATTGTGTAACCAATTGTGCTCTAGATCTCATCTAATCAAATTATTGGTTGAGGCCATGCCAATTAAGGAAATAATTATCACTAAATATTTCTCAAAATATTTTGCCACATTATTCCAGGAAATTAACAATAAATTTCACTAATTGACAATCACATGGTTCTTGATTAGGAATGTAATTTCAGCAGTGACCCCTACTTACTAAAATTAACAAATATCAATCAAATTAAATTTGAATTATGCAAAATCAGTTTCCTAAGATTTCTAATTTGATATATGACAGAACCTAAGTGATGTTTCACACATTTCTAGGCACATCAAAACAATAATTAACTCATTAATCATGTTAAGATTCGCAGTTCCCGCAACAGTGAATACATGTTTATTCAAAAGGCCATATCTCGAGAAAAAGGAAGCCAAATTATGTAAACTCAGATCCTACGGTTTCCTTATTTAATGGGAAACAAAATCCAAGTGACTAATTCGTTTTTAAATATTTTAAACAGGGCCGAATTTATTCACTAAACAAAAGTGCGAAAATAAAATGCGATAAAAAACTTTCACGACCTTAACGAACCCAAGTCGTCCTAGGTTTACGGATCGTATCCAAAACCCTCGAACTATGGCTCTAATACCACTTGAAGGATATGGGATAATCCTCAAGCGCATCACAGAAGCGTGAGCATCGTATCAAATACGACGAAGAACGACTAGCCAGACTATTTGTTCTATTCAGCGGAATTTAAAGAATTTTCACATGATGAAACCACATGATCCAAGATCGATTCTAGGATTGTTTCATCTAAAACCACATCAACTTTATAGAAATACCTCTTTTAGCATGATTGATCGAGTCTCTACAAAAAGAGACCTCCTGTCTCAAGTCCGATCTTCGGAGAAGACCCTTGCGAGCGCGGGGAAGAGTCACGTGATCCTCGCAATCCAAGAAGTTGATCCAAGCACAGTGAACCCCTGATCTCGTCGCACGAGAACAAACACCTTCTTCGAGAGAGAAGCACTCCAAAGAAGATGGAGAACTGAGAAACGTTGTGACGACAATGCGATGGTGAAGCGACGATGACGTTCCTCCTCCAGGGTTTGGTGGATGGCAACCAATAGAGGGGAGAGAGGAGATGGCGTGTGGAATGAGAAAAGATGAGAGGCTTATTGTCTCTTGATCTTATTGTCACCCTAGAGAGCATGGAGTACCTTTTTTATAAAGGGTTTTGGGATCCATGGATCACAATCCATGGGACCCACAAAAATCAATGGATAATATTGATTTGTGTTTAATCCAACGGTAAAGATTGTTGTTGGTAAAAAACCAACAATTAATAATTTAATTTAGATAAAATATATTTGATAAATCAAATACAATTCAATCCTAAATCAAATCAAATAAATAAGAAGATAATTAGCATGGAGATAATGTCTCCCCATAAAATAGGTGGGACAACCACAAAATCCATATAGGACTTGGTCGTCATCCACCTATTTTCATGGTGGAGGCAATCTCATGCAATCTCATGAGATTGCATATCTCCATGAAAATCTCCATTATTGTTCCAACAAATTTTGTTGTGGATTATTCTAAAAAATAATTCATAATTAATTTTGAGAATATTGCAATCTTACCATTGGAAATTTGTGAATCACATTCACAACCCAAAAACAAAAGATAGTTTATATTTTCAATTAATTATTACAATGTGAATCCAATTCACACCATTAATTAATTAACAAATATAAATCATAATAAGCTCTCTTTAATACAATATAAATCACAAATCATATATTATGAATAATTGGATATTGCTATCCACATTATTCCTATCCATAATAATTAAATCATATTCAATTAAATAGGATCATCATTCATAAACATCCGTTAATGTGAATCAAATTCACATTATTCAAGATAATTAAATCACATTTAATTATCCATTTCACAATGCTTAGATATAATTCAACTATGTAAATATTCTTGAACCCTTTCAAGAATAATGCGCTTTCTCCGCAAATACTTGGAGATAAGGACATGGCGATTGTATTGTTCCACGTATAGTGACTTGGATGTTGAGATCTCATCTCAAATTCAGATCTCACAGACCTCTCATAGATGCTTGATTAAATCAAGACCACAAATCTAATCTTCTCATTGCATCTGAGTCTCATTGAGATCAATGTCCAACACTTGGACTAAGATCAGATTACTTCTCTACTGAGAGGAGTCACTAAAATCCAAACTATTTCATCGCTCCCTCAGAATGGAAGCATCATGGTTATGCAATCGTTTATGATCAAATCACCCTCAGGTATTCCTAACACATGTACATCCTGCATACTAGAAAATCTATGATCAACCTAAAGATATAGATCAATTTTACACTGTCATCTTCAGGGTTTGATCATCAAGTTTCTCAATATTGGTTATTGGGAATGGGTATCGATCATATGCTTTCCCAAAGCATATATCATACCTTCAAATTCTTGTCATTCTTTCAAAGCACAACGACCATGCATGGAATTTGATCGGTCCCAACACCTCATGAGTAAGCTCATGTCTTCCAGTTCACAAGTGAAACTGTATGATCCCTTTGAGAGAAAGCATTACTCATATGCCCTTACATGCACAGCAGCTCGCCGATGTATAGACCTTTGTTAGGTTATCAACCTATTGGTCTTCCAAATGTACACACTCATACATATAGTAACACATCTGTCTCTCGTTGGAGGATGCGTGCCTATACTGTGAAAACATTCAATATAAGACATAGGTTATCTCGATCTCGTAAAGTCAACCCTTTGACCTAACTAATCTGACACATCCGAATCACTATTCCTATGCAGAGGACCTACATCAAGAGGTCGGTCAGATATCAGCTTTTATGAGAAAGGATTGCCATCTCCTACTCAGGCTGGAGATCATCTCTCAATAATAATTTGATGGTGCTTGATGAGTCTTCTATCTAACTCTTTATATATTAATCCAAACACCAGCCTCTATGATTCAATTAATGAATCAACAACTATATGATCATCAAGATGGCCATGGTACATAACCCTAATTGTACAGAGGGACATTATAGTGTATTCATTCATTTAATCTCAGAAAGGGAGTGAAACAGTCAATAACTTTTATTGATAAATCATATATATATTACAATAAAATTTATTATAAGAATGGTTCACCTTAGGCTCACATGGCTAACATGGCCCTCATTTTATTGGGGAAATATTGGATTACGCATAGCGAGTTCTAATCCTATTGACGGTTGGTAAAAAAATCAAGGGGTCAACATCACCCTAGGGGTAATGGACCCGGGTGTTAAAGACCAAATTGGGAATTCATGTTGTACTTGCAGGTCGAAATGTGTTCCCACTTTCTTTTATATGAGTTACAATTTCTCATATTATTAGGATGTGACAAAGATAAGAAAGGAGATCCAAGATCTCGCAGAGATATAATGGTAAGTATATTTCTTATATTGAAAGTGATTATGAGAATGAACTTTAAATGTTGACAAGGTGTGGTTACTTTGATATAAAAATTCCTAAATCAAAGTTATATACATTTATATTTATGTTTATGCAACTTTCTTATTTCAGATAATCCTTTATTAAACCCATTCTATACTATACTCAATAATAACTAGTAAGTATCATGGATTGGATCCGTGATCAATATATTGTACTTGCAATCGGACATAAAATGTTTGTGGATGCAATGTGCGATTTTTCTCATAATAATGAGGAATGACAATTAAATTGACAATTGCACTATAACCATAGGGTTTGTATGTCTCTATAGTCCTGATCTCTCATCGAATGTACTTTGAAAGTGACATGCCGATGATGATTGTAGTTGTTAAATAATCCTTATAAAAATATAAGAAGATGTTTTGGCAAACATATGTGCTCTTGACATTTAATCATCAACGATATGGTTCACTGCATCATGCATAATGGTGGCTCTATAAGAGATGATGTACTCAAAATGTTTTAGTACCTACCTGAACCTATGTTTTTAAGAGTTATGGTGTATGTATACATGACGAGTATGATCATTCTGCTATCTATATCTAGTCATTCATGAAGCTTCATAATATTCATATTGTATGAATTGAATGATGCATGTATAGATGTTGAAGTACTTTTATATTAAATTTTTTGAATTCAACATAAGAGATCCTTAATCTTAGCAATTGTTGTTTATAGATGAAAGAAGCACAGTGGAAGCATTGGTCGGACCCATGCAAGAAGGAAAGTCAACTCCTTGAATTTACTTCTGTAATTTATATATGACATCCAAATAGTTGGATGAATGCTAATACTGTAATAAAACGATGTATCAATAGTGTAACTATCTAGTCTATCTAGGCTCCTTAGAGAAGGACTCAGATAGTTAATCTGAATAATCTACATCTACATATCATCATCAAAATTTACTTACTTATTGTATAAGATTAAAGTCTAATAATCATATCTCAATATTCTAATAACACTTGCAATTGGTTGCATATGTTTTAGAAGACTAGAAAATTTGATCTTAACGTTTAATAGTCATTCACATGTATATTGATGCAATTGTTGTAACAATCTCAATTGGATAGATAGACTTCGTATTTCCAGTGGGAGAGTTCTTAGTCTTAGAGAATGTCTCCATAACCTTGATATTACAATACACTCATAGTTTATTTCTAAATGTTTGAAATAAACATGAATTCTAGAATAGACCTATCACAAAGATTTATGATGGACATATTTCATATCGTAATCTGACATCTGGAGGTCTCTACTTTATTAGAAAATTAATGAATGGTTCATTAACATTTCTAATACTGAAAATTAAACATTATAAGATCAATAGGAGGATGAAGATCATGTGACAATGATCTGGCATCAAACCTTGGACATAAGTCTGTTGATGAGATCAATAAAGTAGCAAGAGATGAAACTTTAGAATGTCTAAAGTTTCAAATTTTACAAACTTGTGAATATTTATTCAAAGTGAGAATGTCCAATGCAACCTTCTCTGAGAATGGTGTAAGATGCCAAGGTATTAAAGATCTCATACATATTGATGTATGTGTACCATCTATATCATGATAAACATTGATGATATGTGATATTATTCGATGATTATTTGTGATATGAGGTCTCTTCCTTAGTAAACATTGAAATGTTCAAAGATTTCACAATTTTTGTTTAGAACAAGATTTTGATGGAAGATGAAATGAATTTGATCTAATCGAGGTATCACGTACCTATTAGAAGAATTCAAAGGAATACCTTATGGAGAAAGGAATACCATTCCTACCTCATTCCTTATGATACACCTAAACTCAACAGAGTTGTAGGGAGATATAATTGGACCAAGTGTGACATGATCTTATCAATGTTGAATCCTAGAATAATTACCTCTTAGTTTCCAAGCATATATGTAGTAGAGACTACAATATATATCATTAATAAGGTTCCATGCAAATGAGTTGGAATTTAGAGCATGAGAGTGCTACTTCATTAGGAAAATATAGGATGGTATTGGATACCTACTTTATGACCTTGAGATTCTTAAAAGATCTCATCTTTGAGAATGTGATTCTTAAAGGATGAGACTCTTCGAAATCAAGAAGAAAATGAAGTGAAGGAACTGATTTAATCTTGAGAAGATTATGAGGCTCATGAAATTGGAAAATAAAAGACAATTAAAGATGAAATACTCATTCCTCTTCAAATTGTTTGAGAATGTATTCTATGTGTCAGAGAAATCTGACAATGATCTAAGTTCATGTGATGAACCTCTAAAGATCGTGACATGTAAATATGGATATTAGCAATAAAGTCTAAAGTAGACTTCATATACAAGTGTTGTATACTGACAAGCGAGCCCACAACCAGCCATTATGCAATAAATGTTATTGCGAATATCATACCCTGATCTGAAATGAAGACTAAATAGGCCCCTCAGTATAATTAGGGTAATGTACCATGGCCATCTTAATGATCACATAGTTGTTAATTCAATTATTGAATGATAGAAGCTGGTGCTTGGATGAATATCTAAAGAGTTATATTGAAGACTCTTCAAGCATCGTCAAATTATTATTAAGAGAGGATCTCCATCCAGAGAAGGAGATGGCTATCCTTTCTCTAAAGGTTGATATTTCACTGACCTCTTTATGCAGTACCTCTGTAATGAATATAGATTCAGAGGTGTCAGATTAGTTAGGTCAAAGAGTTGACTTAACGAGATCGAGATAACCAAATACTTATGTTGTATGTTGTCACAATATAGGCATGCATCCTCTGATAAGAGACAAATGTTTTGCTATATTTCTGAGTGCGTACATTTAGGTTGACCTAACAAGGGTCTATACACCGGTGCGCTGCTATGCATGCAAGGGAATATGAGCAATACGATCTATCGAAGGGATAATACATGTTCATTTACTGAACAGGAAGACATGAGCTCACTCATGAGATATTGGGAAGAATCAAATTCCGTGCACGATCGTCTGACTTTTGAAGCTTTAATGAATTTGTAGGTTTGATATATACTTTTGGAAAGTGTATAATCAACACCTAGGTATGATATTTTCTTTTGTAAAGGATATGATCGATACCAACTCCCAATGATCGAATGAGAAATATAATGATAAAACCCTGAAGGAGACAGTCTAAAAGAGATCTAAAACTTCGAAGTTATTCTGGGTCTTCCAATATGTAGGATGTACATGTATTAGGCATAAATGAGGGTGATGTGATCAAGATTGTATAACCATGATGCTTCCATTCAGAGGGAGTGATGAAATAGGTGTGGATTTTAGTGACTCCTCTCACAAAGAAGTGATCTAATCTTAGTCCAAATATTGGACATTGATCTGAATGTGATTAAGATACAATGAGAAGAGATCTACGGCTTTGATTTAATCAAACATCTTTTAGAGGTTTGCAAGATCTAGATTTGAGTTTTGATCTCAACATCCTAGTCACTATACCTGGAACAATACAATCGTCATGTCCTTATCTCCAAGTATCCGCGGAGAAAGCGCATTATCCTTGAAAGAGTTCATGGATAATTTCATTACTGATATGTGTATTCGAGCATTGAGAAAATTGATAATTAAATATGATTTTATTATTATGAATATTATGAATTTGATTCGTATTATAAGCAGAGTTATGTAAGATAAATAAATGTGATTTAATTTTCAAAGATGTGAATAATGTGAATGCGATTCATGTTATTTGGATACATGAGAAAAGAGATCCAAGATGATTAAATGTGATTTAATTACCATGGATGTTAATAATATTGATAGCACTATCCATTAATCAATTAATATATTAGAGAGATCATATTGTGATTTATATTTTTGATTAATTATTGATGTTAATTGGGTTCACATTGGATAATTAATTGAAAATATAATTTACATTTTGTATTGGGATGTAAATGTGATTCACATTTTTCCAATGACATGATTGCAAATTTCACAAGATAATTGTGATTTATTTTATGAAATAATTTACAACAATTATTTTTGTAAATATTGGAGATATCATGAGATAATAACATCTCATGAGATATCGAAGAGATAGACCTAGTCCCCCCTTTTAAGGGGATGAGGTTTATCTCCTTATTATCTCCAAGGATGATTAATTGATTTCATTGGAAAATAAATATATTGAATTATCGATATATATATATATATTAATTTAAATTAAATTAATTATTGTTGTGTTTTCACAATAAGATCATGATCATTGAAAGAAACACAAATCAATCTCATCCATTGATTGTGTCTTGTCCATGGATTGAGATGCATGGATCCCAAAACCCTATATAAGAGGAGGCACCCCTTGCTCTTCGAGAGATATACAATTAAAATATCGACAAATGCTCTCTTTCTCATTCTCTACACGTCCTCTCTCTCTCTCTCTCATTGAGGCTATCCACCATAGAGCCATTGAGAGAGTTGTCATCAGCGCAACACCATTGTTATGCTGTTGTACTACTTGCTTACGAATCTCCATCTCCTTGGGTGTGCCTCATTCGTGAAGAAGACGTCGGATCTCATGAGACGAGATTAGTAGATTTGTCACTTGGAAAATCAACATGGATTGCGAGGAGCACGCGTTTCATCAACACACTCGCAATCATCCCCTCCGTTGGATCAGACTTGAGACACGAGGTCTCTTTGTTTAGAGACTCGATCGTAACCACACTTCAGGAAGTAACCCTAGTACCTATTTGTGGTTTAGATGAAACGATCCAAGAAGTGTTCTTGGATCATATGGTTTCATCTCTTTTTTTCATTTTTTTAATTTCGATGCCAGGAGCAAATACTACGACTAGTCGCTCCCGATCACATTCGATGCGATACTCATGCTTCCATGATGCCCATAAGGATTGTCCCATATCCTTCATATTCTAGGTCTTCCACCATGTATGATGTACATGTATTAGTAATACCTAAGGGTGTTGTCATCAACTAATGATTGTATAACCATGATGCCTCCATTCTGAGGGAGTGATGAAACATGTTTGAATTTTAGTGACTCTGCTCAGTAGAGAAGTAATCCAATAATGGTCCAAATTTTTTACATTCATTTGAATGTGATTCAGATGCACTGAAAAGATTAGATTTACGACTTTTATTTAATCAAATATTCGTGGGAGGTCCCTGAAATCTGGATTTGACAATTGATCTCAATATCTATATCACTATGCGTAGAACGTACGATTGCCATGTCCTTATCTGCAAGTATCTGTAGAGAAATAATTATTCTAAAAAGAGTTCAAGGATATTCATTGTTGATAACCTATTTGAGCATTGAGGAAAATTGATAGCTAAATGTGATTTAATAATCTTGGATAATATGAATTTGATTCATATTATTTGTCTACAGAAGGAGAGTTATCTATGATAATTAAAATTGATTTAATTATCAAAGATATGACTAATATGAATTTTATTCATGTTATTTGGGCACAAGAGAAAAAGTCATCTTGGATAATTAAATATGATTTAATTATCAAATATATGATAAGTGTAGATATATCTATTCATAGTAATCATTGATATTATAAGTATGATTTATAATATATTAGAGAGATATAATTGTACATACATTTACAATTTATATGTTGTTATGACATGGATTCACAATAAAAAATTAGTTTTAAATCTGATTTACATATTATGTTGGATATATGAATGTGATACATATTTTTAAATGGCTTCATAAATTTAATTTGGAAGTATTTTTGTGAATATAAATGCAATAATTGTCGTCGTATTTTACTATATATATATTTATATAATAAATACATATTAAGGAAGGAAAAGCCACCAAAGGTAGCCGTCTACCTTGACCATTCAAAAATGAATTAATTCGTATCTTGATAATTGGATATAATTAATTTATTTTAATTAAATTGGTTGTTGTAAATTTGTATCAACAAATCATGGTCATTGATTAATAACATCTTAATCTAAATCTTTGTATTTAGAGGGCACATGGATTGAGATCCATATACATCCAACTAGTATAAAAGGAAGGGTAGCCCTTGCCTTTTAAAACACAATGATAATTCCAAGAGGAATTAAACTCTGTCCATCTTTCTCTCTACACACACCCCCTCTCTCCTTCCTTAGAGTGGCCATCCACCATAAACCCTAGAGAGGATCGTTGTCGTCGCCACATCGTTGTGCCGCCACTTCGACCACTTGTGGATCTCTGTCTCCTTCAGTGCATCTTGCTCATGAAGAAGACATCAGATCTTGTGAGATGAGATCAGGAGATTTACCGCTTGGATCACCAACATGGATTGTAAGAAGCACACATTTCATCAATGCGCTCACAAGCATCTCCTCCATTGGATCGGACTTGAGAAAGGTGGTCTCTTCATTTAGAGACTCAATAGCAACCACACTTGAAGAGGTAAACCAAATACATATTTGTGATTTAGATGAAATGATTTGTGAAATTTTCTCATTTCATGAGGTTTCATCACTTTCAATTTTTGTAAATTCCGTAGCCTCGAGCTACTAGTGAGACTAGTCGCTCCCGATCAGATATGATGATATCACCACACTTTGTTAATGCTCTTAAGTATCTTCCCATATCCTTCGGTACCCAATGTATGGAAATTTATCTTCATAGTCTCTCAATCTATAGTTGCATTATCCGAGTCTAAGAATGGCTACCCAAAAATAATAATAGGCTAAGTGAACTCTCCTTGGTGCTCAATATTAATGACAATAAAGTATACTCTGAGCTGAGCACCATGGAAAGCAATGATGACAATAATAATCCCTCTATACCATTTATGGATTGATTAACCAAATTAAGGATCACTCTATATTTATTAAGTGGCCCGAGTTTGAGATTGTCAAACACAGAGGTTGGGAGGATGTTCATAGATGAGTCATCATTGATTCTATCATTGGTAAAGATGGTGTCTCTGAGACCCTAGGAAACTACTTTAATTTGCGGCTCTTGGTCTTCCTCCCCATCATCAAGAAGATGTCCATCGAAGCTAAGTGTCTCTTAGTTATGGTTCTCTTATTGCCTGACCACTTTGGCATTAATCTACTCTTCACAAATCTTTTGAGGCCAGGAAAGTGTCCTATGACCTTTATAAAGGGAAGCATAAGAATCACTTCCTTAACAATGGCTTCCCTAATGGTAGGATCCGATTTTTTTAAATCTTTTCATTTTCAATTTTTATGATATTGTATGGTTTTTCAATTTTTAGGTCTTCTTAGATTTTCATTTTTCGGTTCAATTTTATAGGTAAACTAGGAGTAAGACAATGGTTATACTTTAGATTGGAAGGCACATGGTTAGTCGAAAAAGTAGGTATAATGGACTCTAGTTGTACATAGTGTGTGTTTTTCGTAGTGTTCTCTAGGTTTTGTACATAAAATCCACTCATCTCGTTCTACACTTTCATACTCTACCTAGTAGTCAATGAATTCAATATGTCAATGACATTTCTCAACATGTCACCAAACGATTCATATCTCTCGATATTTCTAGAAATGTCATCCTCCAAAGTGTCATCATGACAAATAATTGTAGAATTCTACTCAATTGGAGGATAATATTGAGAACTTATGGTCTCATACTCAACATACTTAGACTTTAGCATCTGATGATGGGTTGAGTACAAACCATCCTTATGGTAGATATTGGTTGGAGACTCATATAATGGATTTAATATACATGGGACTTGTAGATCGAGATGATGAGTCCAATCCCCTGTTTGTGTAGGCTCTCTGAATGAGGGATATCAAGTCTGGTTAATATATGCTGGATCACTAAGGCCAATGAAGTCTAAAAATTCATAAGGTGCATGCCTCTCCATTGAGTTTCTTCTTTTGATCATGTTATATTATAAGTTTATGTCAATCTATGTATGTGCAATTTGTTGACTTGTCCCATTATTCATACAAGAAGGAAATGGAGCTTGTGGGGGTAAGTAACTCTACTAGTCATTTATCTCAACAGTTGCTTGCTCTTCGAATGATTCCTTGATTCCAGCAATTGCTAGAGAATATGGTGAGTCAACCAAGGATGGAAGCGGTTGCCAAGTGTAAGAATGTGGGGTAGTTGAGAAGTGCGAAGAAGTGGAGAAGTCATTCGAAGTTCCGATTTCATATTGAGGGTGGTATAGAGAGAAGAAAGGTGGATGAGGAGGACCCGTCTCAAAGAGAGGGTTCTTCTGGGATGAATAAGGAGAGTGACAAGTCGCTAAATACGATATTTAATTCGGTCACGTTGTAGTACGTGTACTTAGCGATTCATTCAGAACCGAGAAAAGAAACTCCGTGAAGAGTGTCTCGGCTTAATTTATATCCCGGGCAAGTCCGGGGTCGAACACAGGGAGGCAAAGGAACAACTTGGGTTAATTCAAAATTTAGATCTTGATTTCCAAATGCGGATTTTTTTTATATTTTTTTATGCAACAAGATGCACAATGCAAGTGAATTAAGATACTAAGAAAGCATACAACTTAGCCAAATTAAATTTAATGAGAAATTAATTCAATTTAGCCAAATTATATTTTTTCTAGAATCCTAATCTAGTGATGAATGCAAGACATATTTTTTTTGTATTTTTATGGGTTAAAATGCAACAATGAAAAATATACACTTTTTATGGGTTTTTTCGCAATTTATCACACAAACAGTAAGCAAAAATCATGAAAAACTCACCGGAACATAAACATGATGCAAGGAAGCTACAGTAATAATTTTGGATTTTTTTGAAAAAATATGATTTTTTATGGATTTTTAGTGAAATCAGAGCGACAGTGAGTAAATAACTTCTAATAAATCCATATTATCAAATTAATCAGAGTGCAAATTATCTCAAGTAGGTATTTTTATGTGTCATATAGGAGACTTGAAAGTTCGCGAAAAGGATATATGTGGATTTAATTAAAAATCAAATAATAAATTCACTCTACAATTTATTTTAGGCACAAGACAATTCCACTTTGGATGAAATTTGGACAATATCACAACCACATATCAAGACATCATATGTAATTTTTGTGGAATTGTTGGAGCAACCGTGAGTTAGATATGATTTTAAGAGCACTGATTGGGTAAAATATGTAGAATTTCAGTTTGACAATTTTATTAATTCACAATAACTCACAAAAATATAAAGAAATATTCAGATGGTAGATAATTAGTTGCTCAACATAATGACATTTTTTACTGAATAAAAAGATGCATAAACGAGGTCGAAATTATAGTGCGAACACAGGGGTGTCTTTACAAAGTAGAAAATAAAATTGATAATATAAAACATGCACAAGGACTGAACTGTAATTATAGAAACATGAAATATAAAATACGAAATTTTTACATGAAATAAAAAATGGGAAAAAAACCTTTCTTCTTCCTTTGTTCCTTCGACTGCACGATGGGAGATGAACCCAATGTTGGTGATGGCGGTGGCGGCCCGACCGCGCGCGACCGCGAGGTCGGAGACGGCGGAGGCGCACACAACAACGGTGGGAGGCGGACGGCACGCTGGCGGAGAGGACGGGGGGTGGGGCGGCGACGTAGTGATGGCCGGAGGCATGGACGGGGTCCTGGAGATGGCCGGCGGAGGGGAGAAGCGGCAACAGCTCGAGGGCGGCTGCGCGGCTCCCCTGTGCTGCGGAGGAGATGGCCATGCGGCGGTGGGTGGCGGGGAGGAGCCGCGCGGCGGCTACGGGGGCGCTGGTCGGCCTCGTACGACGGTGATGGCTGTGGGGAGGTGGGGCGGCGTTCTTGGAGCTGCTGCTCCACCTTCGTTTTTTTGTTTTTTTTATTTTTTTTGTTTTTTTGTTTTGCTGCTGTAATGTTTTTTTGTTTTAATTTTTGTTTTATTTTTTAAAATTTTTTAAACAGGAAATATGTACACAAAAAGGAGGGTTACAATGGATAGATGGATTTGGAGATGCCAAAGATGATGGTGGTGATGAGGATATAAACAAATGTGGGTATATGGATGGTAATATGATGGACAAAAAAATTGCAAAGATAACAAGATAATAAAATGAGAAGAAAAATTACCTACGGTGGAAACGGTCGTTTATGACGTGCTCACGAGAGCACGGTCTTCGCTCAAATCGCCGGCGAGCGATGAGCTCGAGCAAGGCACGTATGCGGCTGCGATGTTGGCCAAAAAGAAAATGGATCCCACCGGAGCGAGGGCTGTCGTCACTCGACCGCGGTTGCGTCGCTGTCACCGATTCAACTCTGGGAACTAGGCTCTCCTCACATAAAGATGGATCAAAAACAAAAATGAGGAGAATGAGATGTATATAAAGAGGGAAAAATGGAAGTTAGAATTAAGAAGGAGTGTGATGGAGGTTAATAAAATGGCGGAGTTGAATTAGAAGTTAGAGAAAATGGTGGAGTAATGGAGTTGAATTGATGGTTATTGTAGAGATTGTAAAATAAATAAATAATATAAAATAAAGTAGGCTACTTTAATTACAATAGAATAAAAGATAAGAAAATAAATAGTGGAGAATTTACAAAAGAAGACAAACAACATGTACATTTTTTTTACTTTTCTAATATGTAATTTTTTTGTCTTTTTAATAAGAGATATTCACAACGAAAAAATACAATAAAATACTACAATTAAAATACAACATAAGTATGATTTTTTTTTTGTATTTTTAGTAATTAAGAAAGGTAAAATAAAAAATGAAGAAAGAATGAATATACAATGTACATCTAGGTCCCAAAACCCAACTTTTGCAAATGAGCTCCGATTTTAATGAAATCACTTCCGTTGGATAGATAATTTTCTAACTTGAACGTTAAAAGTGAGTTTGGTGAATTTGGAGTTCATACGTAGAGGGAATTTGGCTTGGAAGTTGGTCTTTATGGCTTTTTCCCTTTAGGATCCAGAAGCATTTATTTGAGGTAAAATTTATTTTTATTTTTATATACATGGTTATGAACAAGTTGGAGAAAGAATTAGCCAAAAAGGAGTTGAAATGAAATTATTAAAAATACATGAAGTTTTGGGCTATTTACATGTATGAAACTCCTTTATTTTTGCGGCTTTTTATGTGTAATTTATTTAGTACAATCTAATATACATTAATTAGTGTGTTTTATTTATAAGAGGTATTTTGTTAATTTAATTATTTTATGTACATTTATTTGAGACTTTACTCAAGGATTTGCTAAGAGCAAGATATTAAGATGATGAATCGTGGATTCATCACCCCCTATACTTAAACTTTGCTAGTCCTCGAGCAAATAAAGAATGAATAAGTTGGATTAACCCCTGACTGTGCACGTGAATGCAAGACTTGATCCGTTCAAGAACTCTCGGTTTTAGAGATCCTAAAATTATAAGCTGAACTAAGCTCTGGTCAAAAGGTACCCAATTTCCCTAATCATCAGACTCTCTTTGTATACATATATAGTAAAGATATGACTTAAGTTTTGACCGCAATTACAAGAGTAGAGTCACAACGCCACCCAAGGTTCCAGTCCAAGAGACTCTCGTAAGGACCTAATCCTCAACACTAGGGAATAAACCATTTCTTGCATCCAATCCACCGTCTCTTTAGTTGTCAGACTTGAAAGTGTAGATGGAAGGCCAGTTGATGGAGGGCATAGGATTGTGTGATTTCTTCTCTCCCTCTCATTGGAACAAGGATTCTCTCGAGTGCCTTATTACTCAACGCATATTTTTGGTGTTGATCAATGCGTCCGTCAAGAGAAGTTGGAGTCATCTGCACTTGTTTTCCTGGGAGTACACTGGGGTGTGCCTTTTTTGAGTACCTATCGTACCTTCTACACCAAAACTTGTAGCATTTACGATGCAGAGCCCTTTTTTGGTGCAAGCCCGACTCCTGGTCCTAATAGCGGTGGTCCAAGTGGACACTTTGGAATGTTTGGGAGCGCTCACCTTTGGTGGAAGCTCTTTGATATTTGGCTTTGTGGATTGACAGCTTTTCTTTGACATTTCATTGCTTTGTAGTATTTTTTGGCTAGCTCTACTGCTTTTACCAAGAGTTGGCGCACACTGATCAACATTTTTTTATTTTATCACACCCTAGCATACAGGTAAATATCAAAAGATAGTACAAGAATCATGTTCTCATACTGGCTAAAGATGCTGACACTCAGGTTTCATGAAGCCTTCATTGATTTTATCCCATCCTCGAGCATCATTAAATCAAGTCCAAGCTCAAATCCCCCATCCCAGCTCCTCTAGTGAAATTTCAACTCATCTCATCATAACTGCAGCCGTGTATGTGAGGTGCTGATCATATTCTTAAGGTAGAGACTAAGCATGCAATATAGCACACAAATCTTTCAAACTAGGGAAATGTGAATAATTAAGTCCAAGACCCTAATGACTAAGGCTGGTTAATTCAAAATCTCAAGAGCTCATAAACCAAGTGTTCTTGAACATCACTAGTCTTGTGTGAAAGTGAATGTGTCAGGGGTTAAACCAAATTATTAGTTAGTTTTTTTATGATGAATTTTTTTAAGTTTTAGAAAAGTTTTTTTTTTCAAAAAGTTTCTTTTACAAACAAAAGCAAAGAAGAGAATTTTTTGTTGAAAAAGTTTTGCTTTCTTTTTTTTGAAAAATAAAGCAAAAGAAGAAAGTTTTTTTTGAAAAAGATAAGTAAATTAGAAAGGACTTCTTTTTTTTTGAAAAAGATTTTTTAAGCAAATAAAGGAAAGAGAACAAAAAACACGCATTTTTTTAAAGTTTTTTTAAGAGTTTTTTTTGAAAAAGTTTTTTTACTTTTTTTAAAAAGTTTTTTTAAAAGTTTTTTTAAATTTTTATTTTACCCACCCCGTAATTATTGTATTATATATACAAAAATACGTGAAAGTACGAGCTATGGGTAAAGTATATATGTAATATATGCACGCCCCCTATACTTAGCATGTGCTATGTCTTCATGGCACAAGAAGCGAGAAAAAGACATAGCTCGTGCTAAGCGTAGGATGATTAAAATAATAAAAAGTATAGAAGTCGATCCACCCCCCTATACTTAGGCTCTGGTCAGCCTAAGTTTAGAAGAAGAGCAAAAATGGGGCGGACGAGGTCAAGAGGAGAAATGGATGAGTATATACACATGGATGGCATCGGCTCCCCCTATACTTAGGCTCTTGGTAAGCCCAAGTATAGGACAAGAGTAAGTGTAAGAACCGATGTGATCTGGAGAATATACAAAGAAGGGAGAATGTACAAGAGGAATGAATCTTCTAAGATGTTGAATCTTGATGCTGCGTCTTCATGATGAGTAATGTGATGTATCTGCTCTATGCTCGCTCTGCATGAAGTTGATGACCTCAACTTGGACTAACTGCTCTTTTGAATCAACAAAATGCTTCAACAGTTGTCCATTTACCACATGAGACTGTGCACCATCTGTTAGATCAACTATCTCTACACTTCCGTTCTCGTGCACTTTCTTAACAACGAAGGGACCCGTCCATTTAGATTTGAGCTTCCCATGGAACATCTTCAACCTGGCATTGAACAACCATACCATTTGTCCAGGGACAAAATCTTTGCACCTAATGTGCTGATCATGCCATCTCTTTACTTTGTCCTTATAAATCAAACTGTTGTCATATGCCCTGTTTCGGAGTTCCACGAGCTCGTTCAAGTTCAAGTCTCGACAAAGCTTCCCTAGGTGACAACTCTAGTTAATCTTCTTAATTGCCCATTTGGATTTATGAATCAATTCTGCGGGCAAATGGCATGGCTTGCCATAGATCATTCTAAATGGTGAAGTACCCAATGGTGTCTTGTAGGCTGTCCTATAGGCCCACAAAACTTGGTCCAAGAGCTGAGACCAGTTCTTCCTATCGGGACGAACCAATTTCTGCAAAATACTCTTCACCTCTCTATTCGAAATCTTTGCCATGCCGTTGGATTGTGGGTGGTAAGGACTAGTAACTCTATGCTCAAATCCATAATCCTTAGCTAAAGATCTCATATCTCGGTTCACAAAATGGCTACCCCCATCAGATATCAAAACTTTTGGCACCCTGAACCTAGCAATAATATGGTCTCTCACAAACTTACAGACAGTCTTGCTATCTGCGGTTCAGGTTGGGATAGCCTCCACCCACCTAGATAAATAGTCAATCTCCAACAATATGTACTCATGTCCTTGGCTGTTGGGAAAGGGACCCATAAAATCTATGCCCCATCCATAAAAAACATCACAAATAATCATCGGTTGCATGGGCGTCTCATCTCTCTGTCCAACTGTCCCTCCCATCCTTTGACAGATAGGGCACGACTGTATAAAATCAATAGCATCTCTAAACAAGGTCGGCCAATACAATCCACAATGAAGTACTTTGTGAGCGGTTCTCTTTCCCGAATGGTGTCCTCCAGCCTCAAGTGAATGACAATATGTGAGGACACTCTGGTATTCCTCCTGAGGAATACACCTTCTCCAAACACAATCCGGTCCTTCGAGGAAAAGGAAAGGATCGTCCCAGTGGTATCTCCTCGAATCTGACTTCAGTCGATCAATGCTGCTCCTAGTCCAACCATGGGGAACCTGCTTGGAGACAAGATAGTTCACCATGTTGGCATACCACGGGAGTGAGTATAACACAAATTGACTCATCTGGGAAGGTCTCTCTAATCCTCTCATAATCAGGAGAATCCTTATGTTCAATCCGAGAAAGGTGATCAGCCACAACATTCTTCACTCCAAGTTTATCTTTTATCTCCAAATCAAATTCCTGGAGGAGTAAAATCCACCTATGAAGACGCGCCTTCGCGTCCTTCTTTTCCATTAAATATCGAATGGTTGTGTGATCAGTATATATTGTCACCTTAGAGCCCAAAATATATGATCTGAACTTCTCGAGGGCCCATACTACCGCGAGCATTTCCTTTTCAGTCACTGTATAATTTTTCTGTGTAGGATCTAAAACTTTGCTCGCATAATGAGTCGCAAACGGAATCCCCTCTCGCCGTTGTCCTAACACAACTCCTATATCAAAATCTGAAGCATCAGTCATTATCTCAAAGGGGAGAGACCAGTCAGGAGCTTGTAGGATAGGCGAGGCACAAATCTTCCTTTTCAAGAGCTCAAAGGCCTCCAGACACCTATGATCTACAATGAACTTTGTGTCTTTCCCTAAGAGCTCAGTCAGTGGGCAGGCGATTTTTGAAAAATCCTGAATGAATCTTCTATAGAATCCAACATGCCCTAAGAATGACCGCACTGACTTCACGTTGGTAGGTGGATCGAGTTTCTTGATCACCTCCACCTTGGCAGGGTCAACCTCCATTCCCCTTTTGGAGATGACATGCCCTAAGACGATACCCTCCGTCACCATAAAGTGGCTCTTCTCCCAGGAGAGTACCAGATTCACCTCTCTACACCTCGTGAGGACTCGATCTAAGTGCGCTAATCATGTATCAAAAGAATCACCATGGACCGAGAAGTCATCCATGAATACTTCCAGGAAATCTCCCACCATCTAGGCAAATATGGCTATCATGCACCGCTGAAATGTGCCCGGGGCATTGCAAAGCCCGAATGGCATGCGCCTGAAAGCATAAGTACCGAATGGACATGTGAATGTGGTCTTTTCCTGGTCCTCAGGGGCTATGGCCACCTGGTTGTAGCCTGAGTACCCATCAAGAAAAGAGAAGAACTCTTTCCCTACGAGTCTCTCCAAGATCTGATCAATAAAAGGCAAGGGAAAGTGATCTTTCTTGGTTGCGGCATTCAAGTGCCTGTAGTCAACACAGACACGCCACGACGTAGGTACTCGTGTCGCGATCTCTACCCCTTCCTCGTTGGTGACCATCTAAATTCCCGACTTCTTCGGGACAACATGAAGCGGGGCCACCCACTTAGAGTCAGACATAGGGTATATAAACCCTGCTTTGCACAATTTCTCAATCTCTTTCTTCACCACTTCCCGTAGATTGGGGTTAAGTCTCCTTTAGAACTCACGGGAAGATCTCACATTATCCTCAGTAAAAATGTAGTGCGAGCAGAGAGCGGGATTGATGCCCACGAGGTCCGACACTGTCCAGCCTATTGCTTTACAGTTCCTATCTAAAACTTCTAACAACCTAGACTCCTGTTCTAAAGTCAAGTCTGAGCTAATGATGACAGGATATCTCTCTTTGGGTCCCGCAAGAAAGGCATACTTGAGTGTAGGAGGTAGTGATTTCAGTTCAGGTAATGTGGTATCATCAAGCAAATCTGGCTGAACTGAATCTGAATCTGGTTCCGTGCTGCATGAAGGCGGGCTAAGCTGAGTAGTACTCGCCACCAAATCAGAAGTATCGGGAGTCGGATCGTCAAAAATATCCAAACAATCGGCAAAAGCCACGCCCGACTCATCATCTATGTCCTATGATTGTTCCGAAGTGGATGGAACTGACAGATCCGGATGGATCTCTATGTCATCATGAGAATAGGTTGATGCATCTCCCACAAGATCAGACAACACTTGGCAAACTGCATCATCCACTATGCCCTTTCCAGATGAAAGGGACTCGCTCTGTCCTGAAGGAATCTGTCCCCAAATACCAACTGTGCTAATCATACTGCAATCTGCCTCTGAAGATGAGTACTCTGTGCTACTCTCTGAATCAGGTCGCTGACACTTGGTTTGCTTCATCTCAAGGTTCACCTCTCCACCTGGAGAATGGAACTTCATCATTCCCGTACCATAATCAAAAGCTGCGCCTGCGATCCTAAGGAAGAGTCGTCCGAGAATGATCTGAGATTCTCTCCAATGATTGGGGGTCTCCATGTCCAAGACTGTGAAGTCAACCTGATAGTTCTGCTCCTCAATCGAGATAACTACGTTCTTCACTTCTCCCTTAGGTCTCTTTACTGAACGATATGCAAATTGGAGTAAAGCTCTGGATTTGCGAAGTGGTCTCAACTCCAATTTCTGATATAATGCTAAGGGAAGTAAGTTAATCGAAGAACCGTTATTTAAGAGTGTGCGTGCAAACACAATGTCATCAATACGCCTCTCCACATAGTGAGCACCCATGTCTCTCTTTTTCCTTGGCAAAGTTTGATTCTTGAGACAATAGGTTGTGGCTACCGATAAGACATGTGTCTTTATATTTCGGTTATCTTTCTTCCTGCTAACTCTTGTAGGTCTGCATCTCACCTTAAGGTATTTTTGGAAGGCAGGATGGTTAGCCACATATTCATCAAATGGCACCTTAACTGTGATATTTTCTTTACAAAATCGTGTCATATCGGGGTCATCTTTCTAAATCTTTATGATGTGCTTTCCCGCCGTAAGAGTACGGGGGAAAGGGATGGAAGATAGAGAAACAGAAGAGGAAGAGTCTGAATCATGAACTGAAAGATCATTCTTGGCATTAACGGAAACAATGTTCTTCATACATGAATCTTTTTGATGCAACATGGGATCGAAATCAAAACTATCTACTACAGGTTGTGGAATAGAAGCTGGAGTGGTATCTGCCACAACCGGAGATGCAAGGTCCTCCGTAGAATCAGAATAATATCCATGCTGACGATGCTGCATTCGTGCTCTCCTCCTCCTCTCAGCTCCCTGAGTAGGTATCCTCGAATGGTGCTAATGGGGCTCTGAAAGATGATGCCTCTCCTCCTCGTCCTCTGAAGACTCCTCAGGTAGAGATCCAGAGTTGCCCTTCCTCGTATCCCTCGGCCGATCAGATACGATCACGGTCCTTCCGCTCCTGAGTGACATGTGGTTAGCCGCGTCACACGAAAGAATCTCATGTTCATATCTAGGAGATGCTGAATAGTATACCTGACTAAATTGTCGTTGAGAACTAGATCGGTTGAGGTTATTGGGGTTAGCCTGAACTTGGGCTGGGATAGATGCAGAGGGTGCAATCTGCTCGTCTCGCCATCTGGACATGCGGTTGACAACCACCCGTAAGTCATGAATCTCGTTCCTGTAGGAACGTAGCTCGTCGAGTATCTGTTGCTAAATATCCATGGGACCAGACGAAGAAGGAAGTGGATAAGACGGGCAAGAAGAACGGGAAGACTGGCCCTGCTGGCCAGAGTACTGCCTCTGCTGCTGCTGCTGTTGGGGTTGCGGGCCCTGCTGGCCCGTCTGGTAATGGCTCTGTCGGCCATACTGCTGGTACTGCTGCTGCTACTGGGGTGGCTGAAATCCAGGGGTCTGCTGTGAAGGAGGTGGTGCAGAGGTGAATGCGGTGTTATGAAAGGTCAGGGGACGCTGGTAGGTCTGTCGGTCTCCCGAACTTCCCTGCCTGGCAGGGTCCTGAGTATACCATACTCCATTCACCTCCCAAACCGGTGGAGGCTCCTCCTAGACTGTCTCTGCTAATGGAGGTGGCTGCTGAAAAGAGTGGGTGTAGGATTGGTCCTGCTCCCACGGCTGGGGTTGCCCTAACACCAACTGCTCCTGAACATGGTGAACTCGGTATACGGGAGCAGATGGTGCAGTCACAGCAGGTATCTTTATCTTAGATACCTTCTCAGTCAACTCCTCCATCTATTTTGGAAGTTTGGAGACGCTCCGGTCTAACTCATCAATCCTCCTGTCGATCCTTTCGACTACAGTAAGCTTGTCAACAAGGAGTCCCATGCTAGGGATCACATCCTGAGAGAGATCGACTACATCTGGTTTTCTCCCTCCAGATGAGAGTGAACTAGGGAATGGTGTATAGGCCCTGCTGGCCATCTGTAAGCGACTAGTTTCAGCCATCTGCTTGAATACCCTCCAGACGGTATTCGCTCCTCGTGATGTATAGCTGCCTCCACAGGCAGCGCAGTAAACCCTGCATCTCAAGGTTGAGACCAGTGAAAAATGATTGGACCAGGATGTTATCATCTAAATTGTGACAGGGACACTTCTGCAGGATGTCCTTGAATCTTTCCCAAGCATCACAAAAGGCTTCATGGGGTAATTGGGAAAAACTTGTAATGCGCATCCTTATCATGTTAGTTCTACTCAACGGGTAGAACTTCTTTAGGAATAGGTCCTTGAACTGGGCATAAGTGGTGACAATGATTCCAAGATTCTTCACCCAGTAATCGGCTTTTCCACCCATGGCAAATGGAAGGGCTTTGAGCCTAATATAATCCTAGCTAACATTATTATGTTTGAGGTTTGCACAGATGAGCTCAAAGTCTCTTAGGAATGCATATGGCTCCTCAGAAGCATTCCCATCAAAATATGGCAGCAGGTTCAGAAAATGGGGCTTCATATCAAAATCAACATTAGGTTCGGCCAGACTCAAGTAGTTGTGAATCTGATATTGTCCGAGGTTATATGCCGCAACCATTGGTGGTTCAACCCCAACATTCAATTGTCCTAACTGAGCTCTCAGTAATGCATGTTGCTGCTCAGATGCAGCTAATCTGGCAAGTATCATTCTCATTGGGTCTTCCTAGTTCTCTTCTTCATCTTCTTTCTTCTTTGGAGGCATTTTTCTTGTGTCTTCTATATGCCTTGAATCAGCAATGTGTTATGGATTAGAAGAGGATTTTTGAATCATGATATTCTCATCGAGGCGAAGGTCTTCCTCGGTGAGGTGGGAAGAGAGAAAGGGAATGGTTTGAGAGTAACCATCCCGAGAGTGGGCGATCCTGGGCTCAAGAGGGTCATGAGTCCAGGTTGGTCCATGTTGCGCAAGGACCTATGAAGACATACTTCTTGAAGGGTTCAACGGGAAATTCGCAAAGTCCGAATAAATATCCCCCCAATCAGTCATCTTCGATGTCAAAAGAATCGATTAGAACACGATATGCAATGAGTCGCTAGTTCTACGGTGCACGTAAATGTGCGGAGTAAAATCACACAATACAAACACAATCCAAATCCTCAGTTTCACCAACTCAACACGTGAAGGCCGTAATAGTTCGACCAAATTATCTTGTCAATTTTAGTTGGTGAGAAATACAATCTTGGAAAGATTAACGAGCTGTTAGGTGTCCGTATTTTCCTACAGACTGACCCGATTATTACGACTAGTTTGGCCTACATTTCAGCCAATATAGGAGTAAGTACAAGCCGAAGCCCGTTCCTTGAGGACTAAAGCGCCCTCTAAACATCCCACTCTGCTAAGGAAGTCCAGACCGTATAAATACGGCTACCCGTATTCCTCACTGAAAAGTAGCTAATCGCCTGAAAATAAAGAACCAGTAGTAAGTAAGAAATCCAGACTTGGCTCTATCCTAGGGCCGTCTCTCTCTCACTTGCAAGTAAAACAAACAATGAGGGCTTTATGCACCCGAGAACAGGGGTTCTTTTCATTCCAATTATTTAATCGACCTGCTCAATTCAATCCCAATTTTAGAGTTAGGTTATCACTTAAAATTTATGTGAACACACAAGCACGTCTACCGTTCAGTCCCAATTTCCTTTTGACGTTAAGTTGTAAAACAAGAAGGGAATCGGAAATCAGAATGCAAACGAGAAACTATGATGCATGCTCAGAAGAAGGTATACTTACAGTGAATCCCAGCACTCTCCATGCGTTATGCAGAACATAATTTGTAAATATTACACTAAATGCGTGCAGATCGAGAAAACCACACCTAAACAATATACTATTAGCGGGGAAGAATTGATTTGATTTTGAGCTAAGTAGTACGTGTCTATGTGCGTCTCATTATGAATCTTATAAGATATGTGAAACTTCTAAGATAAGTGTGGCCTAAATTACGATGGGAACAAACAAGTTTGACGCTAAACTAGCGTGTGCCTAATCCTTAAATTCTCCACTCAAGTCGAGCCCCATCCTCACCGGAGAGTGAAATAGGTCTCGACACACCACAAATAAAGTCCAAGTCTTTTTTACACATGCGAGCTCTCAAACAAGAGCTGCTATAAAGGAGCAAGCTAAATAATTACAACAATTTACAAAAATTCTCTCGAAGATAAATTAGTTCTCCTTGATCTTCAACAGTCGGTACGCATCGCGTCCGTCGACCTCCGATGCACTCCAAGTCCACCGGGCCCTCGCAAGGAGAATGAGATTTATATTAGAGAGATAAATAACAAAATATATACAAAAAATATGTAGAGAAGAATGACAGAAAATGGATTAATTACAAAGTGGCTTGGTGGTCAGACTACCAAATTTTTAAATTAATCCCTAAGCCGTTTGCCTCTCCGGCAACGACGCCATATGACGAGTCGCTAAATACGATATTTAATTCTGTCACGTTGTAGTACGTGTACTTAGCGATTCATTCAGAACCGAGAAAAGAATCTCTGTGAAGAGTGTCTCGGCTTAATTTATATCCCGGGCAAGTCCGGGATCGAACACAGGGAGGCAAAGGAACAACTTGGATTAATTCAAAAATTTAGATCTTGATTATTAAATGCGGATTTTTTTTATATTTTTTATGCAACAAGATGCACAATGCAAGTGAATTAAGATACTAAGAAAGAATACAACTTAGCCAAATTGAATTTAACGAGAAATTAATTCAATTTAGCCAAATTATGTTTTTTCTAAATTCCTAATTCAGTGATGAATGCAAGAGATATTTTTTTGTATTTTTATGGGTTAAAATGCAACAATGAAAAATAAACACTTTTTATGGGTATTTTCGCAATTTATCACACAAACACTAAGCAAAAATCATGAAAAACGTACTGGAACATAAACATGATGCAAGGAAGCTAAAGTAATAATTTTGGAATTTTTTGACAAAATATGAATTTTTTATGGATTTTTTAGTGAAATCAGAGCGACAGTGAGTAAATAACTTCTAATAAATCCACATTATCATATTAATCAGAGTGTAAATTATCTCAAGTAGGTATTTTTATGTATCATACAGGAGACTTGAAATTTCGGGAAAAAGATATATGTGGATTTAATTAAAAATCAAATACTAAATTCACTCTACAATTTATTTTAGGCACAGGACAATTCCACTTTGGATGAAATTTGGGTAGTATCTCAATCACATATCAAGGCATCATATCTATTTTTTGTGGAATTGTTGGAGAAACCGTGAGTTAGATATGATTTAAGGAGCACTGATTGTGTAAAATATGTAGAATTTCAGTTTGACAATTTTAATTAATTCACAATAACTCACAAAAAGACAAAGAAATATTCAGATGGTAGATAATTAGTTGCTCAACATAATGGCATTTTTTACTGAAAAAAGATGCATAAACGAGGTCGAAATTAAAGTGCGAACACAGGGGTGTCTTTGCAAAGTAGAAAATGAAATTGATAATATAAAACATGCACAAGGACTGAATTGTAATTACAGAAACATGAAATATAAGATACGTAATTTTTACTTGAAATAAAAAAATGGGAAAAAACCTTTCTTCTTCCTTTGTTCCTTCGGCTGCACGATGGGAGATGAACCCAAGGTTGGTGATGGCGGTGGCGGCCTGACCGCGCGCGGCCGTGAGGTCGAAGACGGCGGAGGCACGTGTAGCGGCTGTGGGAGGCGGATGGCACACTGGCGGATAGGACGGGGGGGTGGGGCGACGGTGTAGTGATGGCCGGAGGCGTGAACGGGGGGCCTGGAGATGGCCGACGGAGGGGAGGAGCGGTGACAGCTCGAGGGCAGCTGCGCGGCTCCCCTGTGCTGCAAAGGAGATGGCTTTGCGTTGGCGGGCGGCGGGAAGGAGCCGCACGACGGCTACGGGAGCGCCGGCTGGCCTCGTACGGCGGTGATGGCTGTGGGGAGGTGGGGCGGCGGCCTTGGAGCTGCTGCTCCACCTTCGTTTTTTTTGTTTTTTTGGTTTTGCTGCTGTAATGTTTTTTTTGTTTGAATTTGTTTTTATTTTTTTTAATTTTCTTTAAACAGGAAATATGTACACAAAAAGGAGGGTGACAACGGATAGATGGATTTGGAGATGCCAAAGATGATGGTGGTGATGAGGATATAAACAAATGTGGGTATATGGATGGTAATGTGATGGACTAAAAAAATTGCAAAGATAACAAGATAATAAAATGAGAAGAAAAATTACCTACGGTGGAAACGGTCACCTATGATGTGCTCACGAGAGCACGGTGTTCGCTCAAATCGCTGGCGAGCGATGAGCTCGAGCAACACACGTATGCGGCTGCGATGTTGGCCAAAAAGCCAACGGATCCCACCGGAGAGAGGGCTGTCGTCGCTCGACCACGGTTGCGTCGCTGTCACCGATTCAACTTTGGGAACTAGGCTCTCGTCACATAAAAATGGATCAAAAACAAAAATGAGGAGAATGAGATGTATATAAAGAGGGAAAAATGGAACTTAGAATTAAGACGGAGTGGGATAGAGGTTAATAAAATAGTGGAGTTGAATTAGAAGTTAGAAAAAATGGTGGAGTAATGGAGTTGAATTGGTGGTTATTGCAGAGAATGTAAAATAAATAAATAATATAAAATAAAGTAAGCTACTTTAATTACAATAGAATAAAGGAGTAGAAAATAATTAGTGGAGAATTTACAAAAGAAGACAAACAACATGTACATTTTTTTTACTTATCTAATATGTAATTTTTTTGTCTTTTTAATAAGAGATATTCACAACGAAAAAATACAATAAAATACTACAATTAAAATACAACATAAGTATGATTTTTTGTATTTTTAGTAATTAAGAAAGGTAAAATAAAAAATGAAGAAAGAATGAATATACAATGTACATCTAGGTCCCAAAACCCAACTTTTGCAAATGAGCTCCGATTTTAATGAAATCACTTCCGTTGGATAGATAAATTTCTAACTTGAACTTTAAAAGTGAGTTTGGTGAATTTGGAGTTCATACGGAGCGGGAATTTGGCTTGGAAGTTGGTCTTTACGGCTTTTTGCCTTTGGGATCCAGAAGCATTTATTTGAGGTAAACTTTATTTTGTATTTTTGTATACATGGTTATGAACAAGTTGGAGAAAGAATTAGCCAAAAAGGAGTTGAAATGAAATTATTAAAAATACATGAAGTTTTGGGCAATTTACATGTATAAAACTCCTTTATTTTTGCGGCTTTTTATGTGTAATTTATTTTGTACAATCTAATATACATTAGTTAGTGTGTTTTATTTACAATAGGTATTTTGTTAATTTGATTATTTTATGTACATTTATTTGAGACTTTACTCAAGGATTTTGCTAAGAGCAAGATAATAAGATGATGAATCGTGGATTCATCAGAGAGGTTAGGAAGTCAGTGGTGGTCTGACTTCATAGTTGGAAGTGGATGGGGAGAAGAAAGGTGGTTGAGGAGGAAATGTCTCAAAGTGAGGGTTCATGGAGGAGTGAGATGATGATAATGGTTGGTATGGAAACCAATAAACCAGCATCTTTGAAAGAAATGAAAGCGATTGAAGCAAAAAATGTGCAATAGCACAGGAGGATAACCCATACGGACAAACAAAAAAAATAAATGCAAGATTAAACCCTTATTTCACCAACTTAACATTGTGATGGTCACGAAGGTTCGATCATTATTTTTTCTTTTTTAGTGAAGTGATAAAACAATCTTGTTATGCAGGTACACAAGGTGAACCGCTTGATGCCCAACATGTGCTTCAATTATATCTTAATCCAAGAGACAATCTGCTCAGGATGTTAGGTTATATCACACCCCTAACGATAATAGTGAGAAGATATACACCAAAATTTCTCACTAAGGTCGAAGGCAAGCACTTGCGGCTCTCAAGCCTTCAAGAGTTAAACCCGGAGACTTTGAGCGCAAGTCTAGGAATTTGGGCTCTAACCATAGTATGTACGTCCTCAACAACTTTGTCTGGAGGTATTATGGGTTGCTCTCCTAAAAATAAATGTTAATTTTAGTCAATTTGTTTGGTCCATTCTAATTTGCAATCATGATTTTAAGTCAGATTATCACTTGATAAATCCACCAAACATGACAAGCCTAACGATCCTTATCACTAACCGCTTATCCTAAGTTGTAAAACCAAGGGTAAGGGAGTCGATAAAAACCAATGCAATCGATAAAATTAATAATGCATGCCTAGTTTAGAAGACTTATAGTGATCCTTACACTTTCATGTGGGATGCAATACAATATTGAATTTATTTAAGCTAAATATATGCAAGTTACAGAGAACTGCACCTTGCAGGAACTTCTATTAGTTGGAAAGAAATTGAATTTAATTTGACTAAGTATATAATTCTATAGTGCATACTATTAAATGTGAAGTGTGGTCCAAGATTACATGAGCACAAGTAAATGATGATTGACCTATGTAATGCTCTAAGAACGAGTGCATGTCTAACCTATAATCCACTCAAGTCGATACCCACCCTCAACACTCGAGTGAAATAAGTCTTTACACAACACAAAAATAAATGTCCAAAGTCTGGGTACACACGTGAGATCCCAAAACGAGATCTAATATAATATTGCAATTATTACAAATTATTACAAAAACGCAAAAATGTAGAAATAAATCCTAAGGACTGTACACTATCTCATGACTCAACGCAATCATAGTTCAAATGTATCCTTTTTGTGGGCTTATTTACTGAAAAATTTGTCCTCCATTGCTCCAGAGTTGATCAGCAACCTAAGAAGCCACTCCACTTACATCGAGTCTCTCGCACAAAAAATAAGGTGGTGGTTAGAGAGATGAATCAAATAATAAATAAATAAATGCAAGAAAATGATGGAGTAATAATTAGAAGAAAGCATGGGCGTCAGACTAAACGTAGGATGGAAAACCTAATTTCTAAATTATATAAAAATTAACCAAATACATTCCTCCCCGACAATGGTACCATTTTGAAAACCTGAAAATGCCCTCGGCTATGTGAAATTAAAGTGATGTTCGTTGTACTCAAGAAAATTCAGATGAATTAAACCAATCACTTAATTAATATTTTTAATTTAATGCAAACGGTCAACTTTATTTCACTTGGGAAACCCTAGATCGAACTTAGGGTGGACATTGTCTCCTTAGATCAATATTAAGAGAATCTAGATGATAGGTTTTCGAGGAGAATATTTTTGACATTATTTTTTGTAAATAATTATGAAGTGCAAGTGTAAAATGACATGTTTAAGGTCAAATTAGCCTATATCCGTAAATCCAAAATAATATGCAAGAAGATTCAAAATCCATAAAGCTAATTTTCCTTAGTTATATGTGCAATGAAGAACCCATAACACATTTTTATTTTTTAGGACATAAAATACATGCAAAAAAATACACTTTTTAATGGGTTTTCTGTAATTTTTCATGTAAATGATATCCAAAAACTAGGAAAGATTTTTAGTAATTTAAATTGGATAAAATTAACATATTGTGAATTTTTGGATTTTTTGATGCAAATAAAATTATGGTGAATTAAATATGTAGATTGTGTGATTTTGAGTAATTTAATTTTTTATAAATAGTAATCCTGTGGTTTTCGAGAATTGAAATTGCCATAGATAAGTCTAATCAAGATGTATCCAGGAAACATTATTACGGCCAAAAATATCATGTTTACGGGAGAATGAAAAATTAATTACCAATATCACCAGTTACTTTATTCTATGAACAATATGAGTGCAAATGACATGAGTTTTAGGCACAAATTAGAATACGATTAATTATACCTAATATTAATTTTTAAAATTTTTTGGAATAATAGGCGATTTATTATAAATTTCCAACATATAAAGTGAAAATATGACAATTTTACATCATAATAAATGTTAATAAATCATTTGCAGCTCATAAATTTACACTAAACATCCATAATAATAATAATGAAATACGTGTTCTACAAAGTGTAATTTTTAAAATTTGAATATGATGCGAAAAAGACTAATAAAATAAGGTGCAAATGCAAGGTCCTATATGTAGTACAAAATGAAATGAAATAAATGCTGAAAAGGACTAAAATACCACTATCTAGACTTATTAGTGTATTGTTACAGTTTTTTCCTAGTACATGCGAGCCATGTGCGTGCCCACTGGTCGGCAAGGTCCTTCGTGCAATAATCGTGAAGCATAGGGGCTTGGGCATATTTTCCTTTATGCATGTGTCAGACACATGTGTGATATGCTTGGAGTGTGGTTTCGGGTTCGTGGTTGAGGTTCGGAGTCCGAGCCCACGCATGGTGACCTAATGGTTGTTGGATCAAGGGTTGGTTTCCCGATGCAATGGAGGCTGTCACATGGCCGGAGTGTGGAGTCAGTGGATCGTGAGGCACCTGTGAGGGGGGTGAGGCAATTGGTGTTGATTCTCCTGCATGGCTTTGATGATTGAAGATTTTGATAGTGGAGTTCTATGGCATCCTCTGAATGATGATGAAGAGAAGAAGGGTTGATGCGGTGGTGATGTTGAGGACGGACGAGGTGGGATCCAGTTGTCGATGCTTGAAGTGAGGGCGAGGTGAATGTCGAGGGTGGTGCTTCGACGAGGGGTGGGGTGGTGATGGTGTTGTGGTCGAGTGTAACAAAGGGAAAAGGAACTATGGTCATTGCACGATGATAATGAAGGGAAACATCACGTAAGTCAATGTAAAAAGGCAAAGGTTGAGGCAATGCTCTTGTACATCGGAGGTGGGGGTAGTGGAGCGATGATGAGGCGGTGGATCGGTGAGGTGGTGGAGAAGCAGTGCAATGTATAGGCAGTGTCAGTGTGAGAATTGGTGGACGAAGCAGAGGAGCTCGATTTTGGACAAAAAGGAAGGAAGGGAAAATAACGGAGTAAACCAGGGAAATGTAAGAAGAATGAAATACGAAGAGGAGAAGAATGAAGAGGATAAGAAATGATAAAAAGGGGAAGGAAGAGAATAAGAACGAGAAGAAGGAAATTACATGTAGTGGGTTGGATCGCCCAGGAAAGAGGAAGCTTGGAGGAGGTCCTTTCCCTCTAATCATTACCTCGATCCAATGGACGATTGATTGAAGAATCTTGGCGAGCTCAAAGAGTCACAGTGACATAGGAGTTTCCCTATGTCGAATAAAACACCTAAGAATGGGGTGGGGCCATTGTTGCTCGACCTTGATTCTTCTCCGCTGTCACCGGAGGGACGAGGGGTCTAGACCTTCTAGCTCTTGCCAATGGCAGATAGGGAAAAAGTGTGGCGGTAGGTGACTATTTGAAGGTGGCGATTAAATTTTTACTAGAAGAAAAGAAGAGGTGGTCGTCATGGAGGAGCGAGTCGAGCGAAGGTGGTTACTTGAGCCCTTGGGAGAGATGGAGGATGAAGCGAGTGGCGGTGGGCATGGGAAGCGGGTTCCACCACCATAGAAGGTTGATTGAAGGATAAGAGATTTAGGTTGTTTGACTCACGCATAAAAATCAATCGAAATAAAAATTAAAAATTAAAAATTAGTAAAAAGTGGGTGAAAAGGGGGTGACACATGGCGGCTGTAGGAGCCGCCATCTGTCACTCTTAGAAAATTCAGAAGTTAAAATACAAAAATTGAAAAATATTAAAAAAACCTCAAATCAAAAAGTGATCTTCAAAAAAGTTGTTCGTCTCAATGAGATCCTCCAAAACTTTCACGAAGGAAAAGAAATCAAAAGAGATGATTTATAGAAAAATGTATATTTGGTGGTACTCTTTAAATATAAAATACAGATATTTTTATATTTTGTTATTTTTTGTCATTTTAAAAAAAAGGTAAAAATTGAAATAAAATTAGATAAAATAGAAAAATATTACAACTTATATATATTTTGATATTTTTAATAATTTAGAAAATAAAGAAATAAAATAAAAGGTACATATACAAACTATTTATACAGACTAAAAATGATTTATTTTCTTTGATTTTTACTTCAAATTTGATCTTGATTTTACACACTTTTTTATATCATAAATCAAATAAAATAGATGAAAAATAAATAATTAAATAAAAAGATTTATTTTTAACATAAAATAATAAGGTTTAATTGATGCAAAATATACAATATACGATGACGCCTCAAAACTCAAGTTTTACATATGAACTCTGATTCTTTTGAATTTGGTCTTATTTTTTAGATAATTGAATGAGCATTAATTTAAAAGTAAGTAGGTGTCCATAGGAGACAATATGGGAGAGATATTCACGTTTACGATTTTTTGTCTTAGAACTAGGGTTTGAGTTTTATTAGGAAAATATACAAGATAGTATCTTTTGGTATTTTTCCTTGATTAATGTTAGTAATATGTATACAACAAGTTCATTTTATTTTATTTTGAGTTAGTGAAAAATAATTAAAAATCAGGTAAATTATGGTAATATATAGGTATGAATGTACAGGTTTTCTGGAATTCTTATTTAATGTAATTATGCATGCTAAACATGAATATTATTAACTTACGCATGAATGATAAAAATGCAATATAAATGAATAAATGCAACGAATGACCCGAGAACATAGCTTAATTTTGATATTTTAGAGTGATGAATCACACATTCCTTTCATCAACCCCGTATACTTAAATCCTTGATCGTCAACTGGCAACTATTGAAATGCCTGAGTGAAATAATGTTGGTTTCCATATCAAGGTCATGAACAAAAGGTGGAAATGGAGATCGACTATACCTTTATATTAATAATGTGGTGGAACTCCTTATCAGAATTAGGGTTTTATGAACAACGGTCTCTAAGTTATATAAGCCATTATCCATACCCGACTCAGAAGTCATCCTAGATCAACCCCCTCTTAAAGCATCCCACATGAACACTGAATAAATGCCTCTGGTGTGTTAAGGGTGTTCGCTCTTCCCATCCAAGATGTTGAGCAACCATGTAATATCCTCCTCCATCAACTCATAATATGGGAGTTAGGTATTTCCTTCTAAGTTCTGGAATGTGCTGGTTCTTATTGAGTGGGGGTAGAAGTCTAGAAGAAGGGGAATGAAAGTGGAGATTAATCAGTGAAGTCAACTCTCTTGTGAAGCTTTGCCAATGTAGCCAAGTCTCCACTAGAACTGCAGGATATCTGAATCGTGGACCATTATGGTCAGATATTGTTCCTTTTTTGTATTGGCTTCTTTTTAGTAGGAGTTGTGGTTGGTCTACATTGATATTTTGTGCCTTTACAGATATAGAATCTTTTTTTCTGTCCATGTTTTGGGGTCTTAGAAAGAACGATGCTAGCAGGTTGTCCTTCGTCCAAAGCTTTATTTCAACCTAGTACTCCAATCTTTAGGTGTCCATGCTACCAAAGAAAGAGACACATAGTCTTCCAACACCTCATCAAAGTTGAGCTAAGTGTACGATGTAGAGTACAAATTAAATTCCTTATCTAAGAGTCTACATAGAATTAGGCAACCAGATTACACACTAAGAGTCAAAGTCTTGATTTTATCTTATTAAACTTGGAGAATTAAGTCTATGACCTGAAGTTAGTAAAATCCTACTTCTCAATGAAGTTCCTCTAAACTTTAGTAGATTAAGGTCAAGACAATCCCATCCTCAGTTTTTACTCACAAATGTTCCATATTACATATGCATTATATGCTAATGAAATGCACATGAAATGAAATGCATATGAATGCAATGCATTTTTTTAATGATGATGATTTTTTTCATGAAAGAATGAATGAGAAGACATTTCTTGTTTTACAAATTCTTTTTGTTATACACCTATTTTATAACAACTTTCTAAAAGTAGAAAAATTTTATGGGGATATGCATGTTTCACAAATTATACACGTTATATAACTTTACATGTATTTTACATAGTTTACAAACAAACACATATTGTTATTATTACCTATTTTACCCATCCAGTATTTATTGAATATTAAATACATAAAACACATGAAAGTATGAGCTATAGGTAAAGTATATACGTAATATATACATACCCCTCTCTACTTAGCGCGTGATATGTCCTCATAGAACAAGAAGCGAGGAAGAGACATATCTCCTGCTAAGCTTTGAAAGAGTGAAAATAATAGAAGCATAGAAGTCAACCCATCCCCCCATACTTAGGCTTGGTCATCCTAAGTATAGCAGAAGAGCAAAACTATGGCGGTCGAAGCCAATAAGAGAATAAATGGACGAACGAATATACAGGACATGCGTCCCCCTCACTCCCTGCCCCTCTATACTTAGGATTTGGCTAGCCTCGGTATAGAAGAAGAAGTAAGTGTGAGAGCCGCTGGAGTATAGGAATATTTAGAGAAAAAAGGAAAAAGAAAAGAAGGAACAACTTGAGTCACTCACTGATGAATCCACGATTCATCATCTCAATATCTTAATCTTAGCAAAATCCCTGAGTAAAGTCTCTAATAAATGTATATAAAATCAATAAATAAACGACATAACTCTTGTAAATAAAACACATTAATTAGTATAGATTATATTGTACAAAATAAATTAACAATAAAAAAACCGCAAAAATAAAGGAGTTTTTCACATGTAAATAGCTCAGAACTTCATGTATTTTTAATAATTTTATTTCAACTCCTTTTTGACTAATTCCTTCTTTAACTTCTTCATAAAAATCTATATAAAATAATAAAAATACAAAACAAATTTCACCTCAAATAAATGCTCCTAAATCCCAAAGAGAATAGACCATAAACTCCAACTCCCCGGCCAAATTCTCGCTCCGTATGAACTCCAAAGTCACCAAACTCACTTTTATAGTTTTAGAAAATTATCTATCCAGCAGAAGAGTTTTCAGATATATCGGAGCTCAAGTTGGGTTTAGGGACCTAGATGTATATTGTATATTATGCATATTTTCATTTTTTCTTCATTTTTTATTTTATCTTTCTTAATTACTAAAAAATCCAAAAGAATAATTGTTGTGTTGTATTTTGATTCTAGTATTTTAGTGTACTTTCTATTGTAAATATCTCTTATTAAAAAGATAAAAATATATACTAGAAAAGCAAACAAAAAATGTATATGTTGTATGTCTTCCTTTGTAAATTCTCAACTATTTTTCTTCTTTATATTTTATTGTATTAGTAGCCTACTTTATCTTATTATTTATTTTTATAATTTAATTCCCCTTCTCTACAATAACCACCATTCAACTCCATCATTCCACCTTATTTTCTAACTTATAAATCAACCCCATTATTTTATTAACCTCCCATCCGCCACTTTAATAACTTCTCATGTTTTCTCTTTATATACATCTCATCCTCCTCATTTTGCATTTGATCCATCTTTATGTGATGAGAGCCTAGTTTCCAAAGTTGAATCGGTGACAGCGACGCAACCACGGTCGAGCGACAACAAATCTCTCTCCGGTAAGATCCCTTGGCTTTTTGGCCAACATCGCAGCCGCATCCGTGGGCTGCTCGAGCTCATCGCTCGCCGGCGGATCGAGGGAAGATTGTTCTCTCGTGAGCACGTCATAGGAAACCTTCTCCATCGTAAGTAATTTTTCTTCTCATTTGTCATCATTGTGATTTTTGCCATTTTCTTGTATCACATCACCCCATAGTATTTTTCTACCACGTGGTCACCACCACCAAGCCATCCTCTTATTATCTTTATCATATTTCCTGTTTAACAAAACTAAAAAAAATCTAAAACACAAAAATTATTACAATAACAAAACAAAAGAATTTCAAAAAAATTTAAAAAAATAAAAATTTAAAATAAAGAGCAGCGGTGGCAGCATCCACCGCCGCCCGACACAGTTGCGCCTCCACCGCTGCCCCCGAAGCACCTCCAGGCGGCGCTGTCAGTCCTACGAAGCACCTCCGTCGACTGCGGACTCGTTCCAGCCCACCGCCCTGACCGTTCTTCTCCAGCTGCAAGCATCAGTATTCCCCATCGACTGCAGCCTCCGCTACCCCGTGTGCAGCTGCCAAGTGCAGGTCGCTGGCCTGCGCGCCCCTGCGCTGCCTGTAGCCCTCCTCCTCGTGGTCACGCACCTCTGCGCCGTCGTCTCCGCCCCCCGTCTCCCCATCTGCGTTCTGGACGAAGAAGAAGGTCTTCCTTCTTTTTTTATTACAATAATTGCATCTTTTATTCTGTGGTTTTCTTTGATTACAACAATCCCCTGTGCATGTTTTGTTATGTTTACTTTATTTTTGAATTGCACAGATAACCTTGTATTTGCATACCAATTTGGACCCCATTTTAACATCTTTTTATTCAATGAAAATAGTATTATGTTGAGCAACTAAATCTTTAGCTTCTGGATATTTATTTGTGTTTGTGTGAGTTATGATGAATTAATTAAATTGTTTAACTCAAATATTCTATATTTTTACCCAATCAGTGATCTAAAATTCATATCTAACTCACTGTTGCTCAAAAAATTCTTAAAAAATCAGGAATGATGTCTTGAAGTGTGCTTTAACTACTTTCCAAATTTCACTTTAATTGGAGATGTCATGTGCTTTAAAGAGATTGTAGAGTGTTTTTAGTAAATGATTTAAAATTGAATCCATACATCTAACTTTTGCGAAAATTCAACTCACTTGGAGTCCTTTTATAAATACCATTTTGAGTCCATTTGCACTCTTGATAAATTGCTATTTTGGATTTATTAGGAATTAATTACTCAATATCACTCTGTTATCATTAAAAAATCCATAAACATTTCATATTTTGTCAAAAAAACTAAAAACATTATTATAGCTTCTTTGCATCTTGTTTTAATTTTAGTAAAAAATTTCGAATTTTTGCATTCTGTATGTGTCAAAAAATTGCTAAAAAACCCTTAAAAAGCGTACATTTTAAAATGTTGCATTTTAACCCTAAAACTCCAAAAAAGGTCTCTTGCATTCATTGCTGGATTAGGCTTCTAGGAAAAATATAATTTAGCTAAATTCTACTTATTTCCTATTAGAAATTAATTTGGCTAAGTTGTGTGCTTTCTTAGTAAGTTAATTCACTTGCATTGTGCATTTTGCATTTGTTTTTGCATAAAAAATTATAAAAAATAGGCTTTGGAAACCTAGATCTAAAATTTTGATCTAACCTCAAGTTGTTCCTTTTCCTCCCTATGTTTGACCCCTGACTTGGCCGCCATAAAAATTAAAGCCGAGACACTCTTCACGGAGATTTTCTCTCGGTTCTTACTAGTTCGCTAAGTACACATACTATAACGTGCCCGAATTATACAACGTATTCAGCGACTCGTCAGATGGCACCGTTGCCGAGGAGGCAAACGACTTAAGGATTAATTTAAAAAATTTTGGATTTAGATTTTCACTCACTTGGGTAGTTTGACCCCCGAGCCACTTGTAATAAATCCATTTTTTATTTCAATTATTTGTCTTCATATTTTTGTATATATATTGTTCTTATCTCTCTATGATAAATCTTATTTTCCTAGCGAGGGCCCGTTGGACTTAGAATACATCGGAGGTCGACAGACGTGACGCGCGCCGACTGCTAAAGAGCAAGGATAATTAATTTATCTTCGAGAGGATTTTGTAGATTTTAGTAATTTTTTGTTGTAATAATTTAGGTAACTTGCTCATTTACAACGGCTCTTGTTTTATAGCCCGCGCGTATAAAAAAGACTTGGACATTATTTTGTGGTGTGTCGAGACCTGTTTCACTCTTCGGTGAGGGTGGGGCTCGACTTGAGTGGCGAATTTAAGGATTAGGAACACGGTAGTATAAAATCAAATTTGTTAGTATAAAATCAAATTTGTTTGTGCCCATCATAATTTAGGCCACACATATCTTAGAAGATTCACTAATCTTATAAGATTCATAATGATACTCACATATTCACGTACTACTTATCTCAAATCAAATCAATTCTTCCCTACTAATAGTATATTGTTTTGGTGTGGTTTTCTCGATCTGCATGCATTTAGTGTAAACTTTACAAATTTAGTTTTGCATAATGCATGGAGAGTGCCGAGATTCACTGTAAGTGTACCTTCTTCTGAGCATGCATTATAGTTTCACGTTTGCATTCTTATTTCCGATTCTCCTCTTGTTATATAACCTAAGGTCATAAAGGAAATTGGGACTGAACGATAGACATGCTTTTATGTTCAGATAAATATCAAGTGATAACCTAACTCTAAAATTGGGACTGAATTGAGCAGGTCGATTAAATAATTGGAATAAAAAGAACCTCATTCGCGGGTGCATAAAGCCCTCATTGTTTGATTTACTTGCAAGTGAGAGAGAGACGACCCTAGGATAGAGCCAAGCCAGGATTTCTTACATACTACTGATTTTTTATTTTCAGGCGATTAGCTACTTTTTAGTGAGGAATACGGGTAGCCGTATTTATACGATACGGACTTCCTTAGCAGAGTGGGAGGTTTAGAGGGTGCCTAAGTCCCCAAGGAACATGTATCCATATTTATGTGGTCCGTACTTACTCCTATACTGGCTGAAAGTAGGTACAACTAGTCATAACAATCGGGCCAGTCTGTAGGAAAATACGAGCACCTAAGAGCTCATTAATCTTTTCAAGATTGTATTTATCACCTACTAAAATTAACCAGATAATTTGGCCGAACCCTTACGGCCATCATGTGTTGAGTTGGTGAAATTGAGGGGTTGAATTGCGTTTGTATTGTGTTAGTTACTCTGCACATTTACGTGCAGCGTAGAACTAGCACCTCATTGTATATCGTGTTCTAATCGGTTCTTTTGATATCGAAGATGACCAATTGGGCAGATATTTATTCGGACTTTACGAATCTCTCATTGAACTCTTCAAGAAGTACTTCTTCAAAGGTCCAAGCGTAACTTGGACCAACTTGGATTCATGACCCTCTTGAGCCTAGGATCACCCACTCTCTAGATGGTTACTATCAAACCATTCCCTTTCTCTCTTCCCACCACACCAAGGAAGACCTTTGCCTCGGTGAGAATATCTTGATTCATAAACCCTCTTCTAATCGAGAACACAATGATGATTCATGACTTAAAGAAGATACAAGAAAAATGCCTCCAAAGAAGAAAGAAGAGGAAGCAGAGAACCATGAAGACCCGATGAGAATGGTACTTGCCAGATTAGTTGCATCTGAGAAGCAACATACACTACTCCGAGCTCAGTTGGGATAGCTAAATGTTGGGTAGAACCACCAATGAATGCGACGTATAACCCCGGACAATACCAAATTTGGAACTACTTGAGTCTGGTAGAGCCCACAGTTGATTTTGAGTTGAAGCTGCACTTTCTGAATCTGCTGCCACACTTTGATGGGAATGCATATGAGGTGCCATATGCATTTCTAAGGGACTTTGAGCTCATTTGTGCTAACCTCAGACATCCAAATGTTAGCCAGGATTATATTAGGCTCTCAGCCCTTCCATTTACCTTGGGTGGCAAAGCTAACTACTGAGTAAAGAACTTGGGAGTTACAATCACCACTTATGCCCAGTTCAACGACCTGTTTCTAAAGAAGTTCTGCCCGTTGAGTAGAACTAATATGACAAGGATGCGAATTACAAGTTTTTCCCAGTTATCCCATGAAGCCTTTTGTGATGCTTGGGAAAGATTCAAGGACATATTGTAGAAGTGTCCCTATCATGGAGTAGATGACAATATCTTGGTCAAGTCGTTCTTCACTAGTCACAAACTCTGAGACGCAGGGTTTAGTGAGCACTGCATGTGGAGGTAGCTATACATCACGAGGAGCGGATACCGTCTGGAAGGTATTCGAGAAGATGGCTGAAACTAGCCGCTCACAGATGGCCAGCAGGGCCTATACATCATCCCCCAGTTCACTCTCATTTGGAGGGGGAAAATCAGCTGTAGTCGATCTGTCTCAGGACGTGATCCCTAGTATGGGAGTCCTTGCAGAGAAGCTTACTATAGTCGAGAGGATTGGCAGGATAATTGATGAATTGGACCGAAGTGTCTCCAAGATTCCAAAACAAATGGAGGAGTTGACTGATATGGTATCTAAGATAAAGATACATGCCTTGACTGCACCCTCTGCTCCTGTATACTAAGTTCACCATATTCTGGTCCAATTGGTGTCAGGGAAACTCCAGTCTTGGGAGGATCAATCCTACACCCACTCTTTCCAGTAACCACCTCCATTAGCATAGACAGTTCAGGAGGAGCCTCCACCGGTTTGAGAGGTGAAAGGAGTATGGTATACTCAGGACCCTGCCATGTAGGGAAGTACGGGAGACCAATAGACCTACCAACATCCCCCGACCTTTTACAACACCGCATTTACCTCCGCACCACCTCCTTAATAATAGAGCCCTGGATTCCAGCCACCCCAGCAGCAGCGGTAGAAGTACTAACAGTATGGCTGACAGGGCCATTACCAGGTCAGCAGGGTGACGAAACCGAAATTCGCTATGTTTTAAATGAATAAAATATGTATTTGATCATTCGTAAAAAATATTATGTTTCGTTTCGTTGTAGGCAACAAACAAAATCGGTCAAGAAAATAACCACAAATGTTTATTCAATTTTTAATCACTTGGTTTTATGTTTATTTTATATGGGAAAGTCCCAAGGTCGATTACAAGGAGGCAAAGGAACAACCTAGAATTATGTCTATCGAAATTCGTTCGTGTTTTTCGAGGCGGTTTTTTTTTTGTAATTTTTTAATGCAATTAAAGATGCAAAATGCAGTTTTGGTCTATTTTAGGGACTAAAATGTAATAGTCGATCAAATGATGTCCGAAAAATGTGAAACTTGGCCAAGATGCAATTTATGATGAAATGAATGCATTTTAATTTTTTTGGAATTTTTGGATGCAAGGTGAATTTTTTATGAATTTTTAGATGCAAACAAAATGAATTTCAATATTTAATTATAATAAATATTAAATCCAATTATTTTTAAGGGATAAAATTACATGAGATCTATCACTAAGTAATCGATCTTCGAAAAATCCTAGACCTCGAAAATATGAGATTTAATACCTATTAAAAATCAAACATAAAAATATGCAAAATTTTTTATAGAGTAAATTATGCATGCAAATGCAATTCTTTTTGGGCACAATGTCGAGCACAATTAATTATACAATATATGACTTTTCGGGAATTTTTAGAGCAACGGTTAGTCAAATATAAATTTTGGAGCAAGAAATGGGCAAACTATGCACTTTTCTTCAAAATAATTAATTATTAATTAACCATCGATCATAAAAATATCCACAATATGTCAAAACGTAGAGAATTAAATGACAAACATCATACTATTTTTGAATAATAAAATAATTCTTGTAGTTATTCAAAATAAAGGGGAAAGATAGGGGTACATATGCAATAAAAAATGCAGGGGGGATCTAGATGTAATTACCAGTACTGATGGGGGGTTTTCTGCAATTTTGCCAGAATGGCACATGCGTGGCACGTGCCCTCTGGATGGCGGGGTCGATGTACGCTATAGTGATCCTCCAGGTGTGTCTTCACAATTTATGCAAATAATTCCAAGGGGCACGTGCTATGCACGCACCCTTGGATGACAGGGACGCTTCAGCAATTTGATAAACACCCAAGGGTCTCCATGTAATTAACCCCACCACACGTGCAAATCAGTGGGCTGTGGGGATTGCTTTCTGGTGACGTTTCCGTGCATAGCATGCGGGAGTATCTCGGGTTGGCAATCCGGCCGAGAAGGCAGAGCTGTGGAGTAGCAGGGTCCAGCGGCGAGGCTCTGGAGGCCGATGGCTGCTCCTCCGACGAGATGAGGAGGTGATTGCGGCTAGGAGGGGCGGAGGAGAGGCAGGTTGACGATGAGCTGAAGTGGGGTGGACAAGCTCCATTGATGGTGACTCCAGGGGTGCTCCCCAGAGGTATCGATTAAGTGCTGGAGTCATATGCGGAGTGGCTGCGTCCAATGTCGATGAAGACCGGCAATGGCGAGTTGTTGGTGGAGTCAGGCGTTGATGATGGAGGAGGAGCGAGTGAAGTGGAGTGGACGAACGATGGCGGGTGAGATGAATCGTGTAGGCTCGACAGTGTTCACCAGAGCAAGGATAGGCGCGCATAGAGGTGCGACGTTGTGAAGAGGACGAGATAACTCGGATCTCGCCGAGGATAAGGACCACAGGCTATCACCATCGGGTTCTTATTCTAGATGTTATCGGCAGATCCTTGAACATGGCGGTAGTGGCGTTTCTTAAATAGGGTCGAGAGGTGGCTGGCAATGGAAAGGGGGTTGTCGGAGATTTGAGGGGTGATTCGACAAGGTAAAGAGGGAAAGAGATCTGAGACGAGGCGAGATACTCGAGATCGGGGAAGTACGATTATCGGGGTGGCTGATGAATATGCGATTCGTCATCTTTATTCATTTATTTTAGCATAAAATCCCTTATAAAACACCTGCATATGACGCTAACTCCATATTCTTACTAACTTGCATTTGTGTGTAAATATTGTACATTTCTTACTAATTTTAACCTAAAATAAATAAATAAAGAAAGAAAGGAAAAATAAAGAAAATAAAATAAAAAAAGGAAGACTGTATACAGGATGACCCGAACCCCGAGAGAAGGTCAAGACTTGACCTGATCGACCAGGAATAAAGTAGGGGGAGATAGGGTCCTCAACCAGAAAATCCAAAAAAATGTGTTTCTCACTTATTTTGTGTATATCTGTATAAAACTAACACTAATTTATTTGTACCTTAATTAACCCCAAATCAAATAACATTCAAAATCAAAGTTGTAAATAAAAATGCGTCCTAATTAATAAAAATGATTGCACAATTAAATCATGTACAGAATAAAAGTAGCCACACTTGAAAAAAGCCACTAAGCACTAATTGAAAGATCAATTCCGGCTCCATATGATCTCAAATTGAACAAATATCACTTCCATTTAATTCTAAATTAAATTATCTTCAAAATGGCTGTGATTTCATAATTTTTGGAGTTACGGTTGAAAAGTCGGTTTTCTGGGGTGGTTTGTGCAATTTTCCCTTGTATTTTGTACATATTGTACTTGTATATTTGTAAATATTTTTACTAAGTACTTAAAACAAAAATAAAACAAAAAAATAACATTCTTAAAACAAAAAAAGAGAGGCTAATTTCATCATTTACCCTTGTATATAATACCATATATGTGTATAGTATATGTATATAGTTGCAATTTTTAACCAACCAACATAAAAAAATAAAAAAAATAACATTTTCAAATTCCAATAAATAAAGTGACGAAAATTCAAAAAAAATTAGATAATTTTGTAAATAATTTTATCTTTCTATTTTATCTCTCATGTTATCTCTTCCACCAAAAAAATTCAAAAATTCATCTCTTATCTTCTTATCCAAAAATTCAAAAATTCAAATGTCTCTCTTTTCTATTTATATGGCTCTATCTCCCTCATTCCAACCTGATCAATCTTTAGAGAGAGGAGCCCGATCTCCGAGAGAAATTTTGTCGAGGAAGTTGCCTAGCCTCCAAGTCGTCCGGTGACAGCGAGTCGGCCTTGTCGAGGCGATCACGGTCCATTTTCCACTCCTAAGGTGAGATCCAATTTTTTTTTCGCATTTTATCTTAGTTTAATCGTAGTTTAGTCTTCGCATTTTTTCCCATCGTCATTTTTTTTTCTAGATTTTAAAATCCATCACGACTTGATCTGCACACAACTCGATTTTTCATCTCATCTTCTTGATCTCTTCGCCTTCTATTTCTATCTATCATGATCTATCAACTCCGACCACGCACGGTGGTCGGAGAGTCGGATTCGAATCCTCATCTCCGTCGAATCTCCATTCATGTTTCCCGATTTGTAGATAAATAAAAAAAATCATTTTTTATCTCTAACATTTGTTTTGCAGGATAAAAATACAAAAAAAAATTATTTCTTGTTGTTCTCTAATGTTTGTTTTGCAGGATCACATAAAAAATTAAAGAAAAACAAAAAAATTCTTTATCCTTTTTATTTCCTATTTTTTTTTCAGATTTACAAAAATAAAAAAAATAAAAAAAGTTTTTCCTTTCTTTCCTGCTTACATAGAAAATAAAATTACAAAAAAATATAAAACAAACAGAAAAAAAACAAACAGAAAAAAAAATCACGTGCAGGCGGCAGGGCCACGAACCCCCGCTGCCCGCACCCAGCTCCAGCCGCGCGCGTGCGCTTCAAACGCCAACGACCACCTCCTGTGGCGGCGCTGCACGCTGCCCTCCACCGAAGCCCGCCTCCGCCATAGCCCAGCCGCGTGCCTCCACGCGTGCGACCCGCGTGGCGAGCCCTCCTCCAGCAGTCCAACCCGCGGCGCCGCCCACCAGCCGTTAAGGCGTCGCGCACGCTCCTCCGCCATAGCCCAGCCGCGCGCCTCCACCGCACAACCTCCAGCCTCCGCCCGCCTCCCTCCGTCGACAACATCTTCGGCGCCGCGACCCATGCGGTAGCGCCGCCCGATCTGCGACCGTAGCCTCCGCGCCGAGGCCTCCGCCTCTGAAGCTCCTCCCGGCCGCGCCCCTCTACGGGCCACCCTCCGCCCAAAACGCCGACGACCTCGCCGCCTTTGCCGAAGAGAAGGGCGGCGCCGTCCTTGGTCGACTCCCAAGTGCCTTCCTCTGCCCTTGTGTTTGAAACGAAGGAGTACCAAGAATCCCTAACGGGTATAAAAAATATTTGGAGAATTTATAGTGGAGCCCCGGGCTATTTAAGGAATTACAGAAAGCCCCCTATCACTTCAAGACTTATAAAATTGGTGGAATTGCATCAAAGACTCCTGGATTTTTTTCAAAATTGCAAAAGAGCCCCTGCAGTTCAAGCAAATCGCGTGCATAGCACGCCTATACAGTGGGTAAACTGCAACTTTTCTCCGCATTTATTTTGCTTACTTATTTCTGCAAAAACTTTTCAAAAACTACATTTCAGTCCCTCTGTTTCAGACATTGAATTTGCTTGTTCTTTTGAATGAAATAAATGTTATTCATGATCCAAAAAATTTGCAAAAATTATGCTATGCTCCTGATGTGATTAACTTCCTAGCATAATTTTTTCATTCCATTTTGTGATCATTTATTATTAAAAAATCAAAAATATGTTATTTTTCCTTACTTGAAATTCGAAAATTCATAAAAAATTGAAAATATCCCAAAAATTCCAAAAAAATTAGAGTAATTGTATTTTCATTGTCTTTTAATTTCTGACCAATTTTCACGCCTTAATTATTTATAAAACCCAAAAAAAATTAAAAAGTATCAAAAATCTTATAAAAATCACAGAAAAGTCTACAAAAATCCAAAAATAGTGATTTCAGTTCATGTTTGTAGATAATTATTTCTACTTTGTCTTAAAAATAATTGTCAGGAGTTTTGGGTATTGAAAAGATTTTTAAATTACGAATCACTCCAGGCTGTTCACATTTTCACATTTTTTCACTGTTTGATTTTTAGAAAAATACAAAAACATCTGAAAATTCCACAAAAATTCTTAAAAACATTTCAAAACTTTTAAAACCAAAAAATATTTTCTTCTAATTTTTCTGAGTATTTTTGACTAATTGAAAAATTTTAAAAAGAGTTGGTGTGCGTATTTTTGGCCTTGTTTATATTGCATCGTATTATTTTTGAAAATAAAAAAATTGCAAAATCAAAATCATAAAAATTTAAAAATCAGAAAATATAAAAAATTATAAATAAAAAAAACTAAAAAGATAAAAAAATCACAAAAACCAAGGATAGTTGTCCTTTGAGATTCCTGTTTTCTTTTAATTAGTTTTTGATTAATTGAATAACTCTCGAGAATTGTAGCCTTCCTGAGTTCGACCCTGTCCGCTATACAGGTTAATAAGTAGCAAAAATCATAAAAAAATATTTTTTGTTGACGCGAGATTTTGGGGAAAATCAACGACATATTTTCCATTAACTTTCCAATCCTCGAATTTTGCGCTCAACAGTGGCTATGGAAGGTGGCCGTGAATCGTGGTGGAGATCACGGAGTGGGGCGGCAGCGGCCGAATCATGAAAGAGGACAAAGGCCACAGGACGTCCGATCGACCGAGATCGACGACCCACGTGGTGACATGTGACGGCTGAGGGGGATAGGCTAGGCGGTGCATGTGCGTACCGCGTGCCTGGGAGGCACGTGCGACGCACATGCGGCTATTTATTTTTTTTAATTTTTTAAATAAAAAATGAATGATATAAATGCCAAAAAAGGCAGACCTGGAGCCGCCACGTGTCCGTACCACAAAAATCAAAACATAAATACTTTTTAAAATAAAAATTAAATAGCAAACAACCTCGGATCGAAACAGTTTCTTCACAAAAATTGCTCGTCATGATAAGATCTAAAACTTTCACGAAAACATCAAAATAAAAATCGATTAATTGCACAAAGTGATAATTTTGGGGTATCCCATGTACATAGAATACGTTGATTTTTGGGTTTTGTAATTTTGTTGTCATTTTAAAACCAGATAAAAATACAAAAAAATATGGTAAGATCGGAGATAAATAATTACGCATTAGTCTAATTTTTTGGAATTTTTATTAATTAAGAAAAGAAGGAATAAAATAAAATACGAAAAGGACCAATTTTGTACAAGTAGTAAGTGAAGACTCAGACTCAATTTGTTTCTTTGATTTCAAGTACAATTTGGATTTAGATTTTACGCATTTTAATAAAACATTCATAAAAGAAGACAACTGAAAAAGAAATGAACTAAAATAGGTTAAATATATACATAAAATATCAGGTCAAAAACAACTAGAATACAAAATGTACAAAGAGGCCCAAAACCCAACTTTCACATATGAGCTCCGATTCACTTGAACTTGTCTTGTTTTGAAGGTAATTGAATGTACATTAGTTCAAAAGTGAGTAGGATCAAAACGAACACTGGATGAGGAAGATATGAGGTTTTTAGTCAGGAAATTGTGAAACTAGGGTTTGGGTTTTTGGTCCACTTATTTGGGTTAGTTATTTTTTTTGTATTTTTCATTTATTCTTGTTAGTGATATGTACACAGTGGAAGTGGTTTTGGCTCATTCGGAGTTAGCATGAATGAGTAAAAAATGTGGGAAGTTAGGCTATTTACAAGTCAATTTCGACTGGGATTTTTGGCTTCTTATTTTGTGCAGAAATTAATGCTAAAATGCAATTCTTATGAAAACTTGCATGAATTCTAATTATATGGAATAGATGCAGAAATGCTGGTGATTTTCAGGGATTTAAGTTTAATTAATGAGATTTAGAGTGATGAATCTGAGATTTATCATCCACCTGTACTTAAACCATGCTCGTCCCTGAGCATCAAAAAGAAATGCCATGAGGTGAAATGAGATTGGGTTCCATACCAAGATCATGAGCTGAAGGTGAAAATGAAACTAGACTCGACCTTTGGATTAAAAGTTTATGCGGAACTTTTGTGAGACTTAGAATTTTAAAATCAACAACCCTCAATTTCTACACATCATTGTCACAGTTTCAGCTCAGAAGTCATCTTAGATCAGTCCTCTTCCCAAACCATACCCTATGAACATTGAACAATCGACTCATGTGTATGAAAGGTTTTAGCTCTTCCCATCCAGATTGCCGGACTACCATGCAAACCTCCTCTCCAGTAACTCGTCCTCAGGGAGTCAGATATTTCCTTCTAAGATTTGTTGCGTTGTGTTCAAAATTGAAATGGGGAGAAGTTAGAAGAAGGAGAAAAGAACTGGAGGGTGGCCAGTGTAGTCACCTCTCCTTGTGAAGCTGGCGAGTGTAGCCGAGTCTCCACCAAGATCTGCAGGTTTTCTTGAAGCTTGGACCTTTTTGGTCGGATATTTATTTGGTAGAATGCTTCTTTGTATTTGGAATTTTTGGTGGTTCTTCTTGGATCTTGTTGTGCCCCTACATATATAGAATCTTTTTGTTTCCATATATTTTTTGGGGTCTTAGAAAAATTGTGCCCAGCCGTCCATTCCTTTTCTGAAGCTTTATTTCAACCCATACTCCGGTCTTTAGATTTCGACGCTACTAGAAAAGAAATGTACATATTCTTCCAACATCCCGTCTGAGTTGAGCTAAGTGCATAGTGCGAGAGTACAAATTAATTCCCTATTCTAGAGTTGTACCCAGAATGAAGAGACCAAGTTAGACACTAAGAGCCAAACGCTGCAAATTGTCATGAGGAACTCAAAGAATTAAGTCAAAGACCTGAAGTTTCTAAAATTCTATTTCTCGGTGAAGTTCCTCTAATAATTAAGAGGATTATGGTTAAGTCCAGATCACTCTTGATTTCTGCTCATAACTTAGTTCGGAACCCAAGGACTTTTCACAGATGCAAATGCATGAAGTGCAAACACATTTTTTGTGAATTATTTTTGAAGTTTTATATGCAAGGATTTTTTTTTGCAAAAAATGAATAAGAAGCCTAATTTTTTTGGGTAGGACACAGTCAGGGTTAGAAGCAAAACTTTTATTATTATTATTACTTTCAAGTTAGTTACCCACCCCGTAAATACATATAGACTTTCATGAAAGTATGAGATATTGGTAAAATATATACACAGTATATATACAGACCCCCTATACCTAGCGATTGTTGTGTCCTCAGAGCACAAGAAGCGTAAAGAAGACAGAGAACGGGCTAAGCGTAAGAGAGTAAAAAGGAAAAGAAAAATAACAAGATATACAGGTCCGCCCCCCTATACTTAGATTGTGAACAGTCTAAGTATAGAAGAAGTGCGGAAAAATGAAGCGGTCAGGATATGTGGATGAAGAGAGTATATACTTATGGGCGTCAGTCCCCCCTATACTTAGGCTCTGGTCAACCTAAGTATAGGAGAAATGTGGAAATGTAGTGAAAAAGTGCAATGAGAGAAATGGCATATACAAATGGCATCGGTCCCCACCTATACTTAGGCCTTGGCCTACGTAGAGGAAGAAGTTGTACAAGGAGACCGATGTGGTCGGGAGGGAGGGTGGGTAGCCGATGATTAAGGCGGTTTTCGGTTGATCTTCTTGTGAGCCTGTGGTGGGAGATCGTAATGACGAGACAGAGATGAAGCACATGATTCCCAACTAATATCAAAGCTATCCTCAGAAAAATCATGATATATTGTAGATGAAGTGTTTGAGTCAGATCAAAGGTAGCCATCATCAGACTTATCCTCAGAGGAATAGTATTTGAAAGTGGACACACTCTAGATATTCATGTCTTTTTGTTTCTTCTGTTGTTTCCTTAGAATTCGTTCCTTCTTGGGATCAAATGGTTTGTCCTTGGATGAATATTCGGAAACACTGGTCTCAGTCAGCTCAGAAGAAATAATTCCAGTGGACTTGATGAGGGCAAGAGCATCAGCTTTGGATGAATAGTAGTTAGGAACGAGAGTTGTCCAATGAGAGTCGAATTTTGGATTCTTGCGAAGATATGGCTTTAGAGCTTCCGAATAGACTTCACTCATGTAGATTACCTTTTCCGAACATGATGAGGGATCATCAGCTGATTCTTCTTCCGAACGGTCAAAGGTGACTTTCTTTTTCTTGTTTCGTGAAGGTGTCGGTCCACTTGAGTATCTAGATGAATAACCATTGGAATTCTTCTCCTTGGTCGGTGTGCGTCCTGCGTGATTGTTCTTAGTCTTCTGAATGTTTGTGCACTCTCGATTTGGGATGATTTGGTCAAGGTATTCAGAGAAGGTTGCTCCAGGGTGCGACCATGCATATGTCTCAGGATTAGAGAAGAAACATTCATCTATTTTGAGATCCGCGGGAATTGAAAAACTAGGGAGAGTCTCTGCATGTCTGTTCTCAATTGATCTGACATTGGAGCATTCCTGTGTCAAGTTGATGTGATCCATGTAGTCAGAATAGGTTGACCCAGGGTGTGCCCATGCATAGGTCTCCGGATCATATGATTCATATACTCGATTCTCCAAGGTGAGAGCAACTAGGAATGGAGCAGGGGGGGGGGGGAGATTCTCTAAACCAATAGTCTCATCAACAACCACTATCTCAGGTGTAGCAGCGGGGTAGGGATCTTCTACAGCTTCATGGTTACGGTTGTCGGGGACTTCGTGGGTTGCCTCAGGAAATCATGGTTCCTCAAAGACTAGGTCAGATCGAAGAGCTTCCAACGATGTAAAATTGATTTCTCGAGTCTTACAATCAATAATTGCCTTAGCCAATGCTAAGAATAGCTTTCCTAGAATAATTGGAGACTGGGTAAACTCTCCTTGATGCTCAATATTAATGATCGTGAATTCTACTTTGAGTGGAGCACCTTGGAATATCATCATGATATAAATGATTCCTCTCGGCCGCTTTATTAATCGGTCAACCAATTGAACAGTCTCTCGTATCTTCCTGATCGGTCCGAGTTTGAGTTCGTGAAATATAGAGGTCGGTAGGATATTGATCGGTGAATCGTCATCAATCCGAGCATGGGTGAAAATTATGTCTTTGATTCTACAACCAAATCTGGGCAACCGCTTCACTATGCGGCTCTTGTTTTTTCTCCTCAACACCAAGGAGGAGGACATTGAGAAGATATATCTTTCAGTCCTTGTTCTTATCCTGCTCGACTTTTTGATCATTAGTTTCTCCATTACAAATCCTTAAAGGTCGGGGAAGTGTTCAATGGCCTTTATAAAGGTAAGTTCAAACATCAGTCTTTTCTCCAGTGCTTCCCTGTAAGGTAGGATCCAAATTCTTCAGATCTTCTTCCGATTTAAGTTTTATGTATTTTCTGAGATTTTCGATTTTTTTGTGGTTTTCAAATATTCCAATTTTTTTGATATTTTCAGTGCGGTGTGATGATGTGGTGTGTTCCTCAGATGAGAAGGGGTTCTGATGTTCAGAGTAAGAGTCAGAGGCATAGTCATTTCTAGGGGAATAATATGCAGAAATGTCGATGTCAGAATCATCCCTATGTTTTTGAATATCCTCAAAATTTTTAATCTTAGATTCAATCATTTCCTCATTCATTTTTATGTTTGAACTCCCAGAGAGTAAAATTAGTCGGTCGGCAAATATTTCAAATCTATCCTCCATGAATCTTTTATTTATCCTCGAAATGTTATCCTCAAAATTCTATTAATGATCAATCATGGGAGCAGTTGGTTTATTTTCAATAATTTCATCTTCCATTTTCTTGTATGTGCTGAGAGGAGAGTTTCTCGGAATATCCAATATATGATCACTATTTTCTGAATATTTCTCCTAAAAAACTATGGAAGGAGGCTGCTCGATGGAAGGGTTTTGTGAGAATGTGTAGGTCTCATACTTAACATGCCTGACTCGGGCAAGTAATCCTGATTTGAGTAGGGACTATTTCCATGGTCATGACTAATTGGATCCTCAAATAATGGGGTCATACAGGGTGCATATGTATCGATATCATCCATGTGGTCCTCTGTATGTATAGGATGATCAAATGCGTGATATTTGGGTTGGTCAATAGGGATTTGATCGTTACGGTCAATCCAACGATGATGATCATTAAGTGCGGGTCTTTCAAACTAGGTTTGGTTTGTCGGCCAGTCATGAGACTCAAAGGTATTTTGATCTTGAAATGGTTCATTAGAGAGAAACTGAGAATAGGCCGGTTCAGTCCAAGATGATAGGTGGTCATGTGCGGTCGGATGATTCGAGTAGGAATTCAATGAGGGGGCCGAATTCATCCGCGAGTGAAAGATTCCCGCAAATACTGGAGGATTAGTGAAAGAAGAGGATTTAGTTGATTTGGGCCTAACTGAGACAAATTCATTTTCATAGTATAGCTCTGATGGATTTTCAGATAAATGTTTGTCCAATTTTTAAAGAGCTAAAAGAAATGATGGGTTGGGTCTGCAATGATTTTTATGATTTGGGAAAAGTTCCATGATGAGATTAAATAAAGAAAGGAGAGAGATGATGGCACGGGATAGTCAAATGAAATTTTATCAAATGTACGGCTTTTAATCTTCGATATCGATTCATGAACACCAATGCAAACATAAATCAAACCCCGGTTCACAAACTCACACAATGAAGCTGTAAGAGTTCGTCTATAATCTTTTCAATTTTAAGTTGGTGATAAATCAATCTTGGAAAATAATTAGCGAGCTGTTAGGTGCCGAAGATTTTCATAAAGACTATCGTGAATTCCTACTACTAGTTGCATCTACTTTATGCAAGTATAGGTGTAAGTGCGGACCATAAAATGACTACCCGTGTTACTTAAGGAGCCTTACACAGTGTCCTTTAAACCATCCACTCTGCTAAGGAAGTCCGGATTGATTACCAACTACCTATATTCCTCACTGAGAAGTAGCTAATTGTTTTTAAGATCAGCAATCTGAATGAAAATACGGGTTTTGGGCTCTAGCCTTAAGTGTCGTCTCTCACTTACTCAGAAAAATAAAAGCATCCAAGGTTGGAGTTGCTCTCCCACAAAAATTCTCGATTTTATGGGTTAATTTGAAATCGGCTATATTTACCAGTGCCAATTTAAATTTGGCAATCACTGAAGAATTAAGTGGGCAAAAATACACGTCTACCGTCCAGTCCCAATTTCCTTTTAGAATTATGTGACAAAACAAGAGGGAGAAATTTGAGAAAAGCCGATGCACGTGAAAGACAATGATGTATGCTCAGTTAGAAGACTTATAGTGAATCCTCGCAATCCTTATGTGGGATGCTAGACAGAAATTGAAAATTATTTCTAAATGAATCCAAGCCGATGAAAAACATCACCTAGCAAAAAGTTCTATTAGTGGGGAATAATTGAGTCGAGTTTGGCTAAGTTGAACGATCTATGTGCGTTTCTATTAATAGTGAAGTGTGGCCTAATTCCTGCGAGCACAATCAAAAATTAAAAAGCTCTGAGAGCCGTACGTGCAGGTCTATCCTAAGCACCACTCAAGTCGGGCCCCACCCTCATCAGAGAGTGAAACAGGTCACGACATACCACAAAAATAAATTTAAGGTCTTTTTACACACGCGAGAGTCCAAATGGACACTGATATAAATAAGTAATTAATTACAGAAATTTAAAATTTGCAGAAATTAAATTCCTAGACTCTACGCTCTCTCACGACTCGACTCAATCTTAAATTAATTGCGGTTTTTCAGGTATCGGTGAAGATGCGTCGATTTCTTGAAAAACCGCTCCACGTACGTCGGTTATCTCGCAAGAAAATAAGAGAGATTTGTGTAAGACAGTGACTCAATAAAATATGAAAAATAAATACTGAAAATAAATGCAGAGAAAGAAAATTATGGAATTTACAATGAAAAATTCGGAGGTCAGACTACCCGAATGTGGAAAACCGAACGAAATTTTTCAAAACATAAAACTAAGTCGTTTGCGTCCCCAAAACAGCGCCATCTGACGAATCCAAAATTCGCTATGTTTTAAATAAATAAAATGTGTATTTCACCGTGTGTAAAAATTATTATGTGTTGTTTCATTGTAGGCAGTAATCGGAATCGGTCATGAAAATAACCACAAATGTTTATTCCATTTTAATCATGTGGTTTTATGTTTATTTTACTTGCGCAAGTCCCAAGGTCGATCACAAGGAGGCAGAGGAACAACTTAGAATCATGTCTATCAAAATTCGTTCACGATTTTCGATGCAGGTTTTTTTTTGTAATTTTCTTAATACAATTAAAGATGCAAAATGCAATTTTAGCCTATTTTAGGGACTAAAATAATAAATTCGATCAAACGATGCCCGAAAAATGCGAAATGGCCAAGATGCAATTTATTATGAAATGAATGTACTATAATTTTTTGGAATTTTTGGATACAAGATGATTTTTTTATGAATTTTTAGATGCAAATAAAATGAATTTAATATTCAATTAAAATAAATATTAAATCCAACTATTTTCAAGGGATAAAATTGTGTAAGGTCTATCACTAGGTAATCGATCTCCGAAAAATCCTAGACCTCAAATATATGAGATTTAGTACCTATTAAAAATCAAACATTAAAATATGCAAAATGATTTTTACAGAGTAAATATACATGCAAATGTAGTTCTTTTTGGGTACAATGTCGAGCACAATTAATTATACAATATGTGATTTTACGGGAATTTTTAGAAAAAAGGTTAATCAAATATGAATTTCAGAGCAAGAAATGGGCTAACTATGCATTTTTCCACAAAATAATTAATTATTAATTGACCATCAACGACAAAAATATTCACAATATGTCAAAACGTAGAGAATTAAATGACAAACATCATGATATTTTTGAATAATAAAATAATGTCATGTAGTTGTTCAAAATAAAGGGGAAAGACAGGGGTACAAATGCAATAAAAAAATTCTGGGGGATCTATATGTAATTACCAGTACTGATGGGGGGTTTTCTACAATTTCGCTGGAGTGGCACGTGCGTGGCATGTGCCCTCTAGATGGCGGGGTCGACGTACGATATAGTGATCCTCTAGGGGCGTCTTCACAATTTGCGCAAATAATTCCAAGGGGCACGTGCTATGCACGTGCCCTAGGATGATAGGGATGCTTCAGCAATTTGATAAACACCCAGGGGTGTTGGACATGCGAGCCCACAGTGAGCCATTATGCAATAAAAATTATTGCGAATATCATTCCTTGATATGAAATGAAGAATAACTAATTTGCATAATAGGTCCCTTAGTACAATTAGGGTTATGTACCATGGCTATCTTAATGATCATACAACTGTTGATTCAATTATTGAATCATAGAGGCCCGTGCTTGGATGAATGTCTAAAGAGTTAGATTGAGGAGTCATCAAGCACCGTCAAATGATTGCTAAGAGATGATCTCCAATCTGAGTAGGAGATGGCAATCCTTTCTCACATAGGCTGATATCTGATCGACCTCTTGATGCAGGTCCTCTGCATAGGAATAGAGATTCGGAGGTGTCAGATTAGTTGGGTCAAAGAGTTGACCTAACGAGATCGAGATAACCAAAGACCTATATCGTATGCTGTCATGGTATAGGAACGCATCCTCTGGCCGGAGACATATGTGTTACTATATGTCTGAGTATGTACATTTGGAAGACCATTAGGTTGATGACCAAACCAAGGTCTATACAGTGGCGCGCTGGTGTGCATATAAGGGCATATGAGTAATACGATCTCTCAAAGGGATCATACAGGTTCACTACAGAACCGGAAGACATGAGCTCACTCATGAGATATTGGAAGAATCAAATTCCGTGCACGGTTGTCTCGCTTTGGAAGCTTGACTGAATTTGTAGGTTTGATATATACTTTTGGAAAGTATATAATCAAGACCAAGGTATAATATATGCTTTTGGAAAGTATATGATCGATACCAACTCCCAATGATCAAATGAGAAACTTACGGATAAAACCCTGAAGTAGACAATACAAAGTTGATCTAATACTTCGGGTTTATTCTGGGTCTTCTAGTATGTAGGATGTACAGGTATTGGGAATACCTAAGGGTGATGTGATCATAAACGATTGTATAACCATGATGCTTCCATTCCTAGGGAGTGATGAAATGGGTCTGGATTTTAGTGACTCCTCTCAGTAGAGAAGTAATCTGATCTTGGTCCAAATGTTGGACATTGATCTGAATGTGATTCAGATGTAACTAGAAGATTAGATTTGCGGTCTTGATTTAATCAAGCATCTATAAGAGGACCAAGATCTAGATTTGAGATGTGATCTCAATATCCAAGTCACTATACGTGGAACAATACAATTGCCCTGTCCTTATCTCCAAGTATCCGCGAAGAAAGCGCATTATCCTTGAAAGAGTTCATGGATAATTTCATTGTTCATATAAGTATCCAAGCATCGAGAAAATTGATAATTAAATGTGATTTAGTTGTCATGGATAATATGAATTTGATTCATATTATAAGGAGAATTATCTGAGATAATTAAATGTGATTTAGTTATCAAAGTTGTGAATAATGTGAATGTGATTCATATTATTGTGGCGCATGAGAATAGAGATCAAAGATAACTAAATACGATTTAATTATCATGGATATGAATTATATGGATAGCATTATCCATATTAATCATATATATTATAAATGTGATTTATAATATATTAGAGAGAGCATATTGTGATTTATATTTGTTAATTAATTATTAATGTGAATTGGATTCACATTGGATGATTAATTAAAATATAATTTACATTTAGTTTTGGGTTGTGAATAAGATTCACATAATTTCAATGCATGATTGATATTTTCCATAAGATCTTTGGAATTATTTTTTTGAAAATATTATCAACAAGAGATGATGATATATATCATGAGATAATGAGATCTCATGATAATTTTAAGAGATAGACCAAGTCCACCAAAGAGGAGTGGACGACTACAACTCTCCATGACGAGAAGAGTAGCTGCCCCCTCTTATGGGGAAATTGATTTTTCCTCTTCATTATTTTTCTCTTATCAAAGATGATTTAATTTTGAATTAATTTTATTGATTTATCAATGGAAATTAATTTAAATTAAATCATTAGTTGTTGTGTTTTTATAACAACATCTTGGCCATTGAAAGAAATACAAATCAATCTCAACCATTGATTGTTTGTTGTCCATGGATTGAAATCCATGAACTCCCAAAATCCTATATAAGAAGAGGCATGCCTTGATCTTCGATTTACACTGACTCGATGAGTCTCTCTCTCTCGCTCTTATTTTCTCTACATGCCAAGTCTCTATCTCTCTCTTATAATGGCCATCCACCATGGAGCCATTGTGAGAGACGTCATCAACGTAGCATTGTCGTTATGATGCCAGATCATCTACTCATGGATCTCCATCACCTTCGATGTGTCTCGCTCGTGATGAAGATGTTGGATCTTGTGTGACGAGATTAGGAGATCCGCCGCTTGGATCATCAACGTGGATTGCGAGGAGTACGCGATTCATCCCCATGCTCGCAAGCGTCTCCTCCGTTGGATATAACTTGAGACAGGAGGTCTCTTCGTTTAGAGTCTCGATCGCAATCACACTTAAGAGGTAATCCTATTTCTTGTTTTTGGTTTAGATGAAACAATCCGAGAAGTGTTCTTGGATCATGTGGTTTCATCAAATAATTTTTTTAAATTCCGCTGCATCGAGCAACTAGTACGACTAGTCGCTCCCGATCGCATTTGATGCGGTCATCACGCTTCCATGATGCTCTTGAGGAATTTTCCCGTATCCTTCAAGTGGTATCACAGCCAGGTTGACGAAGGTTTTGGATTAGATCCATGAAGCTACGAAAATTTTGGCTCGTTGGGGTTCGTGAAAATTTTAGCATTCCAATTTTCGCAGCCTATCTTGTGATAAAATTTATGCCCTGTTTAAAACGTTAAAAAACAAAATTTTAAATTGGATGATGTTCCCCATTAATTAAGGAAACAGTAGGATTTGAGTTTGCGTAATTTGGATTCCGTTTGCTCAAGATATATCATTTTACTAACCATATATCCACCGTCTCAGGGATGGCGATTAGAGACGTAATTAAGATGTTAATTAAGGTTTTAAAAAGTCAGGAAATGTGTGTTTATCATTTCGTTTTTATATAAAGTTTTCAATCTCTAGAAATTTATTTTGCTTAATTTCGATTTAAAATGAATGAGATATGCTATTTTTAGTTAGTGAGGGTCGCTGCTGGAAGTTGCATGATTATCCAAAACCTTGTGATAGTCATTCAAATAAATTGATGAAAATTAATTGTTAATTTTCTGAAATGATTATTGATAGATATTTGTGAAATATTTAAAGATGATAATCAATTCCTTTAATGACATTTCACTAAACAAAATGATAAGATAGTTGATGTTGATCATAATTGGTTGATATGAAATCATCAACAAACATTGTTTTCATGCAAAACACTAGTTTATCCTAAATAGTTGTAGGACAACTTTTACATGCCAAACTCTATTGCTTGAATAGGATTGGGGGATTTGTTTAGCAAATCTCCCTATAATATTATCAAAATGGTTTTGATGAATATTATATGGTATAATTTCGGTTGAAAAACCGATGAGCATCTCAAAGTGCATAATGATCTATCTGGCATTATCCTTTCCTGAGGTGGATATGGTGTCTAGTCAGAGAGCATTCGGGTAGCGGGTTGCAATGTATGTGGTCCTTCCCACTCTCGTCGGTACTGGCTATGACAACGGGTAGGGACTAGATAATGCCGGATAAGTCAAAGTGTATTTTTCTAATTATTAAATATCGAATAATATGTACTTTGAGATTATACCTACTATTCAAGTAATAATAAAGTTTGTTGATTAAAAATTGGATTGATAATTAATTTAATGTGATTAAACTGATTATATCCAATTAAAAGCACTCTATTATGAATAGATGTGTATTTCCCTTGGAAGAATTGATCGTAATGAATGTGATTCGTGATGATTAATTAGAATTTGAATATGATATGGAGGATCACATAGGTGACATCTATGGTCTCCCACTGAGGCGAAGGGTTCCGTCACCAGGGATTGTATGTAGGAGACGCCTGTCTGAAGCGATAGCTACTGTATATAAGCGCATCTGGATCGGGTTCTTTGCTTCTCGAAAGAGTAAGGTCGTATGCGTAGTGACCCCAATATCCAGTCCTCATATAATTGGGGCGATATTTGATTGCTCATAGCGAGTTCTAATCCTGTTGACGATTGGTTCAATTAACAACATGTCAACATCGCCTTAGGGGTGGTGGGCACGGGTGTTAAAGACCGAATTGGGAGATGCAAGTTGGACTTGCAAGGTGGAATGTGTTCCCGCTTCTTTTTATCGGAGTCACAAGTTCTCATATTATTGGGATGTGACACAGATAAGGAAGGAGATCCCAGATCTTGCTTGAGATATAATGGTTAGTATATCTCTTACATTGAAAGTGATTAAGGGAATGAACTTTCAGTGTTGACAAGGCAAGACAACTTTGATATAAAAAATTCCTAAATCAAAGTAAAATATGTATATATATAAATATATACACTTATGCAAATTTCTTATTTCAGATAATCCTTCATTAAACCCACTCAATGTTATACTCAATAATAACCAGTAAAATATCATGGATTGGACTCATGATCCAGATATTGTACATGCAATTGGACACATAATGTATGTGGTTGCAATGTGCAAGTTTCCTCAACATAATGAGGAATGAACATTAAATAAGACAATAAGACATCACCTTAGGGTTTGTATGTCTCTGTAGTCTCGATCTTTCATCGAGTGTACTTTGGAAGTGACATGTTGATAATGATCGCAATTGTCAATTAATCCTTATAAAATTTAAGAAGATATTCTGGCATACATATGTGCTCTTAAAATTTGTTATGAATGGCATGGTTCACTGCATCATGCAGAATGGTAGCTCTATAAGAGATGATGTATACAAAATGTTTGAATACCTACCTGAATAAATGTTTTAAGAGTCTAGATGGATGTAGAAATGATGGAAGTCATATTATACTGTCTATACTCAAGTCATTCATGAATCTTCATAATATTCATATTGTATGAATTAAATGAAGCATGTATAAATGTTGAAGTTCTCTTATATTGAAATCTTTTGAATTCAACATAAGAGATCCTTTATCTTGAGCAATGGTTGTTCATAGATAAGCATAGCGCAGTGGAAGCATGGTCTGACCCAAGCAAGAAGGAAAGTCAAAGAGTTGACCTACTTCTGTGACTTCCATACAACATCCAGATAGTTGGATGAATGCCAATACTGCAATGAGTCGATGTATTTATAGTATGACTATCTGGACTATCTAGGAACCTTAGAGAAGGACTCGGATAGTGCATCAAAATAATCTACCTTTGATCATTGAAATTGACTTTCTTATAAGATAAGATTAAAGTCTAATAATTGTGTCTCATTCTTCTAATGGCACTTGCAATTATTGCATATGTTTTAGAAGACTAAAAAAAATTTTCTTCTTAAGGTTTATAGTTATCCACATGGATATTGACGCAATTGTTGCAACAATCTTCGATGGATTGATAGACTTCAAAGTTTCAGTGGGAGAGCCTTAGTCTTAGAGAATGTCTCTATCACCTAGATATTAGAATACACTCGTTGTTTGTTTCTAAATGTTGGAAATAAACATGAATTCTGAGATAGAATTATTATAAAAGTTTATGATGGATATATTTCAGATAGTAATCTAAAATATAGTGGACTCCACAAAATTAGAAAATTAGTGCATAGTTCATTAAGATTTCTTATACAGAAAATTAAAACCTTTACAAGATCAGTAGGAGGATGAAGATCATTTGACAATGATATGGCATCAAGTCTTGGACATTTATCTATTGACATGATCAATAGACTAGTGAGGTATTAAACTGATCAATAGACTGGGAGGCACGTGCAACGCACGTGCAACTATTTAATTTTTTTTTATTTTTTAAAATATAAAATGAATGATAAAATGCCAAAAATGGCTAACACGTGGCGGCTCCAGGAGCGGCAACGAGTCAGCATCACAAAAAATCAAAAGATAATTACTTTCTAAAATGAAAAATAGAAAAGGACCTCAGATTAAACAGTTTCTTCTTGAAAATTGCTCATCTCGATGAGATCTACAACTTTCATGAAGACATCATAATCAAAATCGATTAATTGCACAAAGTGATATTTTTGGGGTATCCCATGTACATAGAATACCCTGATTTTTGGGTTTTGTAATTTTTTGTCATTTTAAAATCAGATAAAAATCTGAAAAAAATGGTAAGATCAGCGATAAATAATTACACATTAATCTATTTTTTGGATTTTTTATTAATTAAGAAGAAGAAGGAATAAAATAAAATACGAAAAGGACCAATTTTGTACAAGTAGTTAGTGAAGACTCGAACTCAATTTATTTCTTTGATTTCAAGCTCAATTTAGATTTGGATTTTTACACATTTTAATAAAACTTTCATCAAATATTAAAAATAAAAAAGAAATTAACTAAAATAGGTTAAATATATACATAAAATATGATGTCAAAAACTGCTAAAATACAAAATGTATAAAGAGGCCCAAAACCCAACTTTCACATATGAGCTCTGATTCACTGTAACTTGATCTTGTTTTGAAGGTAATTGAATGTAAATTACTTCAAAAGTGAGTATGGTTAAAATGGACACTGGATGAGGAAGATATGAGGTTTTTAGTCCGGAAATCCTGAAACTAGGGTTTGGGTTTTTGGTCCACTTATTTAGGTTAGTTATTTTTTTGTATTTTTCATTTATTCTTGTTAGTGATATGTACATAGTGGAAGTGGTTTTGGGTCATTCGGAGTTAGCATGAATGAGATAAAAATCCGGGAAGTTAGGTTATTTACAGGTCAATTTCGGCTGGGATTTTTGGCTTCTTATTTTGTGCAATGCAATTCTTATGAAAACATGCATGAATGCTAATTATGCTGAATAGATGCAGAAATGCTGATGATTTTGAGGGATTTGAGCTTAATTAATGAGATTTAGAGTTATGAATTCGAGATCCATCACATGGCCCGCAATCTCTACATATACCCCAGCAACAGCAGAGGCAGTACCCTGGCCAGCAGGGCCAGTCTTCCCGTTCTTATTCCCAGTCGTATCCCCTTCCTTCTTTGTCTGGTCCCATGGACATTCAACAATAGATACTTGATGACCTCCGTTCCTATGGGAACAAAGTTCATGACTTACGGGTGGATGTCAACCGCCTCTCCAGATGGCGAGACGAGCAGACTACATCCTCGACCTCAATCCCAGCCCAACTTCAGGCTAATCCCAATAGACTGAATCGATCTAGTTCTCAGCAGCACTTTGGTTAGGTATACTACTCAACATCTCCTAGATCTGAACATGAGATTCTTTCTTGTGATGAGGCTAACCACATGTCACACAGGATCGAAAGGATCGTGACCGTACCTGACCAGGAGAGGGACACGAGGAGGGGCATCTCTGGAGCTCTACCTGAGGAGTCTTCAAAGGATGAGGAGGAAAGGCATTATATTTTGGATCTCTATTAGAACCATTCAAGGATTTCTACTCAGGGAGCCGAGAGGATAAGGAGCACACGTATGCAGCATCAGCAACATGGATATTCTTCTGAGTCTTCGGAGGACCTTGAATCTTCGGTTATGGCGGATACCACTCTAGCTTCTATTCCACAACCTATAGTAGATAGTCTAGATTTCGATTCCATTTTGCATCAAAAAGATTCTTGTATGAAGAACCCTGTTTCAGTTAATGCTAAGAATGATTTTTCAGTTCATGATTCAGACTCTTCATCTTTAGTTTCTCTAGCATCAATCCCTCCCCCCCATGCTCTTACGACAGGAAAGTGCATCAAAAAGATTAAGAAAGATGACCCCGATATGGCACGATATTGTAAATAAAATATTATTGTAAAGGTGTCATTTGATGGGTATGTGGTTAATCATCCTGCATTTCAAAAATACCTTGAGGTGAGATGTACACCTACAAGGGTTAGCAGGAAGAAAGAGAACCAAAATATAAAGACCCATGTCTTGTCAGTAGCCACAACTTATTGTCTCAAAAATCAGACTTTGCCATGGAAAAAGACAGACATGGGTGCTCACTATGTGGAGAGTCGTATTGATTTCATTGTGTTTGCACGCATACTCATGGATAAAGTTTTTTCGATCAACTTATTTCCCTTAGCATTATATCGGAAATTGGAGTTGGGACCACTTCGCAAATCTAGAGCTTTACTCCTATTCGCATATCATTTAGTGAAGAGACCTAAGGGAGAAGTGAAGAACGTCATTATCTCGATTGAGGGGCGGAACTATCAAGTTGACTTCACAGTCTTGGACATGGAGACCCCCATTCATTGGAGAGAATCTCAGATTATTCTCGGACGACCCTTCCTTAGGACCGCAGGTGCAGCTTTCGATTATGATACGGGAATGATGAAGTTACGTTCTCCAAGCGGAGAAGTGAACCTTGAGATGAAGCAAACCAAGTGTCAGTGACTTGATTTAGAGAGTAGCACAGAGTACTCATCTTCAGAGGCATATTTCAGAATGATTAGCACATTTGGGATTTGGGGACAGATTCATTCAGGACAGAGCCATTCCCTTTCATATGGAAATGGCATAGTGGATGATGCAGTTTGCCAGGTGTCGTCTGATATTGTGAGAGATGCATCTACCTATTCCCATGATGACATAGAAATCCATCTGGATCTGTCAGTTCCATCCCTTTGGGAACGATCATGGGACATAGATGACGACTCGGACGCGGGTTTTACCGAACTACCGTGTTTCTTTGGCGATCCGACTCCCCATACTTCTGAGTTGGTGGCGAGTACTACTCAGATTAGCCCACCTTCATACAAAACGGAACCAGATTCAGATTTAGTTCAACCAGATTTGCTTAATGATACCACATTGCTAGAACTGAAATCACTTCCTCCTATACTCAAGTATGCCTTTCTTGAGGGACCCAAAGAGAGATATCTTGTTATCATTAGCTCAGACTTGACTTTAGAATAGGAGTCTAGGTTGTTAGAAGTCTTAGAGAGGAGATGCAAAGCAATAGGCTGGACAGTGTTAGATCTCGTAGGGATTAACCCTACTCTCTGCTCGCACCACATTTTTACTGAGGATAATGTAAGACCTTCCCGTGAGTTCCAGAGGAGACTTAACCCCTATCTACGGGAAGTAGTGAAGGGAGAGATTGAGAAATGGTGCAAAGCAAGGTTTATATACCCTATTTCAATTCCAAGTAGGTGGCCTCACTTCATGTTGTCCCGAAGAAGTCGGGAATTCAAATGGTCACCAACGAGGAGGGGGTGGAGATCGCGACACGAGTACCCACGTCGTGCCGTGTCTATGTTGATTACAGACGCCTGAATGCCGTGACCAAGAAAGATCACTTTCCCTTGCTTTTTATTGATCATATCTTGGAAAGACTTGCAGGAAAAGACTTCTTCTATTTTCTTGACGGGTACTCAGGCTACAACCATGTAACTATAGCCCATGAGGATCGAGAAAAGATCACATTCACATGTCCATTCAGCACTTATGCTTTTAGGCACATGCCTTTCGGGCTCTGCAATGCCCCAGGCACATTCCAACGGTGCATGATAGCCATATTTGCCGAGATGGTGGGAGATTTCCTGGAAGTGTTCATGGATGACTTCTCGGTCCATAGTGATTCTTTTGATACATGTTTAGTGCACTTGGAACGAGTCCTCACGAGGTATAGAGAGGTGAATCTGGTACTCTCCTGGGAGAAGAGTCACTTTATGGTGATGGAGGGTATCGTGTTGGGGGATGTCATCTCCAAAAGGGGAATGGCGGTTGACCCTGCCAAGGTGGAGGTGATCCAGAATCTTCATCCACCTACCAACGTTAAGTCAGTATGGTCATTCTTGGCATGTTGGATTCAATAGAAGATTTATTCAGGATTTTTTAAAGATTTCTCGCCCACTGATTGAGCTCTTAGATAAAGATACATAGTTCGTTGTAGATCACAGGTGTCTAGATGCTTTTGAGCCCTTAAAGAGGAAGATTTGTGCCTTGCCTATCCTACAAGCTCCTAACTAGTCTCTCCCCTTTGAGATCATGACTGATGCTTCAGATTTCGCTATAGGAGCTATGTTTGGACAATGACGAGAGGGTATCCCATTTGCGATCCACTATGTGAGTAAAGTATTGGATCCGACACAAAAGAATTATACAGTGACTGAAAAGAAATGACCGATGTTGTATGTGTTAGCAATGTGAGCCCCGGGCGAACCATTTCTACAATAAATGTTATTGTAATGAATAAATTATCAATGAAAATTATTGATTATTTTTCACTCCCCTTTCTGAGATTAAATGAATGAATGCACTATAGGGTCCCTCTGTACAATAAGGGTTATGTACCATGGCCAACTTGATGATCATACAACTGTTGATTCATTGGATGGATCATAGAGGCTGATGCTTGGATGAATATCTAAGGAGTTAGATAGAGGACTCATCAAGCATCATCAAATGATCATTAAGTGATGATCTCCAGTCTGAGTAGGAGATGGCAATCCTATCTCATATGACTGATATCTGACTGACCTCTTGATGCAGGTCCTCTGCATGGGAATAGTGATTCAGAGGTGTCAGGTTAGTCAAGTCAATGGGTTGACTTGACGAGATCGAGATAACCAAAGACCTACGTTGAATACTGTCACAACATAGGCATGCATCCTCTGACTAGAGACAGATGTATTGCTATATGTCTAAGTATGTACATTTGGCAGACCAATAGGTTGATGACCTAATCAAGGTCTATATACCGGCGAGCTGGTGTGCATGTAAGGACATATGAGTAATGCGATCTCTCAAAGGGATCATACAAGTTCACTTGTGAACCGGGAGACATGAGCTCACTCATGAGGTATTGGGACTGAACAAATTCCATGCATGGTCGTCGTGCTTTGGAAGCATGACATGAATTTGAAGGTAAGATATATGCTTTGTGAAAGCATATGATCTATACCAAATCCCGATGACCAAGATTGAGAAACTTAATGATCTAACCCTGAAGATGACAGTGTAAAAGTGATCTTTATCTTCAGGATGATCATGAGTCTTCCAGTATGTAGGATGTGCAGGTATTAGGAATACCTGAAGGGTGATTTGATCATATACGATTGTATAACCATAACGCTTCCATTCCGAGGGAGTGATGAAACAGGATTGGATTTTAGTGACTCCTCTCATTAGAGAAGTGACCTGATCTTAGTCCATGAACTGGACATTGATCTGAATGAGATTTAGATGCAATGAGAAGATTAAGTCTACGGTCTTGATTTGATCAAGCATCAGTGGGAGGTCCATAGGATCTGGAGTTGAGATATGATCTCAACATCCAAGTCACTATATGTGGAACAATACAATCGCCCTGTCCTTATCTCCAAGTATCTGAGGAGAAATAGCATTGTTCTTAAATGGTTTAAGAACAATTCCATAAGATCTAAGCAAAGAGAATTTGATAATTAAAAGTGTTTTAATTATCATGATGTATGAGAAATTATCCAATATGATTAAATGTGATTTAATTAGTTTGGATAAGAATAACGTGGATAGAGATATCCAATTATTCATGATATATTATAAATATGATTTAAAATGTATTAGAGAGAGTTAATTATAATTTATATGTGTTGATTAATTATGATGTGTATTGGATACACATTGTGTGATTAATTAACAATATGAATTACATGTTGTTTTGGGTTGTGAATATGATTCACAATTATTCCATGGCTAGATTGCAATTTTCTCAAAGATAATTATGAATTATTTTGAGAAATAAAACCCAAATTATTTTGTTGCAAATAAATAAGAGAGATTACATGGAGATTTGCAATCTCATGGAGATTGAAATCTCCATGCAATCCATGGTGGACGGCACACCACTCCTAATTGGAGTGGGTATGCGCCCACATGGAAGGCACATGGAGATGAGATCTCCATGTGTCTTCTCTCCTTATTTGTTGGGTTAATTTAGGAGCAAATTATATTTGATTTTATCAAATATATTTTGACCTAAATTTGTTGCTTTTGACAACAACAATCTCAGCCATTGGATGAACATAAATCAATCTCATCCATTGATTTTATGTGTCCCATGGATTGAGATCCATGGATCCCAAAATCCTATAAATAGAGAGGCATTCTTGGCTCTCTCTTTACACATGCTATTGTAGCAAAACTCTCTCTCTCTCTCTCTCATATACACGACAGCCCTCTCTCCCTCTCTTCTTGGTGGCCGTCCACCTTGGTGGAGAGAAACGTCGTCGCCCGCGCCATCGTGCTGCCGCTTCGACTCTCTGCGGTTCTTTGTCTTCTTGGAGTGCTTCACTCACGAAGGAGACGTTTGATCTCGTGTGACGAGATCAGGAGCGACCGCGCTTGGATCATCTTGGATTGCGAGGACACCGCGACTCATCTCCGCGCTCGCAAGCCGTTACTCCGACGATCGGACTTGAGACAGGAGGTCTCTTTTCGTAGAGACTCGATCAACCACGCTTCAAGAGGTATTGCATTATACTTGATGTGGTTATAGATGAAACGATTTGAGAATGGTTCTCGGATCATGTGGTTTCATCGGTTTAAAAATTTTAAAATTCCACTGCTCCGAACAACTAGTACGACTAGTCGTTCTTCGTCGTATTCGATACGACGATCACGCTTCCGTGATGCGCTTGAGGATTTCTCCATATCCTTCAAGTGGTATCAGAGCCTTAGGTCGACGGTTTCGAATATGATTCGAAGAACCGAGGACGACTTGGGTTCGTTTAGGTCGCGAAAGTTTTCATCGCATTTGATTTCGCAGATCTGTTTAGTAAATAAATTCGGTACTGTTTAAATTGTTTAAACACGAATTTAATACTTGGATTTTGTTCCCCATTAAATAAGGAAACCATAGGAACTGAGTTTGCGTAAATCGGATTTCGTATGCTCTAATTATGGTTGTTTTAATGGACATGTATGCACTGTTGCGGGAACAATAGATTTTAACATGATTAAAGAGTTAATTACTGTTATCATCTGCCTCGAAATGCGTGCAAATCCACTTAGGTTCTGTTGTAAATCAAGTTAGCAATCTATGAAAATTGAGTTTTCTTAATTTGGATTTAAATTGATTGAGATATGCCAATTTTAGTGAATAGGGGTCATTACTGAAATTGCATTCCTAATCTAGAACCAAGTGATTGTCAATTAGTGAAATTAATTGTTAATTTCGTGAAATAATCTTGAATAATATTTGTGAAATATTGAGACATGATTATTTGCCTAATTGACATGGCCCCAACCAATTAATTGATTAAGATGTGATCTAAATCATAAATTGGAAACAACAATCTTCAAACTTGATGCTTGAATAGGGTTTGAGAATTTGTCTAGCAAATTTCCTTATAATCAAAAATGTTTTGATTATTACTATATGGTACAAATTCGGTTGAAAAACCGATGATCATCTCAAGTACAAATTAATCAATTTGGCATTATCCTTTCCCGAGGCGGATATGGTGCCTAGTCGGAGAGCATTGGGGTTGCGGGTTGCAACGTATGTGGTCCGTCCCACTCTCGTCGGTACTGGCCATGACAGCGGGTAGGGCCGGGATAATGTCCGAAGGATTAAGATGTATTTTTCTAATTATTAAAATTCGAATTAATACGTATTTTGAGATATTACCATATATGTATTCAAGTAAAATAATCAAGTTTGATTGATTGAATTGGATTGATAATTAATTTAATATGATTAAATTGGTTATGTCCAATTGAATTACTCTAATATGATTAGAGTTATTAATTCCCTTGGAAGAATTAATTATGTGAATGTGATTCATAATAATTAATTAAAATTTGAATATGATATGGAGGATCACATAAGTGACATCCATGGTCTCCCGTCAAGGCGAAGAGTTCCGTCGCCAGACATCGTATGAAGGAGACGCCTGTACGAAGTGACAGCTCCTGCATACGATCCGTTTGGATCAGGCTCGTCGCTTCTCGAAAGAGTAAGGACGTATGCGTAGTGACCCCAATATCGGGTCCTCATATTATTGGGGCGATATTGGATTGCGCATAGCGAGTTGTATTCCTGTTGACGGTTGGTTCAATTAATAACGGGTCAACATCGCCTTAGGGGTGGTGGGCCCGGGTATTAAAGACCGAATTGGGAAATGCAAGTTGGACTTGCAATGCGGAATGTGTTCCCGCTTCTCTTTATTGGAGTCATAGGTTCTCATATTATTGGGATATGACAAAGATAAGGAGGAGATCCCAGTTCTTGCTTGAGATATATTGGTAAGTATATCTCTTACTTTGAAAGTGAATAAGGGAATAAACTTTCAAGGTTGACATAGCAAGAACAATTTGATTTAAAATGCCTTAATCAAATATTATAAATTTGAATATATAATTTTTATATTCTAATATAGTGCATTCTTAATTTCAGAAAATGAAGTCTTTGAACCCACTTAGTAGGCTTCTTGAGGTCAACCAATTGACCGGCCCAAATTACTCGGATTGGATCCGAAATTTGGAGCTTGTTCTCTCTGCTGAGCGCATTAGTTATGTGCTATCCGAGGACAAGCTTGAGAACCCTAAGTCCAAGGAAGAAAAAACATTTAATGACAAGTATGATGAAGATCATGTCTTGGCTAGATGCTATATCCTAGGTTCTCTCTCCAATGTTCTGCAGAAGCAACATGTGTAGATAAATACCTGTCAGGAAATAATGCAGAATCTTAAAGATATGTTTGGTGACATTAACCGCACTCAGCGGTACAATGTTATGAAAGACCTCATTCGTTGTAGAATGCAGGAAGGGACTTCGGTCCGTGAACATGTACTCAAAATGTTTGGGTACTTGTCGGAGCTGGAGACTCTTGGGGCAACGATGGATGCAGACATGCAAACTGATTTCATTCTGCTGTCATTGCCCAAGTCTTTTAATAACTTTGTAGTGTCATTCCACATGAACAAGTTGGAATTGACAAATGCTGCTCTCCTTGCTTCATTAAAGTCCGCAGAGGACGTAATGAAGAAGGATGGTCCCAGTGGCAGTGCAATGGTTGCACAGGTCAAAGGGAAGCGCGGTCGGAAGCATGGTTCTCGGAAGGGCCCGGCCCAGAAGAGAAAGAAGAAGGGACAAAGTGTTGCCTCTTCTTCCAATGCATCCACTCTCATGGCGTCGAAGAAAACCGACGTCTGTCACCACTGCAAAAAGCCGGGGCACTGGAAGCGTAACTGCCCAGATTACCTGAAGTCCTCAGACAAAGGTAAAGCTCCACCAGGTATAAAATCTACTTTCATCATTGAAACTAGCTTTCTCGTCGGACGAGAAGGAAGTTGGGTTGTAGATTCTGGTGCTTCTGTTCATGTATGCAATTTGTTGCATTTGTTTCAGGAAACTAGAAGTCTTGAGGAAGGGGAGATAGTCATCCAGATGGGATCTGATGCAAGTGTTGCAGCAGTCGCCGTCGGGACATGCAGACTATCATTATCTAGTGGAAGAGTCCTAGTACTTAAAGAGTGTCTTTATGTACCTGAAGTTAGAAGGAATCTGATATCTGTATCTAAGCTAGTTAGAAGTGGATATTCGTTCCTGTTCTGTAATAAATTAGTCATAAATCATTATGATAAATATATTGCAGAAGGTGTTTTAACTTCTGGAGGACTCTATGAATTGTGCATTAATGAGAATGTCATGAATGTTACAACCACTAATAAAAACCCTAAGAGATCCAGGGAGAATAAAAATCATTCAAATATGATTTGGCATCAAAGGCTTGGTCATTTGTCTGTTGATAGGATCAACAGATTGATAAAGGATGGACCTTTAGATTTCCTGCAGGTCCAATCTTTGCCTACCTGCGAACATTGCATTCGAGGTAAAATGACTAGGATGCCTTTCCGTAACAAGGTTACAAGATGCGAAGGTATTATTGACCTAATACATACCGATGTATGTGGTCCCTTCAGTACCGCGACTCGAAATGGATACCGATATTATTTGACGTTTATCGATGACCATTCGCGATACGGGTTTATCTTCCTATTATGTCACAAGTCTGAAACCTTTGAAAAGTTCAAAGAATTCAAGGCTTTGGTTGAGAACCAAACCGATAGAAAGATTAAACGAATTCGATCTGATCGAGGTGGCGAGTACCTATCAGATGAATTCAAGGAATACCTTAAGGAGAATGGAATTGTTTCAAATCTCACTCCTCCTGGAACTCCCCAACTTAATGGTGTTGCTGAAAGACGCAACAGGACCATCATGGACATGGTCCGTTCAATGATGAGCAAAGCACATTTACCTCTTAGTTTCTGGGGATATGCAGTAGAGACTGCAATATATATCCTGAATAAGATTCCTAGCAAATCTGTACCTAAGACTCCTCATGAGCTATGGTATGGAACCAAACCTAGTGTCAATCACTTAAGGGTTTGGGGTTGCTTGGTCCATGCGAAGAACGTGGACGCAAGTAAGCTGGAATCTCGCACTCGTGAGTGTTACTTCATTGGGTATGTTAAAGATGGTATTGGATACCAGCTTTATGACCCTGAGACCCAAAAGGTTTTTGTCTCTAGAGATGTAAAGTTTCTGGAGGATGATTTCCTTAAAGGTCAAGATAAAAGTGAAGTAGAGGAGCTCATTGAATCCCAAGAGGATTCTGAGCTCCCCAGACCAGAAACTGAAGAAGTAAATAAAGATGAAACACCCATACCTCTTCGAAGGAGTTCGAGGGTGGTTGCACCACCTGAAAGGTATGGATTCCATGTGTCAGGTGAAACTGACATTGATCCTACTTCATTTGATGAAGCACTCGCGGATCAAGACATGGATAGATGGATGCTAGCAATGAAGTCAGAAATTGACTCCATGCATAAAAATGGTGTATGGACCCTAGAGGATCCACCTAAAGGGGTAAAACCCATTGGGTGTAAATGGATCTTCAAGAGAAAAAGGGGACCTGATGGGAAAGTAGAGACTTTCAAGGCACGGCTCGTAGCCAAGGGCTACACACAGAGAGAAGGCATCGACTACGATGAGACATTCTCTCCTGTGGCTATGCTTAAATCCATCCGGGCATTGCTAGCTATAGCTGCATATCTTGACTACGACATCTGGCAGATGGACGTCAAGACGGCTTTCCTCAATGGATACCTCGAGGAGGATATCTACATGGAGCAGCCCCAAGGCTTCATGACTGAGGATGGTAAAGTATGCAAGCTGAAGAAATCCATCTATGGGCTCAAGCAAGCTTCTCGTAGTTGGAACATCAGATTTGACGAAACCATAAAGAGTTATGATTTTGTGCAGAATCCTGATGAACCTTGTGTATACAAGAAGCTTAGTGGGAGCGCCGTTGTGTTCATCGTGCTTTATGTAGATGACATCCTTATCATTGGGAATGATACAGGGATGATGACCAGTGTAAAGATTTGGCTGTCCAATACCTTTGAGATGAAAGATCTTGGAGAAGCCTCTTACATCTTAGGCCTGAAGTTGTTCAGAAACCGAGAAAAGAGGATTTTGGGATTGTCACAACATGGATACATTAAGAAGATTCTTGAACGATTCCGTATGGATAGTTCTAAGAAAGGATTCCTACCCTTAAGACATGGTATCCACCTGTCTAAAGGAATGGCTCCTCAAACTGTTGAGGAAAAGAAGGCCATGGCTGGATGTCCTTATGCATCAGCCGTAGGAAGCTTAATGTATGCCATGATGTGCACTAGGCCAGATATCTGCCATGCAGTGGGAGTGGTAAGTCGTTACCAATCCTGCTATGGAGAACAACACTGGAATGCAGTAAAGAACATATTCAAATATCTAAGACGGACGCAAGATTACATCTTGGTCTATGGAGATGGTGATCTCCAAGTCTTGGGATATACAGATTCTGACTTCCAATCGGATGTAGATGATCGAAAGTCGACATCGGGGTTCGTGTTCTTGTTGAATGGTGGTGCTGTGAGCTGGAGAAGCAAGAAGCAGGACAATACTGCAGATTCAACAACGGAAGCCGAATACATTGCCGCATCAGATGCTGCAAAGGAGGCGGTGTGGTTGCGCAAGTTCGTGCTGGAACTTGGCGTAGTTTCCTCTGATACTCCCATCCCGTTACTCTGTGATAACACGGGAGCCATTGCCCAGGCAAAGGAACCCAGATGGCATCAAAAGAGCAAGCACGTGGAAAGGAAATACCACATCATTCGGGAGATACAAAAGCATGGTGACATCATCATCACCAAGGTGGCCTCTGCCGACAACGTTGCTGATCCTCTTACCAAACCTCTGACATAGAAGGTTTTCGACCAGCATGTAATGAGTATGGGTTTAAAGATTGTACCTGAATGGTTCTGAGGGCTAGTGGGAGATTGTTAGCAATGTGAGCCCCGGGCGAACCATTTCTACAATAAATGTTATTGTAATGAATAAATTATCAATGAAAATTATTGATTATTTTTCACTCCCCTTTCTGAGATTAAATGAATGAATGCACTATAGGGTCCCTCTGTACAATAAGGGTTATGTACCATGGCCAACTTGATGATCATACAGCTGTTGATTCATTGGATGGATCATAGAGGCTGATGCTTGGATGAATATCTAAGGAGTTAGATAGAGGACTCATCAAGCATCATCAAATGATCATTAAGTGATGATCTCCAGTCTGAGTAGGAGATGGCAATCCTATCTCATATGACTGATATCTAACTGACCTCTTGATGCAGGTCCTCTGCATGGGAATAGTGATTCAGAGGTGTCAGGTTAGTCAAGTCAATGGGTTGACTTGACGAGATCGAGATAACCAAAGACCTACGTTGAATACTGTCACAACATAGGCATGCATCCTCTGACTAGAGACAGATGTATTGCTATATGTCTAAGTATGTACATTTGGCAGACCAATAGGTTGATGACCTAATCAAGGTCTATATACCGGCGAGCTGGTGTGCATGTAAGGACATATGAGTAATGCGATCTCTCAAAGGGATCATACAGGTTCACTTGTGAACCGGGAGACATGAGCTCACTCATGAGGTATTGGGACTGAACAAATTCCATGCATGGTCGTCGTGCTTTGGAAGCATGACATGAATTTGAAGGTAAGATATATGCTTTGTGAAAGCATATGATCTATACCAAATCCCGATGACCAAGATTGAGAAACTTAATGATCTAACCCTGAAGATGACAGTGTAAAAGTGATCTTTATCTTCAGGATGATCATGAGTCTTCCAGTATGTAGGATGTGCAGGTATTAGGAATACCTGAAGGGTGATTTGATCATATACGATTGTATAACCATGATGCTTCCATTCCGAGGGAGTGATGAAACAGGATTGGATTTTAGTGACTCCTCTCATTAGAGAAGTGACCTGATCTTAGTCCATGAACTGGACATTGATCTGAATGAGATTCAGATGCAATGAGAAGATTAAGTCTATGGTCTTGATTTGATCAAGCATCAGTGGGAGGTCTATAGGATCTGGAGTTGAGATATGATCTCAACATCCAAGTCACTATACGTGGAACAATACAATCGCCCTGTCCTTATCTCCAAGTATCTGAGGAGAAATAGCATTGTTCTTAAATGGTTTAAGAACAATTCCATAAGATCTAAGCAAAGAGAATTTGATAATTAAAAGTGTTTTAATTATCATGATGTATGAGAAATTATCCAATATGATTAAATGTGATTTAATTAGTTTGGATAAGAATAATGTGGATAGAGATATCCAATTATTCATGATATATTATAAATATGATTTATAATGTATTAGAGAGAGTTAATTATAATTTATATGTGTTGATTAATTATGATGTGTATTGGATACACATTGTGTGATTAATTAACAATATGAATTACATGTTGTTTTGGGTTGTGAATATGATTCACAATTATTCCATGGCTAGATTGCAATTTTCTCAAAGATAATTATGAATTATTTTGAGAAATAAAACCCAAATTATTTTGTTGCAAATAAATAAGAGAGATTACATGGAGATTTGCAATCTCATGGAGATTGAAATCTCCATGCAATCCATGGTGGACGGCACACCACTCCTAATTGGAGTGGGTGTGCGCCCACATGGAAGGCACATGGAGATGAGATCTCCATGTGTCTTCTCTCCTTATTTGTTGGGTTAATTTAGGAGCAAATTATATTTGATTTTATCAAATATATTTTGACCTAAATTTGTTGCTTTTGACAACAACAATCTCAGCCATTGGATGACCATAAATCAATCTCATCCATTGATTTTATGTGTCCCATGGATTGAGATCCATGGATCCCAAAACCCTATAAATAGAGAGGCATTCTTGGCTCTCTCTTTACACATGCTATTGTAGCAAAACTCTCTCTCTCTTTCTCTCTCTCATATACACGACAGCCCTCTCTCCCTCTCTTCTTGGTGGCCGTCCACCTTGGTGGAGAGAAACGTCGTCGCCCGCGCCATCGTGCTGCCGCTTCGACTCTCTGCGGTTCTTTGTCTTCTTGGAGTGCTTCACTCACGAAGGAGACGTTTGATCTCGTGTGACGAGATCAGGAGCGACCGCGCTTGGATCATCTTGGATTGCGAGGACACCGCGACTCATCTCCGCGCTCGCAAGCCGTTACTCCGACGATCGGACTTGAGACAGGAGGTCTCTTTTCGTAGAGACTCGATCAACCACGCTTCAAGAGGTATTGCATTATACTTGATGTGGTTATAGATGAAACGATTTGAGAATGGTTCTCGGATCATGTGGTTTCATCGGTTTAAAAATTTTAAAATTCCGCTGCTCCGAACAACTAGTACGACTAGTCGTTCTTCGTCGTATTCGATACGACGATCACGCTTCCGTGATGCGCTTGAGGATTTCTCCATATCCTTCAGTATGGGCCCTCGAGAAGTTCAGGTCATATATTTTGGGCTCTAAGGTGCCAATTTATACTTATCATACAACCATTCGATAGTTCATGGAAAAGAAGGACGCGAAGGAGCGTCTTCTTAGGTGGATTTTACTCCTCCAGGTTTTTGATTTGGAGATAAAAGATAAAGCTGCAGTGAAGAATGTTGTGGCTGATCACTTTTCTCGAATTGAACTTAAGGATTCTCTTGATTATGAGGGGATTAGAGAGACCTTCCCAGATGAGTCAATTTGTGTTATTGAATCACCCGGTGGTATGCCAACATGGTGAACTATCTTGTCTCCAAGCAGGTTCCCCATGGTTGGACCAAGAGCAGCATGATCGACTGAAGTCAGATTCGAGGAGATACCACTGGGACGATCCTTTCCTTATCTTCGAAGGACCGGATTGTGTTTGGAGAAGGTGTATTCCTCAGGAGGAATACCAGAGTGTCCTCACATATTGTCATTCACTTGAGGCTGGAGGCCATTCGGGAAAGAGAACCGCTCACAAAGTACTTCAATGTTGATTGTAATGGCCAACCTTGTTTAGAGATGCTGTTGAGTTTGTACGATCGTGCCCGATCTGTCAAAGGATGGGAGGGACAGTTGGACAGAGAGATGAGATGCCCATGCAACCGATGATTATTTGTGATGTTTTTGATGATGGGGCATAGATTTTATGGGTCCCTTTCCCAACAGCCAAGGCAGACAACAAGATTGTCTATAAGTTTGTGAGAGACCATGTTATTGCTAGGTTCGGGGTGCCAAAAGTTTTGATATCTGATGAGGGTAGCAACTTTGTGAACCGAGATATGAGATCTTTAGCTAAGGAATATGGATTTCGACACAGAGTTACTAGTCCTTACCACCAACAATCCAACGACATGGCAGAGGTTTCAAAAAGAGAGGTGAAGAGTATTTTGTAGAAATTTGTTCGTCCTGATAGGAAGAACTGCTCTCAGCTTTTGGACCAAGTTCTGTGGGCCTATAGGACAACCTACAAGATACCATTAGGTACTTCAACATTTAGAATGATCTATGGCAAGCCATGCCATTTGCCCGAAGAATTGATTCATAAATCCGAATGGGCAATTAAGAAGATTAATTGGAGTTGTCACCTAGGGAAGCTTTGTTGAGACTTGAACTTGAATGAGCTCATGGAAATCTAAAACCGGGCACATGGCAACAATTTGATTTATAAGGACAAAGTAAAGAGATGGTATCATAAGCACATTAGGAGCAAAGACTTTATCCATAGACAAAAGGTATGGTTGTTCAATGCCAGGTTGAAGAAGTTCCATGGGAATCTCAAATCTAAATAGACATGTCCCTTTGTTGTTAAGAAAGTGACGAGAATGGAAGTGTAGAGATAGATGATCTCACGGATGGTGCACAATCTCTTGTGGTAAATGGACAACTGTTGAAGCATTTTGTAGATTCGAAAGAGCAGTTAGTCGAAGTTGAGGTCATCAACTTCATACAGAGTGAGCACAGAGTAGATACATCATATTACTCTTCATGAATATGCAACATCAAGATTCAACAGCTTAGAAGATTCAATCACTCTTGTACAATCTCCCTTCTTTGTATATTCTGCTGATCACATCGGTTCTCACACTTACTCCTATCCTATACTTAGGCTGACCAAGAGCCTACGAATAGGGGGAACCGATGCCCGCCATGTTTATATACTCATCCATTTCTGCTCTTGACCTCGTCCACCCCATTTTTGCTCTTCTTCTACACTTAGGCTGACCCGAGCCTAAGTATGGGGGGAGGATCAACTTCTACACATTTAATTATTTTAGTCATCCTACGCTTAGCATGAGCTATGCCTTTTTTCTCGCTTCTTGTGCTCGAAGGACATAGCACATGTTAAGTATAGGGGGGCGTGTATATAATACATATATACTTTACCCATAGCTCGTAATTTCACATATTTCTATATATATTATAAAATAATTATGGGGTGGTGATGAATCCTCATTCATCACTCTTTATTCTTTTATTTTAGCTAAAAATCTTTGCAAAACACCATGTAGATATTTGTAAATATAATAAATTATCAAATTACATGCTTTGTGTAAATAGTAAAAATTAACATGTTTTTGTGGAAAAATAAAAGAATAAAAAAATAAAAAAAAGAGGGAAATATTTAGAATAAATATTGAGTGACTTGAACCCAAGAGAGGGCCCAATATGGGCCTGATCTCCAAATAAAATTAGTAGAGAGAGATAGGGCCATTCATCATTGTACACATTTCCTTCTTGGTGTATATATTTTATTTTCAGAAAATAAAAATAAAATTATGTTTCTCATAATCTGTATATATTTCTAGAAATAAAATAAAAATAAGAAAAATTAAATAAAACTCAAAATAAAATACTTTCTCTCTCCTCTTGTAAATATACCATGTATATATCAATAATTCATCTATTTATTTTACCCTGGTAAATAAACAATAAAAATAAAATAAAAATTTTTTTATATCCCAAATTTTATGTTATAAATAAATAAAATATAAAATTGGGGTATTTACATAAAATTAAAATAATAAAAATAAAGATATAAAATACATAGGTATTTTTACCTGTATATAATATTATATTATGTATATACATTAATTTATTTTTCAAAAAAATAAATCAAAATCACAAAAATTGAAAAATAATAAACATTTTTCATTTTATAAATATTTTTAAATAAAATCATTTGCTATTTTTAATTTAATTTATAAATAATTTTGGGATGTTGAATTCTGATTGGTCTACGGGGGATTGTTGACCTCCAGTAATCTCTCCCCCGCGTGACTACCCAATCTTCCCCGATTTATCCCACATTGCTCCGCCCACCATTTCCATTGATTTGAGGCTCCGGATACCAAGGATTGACTCGCGATTCTCGCTCGATACTATCCTTCGGGGTCCGCTTCTCGGAGTGCGCACCCGATCTCATTCTTTCTCGGACCTCGATATGTATAAACCTTAACCTTTGGCCATTTCCTTCGGCTCCAGTGACCTCATTTCCTTCTCCTTGAGTGACAACGAGGTTGAGGGATCGATTGTAGAGAGGACCGAGGCCTCTAGCCTCAGATCCGGCGAGTGACGTCGCCGTGCTCCACCACCGGCGAGCTCGAGCCTCTAGAGTCGTCGCTCCATCGAGGCGAAGACACCAAGAGACCCGGCATCTCCAGCACAGACATCTTCGATCATCAGGTACCTTCGGTAGCTCCTAGATTGCCCTAATTTTCCATTCCTAGTTTTCCGACCGCCAACGTTCACCGCCCATTCCACCGCGCTCCGATCATCCCTTTCTCCTTCTCACTGCACCTTCACCTTCGCGAGACTCCTCTCCACGTTTTTCATCCCTTCGTTCCTCCTTATTCGCCTCGGAACAGGACCCCTACTCTCCTCCGTCGTCGTCTCGTCGGAGAGCTCCGCTCTGCTTCCCCTGACCGCGTAATTCGCCCGTAACTGGGTCGAGGTAGTTTGCCCTTGATCGAGCTTTCTTTCTGTGCATGTTCGAAGGCAAATGGACCTCATCTGGAGGTCCTATCAATGAAGCACAACGCTCCAGGTCTTCCTCGTCGTCCAGGACCTCTCGGTCTCATTGGAGCATCCCATCTGCTGCGCAACGCCATCAGCTACCTTTTCCCTATCCTAGCTGCCTCGGAGTACGCCCCCACCGCGCGTATTGGCCGGACGAAGTTCGTCGGCGACCTGTTCTTCTAGGGATCTTGTCCGTCGTCCGATCGAGCTCATCCGCCAGTTCTGATCTCAGCCATCTATCTATGGGAAGCTCCTAGCCGTCCGATCCATTCGAGGATCTCATCTGGAACGTTGATCGTCGAAGCGGTATCGCCTTCTGTCAGCCGTCCGATCATAAGTGATACTCATCGACCGTCAGATCTGAAATAAAGGGGAAATTTGCACTTAGGCCCTAAGAACTTTTCATATTTCAGTTTAGTCCAGTAAATACTTTTAGAAGTTGTTTTTAATTTGGATAAATTAAACTTTGGACCTTAGATTTTCAGATTTTGCATTTTAGTCCCTCTGTTTGTGGAGCACGTGCTTCATCACGTAATTTTTCTGGGATAATTTCATGTATGGGGCTTGGGTTTAATGAATCTTATACTTTGAAGTTTTAGTTTCAATATTTGCATTTATACCCCTATGCATGATGGATTTGAACATGTGCTGAACTTAACGTTGAAATTGCATAGAACCCCCTATCCTCTTCGTACGTGTTACGATTAAGCCCCTGAAACTTATTTTCTTTGCACTTTGGTCTATGTGTGTCGTGCCTCTTTTATTGGTTGAATAAATAGCAAATCAACTCCAAATCTCTTGAAATTTGGACATGTGGCTCTTGCCACTGTGTAAAAATTTCAACGATTTTTGGGGACATTTTTCCTTTTATTTGGTATTTCTAAAAAGTCAAAAACCCCTATTTTTGCTACTATCTTCATTTAAAAACCAACTAAAAATATTAAAAACCCTCCAAAAATTCTAAAAAAATTGTGGTATGTTTGTTTTCGTGTCTTGTTGCTTCATTCCAAATTTATATTTGGACTTATAAAAACCCTTAAAATTGAAAAACCCTAAAAACCTTATAAAAATCATTAAAAATTCTAAAAATTTCAAAAAATGCATTTTCTTTTTTCATAGTTTAGATTTTACTTGTAGTTTTTCATACAATTTATGCTAGATTTTTAGATCTATTTTTATTTTTTTAAATAGCCTTTCAAATCTGGCTGCACAGTAGTTCCATTTTCTATCTTATTTCATTTTTATAAAATCAACTAAAAAGTATAAAAATATGAGAAAATCATCAAAAACACTTCAAAAATTATAAAATCCAAAAATATTTTTACCTTAATTTTCTGACTTAGTTTGTATTGTTAAATAAATACTTGATTGTGACTTTTTGGTTTTCTTTTACATTTTCTTCATAATTAAAAAATCACAAAAAAATTAAAACCCATAAAATCAACCGAAAATATTTTCTTCTGATTTTTTTACTACTTCGTAGGCTTTTAGTCAACCCATGGTCCTTAAGTTCGACCCTAGTCGCTATACCAGGTTAAATAAAATAGCGAGACCACTATTTGGCTTTATTGACTGATTTATTGATTTGGTGGTCTTGTTTTCTTCTTGAGTCCGAGTTGAGAGGTTGAGGTCGCAACGAACCTTAATACATATCTCCCTTAGTCTCTCAGTTTTCCAACTCATCAGAATGGCAACAGTGCCGAGGAGCACGGCTTAGTAGTCCATTTTCTTTCACGGCTTTTTCGCAGCTTTTCTGTCTATATTTGTATATATCTTTTTTATCTCATTTCATTATCACATTTTTATAATAACTTGTGTCTGATACACTTCTGTTTCCTTTTCCTACAAGGGCCTGAGGACCGAGGTAGCTTTCTTCGGAAAGTCGACGCAACCGCGGGAGTCAGAGGCGGCTCTTTTCTACAAGAGCTGTAGGAGAGCGCGAGGGAGGCAAGCAGGAGTTCGAGAGCTGTAGAATAACCGTAGATAGCTGTAGATTAGCTCTAGCTTAGTTTATTTTCCTGCAAACTATATTATTGTAATAATACATGACCAATAAGACTTAGAGACTTTTTATGGTGATTGTCGGGGTCTGTTTCGCCGAGCACCGGTGTGCTCGAGGGACCTTACCGCGATTTTGATTTTTCTCGCATTTTATACTGCTTATATGATTTGCGAGGATTTAGCCTTAGTCTTAGGATTTTTCTTGATTGTGACTTAATTAATTAAGGCCCAAACCTAATTATCTATCTACACCTATAGATCGTTGATTGGAACTTATTATTAAATCACAAGAAAAAGTCGGCTTAATTAGGCTTCAGTCTACGTGCCGTAAGGATTCACATACAACGCATGCAGGATTCGTTGTGGCGGACATCGAGTGGCTCCGAAGATCAGACTCCGGACTTAGCTTGGTTACCCAGCTACTATTCTTCACGTGTAGAATTGCTTCGTCTAAGGTCGTTTTCCTCGTGCATCATATAGGTAGTTTTATTACTGTCTTTATTTTTATCCACGGATCACCCTGCATGTATACTGCTGGAGTCAGGTACGCATCTCTTACTCTGCATGCATCATCATGTTTGATCGCGCATCAGCTTTTTCACCTTCTCCCCCCGTTTTCGGACTTAAATAACCAGGAGAACCAAAAAATTCATTAGGCGTTGTTTGATTGAAAAATACCTAAAAAATAAAAACCATAAAATTGGGACTGCTAAACACACTTGACCTTAAAAGACATCTCATTTAAAAATCTGTCTTGAGGAGAGTAACCCCCTCCTTGTTTGGTTTGGATGAGCGAGAGAGTGACCCGCACACTAGGATAGAGCCACATCCGATTTTCTATCAGACTACCTACCTTTTATACGGGACAGTCTGTTAGGAGTATTGGATTCCTACCAGCTCGCTTAATCGCTCTGAAAGACTGACTTGATCACCTAATAAAAATTGACTAGATAATTGACCTAACCTTTACAGTCTTCAGCTCTATGTTGAGTAGGTGAATCGAGGATTTCTCTTCTCCTCTTGTGTGTTTTCAGATCTCATCCGCCTTCATTTGCCAGATCGAGATGATGGGCAGGAGGTCTCTTAGACAGCCTTTGGCTGCACTGCTTTTCAGTTCTCCATCCCGCTCATCTAGGTTGGTTCGAGAGAGCCGAGAACCTGTCTTCGAACCCGAGTTCGATTCCACCCTGTTCCTCCTTGACCACCCTTCTACCACCAGTTCTGAGATACCAGTGCCAAATCAGAGAGAGTAGCAGACAGTTGATTTATCGGCACCTGAGTTTGGGTATTTTGCCTTAGCAGAGACCATGTCCAGGAGCGAGGAGCGCACTGAGGGTTCCATAGCAGAGCAGACATATGTGTTGGATCAGGGTACGATCAACAACACCCTGTTAGCTTCCTTTGAGATGATGCAACGCTAGATCCGTGATCAGGGAGTTTTCATGGTCGATATGCGCAGAGAGATGGAGAGGCCGAGAGCAGATAGAGATCAGCCCGATGGTGAGGGAGATGACCCAGATCAGCCTGAGAAGCCGGTCCAGCCAGCACCAGCCAGACCGATACATGAGTTGCACAACCCCGGATCGAAACATACACACCGGTGGATCATGCTACCAGCGATTGTGAGGGACTTCAAGTTCCCCCCTACAAACGATTCAGATTCTTCCCCTTTTCCATGGGGTTGCGACTGAGGAGCCACATATTCATCTCCAGGAGTTTGAGATGATCTGCAACACTGTCGACGATCAGTATGTGGACGAGGACACCATCTGGATGATTGCTTTCCGTTCTCCCTCGTAGACAGAGCAACCAACTTGTTGAAGCATCTAGGGAGATTTGTTACCACCTAGGAGTAGCTCCGAACTGAGTACTTGAAAAAGTACTATCCACTCGGTCGGACGAATGCAGCGAGGGCCCTGATCTGCAACTTCTCCATGATCCCCAATGAGCAATTCCACGAGGCATGGGAGAGGTTCCAAGAGCTCACAGACCGGTGCCCCCATCACGACATATCCAAGCCCAACCTTGTTCAGAGCTTTTTCTGCGGGCTTACACCAGAGCTGCAGGGGTTAGTGAAGGCATCCTGTGTTGGCTCCTATTTCGCCAAGGATGAGGATTAGGTCTGAACCATCTATGAGGAGATGGTCGAGAACTATACAGTGATGTCGTAGACCCGACTCTACACTCAGGGGAGACCTCAGCCACAGGCCGTGTCATATCAGAGGATAGCACGGGTCGATGCCAGTCCTTCCACTTCATCAGCAGCAGCAGCACAGGCAGAGTCGACAGCCGTCGACATGGGCATCATCAGCAAGAAGCTGGATCGGATCGAGTTAATAGAGAAGAAGCAATGCTAGGGCATGATGCAGACCGACCAGATGGTACAGATACTGAGTGCCCTGAAGACACATATCATGTGTCTCCAGGAGGCACAGACGGCTTCTCAGCCCCATCTCATGTCACGGGAAAACAACGGCAGCAACAACAGTTCGGCCCAGCCCTCCGCCCAGTACCGACAGGTTCACCTTGTTTAGGCAAAGCCCTATCAGCCGCAGCAACGATACGTCCAGTCACCACCATCTCAGGACATCTAAATGGTGGTGTATCAGCCAGACTAGCCCCTGGCAGTACTCCACCCACCCTCTTATGAGAAGGAGCCGTTGATGTATGTAAACGGGATATGGTAAGACCGACCCCATCCCGATATCTGACGAGACCATCCCGAATTCTGCTGGTCGGCCGGAGGCACCAGTTCCCAGCCGCAGCCTCCAGTTCAAGGTGGCCAGTATGACCAGCAGCGAGAGACTCATCAGCAGCCCTAGTTCTCGTTACACCAGCAGCTATCCCACGAGAGAGAGCAGTATGGTCCTTGTTCATATCAACAGGGACAACCTTGGAGGCCGCAGTAGCCTCAACAGCAGTATCACTCACAGTACCCCTCTCACCCTCCTCCACAACAACCGCCTCAGTATCAGAGAGGCCACCCATCAGGTTCTCATGGGCCCACCTATGAGAACCACGCCCTGGATGACTTAGCCCGCCTCATGTCCGAGCAGCAGTCCACCTTCCGACAGGAGATGGATGAGTTTCGCCAGGTAATGAGGGAGATTGTGAGAGGGAAGGCCGCCATTTTTGCACAGATCGAGCCCAATTCGAACAACCTTAAGAGGAAGTCTAAGAAAGTAGAGTTCACAAAGATTACCACTCCTAGTTCTTTACTTGGTGATGTTTTTGCATACATGTTTGATGCTGACTTTTTTACACTTAGGAGCGGTAGGATGCTAGCAGGTGGTTCCTCATCTGAGCGACGATGCCATGCCACTTCAGCAGTGCCAAACGAGGAGGAGAGCGGTGCTGATGCTGCTAGAGATGATGCAGATGACGGTGGCACTGACGCCACCGTGGACGTTGATCCAACCGACGGTACTGAGGCCATCGCTTCACAAGATAGAGGAGAGTGGTACTGATGCCACCATACCAGTTGCTGAGCCAGAGCGCGGTACTGATGTCGTGATTCCAGATGCCTAGGGTGGTACTGAGTCCGCCATTTTCAGTTCTGCTAGTCATGTTGTTTCCCCCTCAATTCATGTATCTGAGGACATTACTGTGAATAAAGGACAGGGTTTATTATTTTCGGATCCATCTGTGTTGACTGATGATGTATGTGTGGATTCTGCTTTACCTGAGCATTCCAGACCCGATCCTAGTCCTTCATTTGAGAAGGACACAACAGTCCCCTTTCCCCAAGCACTCCACTTGGTTAAGGTGCCAAAAAAGGAAAATCAGAAAAAAGTCCCACCAGTTAGAGTTCAGCCAGCAGTTGATGGACCGATTTCATATACCACTGACTCTACAAGAGACCTTGGAGCACATACCTCTCTTTCAGAGATCCCTCAGAGACAGGACCACAGTTAGGAGAAGAGGTGGAACCATCAGTCAGAGATCCATGTGCTCACTCACACCACTTGCTTTACGATCCAGAATGGTCTGCCAGCCAAGAGGCCAGATGCTGGAGCCCTGTATGTCAGATGCCATATCTATGAGCAGAGGTTCGACCGTACTCTATTAGACAACGGTTCTTCGATCAACCTACTTTCGACAACCCTACTCGATCGATTCGAGTTGGGCCCTCTACGATAGAGTAGGACGGTCCTTCAGTTTGCTGATCGATCTGTCAAGAGGCTGAAGGGGTTGCTAAAGAACTATTCATGGTCTGAAATTCCCCGTGGACTTTGTTGTGTTGGACATGGAGATCCCTGAGTCCGTGACCGATACCCCCATCATTTTAGGACGCCCGTTCTTGGCCACCGCCAAGGCAGTGTCCAATCATGATAGTGGGAAGGTATACTTTCAGATCGAGGCAGAGAGTATACAAATAGAGATGGTCGAGGAGACTAGAGCCAGAGATTCAGCTTGCTCAGAGCCGTATTCAGATTCAGAGCAGATGACAAGGGCAGGGCGAGACATGCACCAGGACTGTGATTTTGTGATTACAGATGATGAGGCAGTTTGGGCAGACCCAGCAGCACATGCCATCCTCTCACATTCAGAGTTCGTTGATGCACAGATGCTAGCATAGGAGAGCTTGGAGAGCACATTCATGGTCCAGGATACATGTCAAACAGTAGAGCCGGTTCCCGATCGTGAGGCCGATTTTTCTGGTGATTCTGATATAGATCCCTCATAGTCAGATATAGACTAGGCAGAGTTTGATGATTTGATACCATGTCTGACATCCACAAAGCCAACATCTAGGGAGGAGACTGATTCCATGCAGATCAAAGACACACCAGTAGAGCAGCCTTCACCAGATTCAGATAGTCAGCTAGAGTTCTCGTTCTCCCACGTAGATTTGGTCGCATTCATATAGACATTTCAGAGGCCAGATCTGCCAGCACCGAGTTGTCCAGAGGTGAAGATGTTACCATAATCGCTGAAGTATAGGCTCCTTGCGGGAGAGCATGATATGCACCCAGTCATTATCTCAACGGATTTGACTGGAGAGAAAGAATCTCGTCTGATGGGGGTTCTTGAAAAGAACCGCAAGGCGATAGGATGGAGTTTAGCCGATCTCCTGGGGATAAGTCCAGCCCTATGCTCCCATCATATCTATCTCAAGGAGGATGCGAAGCCGTCGTGTGAGTTGCAGCAGCAGCTGAACCCGAACCTTCGAGATGTTTTCATGAAGGAGATCTCGAAATGGTAGAGTGTTGATTTTATCGACCCCATCTCCAACTCCAAATGGGTCATTCCGTTGCATGTGGTGCCCAAGAATACGGGCATCACCATAGTTGTTAGTAAGTTCGGAGAGGAGATTGCTACTCGGGTACCCACTTCTTGGCGGGTCTGTGTGGACTATAGACGATTGAACCAGGCCACCAAGAAGAATCATTTCCCCCTGCCCTTTATTGATAAGATTATAGAGAGGCTGGCAGGGAAGAGCCATTACTGTTTCTTGGAAGGGTACTCCGGATACAATCAGGTGGCCATTGCGCTCGAGGACCAAGACAAGACCACCTTCACCTGTCCCTTCAGGACATATGCTTTCAGACGTATGCCCTTTGGATTGTGTAATGCCCCGACGACATTCCAGAGGTGCATGTTGTCCATCTTTTCGGACATGGTGGGGGAGTGCTTGGAGGTCTTCATGGACGATTTTTCGGTCTACATCGACGGATTTGATTCTTGTCTTGAATGCCTAGACCGCTTCCTCCAACGATGCATTGAGATCCATCTTGTGCTGTCACGGGAGAAGAGTCACTTCATGGTGACTCAAGGGACGGTGCTTGGCCATATCATCTCCAACAGGGGAATGGCGGTTGATCCGGTAGAGGAGGATGTCATTAGAAAACTCGATCCACCATTCAACTTGCGGCAATTACGTTCTTTTCTAGGGCACGTCGGTTTCTACCAGCGATTCATTCATGATTTTAGTAGGATTGCCCGACCGTTGACTGATCTGCTGATGAAAGACACCGAGTTCATAGTTGATGATAAGTGCCTTGCGTCATTTGAGACTCTCAAGAGTCTAGTTATAGAGGCTCCTGTCCTCCAGCCGCCTGATTGGTCTCTCCCATTCGTGATCATGAAGGATGCCTCCGATTTTTCCGTAGGAGCCATGCTGGGACAGAGGAGGGATGGAGTCCCCTTTGCTATTCACTACGCTAGCCGGACTTTGGATGTCGCTCAGCGGAATTACACTGTCACCGAGAAGGAGATGCTAGCCGTAGTATTCGCCCTAGATAAGTTCAGATCGTACATCATTGGATCTAGGGTTACCATTTACACTGATCATACCACCATCAAGCACCTCATGACAATGAAGGATGCCAAAGCTATATTGACCAGATGGATCCTTCTACTCCAAGAGATTGATATAGAGATTAAGGATAAACCTGGAGTCAAGAATTTGGTGGCGGATTATCTCTCCCGATTGGAGTTTCTTGATGATTCTGAGCAGATTGAGCCTATTTGTGAGACCTTCCCAGATGAGGCGATCCTTTCTATCGCCTCTCTCCCATGGTATGCTGATATTGTGAACTATCTTTTTGTCAAGAAAGTTCCACAAGATTGGCCTAGGCAACGACATGAGACCTTACTCGTGAAGGCCAAGTTCTACCATTGGGAGGATCACGTCCTTTATCATGAAGGAGGGGATAACATCTGGCATCGGTTCATTCCTCGGGAGGAGCACCATAGCGTCCTCACTTACTGCCACAAGCTTGAGGCAGGAGGACATCACTCTGGCGGGAGAACGATGCAGAAAGTGCTCCGATCCGGCCTATGGTGGCCTACTCTTTTCAAGGACTCTGATGAGTTCATGAAGAGGTGTACTGACTGTCAGAGGATAGGCACTTGTGGACAGCGTGATATCATGCCGATGCAGCCCATTCACTTCTGTGAGGCAGCGATTTCATGGGTCCATTCCCTAAGAGTCGGAGATTCGAGTACATTCTGTTAGTCGTTGATTATGTGAGTCGTTGGGTTGAGGCCATCCCTGCCCGAACCACATATGCTAGGACTATATGCCGATTTTTTTAGGAAGAATATCATTTCACGGTTCAGGGTACCTTGTGTGTTGATTTCTGGCGGGGGGTCTCATTTCGTCAACGACAAGGTAAAGGCCCTTGCTAGCGAGTTCAACATAGACCATCGAGTAGCCACTCCATACCACCCTCAGACCAATGGTCTTAGTGAAGTGTCGAACATGGAGATCGAGACTATATTGAAGAAGGTCGTCCGCCCTGACCGAAAGGATTGGTCACAACTTTTGGACTTGGTCTTGTGGACATATCAGACATCCTTCAAGATGCCTTTGGGTACATCTCCCTTTCTCCTCGTTTATGGAAAGTCATGCCATTTACCTGTTGAGCTGAGATATAGGTCACTTTGGGATGTCACTGATATACTTTTGGATCCAGTGAGTGTAGGAGATCAGAGGAGGGCAGAGTTAGCAGCCCTGGAGGAGCTTCATGATACATCCATTTTGAGCAGCCTACAATATAAGGAGAGAGTGAAGGAGTGCCATGTTTCTCATATCAGCTACAAGCAGTTTGAGCCAGGACAAAGAGTGTGGTTGTTTGATACCAGGCTTCGTTTATTTCCAGGGAAGCTACAGAGCAAATGGAAGGGACCCTATCTGGTCCGAAAGGTACATGCCAATGGAAGTATTGATATATCTGAGATGTCTTCTGATGCTACCTTTCGGGTTAATGGACAACTGCTCAAACCATATCTAGATCACAAGCCACTGGTCGTTGACGTTTCCCCCATTCATTTTGCGTGAGATGTGGTTTTTTGACTTACATCTATTGCATCTCACGCCTGATTATCACTGTTCTTCCGACTTGTATAGATCTAGTTGTCCATATCACTGCATTCTTTAGTCCTACACCCCATCTTTATCTTATGATTATGCTATACTTAGAGTGTACTTTGCCCTAAGTATAGGGGGTGTAGGACTCTCAGGTATTCTGTTGATTCTTTCTACCTCTGTTTTGCTGCCTATACTTAGGGATATTTTACCTTAAGTATAGGGGGTAGACCCTGTACATTCTTACACTCGGATTTCCCTTCATGTACAACTTGCTATACTTAGGACTACTTGATCCTAAGTATAGGGTGAAACACCGAGTCCTCTTCATTCTATTCTTTGATTAGTCGTTGTAGTATACCATTCCTTTTCACTTCCCTATAATGAGTTATGTCTTCGTCATCGCTCTTGATTTACATTGAGGACATCATTCGAGCTAAGTATAGGGGGGTGTCGTATATATTTCATATATACTTTAGCCATAACTCGTACTTTGTGTGAGTTTGTTAATAAATAAAATGCCTAAAAATCCATCCATAAAAATCCAAAAAAAATTAAAAATTTTCCTTGTACATAAAATTCTTCTTGCACATACATAGCTATTTATAAAAATCATTTTTGTACAAATGATTGTAAAAATGATTGACGTAAATGTGTGTAAATATTTTGCAAAACTTCACATTCATTCATACATCCATGTTTTCAAACATTTTTCAAAAATTTTGCAAATTTTCAAAAATCTTGTAAAAAATTGCATATTAGTAATTATTTGTACAGTTTTACGAAATCATAGTTGACATTTAAACTGGCCTGGAATTAAATTGGAAAATGGAGCTTGGTTAAGACCTCAATCCACCTAATTCTAAGAGGAACCTTTTAGGTCTTAGGATTAAGACTTTTCAGGTCCATTTGGGACTTAATTCTTTGAGTCCACTAGGCTATTTGCATGTGTCGTCTTAATGAGCCTAAGTAGAGCACTTAACAACACACACATGACTCTCAGAGATAATGGCTTTATTTGCTCCAGCACTTTACACATAGCTCTCCACGGATGAGGTGGTGAGGAGGCAGTTTCCTTTGTCTTGGGGTAGCATATGAGGGTAGTACTTCTAGGCGGAACCTCTCTTCTTCTAATAGTGAAGGAAGTGCGTCTCAACTTGGTCAGGTGGTGATGATGTCTAAAGGCATGAGTTGTGGGTTGTAATAAAGCTTCAAAACATGGATAGTCTACTGGCTCAAGAGGAAAAACTCCTTGTGTATATATGATGTACCATGTAGATATGTTGTACATATGCACATCAAAAAAAATGTGCAAAGAAAGAAAAGCTCCAAAAAAGTGGTGGGTCTGATTGAAAATAAAATACCCACTGGAGTATATATAGCCAAATAAAGCAAAGCTTATGTTACACATGACCATCTCATGAAGCTTGCAGCGGGAGATTCAGCTACATTGGTTGGGCTCCCAGGGATACATGGCTACACTGGTCATGTTCCATTCTCTTCTTCCCCCTCTTCTTGAGCCGGCTGTACTTGAGCTTAGAAGGGAATTCCCTGCTCCTCGATGAAAGAGTTGCTAGACTGAGGCATTAGAGTTACCTTGTTAAGGGGGGTTGTCACTTTGTCATTTCTGAGGTGGGGAGCTACATATCACTTACACAGTACAAGGAAAGATTCATGGTCATTAGAGTTTGTGTATGTAGAGTTGTTCTGATCTGGTTTATTGAGGAGTCTTGACCATAAATTTGTGGAACTTAGACGCTATTGAGTTTTAACCATAAGTCCAAATAAGGTTCCGACAAATTAATAATCCAAAGGTCTGACTGAGCTCCATATTTCAATTTAATGAAGGAAAGTTTAATAATCAACCTTAATTTCCCTTTTTTTCTTTTTCTTTCTATTTTCACTTCTTTTTCAAATAAGTGTTTGCTAAGGGACTAACAAAAGTAATGTATAGGTGGGTGATGAATCCTCATTCATCACTCTTTATTCTTTTATTTTAGCTAAAAATCTTTGCAAAACACCATGTAGATAGTTGTAAATATAATAAATTATCAAATTGCATGCTTTGTGTAAATAGTAATAATTAGCATGTTTTTGTGAAAAAAATAAAAGAATAAAGAAAAGAGGGAAATATTTAGAATAAATATTGAGTGACCTGAACCCAAGAGAGGGCCAAATATGGGCCTGATTGCCAAATAAAATGAGTAGAGAGAGATAGGGCCATTCATCATTGTACAATTTCCTTCGTCGTGTATATATTTTATTTTCATAAAATAAAAATAAAATTATGTTTCTCATAATCTTTATATATTTCTAAAAATAAAATAAAAATAAGAAAAATTAAATAAAACTCAAAATAAAATACTTTATCTCTCCTCTTGTATATATACCATGTATATATCAGCAATTCAACTATTTATTTTACTTTTGTAAATAAACAATAAAAAATATTTTATATCCCAAATTTTATGTTATAAATAAAAAAAATATAAAATTGGGGTAATTATATAAAACTAAAATTATAAAAATAAAAATATAAAATACATAGGTATTTTTACCTGTAAATAATATTATATCATGTATATACATTCATTTATTTTTCAAAAAAATAATAAAAATAACAAAAAAATAATTTGAAAAATAATAATCAATTTTCATTTTATAAATATTTTTAAATAAAATCATTTGCTATTTTTTATTTAATTGACAAATAATTTTTGGATGTTGAATTCTGATTGGTCCACGGGGGATTGTTGACCCCCTGTCAACTCTCCCCCCGGGACCACTTCGCTCGGATCTTGTGACAACTCGATCTTCCCCGATTTATCCCGCATTGATCCGCCCACCATTTCCATTGATTTGAGGCTCCGGATACCGAGGACTGACCCGCGATGCTCGTCCGATACTATACTTAGGGGTCTGCTCCTCGGAGAGCGCACCCGATAGTCTTCTTTCTCGGACCTCGACATATATAAATCTCAACCTTCAGCCGCCATTTGACGCATCTCCGGCCATTGCCTTTGGCTCCAGTGACCTTATTTCCTTCTCCTTGAGTTACAACGAGGTTGAGGGATCGATTGCAACGAGGATTGAGGCCTCTAGCCTCATATCCGGCGAGTCACATCACCGTGCTCCGCCACCGGTGAGCTCGAGCCTCTGGAGACATCGCTCCATCGAGGCGAAGACACCAGGAGACCCAACATCTCCAGCATAGACGTCTTCGATCATCAGGTACCTTCGGTAGCACCTAGATTACCTTAATTTTCCATTCTTTGTTTTCCGACCGCCGACGTTCACCGCCCATTCCACCGCGCTCCGATCATCCATTTCACCTTCCGACCGTACCTTCACCTTCGCAAGACTCCTCTCCATGTTCTTCATCCCTTCCTTCCTCGTGATTCGCCCTGGAACAGGACCTCGACTCTCCTCCGTCGTCGCCTCGCCGGAGAGCTCTGCTCCGCTTCCCCTGACTGCCTATTTTGCCCGTAACCAGGTCAAGGCAGTTATCCCTCGATCCAGCTTTCTTTCTATGCAGGTTTGAAGGCAAATGGACCTCATTTGGAGGTCCTATCACTGAAGCACAGTGCTCCAGGTCTTCCTCATCGTCGGGGGTCCTCCAGGACCTCCCGGTCTCATCGGAGCATCCCATTTTCTCCGGAACGCCATCAGCTACCTTTTCCCTATCCTAATAGCCTTGGAGGATGCCCCCACCATGCATATTGGCCGAACGAAGTTTGCCGGTGACCTGTTCTTCCAGAGAGCTTCTCCGCCGTCCGATCGAGCTCATCCGCCAGTTCTGATCTCAACCATCCATCTGCGGGAAGCTCCTAACCATCCGATCCATCTGAGGATCTCATCTGGAGCGTCAATCGCCGAAGAGGTATTGCCTTTTTCCAGCCATCTGATCATAAGTGATACTCCTCGACCGTCAAATCTGAAATAAAGAGGTGATTTGCACTTAGGCCCTTAGTACTTTTCATATTTCAGTTAGTCCTGTAAATACTTTTAGAAGTTGTTTTTAATTTGGATAAATTGCACTTTGGACCTTAGATTTTCAGATTTTGCATTTTTGTCCCTCTGTTTGAGGAGCACGTGCTTCGTCACATGATTTTTTGGGATAATTGCATGTATGGAGCTCGAGTTAATGAATGTTATGCTTTGAAGTTTTAGTTTCAATATTTTCATTTATACCCCTGTGCGTGATGGATTTGAACTTGTGATGAAATTAATGTGGAAATTGCATCGAACCCCCTATAGTCTTCGCACGTGTTATGATTAAGCCTGTGAAACTTATTTTCTTTGCACTTTGGTCCCTGTGTGATGTGCCTCTTTTATTGGTTGAATAAAATAGTAAACCAACTCCAAATCTCTTGAAATTTGGATACATGGCTCCTGCCACTGTGTAAAAATTTCAGTGATTTTTTGGGATATTTTTCCTTTTTTTTGATTTTTTAAAAAGTCAAAAACCCCTATTTTTGCTAATGTTTACATTTAAAAACCAACTAAAAATATTAAAAACTCTTCAAAAAATCTAAAAAAGTTGTAGTGTGTTTGTTTTTGTGTCTTGTTGCTTCAATCCAATTTTTACTGCACTTGGACTTATAAAACCCTAGAAAACCTTATAAAAATCATTGAAAAATCTAACAAAATTCAAAAAAAATGCAATTTCTTTTCCTGTAGTTTAGTTTTTACTTGTATTTTTTCATAAAATTGTTGATCGATTTTTAGACACTATTTTATATTTTTAAATAGCCTTTCAATTTGCTGCACAGTGGTTCCATTTTCTGTCTTATTTCATTTTTTTAAAATCAACTAAAAAGTATAAGAATCTGAGAAAATCACTAAAAATACTTTAAAATTATAAAATCCAAAAATATTTTTTCCTCATTTTTCTGACTTGGTTTGTATTGTTAAATAATTAGTTGATTGTGACTTTTGGCTTTCTTTTATATTTTCTTCATAAGTAAAAAATCGCAAAAAATTTAAAACCCATAAATCAACCAAAAAAAATTTCTTCTGATTTTTGACTAATTCGTAGGCTTTTAGCCAATCCGTGCTCCTTGAGTTCGACCCTGGTCGCTATACAAAGTTAAATAAAATAGTGGAACCGTTATTTGGCTTTATTGACTAATTTATTTATTTGTTGGTCTTGTTTTCTTGTTGAGTCCGACTTGAGAGGTTGAGGTCGCAACGAGCCTTGATACATATCTCCCTTAGTATATCGATTTTCCATCTCATCAGGTGGGTAAAAAACTCTTAAAGAACTTTTCAAAAAAATCTCTTCTATTCTCCTTATTTGCTCTAAAAAGTTAAAAAAACTTTTTAAAAAAAACAAAAAAAGTCCTTTCTTATTTACTTGTCTTTTCCAGAAAAAACTTTTGACAAAAAAACCTTTTGCTAAAACAAATAAAAAAACTTTCTTCTTTCCTTTGTTTAAAAAAATTCTTAAAACAAAATCACAAAAAAACCAATTAATAAGTTGGTTGGATCCCTGACACCTTCACATTCACACAATACTAGTGAAGTTCAAGAACACTTGGTTTATGAGGTCTTGAGATTTTTAGTTAACCAACCTTAGTCATTAGGGTCCTTGACTTAATTATTCACATTTCCCTAGTTTTAAAGATTTGTGTGCTATATTGCATGCTTAGTCTCTACCTAAAGAATATGATCAACACCTCACATACACGACTGCAATTATGATGAGATGATTTCAAATTTCACATGAGGAACTGGGATGAGGGATTTGAGTTTGGACTTGATTTGATGATGCTCAAGGATGGGATAAAATTAATGAAGGCTTCGTGAAACCTGAGTGTCAACACCTTTAGCCAGTATGAGAACATGGTTCTTGTACTATCTCTCAACGTTTACCTATGTGCCAGGGTGTGATAAAATAAAAAATATTGATCAGTGTGTGCCAACTATTAGTAAAAACAGTGAATCTAGCCAAAAATATTACAAAGCAATGAAATGTTAAAGAAAAGCTCTCATTCCACAAAGTTAAATATCAAAGAGCTTCCACCAAAGGCGAGCGCTCCCAAGCATTTCAAAGTGTCCACTTGGACCACTACTATTAGGAGTAGGAGTCGGGCTTACACCAAAAAAGGGCTCTGCATCGTAAATGCTACAAGTCTGGGTGTAGAAGGTACGATAGGTACTCAAAAAAGGCAAACCCCAATGTACTCTCAGGAAAACAAGTGCAAACGACTCCAACTTCTCTTGACAGATGCACTGATCAACACCAAAAATATGTGTTGAGTAATAACGCACTCGATAGGATCATTGTTCCAATGAGAGGGAGAGAAGAAATGACACAATCCTATACCCTCCATTAACTCACCTTCCATCTACACTTTTAAGTCTGACAACTAAAGAGACGGTGGATTGGATACTAGAAATAGTTTATTCCCTAGTGTTGAGGATCGGGTTCTTAGGAGAGTCTCTTGGACTAGAACCTTGGGTGACATTGTGACTCTACTCTTGTAACTGTTGTCAACACTTAAGTCATATCCCTACTATATATGTACACAAAGACAATATGATGATTAGGGAAATTGGATAGCTTTTGACTAGAGCTTGGTTCATCTTAGACTTTTAGGATCTCTAAAACCAAGAGTTCTTGAATGGATAAAGTCTTGTATTAACATGCACATGCAGGGTTCCAACTTATTCATTCTTTATTTGCTCGAGGACTAGCAATGTTTAAGACTATGGGGGTGATGAATCCACGATTCATCGTCTCAATAACTTGATCTTAGCAAAATCCCAGTGTAAAGGCTCTATTAAATGTATATAAAATCAATAAGTTAACAAAATAACTCTTGTAAATAAAACACATTAATTATTATAGATTATATGGTACAAAATAAATTAACAATAAAAAAAGACGCAAAAATAAAGGAGTTTTTGACCTTTAAATAGCCCAGAACTTCATGTATTTTTAATAACTTCATTCCAACTCCTTTTTGGCTAACTCTTTCTTTATCTTGTTCATAAAAATGTATATAAAAATACAAAATAAATTTCACCTCAAATAAATGCTCCTAGATCCTAGAGAGAAAAAGCTGTAAAGTCCAACATCCTGGCCAAATTCCCGCTCTGTAGGAACTCCAAAGTCACAAATCACTTTTAAAGTTCAAGTTAGAAAATTTTCTATCCAACGGCTGTGGTTTCATAAAAATCGGGGCACATTTGAAAAATTGGATTTTGGGACCTAGATGTACATTGTATATTATGTATATATTCATTCTTTCTTCATTTTTTATTTTCTCTTTCTTAATTACTAAAAACTCCAAAAAAATCATTGTTGTGTTGTATTTTAATTCTAGTATTTTAGTATATTTTCCTGTTGTAAATATCTCTTATTAAAAAGATAAAAAAATATAAATTAGAAAAGCAAACAAAAAATGTACATGTTTTATGTCTTCCTTTGTAAATTCTTCACTATTTTTCTTCTTTATATTTTTATTGTATTTTAGTAGCTTACTTTATCTTATTATTTATTTTTATTATTTAATTCCCTTTCTCTACAATAACCACATTCAACTCCATCATTCCTTCATATTTTATAGCTTCTAATTCAACCCCATTATTTTATTAACCTCCCATCCACCACTTTAATAACTTCTCATGTTTTCTCTTTATATACATATCATCCTCCTCATTTTGCACTCAATCCATCTTTATGTTAGGATAGCCTAGTTCCTAGAGTTGAATTGGTGACAGCAAGGCAACCACGGTCGAGCGACGACAACCCTCTCTCCAGTGAGATCCCTTGGCTTTTTGGCCAACAACGCAGCCGCATCCGTGTGCTGCTCGAGCTCATTGCTCGCCGGTGATTCGAGCGAAGAACGTGCTCTCGTGAGCACATCATAGGCAACTGTCTCCATCGTAGGTAATTTTTCTTCTCATTTTGTCATCATTGTGATTTTTGCAATTTTCTTGTATCACATCACCCCATAGTATTTTTCTACCACATCGTCACCACCACCAACCCATCCTCTTAATTATTTATCATATTTATTGTTTAACAAAATTAAAAAAATTAGAAAATATAAAACAAAAAATTATTACAATAGCAACATCAAAAAATTCAAAAAAATAAAAAATAAAAATAAAAAAGAACAACGGTGGCAGCACCCACCGTCGCCCGACACAGTTAGCGCCACCACCGCCGTGGCCCACCTCTGCAGGCCCGCCTCCCCCGAAAACCTCCAGGCGGAGCTGCCTGCCCTAGAAAGCACCTCCGCCGACAGCAGACCCGCTCCAGCCCATCGCCTCGATCGTTCTTCTCCAGCCGCAAGCAGTGGCATTCCTTGCCGACCGCAGCCTCCGCCGCCCCGCACGCGGCAGCCAACGCGCAGGTCGGCCCCCACTGCCCGCAGCCCTCCTCGCGGTCACATGCCCCCGCACCGCCGTCTCGGCCCCCTTTCTCCCCATCTACATTCTGAACGAAGAAGAATATCCTCCTTCTTATTTTTTTATTGTTTGCATCTTTTATTATGTAGTTTTCTTTAATTACAACAGTACCCATGTGCAGGTTTTATTATTTTTAATTTATTTTCTGAATTGCACAGATCACCCTGTATTTGCATACTTATTTGGACCTCATTTTAACATCTTTTTATTCAATGAAAATTGGTATTATGTTGAGCAACTAAATCACTAGGTTCTAGATATTTATTTATGTTTTTATAGATTAAGATGGATTAATTAAAATTATTTAACTGAAATATTCTATATTTTACCCAATCAGTGATGTTAAATTCATATCTAACTCAAGGTTGCTCCAAAAATTCATAACAAATTAGGAATGATGTCTTGAAGTGTGCTTTAATTACTTTCTAAATTCCACTTTAATTGGAGATGTCATGTGCTTCAAATAAATTGTGGAGTGTTTTTAATAAATAATTTTTAGTTGAATCCACACATCTTATTTTTACGAAATTTCAACTCTTTTGGATTCCTTGTATAAATACCATTTTGACATAATTCGCACTCTGGATAAATTGCTATTGTGGATTTAGTAGGAATTAATTACTCACTATTACTTTGTTTTCATTAAAAAATCCATAAAAAAATCATATGTTGTCATAAAAAACTAAAAAAAATTACTTAGCTTCTTTGCATCATGTTTTAATTCCAGTAAAATTTTCATAAATTTTGCATTCTACCTGTGTGAAAGATTGCTAAAAACCCTTAAAAAGTGTATTTTTAATTGTTGCATTTTAACCCATAATATAAAAAAAAGATGTCTTGCATTCATCAGTGGATTAGGCTTCTAGGAAAAATATAATTTGGCTAAATTTCACTTATTTCCTATTAAAAATTAATTTGGCTAAGTTGTGTGCTTTCTTAGTAACTTAATTCACTTGCATTATGCATTTTGCATTTGTTTTTACATAAAAATATAAAAAAAATACGCTTCCGAAACCTAGATCTAAATTTTTTAATTAACCTCAAGTTGTTCCTTTGCCTCCCTATGTTGGACCCCGGACTTGTTCGGGATATAAATTAAAGCCGAAACACTCTTCACGGAGATCTTCTCTTGGTTCTTACTGATTCGCTAAGTACACATACTACAACGTGCCCAAATTATACATCATATTCAGTGACTCGTCACTCACCCACTTTACTTATGATCTAATCATCCTAACTATAGCCACAAAATGAAAACGATACGGAAATGGTGTGAGCAATGTGAATCAGGGGATAGGGAGGGATTAAGAAGAAGCAAAATATATAAGATGGAGTGAGAATATACAAGGATCAAGAATGTTTGTGAGAAACATTCTTGCGTGAGTAGAGAGGGAAGATGAATTGAGGATATATGTCGACATCAGAATCACCCTATGATGAATAGTAATGAGGAGGATGGAAAGTCCAACAAGGATCGATACATGGCAACTTGCTTGAATGGTGTTAAATAACAACCTTGATGCGTGCATTTATGGTAATCACATCATCATTAAACATAGGCACCTAGAGTGGAGTGACCCTAAACCCAGACAATAAGTCAATATTGACATGGTTGACAAGAAATAAAGCAGGGGAGATAAGGGAAAAAGAATGGAGACAGAATAACACGAGCACCCAGAATCCTTAGGTGCCCACTACTTCAAACAAACAAACTTACAATAATTTATACACACTCTTATACGGTTCAAATAAGGTTATTTTCAACACCAAAATATGTACACAAAAAAGCATTGGAAAATTTAAAAAAAACCCATATAAAAATAATACACTATACAATTGGGACACACAGATGAAAATGTCCTAAATAGAACTTCACAAATCCCTATCTTCTCCACATGAACTCAAAGATGACCAAACTCACCTTCATTGTTCTTGAAATTAAATTGTCTCTATATTGAAGGCTCATAAAAAATGGAGTAAAATTCAAAGGTTGGCTTTTTATGCTTCAATGTACAATATACCTATAAATTTTACTCATTTAATTGATTCCAAATGTTTTTACTATTTTTATATTCTTAACTACTCGTAAATACTATTTAATATATATTGAAATGATAAACATAAAATAAAGGTAGTAACAATATATTTAAATAAATAAAGTATATAAACAAAATCACAAAATTTTAAATAAAATTATCAATATGTGTATTTAATTATACTATAAATATATAAAATAAAAATGCATGATATTTTGTAAAAACATAACAAAATATAAATATAAAATATATAAATAGAGGTAAATATACCAACCTATATAATAATGGATTTTTTATACACTAATTTATTGGTGATATAAATAAATATCACCAAAAATATGTTATTAAATAAGGAACAACTTTTACATATTGATTTTTAATTAATAAAATCATTCACTATTATATATATTATTATATAGTCTTTATTTCCCTATTTTATCCGTAATAGGTTGACGTTAACCCGTCAGGAGCGGGTTTGAGTTGAATTTGGTCAGCTCCCCACCCTTTGTAGGTCTGCGACTCTATGGTGTTGACAACCTTATTTCTCTCAATTTCTCCATCCGATGTAAACACAATTTGAGCTCGATTCCTACATGAAAACCTCTACTCAATCCACATACTTTCACACCCAGGTGATTCCTTGATCGATGGAGCGTTGAATCGTAAACCCTAGATGAAACCCCAACCAATATAATATCTCCTCCACCTCCACTTGAAAGTTATTTTCAACACAAAATATATGCACAAAAATGCATAGGAAAATATAAAAACAATGCATATAAAAATAATGCCCTATACAATTGGGCACGCAGATGAAAAGTCATAAACAAAACTTCACATATCTATATCTTCTCCACATGAACGCAAAATTGACAGAACTCACATTTATTGTTCTTGAAATTAAATTATCCATATATCGAAGGCTCACAAAAAATGGAGTGAAATGCAGAAGTTGGCTTTTTGTGCTCCACTGTGCTATACACCTATAAATTTTACTCATTTAATTGATTCTTTACACTTTTACTATTTTTACGTTCTTAACTATTTTTAAATACTATTTTAATCATATTAAAATGATAAACATAAAATAAAGGTAGTAACAATATATTTAAATAAATAAAGTACTGAAATAAAGTATACAAACAAAATTACAAAAAACAATAAAATTATAAATATGTGTATTTAATTATACTTTAAGTAAATAAAATGCAAATATATGATATTTTGTAAAAAAATAACAAAATGTAAATATAAAATATAAAAATACTGGTAAATATACCAATGTATATAATATTTAATTTTTATACACTAATATATTGGTGATATTAATAAATAAAAATCATAAAAAAGTTATTAAATAAGGAACAACTTTTATGTTTTTAGTTCTAATTAATAAAATCATTTACTATTTGATATTTAATTATCTAGGCTTTAATTCCCTATTTTGTCTGTAATAGGCTAATGTGGACCAATCAGGAGCGGGTCTGAGTTGAGTTTGGTCAGCTCCCCACCCTTTGTAGGCCTGTGACTGTATGGTGTTGATAACTTTATTTATCCAATTTCTCCATCCGATGTAAACACAATTTGAGCTCGATTCCTACATGAAATCTTCTACTCAATCCACATACTTTCACACCCAGGTGATTCCTTGGTCGATGGAGCGTTGAAGAGCAAACCCTAGATGAAACCCCAACCTATATAATATCTCCTCCACATCCACTTAAAAGTTATTTTCAACACAAAATATGTACGTAAAAAATGCATCGAAAAATATAAAAACAATGCATATAAAAATAATGCACTATACACTCGGGACACACAGATGAAAAAGTCGTAAACAAAACTTCACAGATCCATATCTTCTCCACATGACCACAAAAATTGACCAAACTCACCTTTATTGTTCCTGGAATTAAATTATCCATATCTTGAATGCTCATAAAAAATGGGGGTGAAATGCAAAAGTTGGCTTTTTGTGCTCCAATGTACTATATACCTATAAATTTTACTCATTTAGTTGATTCTTTATATTTTTACTATTTTTATTTTCTTTAATACTTTTAAATACTATTTAAATCATATTAAAATGATAAACATAAAATAAAGGTAGTAATAATATATTTAAATAAATAAAGTATTGAAAGAAAGTATATAAATAAAATCACAAAAAATAATAAAATTATAAATACATATTTAATTATACTTTGAAAATATAAAATACAAATGCATGATATTTTGTAAAAAAATAACAAAATATAAAATATAAAAATACAGGTAAATATACCTAGGTATATAATAGTAAATATACCTAGGTATATAATATCAGATTTTTTTATACACTAATATATTGGTGATATAAATAAATAAAAATCATCAAAAAATAAGTTATTTAATAAGGAATAACGTTAAGTTTTGAGTTTTAATTAATAAAATAATTTATTATTTTATATTTAATTATCTAGTCTTTATTTCCCTAATTTGTACGTAATAGGCTGATGTGGACCAATCAGGAGCAGGTCTAAGTTGACTTTGGTCAGCTCCCCACCCTTTCTAGGATTGTGACTGTATGGTGTTGACAACCTCATTTCTCCCTATTTCTCCATCCGATGTAAACACAATTTAAGCTCGATTCCAACATAAAATCTTCTACTCAATCCACATACTTTCACACCCAGGTGATTCCTTGGTCGATGGAGCGTTGAAGCGCAAACCCTATATGAAACCCCAACCTATATAATATCTCCTCCACCTCCACTTGAATGTTTATTTAATTTTGACTATCTTCAACCTCTTCTCCCTTCATCTGTAGCTTCCCTAGTAACAATAGGCAAGTTTCATGGGACTTAGTTGTGGAGTAAAAGGTGGAGGAATGAGATCCAACCTCGCTAAATGCACTTTTGGTGGAGCTTCTTCTTCTCCTTAGTTAGTCTAGGTCTGAGTTGTAGCTTAGGTTTTTAGATACAATTTCCTCTCGGCAATATAATTTAATCTTAAGATAGAGTTTAGTCCAATAGAGTAGCGTTATTTCCAATTTTATTTGTTTGTTGGATCTTAGAGATTTGGCCATTGTACCGCTTCTAAGCTCGCATTTCAACTTCTTTGATCACCTCCATATCTTCCCACTTCATTCTTCTATTGCCCTAACCCATCAATCTCCCTAGATCATTCTCTGATCTGAGAATCCGATCTCTATATTTGCTACATCATCATAGACCTCCACCCACCCATTCCAGCCACGATTTTCGCTCACTATTGGTGTGGGTCTCGAGCCACAGGAACCCAATTTGAGGGGTGTTTGAACCTGGATCACAACTTCTAGGCACAAACAATAATAGATGCTCCAAGTCTCTTCATAACATGTCTTGAATCCCATTGAAGCCACCATTCACTTCTTGTATGAGCCCAAGATCATTTTGCCCCTCTTTTAACTTCATATTGATGCAGGACCATGAATATTCAATACAGAGAAACTTGTACAGGAATTGTTCTTCGTATGTTTATCCAGACCCCTCCATTGTTGCTCAATGAAGAACACACCACTAGGAGGAGAAACAATTGCACGATGAGGCGCCTCACAACCATCAAATCAAGAGGTGGTATTTCATCCATGCCTTTCCTATGCAAAGCATCATCCATGCATCTCAATCATCAACTTGGATAAGCGGCACGCCATCCATTTTCTACTAGCGTGCGTTGAGGGTAGTTTGTACCCAAAACGCTCTAACATTTTGTATTTATTGATTACCATTTAATTGTTCATTTGTATTGGAAATATTTTTGTAATATTTACATTAAGTACTCTGACCTTGTTCGTATTTCAACTTTAGTCTATTAGTATCACCTTACATGCCTGTCCACATAAGGGGACAGGAACTTCGTGTGGACCTCCTATGGGTGTTGTGTTAATATTTGGTCTAGTTACTTTAAATATCAATTCAATATATTTTGGTAAATTTGCATTCTTAGTATATTTATTTTATCTATTTCCATTTATACCCCTACTAGCGAGGATTACATTTATATTGTGTGAAAATTTCATGGATGCCCCTAGACTTCTCTAAAAGGTTTATAAATGCTATGAAACATATCAAATATTGCAACTGGATCCATGTAATGCTTATGTAATTTCGTACTTGTAATTTAATTACAAAAAATTCATTTTATATCTAAAAAATATAGGAAAATTATCTTAAGTGCATGGAACCCTATATTATCACATATATTTTTTTCGTACGGCTATTAAAATTATCTTTCTATTTCTAAAAATTCTAAAACATTGCATATTATCCCGTTAAGCATTTCAAATGCCATAAAAATTAGAAAATATCTTGAAATTTTCCAAAAAAAGTTCTTATATGTTTATATAAATGTATTTTCTTTGTTGGATATATAATTTTGCAATATATTAAGAAAAACTCCTAAAAATCACATAACACATGAAACATATATAAAGTATAAAAATCATATAAAAATTGTTTCTATTTTTTTATTATATATTATCTAAGAAAATTTAAATCGGGCTTAATTTGTCTGTATTTTCTAGTTTTTTTATTTTGAGTATTTCATTATTTAAATTTTCATAAAAATTCTAAAAAAATTAAAAATACACCAAAAATAGAGAATACTTTCAAAATCTAAAAATAATTTATTTCTAAATTTTTGAGTTCATTTAATATATTTTAAAAATCTAAAACCCCATTTTTTATCCCTCTTTATATAAGTTTGTCTATGTATATTCTGCTATATTCTATTTTAAAATTAATATAAAAATTGTAACAATTAAAAACATAAAAAATAGAAATTAAAACATATAAAAAACTAAAAAATTAAAACTACCTAAAAAATCCTTAAGTTGTCTATTTATTTTTGTTGCTCTACCTCCTGTTCTTCTTTATGGTTCGACCCCTATTACCTGTCTCTATAAAGTATGATAAATTTTAGCTCACTTATTTATATTTTTAATAATTATTGTTGGTTAGTGGTTGAGATTGCAGACTGAATTAGGCATCAATAGCTAAGAGAGCTGTTGATACAACGATTGATGAATCTGACTTGTCGAACACCGTAGGCCCTCCAAGATCAGACGTTACGAACTCTATCCTCCATGCACTACAATGACACCATTGCTAGGGAGCATCAATCTGTAGGGCATAGAGTAGACACTTAGCTTATTTTTCCATTGTTTACTTTACTATTTATTCGTCTCTTTATTATATTTTTATGAAAGAATTTCCAGATCATCTTCCTATTTGAATTTTTTGAGGGGCCTGCTCATCGAGGGAGGATTTCCTTGGAGATTCTACATACCCAAGAATAGTAGATACTAGTGGTTCTTCACCCACCAGTAGGAGGGAGTACAAAAGATACAAGAAGCTATGTAGAATTGCCTTAGTATAGATTTAGTTAATTTGGAGAGAGAGAGAGATTTATTCGTTTATTATTGTAATAATATAGGTGCATACTCATACTTTCGGGACTATTTTACCAAGTGTTTGTTCGCTTTGGTGCTCACCAGTTTTTCTCGTATTTTCACCGCCTTCTACTTTTTATTCTCCATATTTTCCATATATTGTTATTTGTTTCTCGTGATTTGAGATTTCCACCTTTACTTTGATTTGTTTTGTCTGCATGAGCCCTCAGATTTAGGATTGCCTGATTCGATAACTAGGTACAAAGCCTAATTTTCTGTATGTACCTATAGATCTCTATGCTTGGACTTAATCAAATCAAAACAATTCTTCATGTTAATAGCAATTACTGCTTAGGGTGATTGTCATTGTTTGCATATCACATATAGTGTAACATTAAACTCTTGCCTTGAATCATATAGAGAGATCTGGGAAGCTCTGTATGTCTTCTATCTTAGTGATTTACCGTGAGATATGAGAGTCTAAATGTCTCACACAAGGTGGAGATAAAGTCGCTGCGGTGACCCTCGGTAAATCCCGGCTAAGTCAACAATTAACCCACGAATAATATCAAGCAATGGAAATTAAAGTGTGGAGTTAAAATTTATTATAACTCTACAAAATATGTATATAGTGCAAGTATGTAGAGTGTCGAACACATGGAGCAAACAGGTAAAATAAGGCAATAATTCTCAGAAAAGTGAAAGTGGTTAAATGCCTACAAGTGCTTTTTTGTGGGTTTTGACTTTTATATTTTTTTAATTTAATTTTTGATTTTTTATTTTTATATTTTGTTTTTAATTTAGTTATTTTGTATTTTATTTTTATAATTTGTATTTTTATATTTTCTTTTTCTTTTAATAAAGATATAATGTATATAAGTAATATATATGTACACTAGAGATAAGAGAGGGATAAAAATAGGGGAAAATGCTCAAAATACAGGAAATGAATTTTTTTGTAATTTTTCTAGATTTTTCCTAATTATTTTGGTATTTTTGAGGGAAAAAATACTAGGAAACAATGAATACAATATATAGACAAGATAAAAATATAGAAATAAAATAGCAAACAGGAGTGAAAATTCTTTCAAATTAATTTTTATAGATAGATAATAGGATAAGGAAATTTCAGAGATAGAAAATACAATTTTTAGAGTTTTTATGAAATCTTTAGATTTTTACGAAGATTTTGAGAATTTTGAAATTTTTAAGGGCTTTCTTTTGTAACTTTTAGGGATTTTTGGCCAGAACATAAAATAGACTAAAACACACGAAATATAATTTTTTGGAATTTTTAAAGACTTTTTGTAATTTTTATGTATTTTCTAATGCAAGCAGGGATAAAAAGGCTTGTTTTTTATTTTTAATAAATATAAAAATGTAAAATAAAAATATGGCGTTAAACTACAATGCAACAGGAGCCTATGGTAATTTTTTTGGTAATTTTTCGAGTTAAAATGATGCATGAAATCAATGCAAACATTTAAGTAAAACCACAACACTAGCAAGGGCATAGATGTAAATACACAGAAGTCCAATGGCCTACTTGCAATGTTTCCAAAAATATATAACGTTAAACACAATTTTCTGGACTAAAAATAAATACCCAAACCCGGAGGGGGTTCGCTGCAAAATGTCCAACTCACACGCACTGGGCAGGTGACCCGGCAAGGGTAATTTTGCAATTTTACAAAGATCCAGGGGCTAACATGCAATTTCACCAAAATATTACAACTTAACTAAATAGTTCATGGAATGTCCAGAAATAAACAAACTCCCGGGGGTCCAATGCAAAATGCCCACCACCCCACGTACGTGAGTCAGCGCGGGAAGATCTTCCCTGAAGATCGGACGGTGGCAGCGCGGGAAGATCGGACATTGGCTGCGTGAACTGGAGCGGGCCACTTATTGGATAGCTGAGAGGCCAGAGGGAAGAACGGGGAAGAACGCCGATAAGGCGAACTACCCCGAGCTTAATTTCGGGTCTCCGACAATCTGGGAGTGCGCAAAAATGGCCGAGGTGCTCCTGGGAGGTCCCTCTATGTGCTGGGGTACTCGGCATTGTCAGAGAAGGTCAGAGATGCTGACGCGAGGGCGGCGGAGCTTGGGGCTCCAGGTAGCTCCGGCGAACGCTACAAAATGGTCCCCAGGTGCGTTGACTACGTTTTGACCTATAAAAAGGGGTGAAGGGGACCAGGGCAAAGTGTCTGGCCCCCGCGGCGGTGGAATAGGCGTTGGAGATGGTCTATGGGAGGTGGAAGAGCTTTGGCCGATGGTGCACGCCGGCGATGATCGATGGATGGCGAGAGAGCGATCGGCGAGGGAATCTAAAGGGTCTAATCAGATCCTACGACTACAGGGAAGAAAAGGAAGGTGAAAGGAAGGGGAGAAGGGCTATACCTCGATGGTCGGAACCAGAGGTGAAGGACCTCGACTGCGGTGACTTGTCGGAGGTGGTGGAGCCACCTCAGACCGTCCTCGACCCTCCTGAAGGTGGGAGAAGGGAGCTGTCACCTCCCTCTAGCTCTGGAGCGCAACAGGAGAAGAGGAAAATGACACAAAGGGGTTCAAACTCGAGCTTGAAGATGGCAGGTTGATTACGTACAAGATGGTGGTGTCTTCTTCAAGCGAGGGCCACGCGCAAATGATGGACATTTTGTGTGATCTGCAGGCATGGCGTGGTTGAGGGAAGATCAGGAAAAGATTTTCAAGAAGGAATCGAGGCTAGAGGATGGAAGGATGAGGATCCATAATTTCTCGAAACGGGGCAAAAATCGCAAGTGTCAGGCCTGGCAGGCCTCGGTCAGGGAGTTGACCGAGGTCAACTATTGACCGCTCCTGGTTGGTCCACATGGACCAACCAGGAAATTCCAGGCAAACATTATTTGTAAATTCGGAATAAAATAGTAAATGAATTTATTAATTTTAGGTTATAAAATAAAAAATGTTTCTTATTTTATAAAGAATTTTACGGTGATTTTTATTTTATTTTATGAGGTATATAATTACAAGTTACCTTTTATACGTTATATTGGTATGCATATCTATATATTTTATTATTTTATTTTTATTTTATGTATTTACTTTATTTATTTTTGTTTTTTATTTTATAAATTTATAGAATATTTTATACACTTAAATATATTTTTATTTGATTTTTCTGATGTATTTTGTACACTTAATAAAATATAAACAATAATTCTATAGGTACATGTATAGGTAGTATACCTAGGTATGCTATTTATACAAGTATTTTATTTTGTGTTTTCTTTGAGTTTTTATTCTGATTTTAATATAAATTTATATTATAAGTAATATTTACAAAATTATAAAATTACAAAACTATGGAAATAAAGAATGATAAATAAAATGGATATTTTAATCTGTACAAGTATACTATAGGGTTCCAAAACTCAACTTTCAAACCGTAGCTCTGCAAAATGTGAAAACTTTATTAAATAGATTATTTAATATTATATACAATTAAAGGTGAGTTTGATGCATTTCGAGCTTTTATTTGAGAGATACGAGTCTGGGAAGTTGGCATTTTGGATTTTATTCAGATCATAACTTATTATCTGTACAGTATTTTTGACTGAAATAAATTTTATATTTTTATTTATTTAATTATCTACAACTTTCAAATACAAGGTTTCTTTATTTGAGGCATAAATAGTGAGACAAAAAATAGGTCCCAAAATGACTAAAGAATGAATAGGTATTTTTATTGTATTCTGGCCCTTATCTCCCACTACTTAATTAGTTGTCGACCTATTCATCAAGATGTCTAGGTCTCGAGGTTTCAGGTTCATAAAAATATTTACAATATTTTATTCTTTTTCTTTTTTTTCATTATTCTATTATTTTCGCATTAAAAACAATATTTTATACATTATTTACATGCACATGTATAAATGCTAAGATGAAGGAATTAATGGTATTTACATGCATCTGCCAAGGTTTTTGAGGCCAAAATGAGAGAATAAAGATGATGAAATGTGGATTCATCACTTAGCATGTGTCATTTTGACAGAAGGGTGAGATTTCCATCATAGTGTCATCTTGCATTACTTTGTCGATATCTCCCCTCTACTTCGCCAACATAGGACTTGAAGAAAATCTAAAAAAAACATTAGGTAGTCATTCATGGAAAATGCTTAAAAAAGTGAAAACTCAAATATTAATCTAAGGGGACTTTTAATAACGGTTTGACCCAAAATAAAATTCATAACAGACTCCATTGTATTGGGTTCATAAAGGCTGCATTATTTTTATGTTCACTGTAGTCAGAGTGATGCATGACCCATAAGGATTAGAGCCCGAATCCTAGTTTGTAGTTTCCTTGATTATCACCTAGGTTCAATGATGCATGGGCGAGTTGGGATAGGACTTCTTATAGGCTTAGTTTGATTTTCTTAAGTATACGAGAACTACAATGGGTGTCCCTATCTCATCATTCCATGTTCGAGTACCCCGCAAGATGGAAGTATTTAATTAGTCATATCGTCTTACTTTCTCTATTTTTTATTGAATAGCCGACCTAGATCAATATCAAGGTTCAAAAAGTACAGACTACAGGTTACAAAGGAAGTGGGAAATACGAGATACTTTTTATGGAAATACTCACTATCCTATAAGTCTATCCTCTAAGGACTTGATATAAGATTGCTTGAATAATAAGTAAAAATAGTCGAACACTTGCGACTTCATTAGCATGAGTTGGTGAACCCATTGCATTGTGTTTGTTTAGATCTAGTTAGGTTCAAAGATCAGTCCCGTGCACTTGCACCATGTTTTTACCTTTGTTTTCATTCCTTTTTGAATTTCTCATTCCGAGACTTCTTCTATTTGTCTCTTCAATTTACCCTCTTGTCCAATTCTGTGATCATTTCTCCTTGTCTATATTATTATTGTTTTCCAAGATGTCGACTGAGGGATGGTTTAGTCGGGACCTAACTGATACCACATCGATTCAATGGATTTGAGATCTTTAATAATTCATTGTGGTTCTTGAGAGACCGGTTCGTATTTTGTCAATCGCTCTCTAAACTCCTCACATCTTATACCTCACACAGATCGGGAAAATTCTCTTCTCGAATTACGTCCATTTTAGATGGAGATTGATTTCACTCCTTATACCTCTCCATCCTTAATAAAGTTTAGAATTTACACTAATTTTGAAGTTATTTCTGTATCTGGTGCTTGCATACGTGCGACTCTCACCACATACGGCTCGCAAAAAGACTCCTTCATCCATTCTGAGCTTTTCCTTCCACCTCTCCAATCCGAGACCTCACCTCCCCACCCCCATCCTTACCAAAAGGTCCCCCCCCGTCGTCCAAGCGATACTAATAAACCAGAAAATGAATGAGAATCGGAGATGGCTCCACAAGTCTAAGGGTGGGACCACAACAACCGAGCTCAAATAAGGGCAGTCTAGAATGAAATGAATAGCCAGCTACTCACATCAATCCCGGCTATACAACAACAATTGATTGATCTATCATTAGTCCATGTCATCTTCCATGAAATGCTGAATGATTTGAGGAGGAGATCAGAGAAGAGAGAGACACAAGGAGGAGACGATGATTTGCATAGAGATTATGATGACAACCATTATGTGGGTGGAATCCACAGAGGAGGGGGATATGTAAGGAGAGAATAACCCAAGCCCACACTCAAGCATACATATTACCCTTGGGACATACAAATAACTGAGTGGATCGAGATTCCTTCGATACACAAACATTTCGAGCTGGAACCTCAACTCCTATCTCCTCTTCAAACTTTCCATGATAATTCGCACGAAACCATATATCCTTCTATAGCAATTTGGACACATCTACAGAACAACTCACTACCCCAACATTATGTTGGGTGTAGTCCAAATGATCGCTTTCCCATTCTGCCTTTCGGGTAAGTCACTCTACTGGATAAATCACTTGAGGAAAGTGGTGATGATGTGGGATGAACTGAAGTCAACCATTCTACATAAAATCACCCACTTGATCATTTGAATATAGTGCGCTCCAAGAGTGCCAACATCTCTGAGGACCACAAGAATACATTCATGAAACATGGTAAAGGTTCAAGGACTTGATTGATAAGTTCCCCCATTACGACATCTCAAAAACCATCTTGGTTTAACATTTTTTCAAGGGCCTTATTGAGAACAAACAAAGGTTTGTTGATGTTGCATGTAGTGGATCCCATTTTAACAAGGATGAGAGTGTCGTGTGGAAAATACTTGAGGAAATGGTTGAAGAAGGGACCACTCTCCTCGTCCCGACCATTTTAACAACAAGCACAAATCCTCCACAAATATGTTAACATGGCGGCACATGTAGAGGACAAAGATGATAGCTCCAACTTAAGCATTATTGGGTGCCATCTGTCCAAGGTGGATATCATTTAAAAGAGATGATAGGACTTAGAGAAGCCGGTTGTGATTGAGCAAAGAATAAAGAATATGGATAAGCTAGACATGATTATCAAGAAGCTGGAGCAGTTAGTGAGCACCATCGGTATGTGCAACTCTGTGGCGACGTCAGCTGAAACTTCCATTGAGTAGAAGGAGCAAACACTGTAACAACCGCCTCAACTGAATTTAGTGAAACCTTAGATCCATCATTTGTATTACATGAAGGTACCTAAGCAGCTACCACAACAGTCATAAACACATATGGTAGTTTACCATCGTGAGCCCCAACCTTCTTACATTGAGCAATTCTTCCCACCTCCACCACAAATCCAAGAGGTGAATGGTGTTTGGAATAAGGAACAATGGCTGACATGTCCTCGTGGACCACCACATGGTCAGACCACAGTTATTTGGCCATATGACCCACATCAAGGTAGGAGAGCTCTCCAGCATAACCAACCTCATCACCGGCCTCTGCAAGAAGTATACACATGTAGGCAGAACTACCAGGAACCGATTTATCCTTATCTACAATACCATCAGCAGCACCTAGCTGCCAATTTCCAGAGTCAGTTTCCTCCTCTTCAATATCAACAATATCCTCCTGATGCATCTCCATTTCATCACCATTCTTATTTCATTTTAGACTTATATCCCTAGATAAATGCATGTATATAGCATTAATTTATACAAAATAACACTCGATAATTCACATAAAATACTATATAAAATACTGTATTCAATACCAAAATAAAAGAATAAATGAATAAAAGAAAAAGAATGAAGTGTCAAAGACATTGAGTCATCTTATGCCTCGTGACCCATTCCTCATGATGAATTGGTCGATAGGGAATAAAGTTGGGGAGATAGGGTAGCCAATTATACCTAACCACATCTCGAAAACCCTAATTCTAAAGCTTAATAATTACATTTTGGAATCTACTTTATTTTCCTCTTTTTATACTTCAAATAATAAAATCCTCAACATGAATATTGTATATAAAAATATAAAGAAACATATCATTCAAAAATAATGCACACTTTGCACGGACACATAGAATAAAAGGCCATAAAAAAATTTGCAGTCATGTTTCTTCTCCATATAGAATTAAAATTGACCAAAACTCACCTTTCTTGTTCATAAAATTAAGTTATCAATTTAATTATGATGGTATCATTTTATTTTGAAATTAAGATGCAAAATTGGCTTTGGGCCCTTATAGTGCAATATACCTATATAAAATATTCAATATATTTATTTTTATATTTTTAGCTTTTTTATATTTGTAAATATAATTTAGAATACACGTAAATAATAAAATTATAATAAAACCATAAAAACTACATTAAGATAGATAATGTACTTTAATATATATATATGTATATATATATGTAATAGGAAAGGGATCCTACTCCATGGAGTCGGTAAATTACCCACTCCATTCTCATTTTTTGCCACTTTTTTTCAAAAAATGTTTCGATGGATTTTCATAACTATATCCCTCTAATATGTCACTAAAATATCTTTAGAAACAGAGACTATTATGCCCTTCATCTAGATTAGGTCGATTAAAGCAAATCTAAGACCGTTAAAATTGTTTTTTGGATATAGGGCATATGAGTCTTTGTTTCTAATGAAATTTGCATGACATGTTAGATGGATATAGTTATAAAAATCCATGGAAGCATTTTTCAAAAAAAGGTAAAAAGTGGCAAAAAATGAGAATGGGGTAGGTAAGTGATGAATTTGTGATTCATCGCTCTAAAAGTAGAAAATAGAGTCTTGTTCCCAACTAATTAGTTGCATATTTCTCCTTATCCTGCATATTTAGCATTCATACATGCATGCATAATATCTGCATTCTAGCATTCATATTTGCGTTAAATAAGAAGTCCAATTCACTTATATATTCACCATTATTCATCTGTATTTTATACTGACTACAAAGTCAATAAAACCATATGTATATTGTGTATGTTACTAGTTAATAATACAAGAAAAAGGGCCAAAGTTTCTGACTTGTAAAATTAACCAATAAAACCCCAAACTCAGAGGAGACCTCAGATCTTAGAATGCAAATATCTACCTCATACAACCTCCGATCTAGGTCTACTCACTTTTAGAATAATACATACTCAAAGACCTTCAAAATGAGACCAATTTTATTTAAATCGGAGCTCGTATGCAAAACTTGAGCTTTGGGGCACCTTTGTACATTATATGTATGTATATTTGTACTCTCGCATTTTTGTATCTTATTTGACCTCATCTCCATTTTTATCAACTGAAACTTTAGATCTCATCGAGATCTACAATTTTCATGTTTTGAGTTTTTCCAAATTCGGCCATATTCTCTCCCTAACTCCACATTATCTTTCGGCCATTCAGAGCAGGCCACGTGGCACCCTCTGATTGCGTCACACGACCCGCTTACATCGCTCCACGCACCCCTCTTCTTCCACCGTCCCATCCCCTCCCTTCTCTCCTCATCGCCACCGTTCATTCCGCCCTTCATTTCTACCATCCGATTAGATCTTGGGATCCATCGCTACCCTCCATTTGTGCCTCAACATCTTCCTACCACTTGGAGCATCACACACCGCACGATCATGTCCAGAAACCTCCATCACTGCTGCACACTTCCGCATTATCCCTGGCCCTTCGATCAGATCCGCTCGACCTAATCCAGGCCCTTCCCTTACGCCTCTCTCCTGGCCATCGGATCACTAGATCCAACGGTCCGGACATCGTCGTCTACCTCGCGCTCGCCTCCCTCACGCACGTCGCCCAATCTGCGCACCCATCACCCCCTTTCTATTTTTGCCGCCACCACATCCATTATCTCCACCCTCTAGTACCTCCGCCTCATACCCCACGACTCCCTTATCCTTGCCAGCTACCATGACCTCCATGAAACCGAACGTTGTTGCTCCACAAGTCCCACGAAACCTCACCCTCCGTCACTTGCACCCTTGCCTCCTTCCTATAAATACCTCGCCTCCAGCCACCTTCAACCCCATCCGCCCCTGTAGAGAGATACCTTGAGCTCTTATCCTCCTTTTGGTGACATCAAGTAGGCATGAAATCAATCGACGATGGCCCTATCTTCTCTGGTGAGATCCACGGTGTCCCGTCGTACCGCAACTGATTCGGCAAGCTGCACGAGCTGGGGCTAGTTGCCGGCCCTTGAGCGAAGACCAGGAGCTCCTCTCCGTGCATCTTCCCCCAGGTAACATCCTCCATTTTCCTCTTCGATCTTCCTCTTCTTTTTTTTCTATTTCTCTTTATTTCTTCGCCTCCTACGATCAATACCACACTCACCTGATCCCCTACCGAGCTCCGTCTTGGAGCTCTGACCGTCACACCTTCTTCGGCCAAGTGCTTTGCCTCCACGGCGGAGGAACGTCACCTGACCACCTTCGCTCCTCCCCAGGCCTCACTCGCACTTTCACGTACTTCACGATCACGAGCACCATTGGTTTTGGCACCAGCTAATCCTGCAGGCACGTATCTTCACTGATCGGATGTCTCGCTCGACCTCCTTCGAGCTTCATCATCGTTGGGCTCTAGAACGCCTCCGCCTCCTCCAGGACCTCCGGAAGCTCCGCCATGTCCCCACGATTGATCCGCGCCCTCCAAAAGTCTTTTACAAGCTTCACTGAGCTCAGACGAAGGAAGCAGAGCAAGGAGCTCGACATCGGCGCCCTGCCAAGTCCGCCGCATGAGGCGGCGGACCAGAGAGGATGACAAGCAGCCTTCGTCAGATCGCCTTGATCCGACGTCCCTCACTTCGCCACGTCGCTGCTTCCCCGAGCTACAGACCCCGTTGGATCAGGAAGAACTAACGGCCCTCGATCGTCCACGCCATCATCGCCAGCCCCACTACAGATACCGTTAGATCCATCTTGATCCAACGGGCTGCATCATGCTAAGTCGTCTGCAATCATCCTCCATTGGATCTCCACTGGATCTAGCGGTTCAAGGTGCGCCACGTATCCCGCTGCAGTAGCTGTTCGATCCTCACCGATTAAACGGTTCATTGTATGCCATGTTCCTTCCTCCGAGCCTCCTCCCCGACCTTAGGCTCGAAGCTCCCGAAGCATGTCCGAGCTTGCAGCGCACCCGAGCCACCGTCCGAGCCTAGCACCTCACGTGTTGCTGACGTGCGGTCTGGTCATTGTGCATTGAGGCCCGTGCAAGTTTTCCAAATTACAAGTCAGTCCCTGCCAAGAGCATCACGTGAGGTGCACGTGTTCACGTGGACATTTTGCACACATACTCCTAGCATTATTGTAATTGCATTTAAGTACCTGTCAGCATGTTTAATTTTCAGTAATTTTATTTTCTGAAATTGCAATTTAGTCCTTGTCTTTGCACATAAATGTAGGTGTCTATTTGGCATTATTATTCAAGTCCAAAAATTGCAAGATGTTGCTTGTCTTGTCCTCTATCTTATGTGACACATATTCCATTTTCGTGACATCTTGGGAATTTAATATTATTATATTGATGATTTTTTCCATATTTTGCCCACTGTATGCCTTTTAGTTCATATTAAATTCCTAGTTGCTCCAAAAATCACCATAAAATCACATTAGACTTAGGATAATTTATTCTACCTTGTGCCCAAAAATCATCACATTTGCATGCATCACGAGGCCTGAATAAATTAATTAGTGATTTACTTAATTGATTTTTAATAGGTCCAATTCACATAGAATTTTAGATTCATTAATTTTCTTGGATTCATCAAACTTAGATCCATATAGAATAATTTTTTTACCTGGAAATAATGTTTTTTGGTATTTATGAAAATTAATTTTGCAGAAATCACCTTGCATTCATATTTTTATTCACAGTAAATTCATAAAGTGTCAGAAAAATCCAAAAAATAGGTAGCTTAATTTCATTTCATGTCATGTGCTAGCCAAGTTTCATAATTTTTGGACCTCATCTGATCATATTTCTGATATAACTTGTAAACTGGCCAAAAATTGCATTTGCTTTCCCTTTATTGCATAAAAAATGCTAGAAAATACCAAAAAAAATTCTGAAAATCCGACCTCTGAATTCGCTTAAATTTTAACTAAGGAGACTGCTGCCTCCGTGAGTTCGATCTTGGGCTTGCCCAAGTAAAATAAAATCTACAGCTCGGAATTAACTCTACATTAATTAAAAGTGGTTTTTGATCATTCCGTTTTTGCCTGACTACAACAAACGATACGATATTTATTTTAATCATTAATTTGAGTAAATTAACAAGGGTGGAAACATGCTTTTCAAATGGCGCTGTTGCCGGGGAGGCACAACTTAGGTTAATTTCTAGAGAATTTGTGAGTATCTTATTTTTCAACCCCAAGTAGTCTGATTCCTGATTTTCTTGTTAATTTTTTTTGTCATTTAAATTTTGAGTATTTTGTGTCGTCCTTTATCTGACCCCAATTTGTTTTTTTTGCAAGGAACACAGGGAGTCGAAGGTGCTTCGAGGAGCTTTCATTTCAAACTTTTTAAGTGACTGTGAGGACTTGTAAATTTTGTTATTCATTATTTTTGCATTCCGTCCAGCGGTTCCCGTTTCGGTTCTCGCATGTGTAAAAATAGTGGAAACCTGTCCCTGTATGCTGTGTCGATTGCCTTTTATATTAGGCTTGCACTAACGACTCCTCGAGCCACTCTAGGATTTGCTTGTGCTCGTAATTCTTTTTGGACCACACATCACACCTAAAAGACGCACTTAGACCGCAGATCTAGACAAATTGAATCGGTGCTTCACTCGCTAATAGAACTGCATGTCTAGGAGCGGATTTTATCGTCTGCATTTGCATATAGTGTAAAAAAGTTTTCAATTCTGTTCTGCATCCTGCATAAAAAAGAAGGGATCACTGTAAGTCTTCTTAAGTCAGCTTAACATCATTGATTTATCGTGCATAGGCTTTTCTCGACTCCTTTCTCTTGGTTTTACAAACTTTGGAAAAAAAGGAAATTGGGACTGGACGATAGACATACTTTTTGTTTGGACTAACTCAGTGTTAACCTAACTTAAAGTCGGGACTGCTTGACAAAATTGACCAAAAAAACCAATAAAAACGGAAATCTTGCTTGCGGGAGATGAACCCCTACCTTGTTTTCAGGCTGAGTGAGGGTACTTGAGTGTTTGTGAACACCTGAAGGCAGAGCCCAAATCCTCGCCTTCCATATCATGTACCGACTGATCCTAGAAAATAACACGAGTTGAAATTTTTCAGGTTCACTGACTAGTACCAAGTAACCTCTGCCTGTTCGCAGGTAGTTAGGGGTGAACCAGCGGTACTTCACGACAAGTTGCTAGTAACACCTCGGGGTGAAGTTCCAGCCATGTTAGCCTCTGCCTGTATGCAGGTAGATAGGGGCAGGTTTTTGAATCCATCAACTTGGGATAGGAGCGAATAAAGGATGGGCGTTGGTATCTAAGGCGATAGGTTAAACAGGGGAGACACATCCGGGTTTTAGCCGACTCCCCTATAGGCCGCGTAACCATTGCTATTTGTTTGATAAATTCACACTTAAAATAAACCAGATTAATCGGACTCGATTTCGAGTCCTTCACTGTGTTGAGTGTGAAAATACAGGGTTTGGATTCAATTGCTTGCTTCAGGTAGGAGTAAAGTCCTATATTCACTTAGAACTCCCGATTCTTCTTCTCGCCAATCCAAGATGACTGACTGGGGGGATATCAACTACCGATTCACCGATCTTTCTTTGAGCCCCCCACGAAACTCATCTTCACTGGCCCAAGTGCAAATTTGACCAACTAGAGCTAATGACCCACTTGAGTTCTGGATACCTCAAAACCAGGGCGGTTACTCTCAAACCAACCCTTTTCTCTCCTCTGATATCATCGAGGAAGACCATCACCTCGGTAAGAATCCCTTCCTTGATATGTCCTTTAACCAAGACCATCTTCTTTACCCAGGGTTAGAGGACAAGATGCCACCTAAGCGACCACTAAATGAGGAGGAACAAAGAGATGACCCAATTCAGCAAATCCTTGCTCGCCTCGCCACAACTGAACAACAGAATGCAGATCTTACTGCAAGGATGGGACAGATTATTAATGCAAGAGGAGTCGACCGAACCATGGTAGATGCTTACAATCCAGCAGAAAATGAGATGCATAGTTGGTTAGTCCCAGCGGTTCCCCTGAAGCGTTCCAGCTCAAGCCCCACTTTCTAAGCTTGTTACTAAAGTTTAATGGAAATATAAACGAAGAACCATATGCCTTCCTCAGAGACTTCTAGCTGGTTTGCAACAACCTTAGTAACCCTAGGGTTGGGCAAGATTATATCAGGCTGAAGGCCACCCCGTTTGCCTTAGGAGATAAGGTAGCTCATTGGTTGAAAAATCTTAGGGTGAGATGTACAACCTGAATGCAGTTCAAGGACCATTTCTTGAAGAAGTTCTACCCACTCAATGGAACTTGTTAAATGAGAACAAAGATCGCTAGTTTCTCCCAGGGATCCAATGAACCATTCCATGAAGCCTGTGATAGGTCTAATGACCTAATTCAAAAATACCCTTGCCATGGCATTTTAAAAGCGATCTTAGTCCAGACCTTGTTCTGCGGCATGACCCCGGAGATGCAGGGGTTAGTAAGTGCTGCCTGTAGAGGAAGCTATCCGAACAAAAATGAGAATGTTGTATGGAAGATCCTAGAGCAGATGACGGAAATAGGCGGGTTACAGAACACCAGGGCCAATCAGTTGTCGCCCTCAATCTTATCCAACGAGACAACTAGGAGGACTGTAGCTGATCTGTCAGAGTACCTCATTCCCAGCATGGGGATGATAGCAGACAAGTTAACCATGGTCGAGAAGATTCACAAGAGGATCATTGACCTTCAGTCACTCTCGCGATTGCCGAAACAAATGGAGGAACTTACTGAGAGGGTAGCCAAGATACAGATACCTACCCCTTCTGCACCCCCTGTACCTGTTGATGAATCTCGGATTCATCACTCTAAATCTCACTTATTAAGCTCAATTCCCTCAAAATCAATAGCATATCTGCATCTATTCTGCATAATTAGCATTCATGCATGTTTTCATAAGAATGACATTTTATCCATAATTTCTGCACAAAATAAGAAGCCAAAAATCCAAGCCAAATTTGACCTGTAAATAGCCTAACTTCCCGGATTTTTAACTCCTTCATGCTAACTCCGAATGACACAAAACTACCTCCACTATGTCCATATCAATAACAAGAATAAATGAAAAATATAAAAAAAAAATCACTAACCTAAATAAGTGGACCAAAAACCCAAACCCTAATTTTAGGATTTTCAGACTAAAAGCCACATATCTTCCCCATCCAGTATCTGATTTGATCCTACTCACTTTTGAACTAATGTACATTCAATTACCTTCAAAACAATACCAAGTTCAAGTGAATCAGAGCTCATATGTGAAAGTTGGGTTTTGGGCCTCTTTTGTACATTGTGTATTTTAGCGGTTTGTGACCTGATATTTTATGTACATATTTTCTAAATTATAAAAATAAAAAAATAGATTTATATGTCTTTGTTTATTTTTGATTTCTCCTTCTTTTTCCAGATTTTTTGTCTTGTTTAAAAATGACAAAAAAATTTAGAAAAACCCAAAAATCCAGGTATTCTATGTAGGTGGGATACCCCAAAAAAATCACTTTGTGCATTTGATCGATTTTGGCTTTGATGTCTTCATGAAAGTTGTATATCTCATCGAGAATAGCATTTTCCGTGAAGTAACTTTTTCGATCTGAGGTCATTTGCTATTTCTTTTTGATTTTACAAAAGATTTTTATTTTCGATTTTTTTGGTGCTGATACGTGGTAGCCCCAGAGGCCGCCACGTGTCAGCATTTTTTGGCTTTTCTTTATTTCATTTTTATTAAAAAAATTAATAAAAGCCTACGTACGTGCATCGCACGTGCCTCCCAGACACGCGCAACGCACGCGCCTTGCCCCTTCCATCCTGACCCGCCACGTGTCGCCGGAGGGGTCGTTCGATCTCGCTTGATCGAATGACCGTTGTATGTCGTCTTCAACCTCCGACTTCTCCGCCTTGACCTCGTCATCTCCGCCTTCACCTCCAACGGCCAACTACCTCTGCACACCCCGCGCCGGCCGTGACCCTAACAAACCTCCGCTCGTCTCGCACACCCCCTCACCGGCCCCGCCTCTCGCATCCCTATTTAAGGACATCGCCGTCCTCCTCTTCAAGCTATCCGTCGACCTCCGGCCTAGGGACTCTTCAAGGTGGTGACAACACTCTGAACTCCTCTACTCCTACGAGATCCAAGCTCCTCGCGCTTGTTGTAGCAAGCTGCTCCACCTCCGCTGTTGCTGCTCGCTCCAGCCATCGCACCGGCGTTGAGCTCCTCCCAAGTACTCTCTCTCTGCCTTCGTTGTTGCTCCAACGCAAACCCCTCCTCCAAACTTCTCTCCGCTCGGAGCTCCGCCTCCTCCTTCGCCGCAGCTCTGCATCTTCTACGACCAACGACACCGCCTACTTCACCGATCCTCCATCATCGCCAACGCCAGCTTCTTCAACAACTCCGACGACCTCCTCCGCCCACGCATCTTCACGGGCGACCCCTGGTCGTGTGTCGGCCGACGACGACCGAGCCTTCACCTCCAACAACTGCTCCTCCTCCGTCTTCATATCTCCTCCGGCTCTGCCTCATCGTTTTTCATCTGACCAGCGACCAACGTCATCTTTGCCTCCCGGTGCTTCGCGCTGCGTCGCACGCCTCAACTCCGTCGCACCACTCTGCCTCGACAACGCCAACATCGACTCCACGACCGCCTGGAGAACCATCTTCACCGACAACCACTAGCACCAGCATCTCCAGGAGCTTGGCCCACCATGCCCCCTCCACCGTTTGCTCTCCACAGCCGCCGGTCCCCAGGGCCGAGACCCTCCTCACGTGATTCGTACGTGAGCGAGGGGACATCTTGTAGACTCACCCGTGGAGAAAACGCCAACTCACAGATCCTTGCCAGAAGTCATGTGCCCCGCACGTGACATTCTGGAAGATTAGCAAGTGCAGCCCCGGTCCTTCTCCATTTTGCGCAAAGACCCCCGCAACTAGAGGCACGTGCCTAGCACGTGACCGTCTGGAACTTTTGCAAAGCCACCCTCAGTCCTAGCGGTATTTACATTTCAGTCCCCCTTCTGCATTTTATTTATTTATTTAAATTACATTTGTACCCCTGTGTTCCCCCATAACTTTGGACCTCTTCTCTACATTATTTTATTAATCCAAAAATAGCATGATGTTTGTTAATCAATTCTCTACATTTTGACATATTGTGCTTATTTTTTTGATAAGTGGTTAATTACAAATTATTTGTTCTGTGAAAATTAGCATATTTTGCCCACTTTATGGTCTAAAATTCATATTTGCTTCACCATTGCTCTAAAAACTTCCTAAAAATCACATATGGTAGAATTAATTATTCTTGACATTGTGCCCAAAAAGAATTGCATTTTCATGCATAGTTTGATCTGTAAAATTTTTTTGCATATTTCACTCTTTTATTTTTAATAGGTACTAGATCCCACATTTTTTAGGTTTAGGATTTTTCTGAGATCAATCACCTAGTGATAGATCTTAAATGACTTTCTTCCCTGAAAACAAGCAAGTTTACTGTTTATTATAATTAAATATTGAAATTCATTCTGTTTGTACTAAAAATTCATAAAAAAATCATTTTGCATCAAAAAATTCCAAAAAAATACAGTGCATTCATTTCGTCATATTTTGCATTGTGGCCAAGTTTTATATTTTTCGGACATAGTTGATATAACCGATATTTTAGTCCCTATAATAGGCCAAAATCACATTTTGCATCCCTTATTTGCATTGAAAATTTCAAAAAAAGACCGCCTCGAAAACCGTGTACGAACCTTGATAAACACAACTCTATGTTGTTCCTTTGCCCCTTTGTGATCGACCTTGGGACATGCCCAAGCAAAATAAACATAAAACCACTTGATTGAAATTGATTAATATTTTGTGGTTATTTCTTGACTGATTCCGATCGCCGCCTACAACGAAGACAAATTATTTTTAGCACGAACAAAGATAGAAACAACTTTTTAAAGCCGTGATTTACGGACCCGTCACCTGTACAACGAGTTCATCTTGTACAAGAACAAGCATTGGGGTCTCAGAGTAGCTAGGTAGAAGAGCAGACCTACTCTCAACAGGAGCAGCACACATCGCACAAGTGGAGACAGGATACGAGGAGCCTCCGTAGGTGTTCGAGATCAACAGGCTGTGGTATTGTCATGACCCATCGACAGACAGTCGGGGATGGGGAACGGTCAGACTCACCGACCTTCCCTAGCTTACCAAGAAACCAGCTCTCCCACACTGCGCTTCATACAGTCCCGACCCGGACAGGGTACCAGCCTCAACAGCACCAGCAGCAGCACATTTTCCACTCGGGCCAATACAGCGCTCCACCACTATCCCATGATCATCAGCAATATCGGAATGGCCAGCAGGGCCAATATAGGAACTCATCCGCGAGTCAACATCAACAGAACCAACCCACTAGTGAATTGGAGTCCCTCACCTTAGCGATCCAGACTCTGATTGATAGGGTCCAATAAATCCAGAATGATTGTATGGATATGAGAACTGATTTGAATCGTGTCTCTCGTGCCCAGGACCAGCAGATGGTGCCAAAGAACCCAATTCCCGCTCAGGTTTAGGCTAATCCGAATATCTTGAATCAAGGCCAGAATCAACCATGAGATCATGTATACCATTCAAATAATTCTTTATCTGAACATGAGATCCTTTCGTACGATAATGTCAATCATATGTTCCTCAGGAGCGGAAGAGCCGTGATCGTACCTGATCGAGCATGGGCACAGGAGGAAGAAGCTGCCAAATTTCTACCTGAGGAGAGCTTGGAGGCAGAGAAACATCTCCACCACCCCCACTGGAAGAAGAAGATGACTTCTAAGTCCTCCAAGAAGCAGGAGAACCGCATCAGCCGTAAGCCCAGCAGAACCAATGAAGAGCCTGCACCTCCATCTGAGGAGGATGTCCCAGCAGTCGTGGAGAATGCATCACCAATTTTGCCTCAGAAATTTTCTTTTCGTCATAGTAAGAGTCCGAGTCAGTCTCAGATTCAGAGTCATGTACAGAAATCAGTTCCTAATTTAAATAAAAATCTTTCAGTTTGGAATCTGAGTTAGCATCAATAATCCTTTTCCCCCGAGATCTTATGGGTCGAAAGAATAAAACTAAAAAATACAAAAAGATGACTTTGAGATGGAAGAGTTTTGCAATAAACACATCAAGGTCACAATCCCCTTCGACAACTATATGGAGATGACACATGCATTTTAGAAATACCTTAAGGTGAGATGCACACCTACTAGGGTCAGTAGAAAGACCAAAAGCTGTGTTGGGAAACACGTTATGTCAGTATCCACAACCTGCGTAATAAAGAATTCGTTTCCAAAGAAACGAAGAGACATGGGTGCACATTATGTGGTGAGTCGTGTCGATGACACTACATTTGCACGCACTCTCATTGACAACAGATCCTCAATTAACTTAATGCCTACAACTCTCTATGAGCGGCTTAATCTCAGACCTCTTAGGAAATCTAGAGCACTACTTCAGTTTGCAGATAAATCAATCAAGAGGTCACAAGGAGAATTGAGGAACACTGTCACCAAAGTCGATGGTCAGGAGTACATGGTGGACTTTACCATCTTGGACATGGAGACCCCTCGTAATTGGAGAGATTCCCAGATCATATTAGGAAGACCCTTCCTCAGAATAGAAGAGGCCTTATTTGATTATAAGATTGGGAAAATGCAGTTCCAAACTCCGGGTGGAGATGAGGAACTTGAGATGAAGCATACCAGATGGCAGAGATCGGATTCTGAATCCAACACCGAGTACTCTTCGTCCGAAGCAGATTGCATTCATGTAGACACATTTGGGCCAAGGAGACAGAACCCAGCCAGCACCGATGAGTCCCTCTCCTCTGGAGAAGATCTTGTGCATGAGTCAGTTTGCGAGGTCCTTAGAAACGAATACAGTATAGAATATGCATCCCCTACATCTTCGATGACTTAGAGGCCTAGGTAGAACTATCGGTCCTTCCCACTTTAGTACAATCAGAAGATGAGGATGATGAGTCGAACATGGCTTTTGCCGACTATTTGGAGACCTTTGACGATCCGACTCCAGAAACAAATGAGTTGGTAGCAGTAATTTCACGGATAGATCCAGCCACTACCAGAACTGAACCAGATTCGATTGAGCCAGACTTCCTCGATGAGCACACATTACCTGAGCTCAAACCCTTACCCACAACACAAGTATGCCTTCCTTGCAAGACAAGAGAAGAAGTATCCGGTCATCATCAGCTCGCGATTGACCGAAGAGAAGGAATCTCGCTTGCTAGAGATCCTGGAGAAAAACCGCAAGGCAACATGCTGGAGAATTTCTGATCTCCACGGGATAAATCTCGCTCTGTATTCGTACCATATCTACTTGGAGAATGAGGCTAAACCCTCTCGTGAATTCCAACGTCGATTGAATCCAAATTTACAAGAGGTGGTGAAAAAGGAGATAGAGAAATGGTACAACACAGACTTTATTTATCCCATCTCCGACTCCATATGGATGGACCCAATCCATGTTGTCCCAAAAAAATCAGGAATTCAGACAACCACCAATAAAGACGGAGAGGAAATCATGACGCGAGAACCCAGGTCGTGGCGCGTCTGTGTGGATTGCAGACGCTTGAATGTTACGACGAAGAAGGATCATTTCCCCTTACCATTCATCGATCACATCCTGGAGAGATTAGCGGGGAAAGAATTCTTCTGCTTCTTCGATGGGTTCTCGGGTTACAATCAAGTAGCCATAGCTCTGGAGGACAAGGAAAAGACCACGTTTACATGCCCCGTTGGTACCTATGCTTTCAGGCACATGCCCTTCGGGTTATGCAATGCTCCCGGTACTTTTCAAAGATGCAAGATTGCTATATTTGCCGAAACGGTTGGTGAATTCCTGGAAGTCTTCATGGATGACTTCTCGGTCCACGACGATTTCTTCGATTCCTGTCTTAGGAATCTGGACCGAGTCCTCAAACGATGTTGTGAGGTCAATTTGCTTCTCTCCTGGGATAAAAGTCACTTCATGGTGATGGAGGGAATTGTGTTGGGGCTTGTCATCTCCAAAAGTGGAATGAAGGTTGACTCTGCCAAGGCGGATGTGATCAGACGACTCCAGCCACCAAACAATGTGAAACAGTTGCGGTCTTTCCTTGGGCATGTTGGATGTTATCGAAGATTTATAAATGATTTTTCTATGATTGACCGAACGCTAACTTAGCTTTTAGGCAAGGACACGGAGTTCATTATTAATCACAAATGTCTCGAGGCCTTTAAGCTATTACAAGGAATGATCATGGATGCCTCGATCCTACAAGCCCCAGATTGGTCTCTGCTTTTTGAGATCATGATGAACGCATCAAACTTTACTGTAGGGGCTATGTTGGACAGAGGAGGGATGGCATCCCGTTTTCCATACACTACGCAAGCAAAGTGCTTGATACTTCTCAGCGTAACTATACTGTTACGGAAAAGGAGATCTTGCGGTAGTGTTTTCCTAGGATAAATTCAGATTCCACTTGATCAGATCCAAGGTAATTGTGTTCACCGACCACACAACACTATGTTATTTAATGGAAAAGAAGGAAGCGAAAGAGCGTCTTTTTATTGGATTCTGCTTATCCAAGAGTTTGATTTGGACATTCGTGATAAACCTGTAAAGAAGAACATAGTATCTGATCACCTCTCCCATCTCGAGGATCTTAATGGTTCTGAGGATTCACCCATTCGAGACTCTTTCCCTGACGAGTTGATTTTTGTTGTCAACTCACTCCCATGGTATGGCAATATCGTGAACTATCTTGTCTCCAAGAAGGTTCCCGAAGATTGGCCCAAGAGCCACATAGACCGACTGAAGTCGGATTCTAGACACTACCACTGGGAGGATCCGATCCTTTTCTTTGAAGGGTCGGATTGTGTCTGGAGATGGTGTATTCCACAGGAGGAATACCAGAGTGTCCTTTCTTTATGCCACAGTCTGGAGGCAGGAGGACACCACTCCGGGAAGAGGATCGCCTGAAAGGTACTTCAGTGTGGCTTATACTGGCCGACTTTGTTTCGCGATGCCATCACCTTTGCGAAGCTGTCCCCAGTATGCTAGAGAATGGGAGGAACCGTTGGTTCCAAGGACGATATGAGAATGCATCCTATCATCATTTGTGATGTCTTTGACGCTTGGGGCATCGACTTCATGGGACCATTCCCTGTTAGCCACGGATTTGAATACATCCTTCTTGCGGTGGACTATCTGTCTAGGTGGGTGGAGGCTATCCCAACCCGAACTGCAGACAACAGGACTATCTGTAAATTCATTAGAGATCATATCATCTCTAGGTTCGAGATCCCCGAAATGTTGATATCAGATGGGGGTAGCCACTTTGTAAACCAAGATGTGAAGAAGCTCTTGAAGGATTACGGCATTGAACACCCTATCGTTTGTACTTACCACCCACAGACCAATGGTATGGCTGAGGTATCGAATAGGGAGATGAAAGCCATATTGTAGAAGCTTGCCTGCCCTGACAGGAAAGAATGGTCTCAAATCTTGGATCTAGTCCTGTGGGCTTATAGGACATCTTACAAAACACCGTCAGGAACCTCCCCATTCAGGATGGTATTCATGAAGCCATGCCATTTGCCTGCGGAATTAGTGCACAAATCCGAATGGGCAATCGAAAAGGTCAACTGGAACACACACCTAGGTCAAAAATAGAGAGACATGGATCTGAATGAGCTTGTGGAAGTCAAAATCGAGCATATGACAACAATTTGGTGTACAAGGACAAAGTAAAGCATTGGCATGATAGATATATCAGACGAAAGACCATTGTTCCTGGACAGAAGGTATGGTTGTTCAATGCAAGGCCGAAGGTTTTCCATGGCAAGCTGAAATCCTTGTGGACGGGCCCATTCATTGTCCGTACTGTGCATGATAGTGGATGTTTGAGATCTCAAATCTCATAGATGACGCACATACATTCTTAGTCAATGGACAACTATTGAAGTACGTCGTCAAACCCAATGAGCAGTTAGTCCATGTCGAGGAGATGTATTCACGCGCGAGACAGAGTCAGCACATACATATAGAGGCGCGCAGGAGACCTTGCATCAGTAAACTCTCGCCATCAGCAGCATCTGGAAAGATTCAGACCGCGATCCTTATATATACCCATCAATCCTGTATATTCTTCCCCTCCCTCCCACGACGCTAATCACTTACCCCAACTTCATATATTTTCATCTACGACTATACTTTGGATGACTAGATCCTATGTATGGGGGGGGGGAGAGTCCCCTGAGTCCATTCACTGTACATCCCCCAGATCACATCGGTCCTCATACCACTCCATTCCTATACTTGGGCTGACCTGAGCATAAGTATGGGGGGAACTGATGCCCATCTTGTATATATATTCATCCACTTCCCCTCTCGACCTCGTCCGTCCAGTTTTTGATCTCCTGATACACTTAGGCTGCGAGAGCCTAAGTATAGGGGGGCAGGACGACTTCTATACATTTTTGCTCTTTTGGCTCTCCTACGCTTAGCACAAGCTATGTCTTCTTCCTCGCTTTTCGTGCTCTGAGGACATTGCACATGCTAAGTCTAGGGTTACATATATAATTTACCCATAGCTCGTACTTTCACGTATTTTTGTATATACTATGCAGTAATTACGGGATGGGTAAAAATTGGAGAAATTTTTTTGTAAAATACATGTATATTGCATAACACTTATATATACCAAATTTTGAAAAAAAATTGGAAAAATCAAAATCAAAGGCTTCTTATTTACTCTTTCATATCATCTATGCATCTGAAAAGAAAGAAAGAAAAAGAGTCTTGTATTCATAGCATGTCATCTGCATCTGATCTGCATATTTTGCATATGCAAGGTGATAGGCTAGTGGGTTCTGAACCAAGTTATTAGTATATATTGAGGATGGACTTGATTCGACCTTAATCCATCCAATTTCAGAGGACCCTTATAGGAACTCGAGTTATGATTTCTCAGGTCGAGTGACTTGATTCTTTGAGTCCGTAAGTCTATGTACACATGTCATCTTGATTAGTCTAAGTAGAATATCTCGTGCACATGCATGATTCTTATGGACAGTGACCTAACTTGGTCAAGCACCATGCACGTAGCTCTTCATGGATGAGATGGTGAGGAGGTAGAATCCTTGAGCTTGGAGTAGCACACGAGTGGAAACATCCGTCCTCTAGGGAGGGTAGTGCATCTCAACCTAGTCTGGTGGTGTTGACTTCTGAGTACGGGATGATGTGGGTTGCAATAATGCTTCAAAAGAGGGAAAGTCTACTGGCTCAAGAGGAAAAGCTCCTGATGTACATGCTGCACCTTGTATATAGTTCAGAAAAAAATTGCAAGAACTCCAAAAAATAGAAAGGCCAGATAGAAAATAAAATACCTATCGGAGTATGTATATTAGCAATAAGTCTGCGGTTGGATGACTTGGCTACACTGTTCAGGTATCCCGAGAAAGGTAGCTACACTGGCTACCGTCCATTCTTTTCTCTACCCCCTCCTCTTGAGCTGATCGCACTTGAACTTAAAAGGGAATACCCCGCTCCTCGAAGAAAGAGTTACTGGACAGGGGAATTAGAGTTACCTCGTTAGAGGAGGCTGGTTCTAAGCCATTTATGATGTGGAGAGCTATTTTACACATACACGGTACAAGTAAGAATTATAGTCATCAGAAATTTGCGTCTGAGGATTTGTTCTGACCTGACTGTTGAGGCGTCTTGAATAGAAGACTTGTGGAACTTTAAGTATGTTAGGTCTTAAGTTCAGATCCCAATAAGGTTCCGGCACACAATTAATCCAGAGGTCGAGTCAAGCTCCATTTTCCACTTTTTTTATGACCTTGGTATGGAACCCAATCTCATTTCACTTTTGCATTTCATTTTAGTTTCTCGGGGACAAGCAAGGTTTAAGTATAGAGCGTTGATGAATCATTTATTGATCACTCTAAAAGTTGAAAATAGAATCTTATTCCCGAGTAATTAGTTGCATATTTCTCCTTATCCTGCATAATTAGCATTCATACCTACATGCATAATATCTGCATTCTAGCATTCATATTTGGATTAAATAAATAGTCCAATTATCTTGTAAATATTCACCTACTTATTCACCATTATTCACCTATTTATCTGTATTTTATACCCACTCCAAAGTTAATAAAACTATATGTATACTGTGTATATTACTAACTAATAATACAAGAAAAAGGGACAAAGTTTCTGACCTGTAAAATTACCCAATAAAACCCCAAACTCAATTGGAGACATCAGACCATAGAATGCAAATATTTACCTCATACAACCTCTGATCTAGGTCCAGTCAGTTTTAGAAAAATACATTCTTAGAAACCTTCAAAATGAGACCAGTTTCATTTAAATCGGTGCTCGTATGCAAAACTTGGGTTTTGGGACCCCTTTGTACACTATATGTATGTATATTTGTACTCTTGTATTTTTGTATCTTATTTGACCAAATCTCCGTTTTTAGTCAACATGAAACTTGTAGATCTCATTGAGATCTACAACTTTCATGTTTTCAGTTTTTCCAAATTCGGTCGTTTTCCTCTTCATTTTCGTAAATTTTTGTTGCCATAATCTGATTGGGCCACGTGGCGCCTTCTGGTTGTGCCATGTGGCCCGACCTCCTTTGCTCTTGCCGCTCGCTTTCCCTATCATTAGATCTCTTCTAGATCAAATGACCTCACTATCTCCACATGCCCTGCTCACATCCATTGGATATGTTCTGATCGTTTGATCAGAGCTATCCATTTCCACCTGCTTCTGAACCCTTGGACGTGCTCTGATCAAGCAGATCACAACCTCTCCTTCACGCCTTCACCCTAACCGTTGAATCGCATGATCCAATGGTCTATACACCATCAGGTCCCTCCAAATCTTTGACCCTTCCATTTCTCTCCATATACGATCTGGGCCGCCCGCCAGCGTCGCGCTCTCCGCATGCCACGTGGCACGCCCAATCACCCTCCATCCCAGCCACCCTAGATCTAATCCGGGGCCATCCCCTTACACCCTTCTCATGGCCGTTGGATCACTCGATACAATGGTCAAGAACCTATCTTCCACCTCCATATGCCCTCTCTCCCACTATCTCCACCTTGTGCTCTTGTCGACCCCTTCCTATCTTCGGCCCCACTCCAGCCTTCCTCTCCGACCCCTATCACCACCACAACATAGCCCATGACTCCCTTATCCTCTCCAGACAACACAACCTCCATGAAGACCGTCATCATCGCTCCACGAAACCTCACCCTCCATCACCTGTAACCTTACCTCCGATCTATAAATACTCTGCCCCCGTCGACCTTCGATCCTATCCGCTCCTGCAGAGAGATACCTTGAGCTCATATCCTCCTTTTGGCGACAGTAGTAGGCGAGAAATCGAGCGACGACGGACCTATCTACTCCGGCGAGATCCATAGTGCCCCCACCATGCTGAAGCTCCTTCGGTAAGCTGCACGAGCTCGGGCTAGTTGCCAGCCCTTGAGCGAAGACCAGGAGCTCCTCTCCGAGCTTCTTCCCCCAGGTAACATCCTCCATTTTCCTCTCCAATCTTCCTCTTCTTTTTCTTTCTTTTTCTCTTAATTTCTTAGCCTCCTACGATCAATCCCACGCTCACCTGATCCCCCACTGAGCTCCGGAGCTCTGACCTTCGTGATACCTTCGGATCAACCCCACGACCCGTCACACCTCCTCCGACCAGGAGCTCCGCCGCCACGGTGGAGGAACATCACCTGACCACCTTCGCTCTGCGCCAGGACTCCATCGCACTTGCACGCACTTTGCGATCACAAGCACCATTGTGTTTGGCACCAGATAACCCTACAAGCACGTATCTTCACTGATCGGACGTCTAGTCGGACCTCCTCCAAGCCTCCTTCCTGACCCTTAGGCTCGGAACTCCCGAAGCACACCCGAGCTTGTAGCGCACCCGAGCAACCGTCCGAGCCTAGCAGCTCATGTGTGTTTGACATGCGGTATGGGTATTTTGCACGGAGTCCCTTACAAGTTTTCCAAATTGCAAGTTAGTCCCTACCAGGAGCATTACGTGAGGCGTACATGTTCACGTGGACATTTTACACGCATACTCCCAACATTATAGGTAATTGCATTTAAGTCCATGTCAGCATGTTTAATTTTCAATAATTTTATTTTTGTAATTGTAATTTAGTCCCTATCTTTGCACGCATATTTAGGTGTCTATTTGGCATTATTTTTCAATTCCAAAAATTGCATGTTGTAGCTTATCTTGTCCTCTATCTTATGTGACACATTTTTCGTTTTTGTGACATCTTGGGAATTTAATATTATTATATTGACGAATTTTTCCATATTTTGCCACTATATGCCTTTTAGTTCATATTAAATTCCTAATTGCTCCAAAAATACCATAAAATCACATTAGACTTAGGATAATTTATTCTACCTTGTGCGAAAAAATCATCACAATTACATGTATCACGAGGCTTTAATATATTAATTAGTTATTTCCTTAATTGATTTTTCATAAGTCCAATTCACATAGAATTTTAGATTCATTAATTTTCCTGGATTCATCATATTAAGATCTATCTAGGATAATTTTTCTACCTGGAAATAATTTGTTTTGCTATTTATTATAATTAATTTTGAAAAAATCACATTGCATTCATATTTTATCCACAACAAATTCATAAAGTGAAAGAAAAATCCAAAAAAATAGTGTTGCTTAATTTCAATGCATGTCATGTGTTGGCCAAGTTTCATAATTTTTGGACCTCGTCTGATCATATTTCTGATATAGCTTGTAAACTGGATAGAAAATTGCATTTGTTTTTCCTTTATTGAATAAAAATTGCTAAAAAATACCAAAAATAATCTTCTGAAAATTCGACCTCTGAATTGGCTTAAAATTTACCTAAGGAGACAGTTGCCTCCCTGAGTTCGACCTTGGGCTTGCCCATGTAGAATAAATCTGCCGCTCGGAATTAACTCAACATTAATTAAAAGTGGTTTTTGATCAGTCCATTTTTGCCCGACTACAACGAATGACACGATATTTATTTTAATAATTAATTTGATTAAATTTAAAAGGGTAGAATCAGGTTTTTGAAATGGCGTCGTTGCTGGGAGGCATGGCTTAGGTTAATTTCTAGAGAATTTATGGGTGTCTGATTTTTCATCCTCGGGTAGTCTGATTCCCAGTTTTCTTGCTAATATTTTTCTGTCATTTAATTTTGAGTATTTTATATCATCCTTCATCTGATCTAAATTTGTTTTTGTGCGAGGAACACGAGGAGTCGAAGGCGCTTCGAGGAGCTTGCATTTCAAACTTTTTGAGTGATTGTGAGGACTTGTAAATTTTGTTGTTCATTGTTTTTGCTTTCTGTCCAGCGGTTCCCATTTGGGTTCTCGCGTGTCTAAAAATAGTAGAAACGTGTCCCCGTGTGCTGTGTGGATTGCTTTTTAGATTAGGCTTGCACTAACGGCTCCTCGAGCCACTCTAGGATCTGCTTGTGCTCGTAATTTTTTTAGAACTAAACATCACACCAAAAAGATGCACTTAGACCGCAGATCTAGTCAAATTTAGTAGGTGCTCCACTCACTAACAGAATCGCATGTCTAGAAGCGGATTTTATCGTATGCATTTGCATATAATGTAAAAAAGATTTCAATTCTGTTCTGCATCGTGCATGGGAATGAAGGGATCACTGTAAGTCTTCTTAACTCAGCATAGCGTCATTGATTTATTGTGCATCGGCTTTTCTCGACTCCTTTCTCTTGGTTTTCCAAAATTAGGAAAAAAAGGAAATTGGAACTAGACGATAGGAGTGCTTTGTGGTTGTATTAACTCAGTGATAACCTAACTTAAAATCAGGACTACTTAACAAAATTGACCAAAAAATTCAATAAAATCAGAAATCTTGCTTGCGGGAGATTAACCCCGACCTTGTTTTCAGGCTGAGTGAGGGTACTTGAGTGTGTGTGAACACCTTAAGGTAGAGCCCAAATCCCCGCCTTCCACATCACGTACCGATTGATCTTAGCAAATATCATGAGTTGAATTTCTCAAGTTCATTGACTAGTACCAAGTAACCTCCGCCTATTTGCAAGTAGTTAGGGGTAAACCAATGGTACTTTGCGACAAGTTGCTAGTGACCCCTGAGGTGAATTTCCAACCTTGTTAGCCTCCGCCTGCTTGCAGGTATATAGGGGCAGGTCTTTGAATCCATCAACTTGGGATAGGAGCGAAGAGAGGAAGGGCGTGGGTATCTAAGGTGACAGGTTAAATAGGGGAGACGCATCTGGCTTTTAGTCGACTCCCCTATAGATCATGTAACCTTTGTTATTTGTTTGATAAATTCACACTTAAAATCAACCAGATTAATCGGACTCGATTCGGGTCCTTCACTGTGTTGAGTGTAAAAATACAGGGTTTGGATTCAATTGCTTGCTTCAGGTAGGAGTAAAGTCATATCTTCACTTAGAACTCCTGATTATTCTTCTCGCCAATCCAAGATGACTGACTGGGGGGATATCAACTCCCGATTCGCCAATCTTTATTTGAGCCCCCCACGAAGCTTATCTTCACCGACACAAGCGCAACTTGGACCAACCAGAGCTCATGACCCTCTTGAGTTCTAGATCCCCCAAAATCAGGTTGGTTACTCTCAAACCAACCCTTTTCTCTCCTCTGATCTCACCAAGGAAGACCACCGCCTCGGTAAGAATATCTTCCTTGATATGTCCTCTAACCAAGACCATCTTCTTTACCTAGGGCTAGAGGACAAGATGCCATCTAAGCGCCCATGGATGCGGAGGAACAAAGAGATGACCCAATTCAACAAATCATTGCTCGCCTCGCCATAGCCGAACAACAGAATGTGGATCTTACTGCAAGGATGGGACAGATTATTAATGCAAGAGAAGTCGACCAACCCATGGTAGATGCTTACAATCCAGCAGAAAATGAGATGCATATTTGGTTGGTCCCAACAGTCCCCCCCAAAGCGTTCGAGCTGAAGCCCCACTTTCTGAGCTTGTTGCCGAAGTTTAATGGAAATATAAACGAAGAACATATGCCTTCCTCAGAGACTTCGAGCTAGTTTGCTATAACCTTTGTCACCCTAGGGTTGGGCAAGATTATATTAGGCTGAAGGCCACCCCGTTTGCCTTAGGAGATAAGGCAGCTCATTGATTGAAAAATCTTGGGGTGAGATGTACAACTTGGATGCAGTTCAAGGACCTTTTCTTGAAGAAGTTCTACCCACTCACTAGAACTAATCAAATGAGAACAAAGATCGCTAGTTTCTCCCAAGGACACAATGAACCATTCCATGAAGATTGGGATAGATATATTGACCTAATTCAGAAATGCCCTTGCCATGGCATTTCAAAAGCGATCTTAATTCAGACCATGTTCCGTGGCATGACCCCGGAGAAGCAGGGGTAAGTACCGCATGTGGAGGAATCTATCTGAATAAAAATGAGAATGTTGTATGGAAGATCCTAGAGCAGATGATGGAAACAGGAAGGTCACAGGCCACCAGGGCCTATCAGTTGTCTCCCTCTTTCTTATCCAACGAGACAACGAGGAGGACTACGGTGGATCTAACAGAGGATCTCATTCCTAGCATGGGGATGATAGCAGACAAGTTAAACATGGTCAAGTAGATTCACAAGAGGGTCACTAACCTTCAGTCACTCTCGAGATTATCGAAACAAGTGGAGGAACTTACTGAGAGGGTAGCCAAGATACGGCTACCTGCCCCTTCTACACACCCTGTACCTGTACACTGAGTTCATCTTGTACAAGAACAGGCATCGGGGCCTCATAGTAGCTGGGTAGAAGAGCAGACCTATACTCAGCAGGAGAGGCACACACCCCCACAAGTGGAGACAGGATATGAGGAGTCTCCGCATGTGTTCGAGATCAACAGGCTGTGGTACATCCATGACCCCGTCGACAGACATTCGGGGATGGGGAACAGTCAGTCTCACCGACCTTCCCTAGCTTACATAGAAACCAGCTCTGTCCCCGCCGCGTTTCGTACAGTCCTGACCCAGACAAGGGTACCAGCCTCAGTAGCACCAGCAGCAGCATACTTTCCACTCGGGCCATCAAGGCCCTCCACCACCATCCCATCATCATCAACAATATCGAAATGGCCAGTAGGGCCGATACAGGAACTCATCCACGAGTCAACATCAACAGAACCATCCCACTAGTGAATTGGAGTCCCTCACCTTGGCGATCCAGACTCTGATTGATAGGGTCCATCAAATCCAGAATAACTATCTGGATATGAGAACCGATCTGAATCGTGTCTCTCGTACCCAGGACCAACATATAGCACCAAAGACCCCAATTTCCTCTCTGGTTCAGGCCAATCCGATTAGCTTGAATCAAGGCCAGAATCGACCACGAGATCAGGTATACTATTCAGATAATTCTTTATCTGAACATGAGATCTTTTGTACGATAATGTCAATCATATGTCCCTCAGGAGAGGAAGGACCGTGATCGTACCTGATCGAGCACGGGCATAGGAGGAAGAAGTCGCCAAATCTCTACCTGAGGAGATCTTGGAGGCAGAGGAGCAGCACCACCACCCCCACTGGAAGAAAAAGAAGAGGACTTCTAAGTCCTCCAAGAAGCAAGAGAACTGCATCAGCCGTAAGTCCAGCAGAACCTATGAAGAGACCACACCTCCATCTGAGGAGAATGTCCCAAAAGTCACGGAGAATGCATCACCGGTTTCATCGCAGAAAATTTCTTTTTGTCATAGTCAGAGTCCGAGTCAGTCTCAATTTAAGAATCATGTACAGAACTCAGTTCCTAGTTTAAATGAAAATCTTTCAATTTCGAAATTTGAGTTAGAATCAATAATCCCTTTCCCCTGAGCTCTTAAGGGTGGAAAGAAGAAAACTAAAAAATACAAAAAAGATGACCCTGAGATGGCAGAGTTTGGCAATAAACACATGAAGGTCACAATCCCCTTTTATAAGTATGTGGAGATGACACCTGCATTTCTGAAATACCTTAAGGTGAGATGCACACCTACTAAGGTCAGCATGAAGACCAAAAGCCGTGTTGAGAAACACATTTTGTCAGTAGCCACAACCTACACAATAAAGAGTTCATTTCTAAGGAAACAAAGTGACATGGCTGCACATTATGTGGTGAGTCATGTAGATGACACTGCGTTTGCACGCACTCTCCTTGATAACGAATCCTCAATTAACTTAATGCCTACAACCTACTATGAGCGGCTTAATCTCAGACCTCTTAGGAAATCTAGAGCACTACTTCAGTTTGCAGATAAATCAACCAAGAGATCCCAAGGAGAATTGAGGAACGTTGTCATCAAAGTGGAGGGTCAGTAGTACATGGTGGACTTTACCGTCCTTGATATGGAAACCCCTCGTAATTGGAGAGATTCCCAGATCATATTAGGAAGGCCCTTCCTCACAACTGCAGGGGCCTTATTTGATTATAAGATTGGAAAAATTCAGTTCCAAACTCCAGGCGGAGATGAGGAACTTGAGATGAAGCATACTCGATGGAAGAGACCGGATTCAGAATCCAACACCGAGTACTCTTTGTCCGAAGCAGATTGCATTAATGTAAACACAGTTGGGCCATGGAGACAGAACCCGGCCAACACCGATGAGTCCCTCTCCTCCGAAGAAGATCTTGTGCATGACGAGTCCTCAAACGATGTTGTGAGGTCAATATGGTGCTCTCTTGGGAGAAAAGTTACTTCATGGTGATGGAGGGCATTGTATTGGGGCTTGTCATCTCCAAAGGAAGAATGGAGGTTGACCCTACCAAGGTGGATGTGATCAGATGACTCCAGCCACCAACCAACGTGAAACAATTGCAGTCTTTCCTCGGGCATGTCGGATTTTATCGAACATTTATGAAGGATTTTTCTAAGATTGTCCAACCGCTAACTGAGCTTTTAGGCAAGGACATGGACTTCATTGTTGATCATAAAATTCTCAATGCCTTTAAGATATTACAAGGAATGATCATGGATGTCCCGTTCCTACATGCCCGAAATTGGTCTCTGCCTTTTGAGATCATTACGGACGCATCAGACTTTGCTGTAGGGGTTGTGTTAGGACAGAGGTGGGATGGCGTCTCGTTTGCCATACACTACGCAAGCAAAGTGCTTGATACTGGTCAGCGTAACTATACAGTTACAGAAAAGGTGATGCTTGCGGTAGTGTTTGCCTTGGATAAATTTAGATCTCACTTAATCGGATCCAAGGTAATTGTGTTCACCAACCACACAACAGTATGTTATTTAATGGAAAAAAGGACATGAAAGCACATCTTCTTAGAAGGATTCTTCTTATCCAGGAGTTTGATATGGACATTCGTTATAAATATGGAAAGAAGAATGTAGTAGCTGATCACCACTCCCGTCTCAAGGATCTTAATGCTTTTGTGGGTTCACCGATTCGAAACTCTTTCCCTGACGAGTCGATTTGTGTTGTTGACTCACTCCCATGGTATGTCAATATCGTGAACTATCTTGTCTCCAAGAAGGTTCTCGAAGATTGGCCCAAGAGCCATATAGACCAATTGAAGTCGGATTCTAGACACTACCACTGGGAGTATTCGATCCTTTTTTGAAGGGTTGGATTGTGTCTCGAGACAGTGTATTCATCAGGAGGAATACCAGAGTGTCCTTTCCTTATGCCACAGTCTGGAGGCAGGAGAACACCACTTCGAGAAGAGGACTGCCTGGAAGGTACTTCAGTGTGCCTTATACTGACTGACTCTATTTCGCAATGCCATCACCTTTGGGAAGTCGTGCCCAGTATGCCAGAGAATGGGAGGAATTGTTGGTTCCAAGGATGAGATGCCAATGCAGCCTATCATCATTTGTGATGTCTTTGACACCTGGGGCATTGACTTCATGGGCCCATTCCATGTTAGCCATGGATTCGAATACATCCTTCTTGTGGTAGACTATCTATCCAGGTGGGTGGAGGCTATCCCAACCCGACCCGCGGACAACAGGATTGTCTGTAAATTCATTAGAGATCATATCGTCTCTAGGTTTGGGATCCCTAAAATGTTGATATCAGACGGGAGTAGCCACTTTGTAAACCAAGATGTGAAGAAGCTCTTGAAGGATTACGGCATCGAAGACCATGTCGCTAGTCCTTACCACCCACAGACTAATGGTATGGCTGAGGAGTCGAATAGGGAGGTGAAAACCATATTGCAGAAGCTTGTCCACCTAGATAAGAAGGATTGGTCTCAGATTTTGGATCAAGTCCTGTGGGCTTATAGGATAGCTTACAAGACACCGTTAGGAACTTCTCCATTCAGGACGGTATTCGGGAAGCGGTGCCATTTGCCTGCAGAATTAGTGCACAAATCATGATAGGCAATAAAAAAGGTCAACTAGAACACACACCTAGGACAAAAATAGAGAGACATGGATCTAAATGAGCTTGTGGAAGTCAGAAATCGAGCATATGATAACCGTTTGGTGTACAAGGACAAAGTTAAGCATTGGCATGATAGATATATCAAACGAGGGACCTTTGTTCCTATACAGAAGGTGTGGTTGTTCAGTGCAAGGCTGAAGGTTTTCCAAGGCAAGCTGAAATCCAAGTGGACGGGCCCATTCATTGTTCGTACTGTGCATGATAGTGGATGTGTTGAGATCTCATATCTCACAGATGACACATAGACATTCTTAGTCAATGGACAACTATTGAAGCACGTCGTTGAACCCAATGAGCATTTAGTCCATGTCGAGGAGATTGTATTCATGCACGAGACAGAGTCAGCAGATACACATAGAGCCGTACAGGAGACCTTGCAGCAGTAAACTCTCGCCATCAGCAACATCTGGAAAGATTCAGAACATGATCCTTGTATATACACATCATTCCTGTATATTCTTCCCCTCTCTCCCGCGACTCTAATCACTCACACCAACATCATATATTTTCATCTACGATTATACTTAGGATGGGTAGATTGGGGGGGGGGGGGAGAGTCCCTTGAGTCCATCCTTCAGGTCACATCAGCCTTCATACCACTCCAGTCCTATACTTAGGCTGACCTGAGACCGATGCCCATCTTGTAAATATATTCATCCACTTCCCCTCTCAACCTCGTCCGCCCTTTTTTTTTGATCTCCTGCTACATGTAGGCCGGAGCCTAAGTATAGGGGGCAGGACAACATCTATATATTGTTTCTCTTGTGGCTCTCCTACGCTTAGCACGAGCTATGTCTCCTTCCTCTCTTTTCGTGCTCTGAGGACATAGCACGTGCTACGTATAGGGGGTGTGTATATATTACATATATACTTTACCCATAGCTCGTACCTTTGCGTATTTTTCACGTATTTTTGTATATATTATACAATAATTACGGGATGGGTAAAAATGAAAAGAATGGAAAAATCAAAATCAAAGGCTTCTTATTTACTCTTGCGCAACATATCTGCATCTGAAAAGAAAGAATGAAAAAAAGTCTTGCATTCATAGCATGTCATCTGCATATCATCTGCATATTTTGCATATGCAAGGTTAAAAGCTAGTGGGTTCTGAACCAAGTTATGAGTAGATATTGAGGAGGGACTAGATTTGACCTTAATCCACCTAATTTCAGAGGAACCTTATAGGAACTGGAGTTAAGATTTCTCATGTCAAGTGATTTAATTCTTTGAGTCCGCAAGTCTATGTTCACATGTCATCTTGATTAGTCTAAGTAGAATATCTCGTGCACATGCATGATTCTTATAGACAATGACCTAACTTGGACAAGCACTATGCACGTAGCTCTTCATTGATGAGGTGGTGAGGAGGTAGAATCCTTTAGCTTGGAGTAGCACACGGGTGGAAACATCTGTCCTCCTCTAGGGAGGGTATTGCATCTCAACAAAGTCTGGTGGTGTTGACGCCTAAAGATGAGATGCCGTGGGTTGCAATAATGCTTCAAAAGAGGGATAGTCTGCTGGCTCAAGAGGAAAAACTCCTGATGTACATGCTGCACCTTGTATATAGTTTGGAAAAAAATGCAAGAACTCCAAAAAAATAGAGAGGCCAGATAGAAAATAAAATACCTGTCGGAGTATGTATATTAACAAGAAGTTTGCAGTTGGATAACTTGGCTACACTGGTCAGGCTTACCTATTCCATGGAGTAGGATCCCTTCCATCTATATGTAAACTATACCTATAATATACATATAAATTATATGTACATAATTATCTAAGTAAATAAATAAACTTTAAAAAAATAAAACATGTAAATATGTAATTAAATGAATTATCAATATAGACATTATGTATATAGAATAATGAAATATAAAATACAAATTCAAGAAGAATAGTTTAAATACAAGTACATATACCTATGTATATATGTTGGACATGTGAGCCCACGGCGAGCCATTATGCAATAAATGTTATTGCAAATATCATTCCCTGATCTGAAATGAAGAATAAATAATTTGCATAATAGGTCCCTCTGTACAATTAGGGTTATGTACCATGGCTGTCTTAATGATCATACAGTTGTTGATTCAATTATTGAATCATAGAGGTTGGTGCTTGGATGAATATCTAAAGAGTTAGATTGAGGACTCATCAAGCACCGTCAAATGATTGTTAAGATGTGATCTCCAGCCTGAGTAGGAGATGGCAATCCTTTCTCACATAGGCTGATATCTGACCGACCTCTTGATGCAGGTCCTCTGCATAGGAATAGAGATTCGGAGGTGTCAGATTAGTTAGGTCAATGGGTTGACTTAACGAGATCGAGATAACCTAAGTCCTATGTTGAATGCTGTCACAGCATAGGCACGCATCCTCTGACCGGAGACAGATGTATTGCTATATGTCTAAGTATGTACATTTGACAGACCAATAGGTTGATGACCTAACCAAGGTCTATACACCGGCGCGTTGGTGTGCATATAAGGGCATATGAGTAATACGATCTCTCAAAGGGATCATACAGGTTCACTACTGAACCGGAAGACATGAGCTCACTCATGAGATATTGGGAGGAATCAAATTCCGTGCACGGTCGTCTCGCTTTGGAAGCTTGACTGAATTTGTAGGTTTGATATATACTTTTGGAAAGTATATGATCAAGACCTAGGTATGATATATGCTTTTGGAAAGTATATGATCGATACCAAATCCCAATGATCAAATGAGAAACTTGGTGATCAAACCCTGAAGAAGACAGTGAAAAATAGATCTTGATCTTCGGGTTGACCATGAGTCTTCCAGTATGCAGGATGTACAGGTATTGGGAATACCTGAAGGGTGATGTGATCATAAACGATTGTATATCCATGACGCTTCCATTCCGAGGGAGTGATGAAACAGGTCTGGATTTTAGTGACTCCTTTCAGTAGAGAAGCAATCCGATCTTAGTCCAAGTGTTGGACATTGATCTGAATGAGATTCAGATTCAAAGAGAAGATTGGATTTGCGGTCTTGATTTAATCAATCATCTGTGGGAGGTTCGTAAGATCTGGATTTGAGATAAGATCTCAATATCCAAGTCACTATACATGGAATAATACAATCGCCCTGTCCTTATCTCCATGTATCTGCGGAGAAAGCACATTATTCTTGAAAGAGTTCAAGAATAATTCTTTTGATGAAATATCCAAGCAAGGACTTGATGATTAAATGAGATTTAATTATCAAGCTTAAATATTAATATGATTCATATTGTGAAAATGATTATCTAAGATAATTAAATGGGATTTAATTATCAAGGATTAGAGAATGTGGATAATACTATCCATGATATATGTGTATTATAAATATGATTTATAATATATATATTGAAGAGAGAGAATCTATGTAAATAGCATTTGTTAATTAATAGTGTGGATTGGATTCACATTAATTAATTAATTGGAAATGTAATTTACAAATTAGTTTGGGTTGTGAATGTGATTCACATATCTTCGATGGCATGATTGAAATATTCACAAATTAATTTGGAATTAATTTGGTGGATATTATTGCAATAATAGTTATTGCAATTTATTAAGAAATAATAAGATAAAATAAAAGGAGACAAAATAACCCCCTATAATTTAGGGTGGTTTGTTGACTCCCATTTTATTTATCACATTATCTCTTAATTAGTTAATGTTAAATTAAATTATGTTGATAATGTTGCAACATTTTTTAATTTAAATTAATGTTGTTGGTTTTAATCAACAACAATCATAGCCATTGATTTACATGGACCAAGCATAGCCCTTGGATCCATGTGTCCCATGGATTGAGATCCAATGGATCCTAAACTAATATAAATAGAGGGCTAGGGTAGCCTTCCATGGAACATCATTAAGAGTTGTACAAGGTGACAACTCTCTCTCTCTCTCTCTCTCTCTCTCTCGTTCTCGCCCTCTCTCTCTTTCTCTTCTCCATTAAGTGGCCGTCCACTTTGTGTTGAGAAAGGAGAGACTCTCGGCTTCTTCTTCGACGACTCGTGGATCTCCATCTTCTTTGGAGTTTCTTACTCTAAAGGAAGACGACGGATTTTGTTTGACAAAATCGGGGGAGCCATCGCTTGGATCTTCATCGAGGATTGCGGGAAGGAACGTGACTCATCATCGCGCCCGCAAGTGCGTTCTCGTGGATCGGACTTAAGATAGGAGGATCTCTACTTTGGGATCTCGCGATCACAACCACGCTTCAAGAGGTATTCCTTGTACTTTGTGCTTTGATGAAACGATCCGAGAAGTGTTCTCGTGATCATGTGGTTTCATCCTTAAAGTTAAAAATTTTAATTTCCGCTGCATCTAGCATCTAGTACGACTAGTTGCTCCGATTGCATACGATGCGATCGACACGCTTCCGTGATGCGCTTAAGGATACTCAATATCCTTCAAGTGGTATCAGAGCCAGGTTGAATAAGGTTTTGGATATGATCCATAGACCTTAGACGATTTGGTTCTTGAAAGGGTTGCGAAATTTTTACTGCATTTCAATTTTCGCACCTCTGTCTAATTGAATTTTTCGGCTCTGTTTAAAATGTTTAAATACAAAATTTTCAATTGGATTTTGTTCTCCATTAAACAAGGAAACCATAGGACTTGAGTTTACTCAATTTGGACTTCATTTGCTCAAGATATGGCTTTTTGAATATGACTATATTCACTGTTGCGGGAACTGCGGATTTGAACGTGATTAATGAGATAATTACGGTTTTAATCCGCCTTGAAATGCGTGAATTATCACTTGGGTTCTTTAATAAATCAAATAAGAAATCTTTGGAAACTGAGTTTGCATTTTTTGGATTTAAATTGATCAAGATAAGTTAATTTTAGTGATTGGGGGTCACTGCTGGAAATTAACATTTTTGATCTTGAACCTTGTGATATGTCATTCAATTATCATGATGAAAATTAATTGTTAATTTTATGGAATAATTAGTGATAAATATTTGTGAAATATTTAAAGAGATAATTATTTCATTGAATGACACTTGCCTAAACCACAATGATGAGATATTAGATCTTGATCATTGGTTCATCAATAAACATTGCTTTCATGAAAACCATAGTTTATCCTACAATTGTTGTAGGACAACTTTTACATGAAAAACCCTTTTTTTGCTTGAATAGGATTGGGGATTTGTCTAGCAAATCTCCTTATAATCAAAAATGTTTATATTATATGGTATAATTTCGGTTGAAAAACCGATGAACATCTCAAAGTACATGATGGTCTATCTGGTATTATCCTTTCCCGAGGCGGATGTGGTGCCTAGTCGGAGAGCATTGGGGTCGCGGGTTGCAACGTATGTGGTCCGTCCCACTCTCGTCGGTACTGGCCATGACAGCGGGTAGGGACTGTATAATACCGGAGACAGACAATGTGTATTTTTCTAATTATTAAAATTCGAATAATACGTATTTTGAGATAATACCTACTATTCAAGTAAAAGACATGTTTGTTGATTGATGATTGGATTGATGATTAATTTAATGTGATTAAATTAATTATATCCAATAAACACTCTATTATGAATAGATGTGTATTTCCCTTGGAAGAATTAATTATGTGAATATGATTTACGATAATTAATTACAATTTGAATATGAGGTGGAGGATCACATAAGTGACATCCATGGTCTCCCGTCAAGGCGAAGGGTTCCGTCGCCAGGGATTGTATGTAGGAGACGCCTGTCCGAAGTGACAGATCCTATATGCAAGCGCATCTGGATCGGGCTCTTTGCTTCTCGAAAGAGTAAGGCCGTATGCGTAGTGACCCCAATATCGAGTCCTCATATTATTGGGGCGATATTGGATTGCGCATAGCGAGTTCTAATCCTGTTGACGGTTGGTTCAATTAGCAACGGGTCAACATCATCTTAGGGGTGGTGGGCCCGGGTGTTAAAGACCAAATTGGGAATGTAAGTTGGACTTGCAAGGTGGAATGAGTTCCCGCTTCTTTTTTATTGGAGTCGTAAGTTCTCATATTATTGGGATGCGACAAAGATAGGAAAGGAGATCCCAGATCTTGCTAGAGATATAATGGTAAGAATATCTCATACACTGAAAGTGATTAAGGGAATGAACTTTCAGTGTTGACAAGGCAAGACAACTTTGATATAAAAATTCCTAAATCAAAGTAAAACATGTATATATAATATATATACCCTTATGCAAATTTCTTATTTCAGATAATCCTTCATTAAACCCACTCAATGTTATACTCAATGATAACCAGTAAAAATATCTTGGATTGGACTCATGATCCAGATATTGTACATGCAATTGAACACATAATGTATGTGGTTGCAATGTGCAAGTTTCCTCAAGATAATGAGGAATGACAATTAAATAAGATAATAAGACATCACCTTAGGGTTTGTATGTCTCTATGTTCTTGATCTTTCATCGAGTGTACTTTAGAAGTCACATATCGATGGTGATCGTAATTGTCAAATAATCCTTATAAAAATAAAAGAAGATATTCCGGCATACATATGTGCTCTAGACATTTAATCATGAATGACATGGTTCTCTGTATTATGCAGAATGGTGGCTCGAAAGAGATGATGTATTCAAAATGTTTGAATACCTACCTGAACCTAAGTCTAAGAGTTAAGATGTATGTAGATATGATGAGTGTCATCATTCTACTGTCTATACTCTGGTTATTCGTGAAGCTTCATAATATTCATATTGTACGAATTTAATGAAGCATGTATAAATGTTGAAATGCTCTTGTATTGAAATCTTTGAATTCAACATAAGAGATTCTTTGTCTTGAACAATGGTCGTTTATAGATGGAGAGAGCGCAGTGGAAGCATGGGTCGGACCCGAGTGAGAAGGAAAGTCAAAGAGTTGATCGTACTTCTGTGACTTCCGTATGACATCCAAAGAGTTGGATGAATGCCAATACTGTAATAAGTTGATGTGTTGATAGTATGACTATCAAATCTGTCTAAAATCCTTAGTAAAGGACTCAGATAGAGCATCAGAATAATCTACATATAATCAATGACTCTGACTTTCTTATTTCATAAGATAAAGTCTGACAATTGTATCCCAATCTTCTAATGACATTTGCAATTGGTTGCATATATATATTAGAAGATTAGAAATTTGATCTTAAGGTATAATAGTCATCTGCATGGATATTGCTGTAATCGTTGCAGCAATCTCTGTTGGATAGATAGACTTCATATTCTCAGTGGGAGAGCCCTTAGTCTTAGAGAATGTCTCTATGATCTAGATATTAGAATACCCTCATTGTTTGTTTCTAAATGTTGGAAATAAACATGAATTCTGAGATAGAATTATCATAAAGAGTTATGATGGAAATATTTCAGATAGTAATCTAGCATCTAGTGGACTCCACAAAATTAGAAAATTAATGAATGGTTCATTAAGATTTCTAATACTGAAAATCAAACCTTATAAGATCAATAGGAGGATGAAGATCATTTGACAATGATCTGGCATCAAGCCTTGGATGTTTGTCTGTTGATTTGATCAATAGACTAGTAAGATATGAAACTTTAGAATGTCTAAAATTTCAAATCTTACATACTTGTGAATATTGTATTCAAAGTAAAATGTCCAATACACCCTTCTCTGGGAATGGTGTTAGATGTCAAGGTATTCAAGATCTCATACATATTGATGTATGTAGATCATCTATATCATAGTAAACATTATGGATATGTGATATCTATTGATGATTATGTATGATATGAGATTTCTTCTCTTCACCTGAGAAACCTTTGAAATGTTCAAAGATTTCACAATTTTGGTTTAGAACCAAAGTTTGGAGAAAGATGAAATGAATTTGATCTAACCTAGGTAGCTTGTACCTGCTAGATAAAATTCAAAGAATACCTTATGGAGATATGAATATTATTTCTATCTCACTCCTCCTGATAAACCTGAACTCAGTAGAGTTATAGGGAGATACAATTGGATCATGTGTGACATGATTTGATCAATGATGAATTTTAGCATAATTATCCTCTTAGTTTCCTGGTATATGTGTAGTAGAGACTACAATATATATCCTTAATAAGGTTCCATGGATGTAAGCTGGAATCTAGCACTTGAGAGTGCTACTTCATTAGGAAAATAAAGTGTGGTATTGGATACCTACTTTATGACCTTGAGATTCTTAAAAGATCTCATCTCTGAGAATGTGATTCTTGGAGGATTGAGACTCTTGAGAATCAAGATGAAAATGAAGTAAAGGAACTCATTTAATCTTGAGAAGATAATGAGGCTCCTAAAATCGGAAACTAAAAGGACAATTAAAGATGAAACATTAATACCTCTTCAAATGAGTTTGAGGATGTATTCCATGTGTTAGCCAAGTCTGACAATGATCGGACTTCATGTGATGAAGCTCCTAAGGATCATGACATGGAAAGATGGATATTAGCAATAAAGTCTAAAGTAGACTTCATATACAAGTGTTGTATATGGACCTCGAGGATCCACCTATAAGGGTTAGATCCGTTAAGGTGTAAATGGATCTTCAAGAAGAGAGGGAACCTGATGAGAAGGTGGAGACCTTCAAAGCTCGGTTCGTAGCCATAAGCTACACATCGGACGAGAAGACATTGCTTGCGATGAGACTTGCTCTTCGGTAACCATGCTTAAACTCATCAGAATATTGCTAACCTTAGCTACACAACTTGACTATTGCATCTTCAGGATGTAATTCAAGATTGCATTCCTCTAAGAATACCTCTGGGGATATTCACATGAAGTAGCCCCAGAGCTTCATGTTTGGGGAAAGTAAGATGTGAAAGCTAAAGAAATCCATCTGTGGACTCAAATAAGCTTCTTGAAGTTGGAACATAAGATTTGATGAAATTATAAATGTTTTGATTTCAAATAGAATCTTGATGTACCATGTGAAGCTTAGTGGGAGTGCCATTGTGTTCATCGTGCTAAATGTAGATAATATCCTAATCATTTGGAATGATATAAGGATGATAATAAGTGTTTTATAGACTGGCTATTCCATACCTTGAGATATGATCTCAATAATGCCTCTTACATCTTAGTTCTGAAGTTGTTCAGAAGCAAAGAAAAGAGGGTATTGGGACTGTCACATTTGTAGTGCACCTTGGACATATTCCATTCTTGGAAATTCCAAGAAAGGCTTCCTTCCCTTGAGATTTGATACTAACCTATCTAAAGGGATAGCACCTCAAAGAGTTGAGGAAGTGAATGCTAGAACTGCTTGCACCTGTGCATCAGTTACGAGAAGCTAAATGTATACTAAATGTGTATAAAAGCCAGATATCTGCCATGCAGTGGGAGTAGTAAACTGTTACTAATCCTATTATGGAGATAAAACACTTGATTGCAGAAATAACAATATCTTCAAAGATGACAAGGCTTTAGAGATGGTGATCTCTATGTCTTATCTTCAAGAAGTTAAGACTTTATAGATAGAGATCTAAAAGGTCTTAACTATGGATACCTTGAGAGATAGTGATCTCCCGGAATAAGGGTATTCTGATAAGGATTATGGATATACTGGTTATAACAATTACTGAGCAATAGTGTCAAGGACACTATAATTTCTTTGTCTAGATTGAGTATTGGTTGCATTAGATGCAACATTCGCATTGGATGCGAGCACTGTTACCTAGGGATATGCAAGTGCCGTAAAAGGACTTGGCATAGTCTTTTGGGAACAGAGTGACTGATCAGCTTACCTAGCTATTTCTAAATAGCCTATGATTGTCACATGAGTGTGGGTTTAAATGATTAGCCCATTAATGGCTCTTTGGGCTAGTGGGAGATTGTTGGACATGTGAGCCCACGGCGAGCCATTATGCAATAAATGTTATTGCAAATATCATTCCCTGATCTGAAATGAAGAATAAATAATTTGCATAATAGGTCCCTCTGTACAATTAGGGTTATGTACCATGGCTGTCTTAATGATCATACAGTTGTTGATTCAATTATTGAATCATAGAGGTTGGTGCTTGGATGAATATCTAAAGAGTTAGATTGAGGACTCATCAAGCACCGTCAAATGATTGTTAAGATGTGATCTCCAGCCTGAGTAGGAGATGGCAATCCTTTCTCACATAGGCTGATATCTGACCGACCTCTTGATGCAGGTCCTCTGCATAGGAATAGAGATTCGGAGGTGTCAGATTAGTTAGGTCAATGGGTTGACTTAACGAGATCGAGATAACCTAAGTCCTATGTTGAATGCTGTCACAGCATAGGCACGCATCCTCTGACCGGAGACAGATGTATTGCTATATGTCTAAGTATGTACATTTGACAGACCAATAGGTTGATGACCTAACCAAGGTCTATACACCGGCGCGTTGGTGTGCATATAAGGGCATATGAGTAATACGATCTCTCAAAGGGATCATACAGGTTCACTACTGAACCGGAAGACATGAGCTCACTCATGAGATATTGGGAGGAATCAAATTCCGTGCACGGTCGTCTCGCTTTGGAAGCTTGACTGAATTTGTAGGTTTGATATATACTTTTGGAAAGTATATGATCAAGACCTAGGTATGATATATGCTTTTGGAAAGTATATGATCGATACCAAATCCCAATGATCAAATGAGAAACTTGGTGATCAAACCCTGAAGAAGACAGTGAAAAATAGATCTTGATCTTCGGGTTGACCATGAGTCTTCCAGTATGCAGGATGTACAGGTATTGGGAATACCTGAAGGGTGATGTGATCATAAACGATTGTATATCCATGACGCTTCCATTCCGAGGGAGTGATGAAACAGGTCTGGATTTTAGTGACTCCTTTCAGTAGAGAAGCAATCCGATCTTAGTCCAAGTGTTGGACATTGATCTGAATGAGATTCAGATTCAAAGAGAAGATTGGATTTGCGGTCTTGATTTAATCAAGCATCTGTGGGAGGTTCGTAAGATCTGGATTTGAGATAAGATCTCAATATCCAAGTCACTATACATGGAATAATACAATCGCCCTGTCCTTATCTCCAAGTATCTGCGGAGAAAGCACATTATTCTTGAAAGAGTTCAAGAATAATTCTTTTGATGAAATATCCAAGCAAGGACTTGATGATTAAATGAGATTTAATTATCAAGCTTAAATATTAATATGATTCATATTGTGAAAATGATTATCTAAGATAATTAAATGGGATTTAATTATCAAGGATTAGAGAATGTGGATAATACTATCCATGATATATGTGTATTATAAATATGATTTATAATATATATATTGAAGAGAGAGAATCTATGTAAATAGCATTTGTTAATTAATAGTGTGGATTGGATTCACATTAATTAATTAATTGGAAATGTAATTTACAAATTAGTTTGGGTTGTGAATGTGATTCACATATCTTCGATGGCATGATTGAAATATTCACAAATTAATTTGGAATTAATTTGGTGGATATTATTGCAATAATAGTTATTGCAATTTATTAAGAAATAATAAGATAAAATAAAAGGAGACAAAATAACCCCCTATAATTTAGGGTGGTTTGTTGACTCCCATTTTATTTATCACATTATCTCTTAATTAGTTAATGTTAAATTAAATTATGTTGATAATGTTGCAACATTTTTTAATTTAAATTAATGTTGTTGGTTTTAATCAACAACAATCATAGCCATTGATTTACATGGACCAAGCATAGCCCTTGGATCCATGTGTCCCATGGATTGAGATCCAATGGATCCTAAACTAATATAAATAGAGGGCTAGGGTAGCCTTCCATGGAACATCATTAAGAGTTGTACAAGGTGACAACTCTCTCTCTCTCTCTCTCTCTCTCTCGTTCTCGCCCTCTCTCTCTTTCTCTTCTCCATTAAGTGGCCGTCCACTTTGTGTTGAGAAAGGAGAGACTCTCGGCTTCTTCTTCGACGACTCGTGGATCTCCATCTTCTTTGGAGTTTCTTACTCTAAAGGAAGACGACGGATTTCGTTTGACAAAATCGGGGGAGCCATCGCTTGGATCTTCATCGAGGATTGCGGGAAGGAACGTGACTCATCATCGCGCCCGCAAGTGCGTTCTCGTGGATCGGACTTAAGATAGGAGGATCTCTACTTTGGGATCTCGCGATCACAACCACACTTCAAGAGGTATTCCTTGTACTTTGTGCTTTGATGAAACGATCCGAGAAGTGTTCTCGTGATCATGTGGTTTCATCCTTAAAGTTAAAAATTTTAATTTCCGCTGCATCTTGCATCTAGTACGACTAGTTGCTCCGATTGCATACGATGCGATCGACACGCTTCCGTGATGCGCTTAAGGATACTCAATATCCTTCAATATATATGTAAATATTAACATGTAGTAAGTTAGCTTGTTAAAAAATTAAAATATCCATAAAATAGTACATAAAATAAGAATCTTTTTTGTTTTGACTATTAAATAATAAAACCACATACTATTTATTTTCGATTTAATTCAGCATTTTGCACATTCTTTATCCTGATTGGTCCACGTGGAAATATCAGGACTTTTCAACAGTTGACCTCTGGTTAATTGTTATATCTTCAACTCTGTCATCTGTAAGAGCTCACCAACCCCCCCCCCCACCATTATTTGGCTACGATCAAAGGCTCGATGGCCCTTTGTTTCTTCCCCAACATTGCGCCCCTCATCCTCCTCTATCTCTCCATGCCCTTGGCCCCCCTATACATACACTCCACTGATGGCCATATCGTGATTTCTCCACCTACACTGCCTGTGTATAAATAAACCATGGCAGATTCCTTTTATGATTTCATCCCCATTCCTAGCCTGCAACCCCACTATGATCGTATAGATCGAGTAGCCAGGTGACAGAGAGTGACTCTCTATACTTGTTGGTGTAGATAAATACGAAGGTCGTGAGATCCGAGGTTTGCTGGAGCTCCTCCAGTTGAGCTTCATCTGTTATAGGCTTAAGTGTGTGTCCAAGCTGCTAGGTACCATTTTCTTCTCATGTTTCATTCTAGTAACGTATACGTGGTTTTAATTTAGTTAATTATTCATAGATTTTATGTAGTTGTAGGAATTAAAATCACCAGAGCAATGGGATCCATCCCCAAATTAATCGTGATTATCCATTGTTCTGATCCCCATTCTCCCTCATCTTCATACTCAGCATGTTCCCCATCAAAATCCCCACATCTCCAACTCGATCCTTCACAGATCGAGTCCGATTGAAGTCCGTTTACTCTCCCTTCTTTGGACCTCTTCAATTCGTCAATTCCCTTGATACCCAACTTCAATACTGGGTCGAGTATCTTCGACTCAAGCCCGTCATCATTTTTGTGCATACACAGGAGTGAAGTGTCCCCTAAAGCACGAATCTACAGATTTAAATAGCAGACCAGCTGCCTTGATGCTCCATGGTTGCTTCGATGGACCTTGGAACCCTTTAAGCCCTCCTGTTGAGGCGGAGACATCCCAAGAGCGGACAACAACCAATGATGAGGAGATTGGTAGACAGCGATGGTCGAAATCCAGAATCAAATCTCATCAAAGTTTTATTCATGGAGTGTTCTTCCAAGGAACTCAACCGTGCGATCAAGAACCACGACAAAGATCTAATCGGCATCCATCCAATACTCGGGGGAAAACAAAGTGGGGGTAATTGCATATGTACCCCTTATTTTATATTTTTAATTAACTAATGTAAATATTAAATTATGTTTAATATTTTGTATAAAAATTGTATGACCCCCATACTTTGTTGGATATTACATATGAGTCCAGTGCTAGCTCACCTCATGTGGCCGCCCACTTGAGATGGGCAAATTGCAGTTGATGCCTCCTGAGTTTGATTATTTCATTTAAAAATTTAAAATTATATAATAATGTAAAATTTTCGGTATTTTTTGAATAGATCCCATCTACTATTTATCTCCTTTTTTATTTAAACATCTCATGTTCTTATAAAATCTTGGAAAAATCATAGTAATTACTTTATATGATGCTTGTTCATGCTATTTTTATTTTATTTTTTTTCATTTTTTAATTTATTAAAAATCAAAAGGAGCCTATTCATTTCTTGTCCAGCATTAAATACGAAAATAAAAAATCACTTCCAAAAATTCCAAAAAATGTATATATTATATGCTACTATATAATATACCTCCAGAAAAAAATCACCAAAAATACAAAATAAAAAAATTAGAAACCTCCTAACTCTAGAAAATATGCAAAACATCTATAAGATTAAAAAAAATAGTTTTCTATTATTTATTTTTATCTATATGTTTTAGTATATACAAAATTAGTATTAGGAATTTTCAAACTTATTATATATTTTAAAACCAGATAAACTTATTAGTTTATTCCATGTTTTATTATATTTAATCATTTAAAAATACCTAAACACTGTCAATAACAACAAAAATCACAAAAATAGAGAAATTTTTTAAAAACACAAAAAATAATATTTTTTATTTTTCTCTATGGATAGATATATTTAGAAATACAAAAACATACATATATTATTTATACTATATATACTTATACATTAAAAAATTTTAAAACATTAAATAAGAAGGAATGTACTTATTTGTATTTTTGTAATTTTATATATTTATTACATATATATACTGTATATTTTTTTATATGGTACATATTATTATATATATATAATTATTATATCATAAAAATAATAATAAAATAAAAATCATGGAAAATATAAAAAGAAAAACTTAGAATTTAAAAACATAAAAAAGAATTATGAAAAATTAAAAACCCATTAAATAAAATATGATTAAAGTCTCATAAAAAGTAGAAAAAGTAAAAAAAACATTTATTGTTCGATTTTCATTAATTAACAGTAAATCCTCTATACATGCATTTTCTCTCAGTGGTTCGACCCCTTCATTTGCTTGTTGTATACATTTGTTTGTTGGATATAATAATTTTCATATTGCACAATTTTCATTGATTTATCATAGATTGTAGGTTGATTGTTTATTTGATTTCATTGTTCACAAGCTGTGTCGTGACAGGTGCCGATACGGCAAGTGCTGGACTCGACTTGTCGGGCATCTCAAGCCCTCCAAGATCGGATGTTACGCTCCTCTGAACCAACCAGTCAACGAGATGGTGTCGTTGTCAGGGAGCAACGATAGAAAGGATTTTTGTCTACATATTATCGATTTCTATTTCTTGCCTTTCATTTCTTTTTATTTCAAATAATTATTTACCTATTCTGGCAAAATTTTTTGTTGACTTCTTTACGAGGGACCACTACATGAGGACAACTTCTTAGGAGGCCAAGGTAACTGAGCAGAATAGAAATCGATTTTCTCCTTTTAGCCAATAAGAGAGAGCAAAGGAGAAGACAAGGGGAGACAAGACGTATATTAAATATTTGATTTTTTTGGTTTTTATGATAGATTTATTTTTATTTTTTGTAATTATTATTGTAATAAATAAGATATACATTCATAGACACATGAACGCTCCGAGGTTAAACAATGGTCTAAAGGCAATGATAAAATGCTCTCCTTGTAGCACCGGCCAAATGAACATTAATAAAACTGAGATGGAATCTCAATGAAGAGATCTCTACTTTAATTTATATCTATGTAAATCTAGGGTCGAACATAGAGACACAAGCAATTATTTAATCATATTTAATACTAACTAATTAATTCAGTGACCTCTAGGTCTTATGTCAAGCTCAATGTAAGTACACGCAAAAGATTGCACTTTTCAAATCATTTTTTATGCCTTTATTTAATATGAGAGACAATAGTGTAGTTTACTCATAGAGATAAATTACACAAAAATATGCTCCTGGCTAAATACAATAAATACTTAAGATTAAAATTAAATTAATTAATGATAATTTAGTGTCGAGCGGAGTCAACTCAACCTATGTCTAATTCATTTTAATTAGATATAAAGGCTGAGTAACAAAGGTAAGTCAACTCAACCTATGTGTAATTCATTTTAATTAGATGTAAAGGCTGAATAACGAAGGTAATCCATCTAAAAATCAATGCTTGAAATGTGGATCAAAATTATGATTTATAAAGCAATGAACTAAAGTCATTAAACAAGCTTTCTATTGATACCAATTTCTTTTAAATCAAAATTATGGTACACAAGTTATTAACTATACAAGACAATGGCATAAATGCAAAAAAAAACTTATTTATATTATTATGAAAGAGTACAAAATGGGCTAAATTTCAGTTACAAGAACATGCTAGCGTGATTTTGTAATTTTTCAATAGCGATGGGGGCTTATCTACAAATCTATAGAGTTTTGGGCTTAGTTGCAATTTTATTAGAGGCACGTACACTGCATGTGGACAGATCGAGGTTCGGGCAGCAACTTGTGTACACTTGGTGCTCTCTTGTCATTCATCTTATGCTCCGATGCTCTGAGCCTTAGGTATGAAGCGGTGCTTCATATAGAGGCTAGGAAATGAACGTCCACTGTTGGAAGAACTCCGGTCAAGGGTCATCAATCGACACATACTATATTTGTTCTTCCCCTGTTGGATATGCGAGCCCACGGTGAGCCATTATGCAATAAATGTTATTGCGAATATCATTCCCTGATCTGAAATGAAGAATAGATAATTTGCATAATAGGTCCCTTAGTACAATTAGGGTTATGTACCATGGCCATCTTAATGATCATACAGCTGTTGATTCAATTATTGAATCATAGAGGCTGGTGCTTGGATGAATATCTAATGAGTTAGATTGAGGACTCATCAAGCACTGTCAAATGATTGTTAAAAGATGATCTCTAGCCAGAGTAGGAGATGGCAATCCTTTCTCATTTAGGCTGATATCTAACCGACCTCTTGATGCAGGTCCTCTGCATAGGAATAGAGATTCGGAGGTGTTAGATAAGTTAGGTCAAAGAGTTGACTTAACGAGATCGAGATAAACAAAGAGGTGTTATATTGTCTGTTGTCACGATACAGGCACACATCCTCTTACCGGAGACAGATGTGTTACTATATGTCTGAGTATGTACATTTGGCAGACCAATAGGTTGATGACATAACCAAGGTATATACACCGGCGCACTGGTCTGCATGTAAGGGCATATGAGTCATACGATCTCTCAAAGGGATCATACAGGTTCATTACTGAACTGGAAGACATAAGCTCACTCATGGGATATTGGGAAGAATCAAATTCCGTGCACGGTCGTCTCGCTTTGGAAGTTTGACTGAATTTGTAGGTTCGTATATGCTTTTGTAAAGTATATGATCAAGACCTAGGTATGATATATGCTTTTGGAAAGTATATGATCGATACCGACTCCCAATGATCAAATGAGAAACTAACTGATAAAACCCTGAAGTAGATAGTGTAAAGTTGATCTAACACTTCAGGTTTATTCTAAGTCATCCAGTATGCAGGATGTACAGGTAGGGGGAATACCTGAGGGTGATGTGATCATAAACGATTGTATAATCATGACGCTTCCAATCCTAGGGAGTGATGAAACGGGTCTGGATTTTAGTGACTCCTCTCAATAGAGAAGTGAGCTAATCTTGGTCCAAATGTTGGACATTGATCTGAATGTGATTCAAATGCAGTGAGAAGATAAGATTGGCGGTCTTGATTTAATTAAGCATCTATCGGAGGCCCATGATCTGGATTTGAGATATGATCTCAATATCCAAGTCACTATACGTGGAATCATACAATCGCCCTGTCCTTATCTCCAAGTATTCACGGAGAAAGCGTATTATCCTTAAAAGGGTTCAGGATAATTTCATTGTTGATAATATGTATCCGAGCATTGAGAAAATGGATAATTAAATGTGATTTAATTATCATGAATAATATGAATTTGATTCATATTATAAGGAGATATATCTTATATAATTAAATGTGATTAAATTATCAAAGATGTAAATAATGTGAATATGATTCATATTATTTGGGCACATCAGAATAGTGATCCAAGATGATTAAATGTGATTTAATTATCATGGATAATGTGAATATCACTATCCATATTAATCACATATATTATAAATGTGATTTATAATATATAAGAGAGAGTTATTTGTAATTTACATTTGTTAATTAAATGTTGATGTGGATTGGATTCACATTGGACAATTAATTGGAAATGTAATTCACATTTTATTTTGGGGTGTGAATGTGATTCACAATTTTCCAATGGCAAGATTACAATATTCATGAAATAATTATGAATTATTTTTGTAGAATAATTTACAACAAGTGTTGTTGTAAATCTTGGAGATTTCCATGGAATAATGTAATCTCATGAGATCTCATGAGATTGCATGAGATTGCCACCGAATCCAATATTATGGAAGAAGGCAATCTTCATTCCAAAATCTCCATGCTTGATTGATTTAATTTGGAATTAATTTATATTGATTTATCAATATAGATTTAATCTAAATTAAATTAATTGTTGTTGGTTTTTACCAACACAAATCTTAGCCATTAAAAGAAACACAAATCAATGAGAGCAATTGGATTTGTCTTGCCCATGGATTGAGATCCATGGATCTCAAAATATTATAAAAGGAGAGGCACCCCATTGATCTTCTTTCCACAGTGAGAGTGTAAGTCTCTCTCTCTTTCTCTACACGTAGGCCCTCTCTCTTCCTCTCATGGCTGTCCACCATGGATGCCCTAGAGAGAGTCTCCATCATCGCAGTGTCGTCGTTATGCTGCCTGACCCTTTGCTCGTGGATCTTCGTCTCCTTCAGTATGCCTCGCTCATGAAGAAGACGTCGGATCTCATGTGTCGAGATCAGGAGATCCGTCGCTTGGATTATCAACATGGATTGCAAGAAGCACGCGATTCATACCTGCGCTCGCAAGCGTCTCCTCCGTCGGATCGGACTTGAGACAGGATGTCTCTTCGTTTAGAGACTCGATCGCAATCAGCTTCAAGAGTTAATCGTATTACTTATTTGTGGTTTAGACGAAATGATCCCAGAAGTATTCTGGGATCATGTGGTTTCGTCGCATGAAAAAAAATTAATTTCCGTTGCATGGAACAACTAATGCGACTAGTCGTTCTTCTTCGTATTCGATACGATGCTCACGCTTCCGTGATGCGCTTAAGGATCTAACCATATACTGCAAGTGGTATCAGAGACTTAGGTCGGTGGTTTTGGATATCATCCATTAACCTAGGATGACTTGGGTTCGTTAGGGTTTGCGAAAGTTTTCTTTCAATTCATTTTTGCATCTCTATTTTCAGATTATTTTTGGCACTGTTTAAATTATTTAAAAACGAAAATAATAATTTTATTTTGTTCCCCATTAAATAAGGAAACCGTAGGATCTGAGTTTACGTGATTTCAATTCCGTTTGCTCAAGTTATGCTCACATAGTGAACATGTATCCACAGTTTCGGGGTCTGCGAATCTCAACGTAATTTGAAAAGCCTTGAAATCGTGCAAGTCACTTAGGTTCTGTTGTAAATCAAGTTAACAAACTTTAGAAACTTATTTTGCTTAATTTGGATTTAAATTGATTGAGATATGGTATTTTTCGTAAGTGAGGGTCACTGCTGAAATACTTTCCTAATCAAGAGCCTAGTGATTGTCATTTAATCAATTAGTGAAATTAAATTATTTAATTTCCTAGTATAATTGTGCATAAATATTTTTGAAATATTTGATGATAATTATTTCCTTAAATGACATTGCCTCAACCAATAAATTAATTAGATTTGATCTGGATCATAATTGAAAACACAATTAACAAACTTCTTGCTTGAATAGGATTGGGAATTTGTCTTGCGAATTTCCTTATAATCAAAATTGTTTTGATTATTACTATATGGTATAATTTCAGTTGAAGAACCGATGATCATCTCAAGTACAAATTGACCTATTTGTCATTATCCTTTACCAAGGTGGATATGGTGTCTAGTCGGAGAGCATTGGGGTAGCGGGTTGCAACGTATGTGGTCTGTCCCACTCTCGTCGGTAGTGGCCATGACAGCGGGTAGGGACTCGATAATGCTGGAGAAATCAATATGTATTATCCTAATTATTAAAATTCGAATTAATACGTACTTTGAGATAATACCATATATATTTAAGTAAAACAAGCAGGTTTACTGATTGAATTGGATTGATAATTAATTTAATATGATTGAATTAATTATATCTAGTTTAAAACACTATAATATAAATATATATGTATTTCCCTTGGAATAATTAGTTATGTGAATGCGATTCATGATAATTAATTAAAATTTGAATATGAGGTGGAGGATCACATAAGTGACATCCATGGTCTCCTGTCAAGGCAAAGGATTCCATCGCCAGAGATTGTATGTCGAAGACACCTGTCTGAAGTGACAGCTTCTGCATACAAGCCATTTGGATCGGGCTCTTCGCTTCTCGAAAGAGTAAGGACGTATGCGTAGTGACCCCAATATCGAGTCCTCATATTATAGGGGCGATATTGGATTACGCATAGCGAGCTGTATTCCTGTTGATGGCAGGTTCAATTAATGACGGGTCAACATCACCTTAGGGGTGGTGGGCCCAGGTGTTAAAGACCGAATTGGGAGATGCAAGTTGGACTTGCAAGGCGGAATGTGTTCACTCTTCTTTTTATACAAGTTGCAGGTTCTCATATTATTGGGATGTAACAAAGATAAGGAAGGAGATCCCAAATCTTGCTTGAGATATAATGGTAAGTGTATTTCTTACATTGAAAGTGATTAAGGGAATGAACTTTCAGTGTTGACAAGGCAAGACAACTTTGATATAAAAATTCCTAAATCAAAGTAAAATATGTATATAGATATAAATATATACACTTATGCAAATTTCTTATTTCAGACAATCCTTCATTAAACCCACTCAATGTTATACTCAATGATAACCAGCAAAATATCATGGATTGGACTCATGATCCAGATATTGTACTTGCATTTGGACACATAATGTATGTGGTTGCAATGTGCAAGTTCCCTCTTAATAATGAGGAATGACAATTAAATAGATAATTGGACTACAACCCTAGGGCTTGTATGTCTCTGTAGTCTTGATCTTTCATCGGATGTACTTTGGAAGTGATATGTCGATGATGATCGCAATTGTCAATTAATCCTTATAAAAATCTAAGAAGACATTCTGGCATACACGTGTGCTCTTAACATTTATCATGTATGACATGGTTCGTTGCATCATGCAGAATGGTAGCTCTATAAGAGATGATGCATTCAAAATGTTTGAATATCTACCTGAACCAATGTTTCAAGAGTTTAGATGGATGTAGATACGATGAGTGTCATCGTTCTACTATCTATACTCTAGTCATTCATGAAGCTTCATAATATTCATATTGTATGAACTTAATGAAGCATGTATAAATGTTGAAATGCTCTTACATTGAATTCTTTTGAATTTAACGTAAGAGATCCTTAGTCTTAAGCAATGGTTGTTTATAGATGAAGGGAGCACAATGGAAGCATGGTTCAGACCCAAGATGAGAAGGATAGTCAAATAGTTGACCATACTTTTGTGACTTTCATATGACATCCAAAGAGTTGGATGAATGCCAATACTGCAATGAGTTGATGTGTTGATAGTATTACTATCAAATCTATATCTAGAATCCTTAGAGAAGGACTCGGATAGTGCATCGGAATAATCTACAGAAATCATTGAAATTGACTTTCTTACAAGATAAGATTAAAGTTTAATAATTGTATCTCATTCTTCTAATGACACTTGCAATTGTTGTATATGTTTTAGAAGACTGGAAGATCTTAAGGTTTATAGTTATCCACATGGATATTGATGCAATTGTTGCAACAATCTCTGTTGGATTGATAGACTTGTTAATTCCAGTGGGAGAACCCTTAGTCTTAGAGAATGTCTCTATGACCTAGATATAAGAATACACTCATTGTTTGTTTATAAATGTTGGAAATAAACATGAATTCTGAGATAGAACTATCATAAAGAGTTATGATGGATATGTTTCATATAGTAATCTAACATCTAGTGGACTCCACAAAATTAGAAAACTAATGAATGGTTACTTAAGATTTCTAATACTGAAAATTAAAACCTTTCTAAGATCAATTGGATGATGAAGATCATTTGACAATGATCTGGCATCAAGTTTTGGATGTATGTATGTTGATGAGATCAATGGACTAGTTAGAGATGAAACTTTAGATCGTCTAAAGGTTCAAATCTTACATACTTGTGAATATTGTATTCAAAAGTAAAAATGTCCAATATACCCTTCCTTGGGAAAGGTGTAAGATGTCAAGGTCTTCAGGATCTCATACATATTGATGTATGCAGATCATCTATATCATAGTAAACATTATGGATATGTGATATCTGTTGGTGATTATGTATGATATGATATTTCTTCTCTTCACCTGAGAAACTTTTGAAATGTTCAAAGATTTCATTATTTTTGGTTTAGAACCAAAGTTTGAAGGAAGATAAAATGAATTTGATCTAATCTAGGTAGCAAGTACGTGCTAGATAAATTCAAAGAATACCTTATGGAGATAAGAATATCATTTCTATCTCAATCCTCCTAATACATCTTGACTCAATAGAGTTATAGGGAGATATAATTCGATCATGTATGACATGATTTGATCAATGATGAATTTTAGCATGATTTCCTCTTAGTTTCTAGGTATATATGTAGTATAGACTACATTATATATCCTTAATGAGATTACATGCAAGTAAGCTGGAATTGAGCATTAGAGAGTGTAGCTTCATTTGGAAAATAAAGGATGGTATTGGATACCTACTTTATGACCTTGAGATTCTTAAAAGATCTCATCTCTAAGAATATGATTCTTAAAGATTAAGACTCTTGAGAATCAAGAAGAAAATGAAGTGTAGGAACTCATTTAATCTTGAGAAGATAATGAGGCTCCTGAAATAGGGAACTAAAAGGATCATTAAAGATGAAACACAAATACTTATTCAAATGAGTTTGAGGATGCATTCCATGTGTTAGAGAAATCTGACAATGATCGGATTTCATGTGAAGAAGCTCCTGAGGATCATGACATAGAAAGATGGATGATAGCAATAAAGTCTAAAGTATACTTCATATACAAGTGTTGTATATGGACCCTTGAGGATCCACTTATATGGGTAAGACCCATAAAGGTGTAAATGGATCTTCAAGAGAAAGAAGCCAATATTGCATTCCTCTCTGAGGATATTCACATGAAGTAGCCCCAGGGCTTCATGGTTGAGGAAAGCAAGATGTGCAAGTTAAAGAAATCCATCTATGTACTCAAATAAGCTTCTTCTAGCTGGAACATATGATTTGATGAAATTATAAATGTTATGATTTCGGATAGAAACTTGATGAACCATATGAAGCTTAGTGGGAGTGCCATTTGTGTTCATCATGCTAAATGTAGATAATATCACAATCATTTAGAATGATATAAGGATGATAATAAGTGTTTTATAATTTGTTTGTTCCATAACTTGAGATATGATCTCAAGGATACCTATTGGATCTTAGTTCTGAAGGTGTTCATAAGCAAAGGGAAGAAGGTATTGGGACCGTCACATTTGTAGTACACCTTGGACATGTTCCAATTTCATGGAAAATTCCAAGAAAGGCTACCTCCCCTTAAGATATGGTATTGACCTATCTAAAGGGATAGCACCTCAAAGAGTTGAGGAAGTGAATGCTAGAACTGGTTGCACTTGTGCATCAGTTACGAGAAGCTGAGTGTATACTAGATGTGTACAAAATCTAGATGTCTACCATGCAGTAGGAGTAGTAAATTGTTACTAATTCAACTATGGAGATAAAACACTTGTTTGCAGTAATAACTATATCTTCAAAGATGACAAGACTTTAGAGATAGTGATCTCTAAGTCTTTTCTTCAAGTAATTAAGAATTTATAGATGGAGATCAAAAAGATCCTATCAATACCTTAGGAGATATATATCTCCAGGAATAAGGGTATTCTGATAAGGATAATTAAAATTACATGTTGGTTATAATAACAATTGATGTGTAGTGTCAAGGAAACTATGACTGATATGATTGAGTATTGGTTGCATGAGATGCAACATTCGCATTGGATACGAACACTGTCACCTGGAGATATGCAAGTGCCGTAAAAGGACTTGGCATAGTCTCTTGGGAACAGAGCGACTGATCAGCTTAACTAGCTATTTTCTAGATAGTCTATGATTGTCACATGAGTGCGGGTTTAAATGATTAGCCCATTAATGGCTCTTTGGGCTAGTGGGAGATTGTTGGAGATGCGAGCCCACGATGTGCCATATTGCAATAAATGTTATTGCGAATATCATTCCCTGATCTGAAATGAAGAATAAATAATTTGCATAATAGGTCTCTTAGTACAATTAGGGTTATGTACCATGGCCATCTTAATGATCATACAACTGTTGATTCAATTATTGAATCATAGAGGCTGGTGCTTGGATGAATATCTAATGAATTAGATTGAGGACTCATCAAGCACCATCAAATGATTGTCAAGAGACGATCTCCAGCCAGAGTAGGAGATGGCAATCCTTTCTCATTTAGGTTGATATCTAACCGACCTCTTGATGTAGGTCCTCTGCATAGGAATAGAGATTCGGATGTGTTAGATAAGTTAGGTCAAAGAGTTGGCGTAACGAGATCGAGATAACCAAAGTCCTATATCGTATGTTGTCACCATACATGCACGCATCCTCTGACCGGAGACAGATGTATTATTATATGTCTGAGTATGTACATTTGGCAGACCGATAGGTTGATGGCCTAACCAAGGTCTATACACCGGCGAGCTGGTGTGCATATAGGGACATATGAGTAATACGATCTCTCAAAGGGATCATACAGGTTCACTACTGAACCGGAAGACATGAGCTCACTCATGAGATATTGGGATGAATCAAATTCCGTGCATGGTCGTCTCGCTTTGGAAGCTTGACTGAATTTATAGGTTTGATATATGCTTTTGGAAAGTATATGATCAAGACCTAGGTATGATATATGCTTTTGGAAAGTATATGATCGATGTCGACTCCCAATGATCAAATGATAAACTTCCTGATAAAACCCTGAAGTAGACAGTGTAAAGTTGATCTAATACTTCGGGTTTATTCTAAGTCATCCAGTATGCAGGACGTACGGGTATGGGGAATACCTGAGGGTGATGTGATCATAAATGATTGTATAACCATGACGCTTCCAATCCTAGGGAGTGATGAAACGGGTCTGGATTTTAGTGACTCCTCTCCATAGAGAAGTGACCTAATATTGGCCCAAATGTTGGACATTGATCTAAATGTGATTCAAATGCAATGAGAAGATTAGATTGGCGGTCTTGATTTAATCAAGCATCTGTGGGAGGCCAGCGATCAGGATTTGAGGTATGATCTCAATATCCATGTCAATATACGTAGAACAATACAATCGCCATGTCCTTATCTCCAAGTATTCGCGGAGAAAGAGTGTTATCCTTGAAAGGGTTCAGGATAATTTCATTGTTGATAATATGTATCTGAGCATTGAGAAAATGGATAATTAAATGTGATTTAATTATCATGAATAATATGAAATTGATTCATATATAAAGAGATATATCTTAGATAATTAAATGTGATTTAATTATCAAAGATGTAAATAATGTGAATATGATTCATATTATTTGGGCACATGAGAATAGTGATCCAAGATGATTAAATGTGATTTAATTATCATGGATATTGTGGATAGCACTATCCATATTAATCACATATCTTATAAATGTGATTTATAATATATATATAAGAGAGAGTTATTTGTAATTTACATTTGTTAATTAAATGTTGATGTGGATTGGATTCACATTGCACAATTAATTGGAAATGTAATTCATATTTTATTTTTGGTATGAATGTGATTCACAATTTTCCAATGGCAAGATTGCAATATTCACAAAATAATTATGAATTATTTTTGTAGAGTAATTTACAACAAGTGTTGTTGTAAATCTTGGATATTTCCATGGAACAATGTAATCTCGTGAGATCTCAGGAGATTGCATGAGATTGCCACCAAATCCAATATTATGGAAGGAGGCAATCTCCATTACATAATCTCCATGCTTGATTGATTTAATTTGGGATTGATTTATATTGATTTATCAATAAATTTAATCTAAATTAAATTAATTGTTGTTAGTTTTTACCAACACAAATCTTAGCCATTAAAAGAAACACAAATCAATGAGAGCCATTGGAATTGTGTTGCCCATGGATTGAGATCCATGGATCGCAAAATATTATAAAAGGAGAGGTACCACATTGCTCCTCTTTACACAGTTAGAATGTAAGTCTCTCTCTCTCTCTCTCTCTCTCTCTCTCTCTCTTTCTCTCTACACGTCATTCCTCTCTCTTCCTTTCATGGTCGTCCACCATGGATGCCCTAGAGAGAGTCTCCATCGCTGCATCGTCGTCGTTATGCTGCCCGACCCTTTGCTCATGGATTTCCGTCTCCTTCAGTGCGCCTTGCTCGTGAAGAAGACGTCGGATCTCGTGTGTCGAGATCAGGAGATCCGTTACTTGGATCATCAACATGGATTGCGAGAAGCATGCGATTCATCCCCGTGCTCGCAAGCGTCTCCTCCGTCGGATCGGACTTGAGACAGGAGGTCTCTTCATTTAGAGACTCGATCGCAACCACACTTCAAGAGATAATCCTATTACTTATTTGTGGTTTAGACGAAATGATCCGAGAAGTTTTCTTGGATCATGTGGTTTCATCGCATGAAAAAAAATAATTAATTTCCGCTGCATAGAACAACTAGTGCGACTAGTCGTTTTTCGTTGTATTCGATACGATGCTCACGCTTCCGTGATGCGCTTAATGATCTAACCATATACTTCATCCCCCTTCTCCTTGGATGGCGACTAGGTAGCGAAGCTCCAATGAAGCTCTAGATTCTCCTTCGAGCATTTCTGTGCGATCCAAAGGTTGATTAACCTAGGTGAAGCCTTTGCTAGGATGATGATGTCCCATAAAAAAGTTGATGATGGCTAGGAAGGGAGATCAATGCTGGCTCATCAAACTGAAATGGTTTGACCGAAGCCTCGTACTTTTTTCGATCGTTTAAGTCCTAAAGAATCAGAAAATGAAGCCAAAGCAACTACAAATCTTTTGGAATATTCAGAGGTGCAATGAAGGGTTGAAAATTGATGGAGGATGAAGTCCTAGTCGAGTTATTCTCTCTTACAGAGAGAGGAAATGAATCGAATGCTCACAATGATTGAGAAAGTACGCATGAATTGTCAATATGCAATGGCTCTGATTCGATGGTTAGATAGAGGAATGGGTAAGAAATATAAGAGGAAATTATTTGTCAAATACCACTAAAACTAAATAAAGATGTGATTCTTACATTAACTAGAGGAATAAGATGATTAACGGAGATGATGTGGATGAGAATACGCTACAGGTGATTGGAGTTTTTGCACTCTTGTCATCGCTTGACGAGCTGGAGGTCACTAGCTCGAAATTCGAGCAGTAAGAAGGCAGTAGCAAGGTAACAAAGCATTGGATCTCGTCGTAGCAGGAGGCTCCTTTATCGCTCTTGGATGGACCTCACTTTTCTGCCATAGGTGAAGCTCAAGTCTAGGATCTCTCTCCAAAGTGGCAGATGCAGTTACCAATGGCTAGAGGTGAGTTTTGAGGTAGAAGACTTAGGAAATCCGATGGTGTCATGGTGGTTTCAACCACCAAATGGATGAATCACATGATGAGGAATACATGCCTCGAGGTTGGGCGAAATTGTTGAAGATCAATTATGATATATATATATAGTGGGGGTTAGAATGGAGGTTGCAGAAGATGCACGAGAAAATTTGAAGACATAGAGAAAACGCAAAGGGTCACGTCTATTCAGAGCTGCATCTGGTGGTGAAGACACACCTCAATCGTTGGATCTAGAGATCCAACAGCTAGGGATTAGGCATGTTGAATACAAAGGCAGGACCATGTGATATGTCTAGACGACACCACGTGGTCCAATAAGAATGCAGATAAATATAAAAAATGTAAAATAATAAATAAATATAAGGAAGAGGAATTAAAAAAATCAACTAGAAAGTTTTATATCCCAATGAGATTTACAACTTTCATGTAGAAGTCAAAGATAAATAAAATAAACTATACATAGTTATTTTTTAAGTAATTTAAAGTATTAAATTACTTTATTTTGTTCTCTTATATATTTTTTTGGATTTTTATTTTATAATTGATGTTATTTAAATTATATATATTATTATACTAATTTTTATATGATTTTCAACAAATAATAAACGCATATAATATTGCACTATACTATGGTAGATAATATATAATAATTAGGTTTATTTATTTACAACATATTTAGTTTATTAGAGTTTATTATTAGTAATTTATATCAATTTTCATAAGTTAGAGAGATGATAATAGAAAATAATATTGGTGAATCTGGAATTCACCACCCCCCGTACTTAAGCTAAGCTCATCATCAAGCTAATAAATAAAGAATTAGTTAGAAAGTTAGTAAATTTAGTGCAATCCCCAAACATGTGCATGTGCAAGAGCAAGGCTTAAGAAAAACCAGAACACTTGGTTTTAGAGATCCTAAGACTTTAACTTGAACTTGTCCTAATCAAAAGGAATTCAACTCCTCTAATTATGAGACTCTCAATGTATAGGAAGAGGTATGACCTATTGTGTTTGTTGCATTCACAAGAGTATAGCTAATATGTTACCCAATTATCCAATACAAGAGACTCTCCTAAGGACCCTACCCTCAGCGCTAGGGATTAAATCTATTCCTACTTCAATCCACCATCTCTTCAGAAGTCAGACTTAAAAGTGTAGATGGCAGGCCATATAATGGAAGTAATAGGATTGTGTCATTTCTTTTCTCCCTCTCATTAGAACAAGGCATCTCTCAAGTGCCTTAGTTCAACACAATTGTATATTTTTAATGCTAATCAGTGTGTCCATCAAAACAGATTAAGACTTCGATACTTGTTTTCCTGGGAGTACATCGTGGTGCATATCTTTAAAGTATCAAATATACTTCGAGCGCTAATGTTTCAGAGCCCTTTTTAATGTACTATATCGACTCATAAAATCTTACTACTTTAGTTCAAATGGACACTTAAAGGCTAGGAATGCTTGCCATTGATGTAAGCTCATATGGATGTCGCTTTGTAATGCCTTGAGCTTTTCTTTTCATCATCATCATTCATTTTCATAATTTTTTTATCTTTTTGGCTAATTCCAATGTTTTTACCAATGATTTACACGCATTGATCAACAATTTACTTTAATGTCTTCATACTCTGGCACTTAGGTTTTGATCAGGAAATTAGTATGAGAACAAAGTCCCATACTGGATAAGATGCGAGCACTTAGGTTTCATAATGCCTTTATTAATTTATCGCATCCTCAAGTAGTATAAGATCGAGTCTAAACTTAAATCTCAAATCCATGTTCCTCAAGTAAAAATTCATCTCGATCATGAATGTAGTCGTGCATGTGAGAGAGAGTCGTATATTTTAAGATGAGATTAAGCATGCAATATAGCACACAATTCTTTCAAACTAGGGAAGTGTGAATTATTATGTCTAAAATCTTGATGATTAAGGTAGGCTAACTCTAAGTCGTTGGACCTCATAAACCAAGTGTTAAATAAAGTGTGAGAAAATTGTAAGTGTCAAGGGAAAACACCAAATCAAAATGTTAATAAGTTAGAGATTATTTGAATAATTTTTATTATCAAGAACATGTATCCTTAAGACATAAATATAACAGACAGAAACAATACTAGCAATACAAGGATACCCAGACACAACATAACTCAACTTCAGATCCTCATTATTAAAAATATGACTTGAATCTTTGAGGTTTGAAATCACAGGTTGCCTTATGCTTCACTTGTTTTTTTCCTCATAGAGTAAACCTTAGAATATGGATAAGAAAAATCTTCATAAACATGGACAATGACTCACATGTAATGATGCCATTCTTCCTTAAAGATAGTATCCATATAAACATGGAAAGACCTAAAATTATCCAATATAGAGGGAAGATATAATCAACCCTTGGTTCCTGCGACAGATTTATGGGTTTTCCTTAAAAGACAAAAACTAGACATAAGAAGGCAACCTAACTAACAAGTAAGATGACAATCAGATAATTGAATACCCTAAAAAAACACATGTAGGCTCATCCATATATAACTCTTCTAATAAAATATTAGCTACCTCAAGTGGGCATCACTCTTTTCAAGGAACTCCTTATTGACTTGATCTTACAAAATATCAAGGATAAATCAAGACTCTCTTCCATACTAGACTCTGTCAAAGACCTAAGATTAGACAACCTTGTATAAGTTAAAAACTCAGTGAATATTCGAACCCTTTTAGAAACCCAAGACACTAGGTAGAAACAGAATAGACACAAGGGTTAATCTTTATTGACAGGTTAATTCCATTTACACCCTCAATGTTTGAAAACAATTTTGAAAAGTTATTACAAACCATGTCACATAAGTATAGATTTTCCAAAACACTTTACAAAGATTTTCAAAACAAGTCAAGCTATATTTTCACAAACCCATGTAAATTACTTTAAAAACATGTAAAATAGGTATATAAAAATTTTCAAATGCTTTTCAAAATAATTTGTAGGAATCCCAGTTCAAAATAAGATGATGCTTTTAGTCCCAAAAATTTTTAAAATGATAAAACCATGAGCTATGGAAAAAGTATATGTGAAATATATATGGTACACCCCATATACTTATCTTTTGTTATGTCTTCATAGCACAAAGTAATATGATACCATATCTCATGTTAAATATAAAGAAATGTACAAAAACTGAATAAAGAAGTAAGGTGTATGGAAGAGTAAAAAGAATAAGTCAACAAAGACTACAATGAAATGGTCCCCCTATACATAGGCTGGAAATAGTGTAAGTACTAAGAAGAAAGGATAAATAAAGTAGACAAACCAACAGAAAGGAAAGCAAAGAATATGCAAGATGGAGTTGGGTCCCCGCATATACTTAAGCTGAAAATAGCCTAAGTTAGGAGTAAGAGTCAACATATAGGAGAAACTAAACCCTAAAATAATAGAGTAAGAAAGAATCATAATCTGTGTGATCTGGGACTTGAATAATTTGAATATTTAAGATGCAACTTAATGTCGAATCTGAAATGTCTACAAAGGACTCAATTGGCATGAAGTCAATAATCTCAACAGGAGTCAGTCCTTTTTTAGATTCTACAATGTACTTCAACAACTGCTCGTTGACCAAGAAAGAAGGTGAAAGATATGCAATCCTGAAACTGCCATTTCCATGCACTTCCTTAACTATGCAAGGACCCATCCATTTGAATTCAATTAACTGTGGAAAATTCATAACTTTAGATTAAACAACCATACCTTTAGTCTTGGGACAAAGTTCATGCACACAATGTGCAAATCATACCACTTCTAAACTTTGTCGTTATAGACCAATTTTTTTTCACATGTTGTGTTACGAATTTCTACCAGCTCATTAAGGTCTAAGTCTCTACAAAGCTTTCCAATGTGATAACTCTGATTGGCCAGATGGTTTTCTTGATTGCCCATTAAGACTTGTGAATTAATTCAGCAGGCAAATGGCATGGCTTGTCAAAGACCATACTAAAAGGTGAAATACCAAGAGGGGTTTTATAGGTCGTCCTGTATACCCACAGAACTTGATCCAACAATCGAGATAAATTCTTCCTCTCACGACAAACTAACTTCTAAATAATACTCTTCGCCGTCCTATTTGAAACCTTTTCCATGTCATTCGATTGTGGGTGATAAGGACGACCAACCCTTTGCTTAAACTTGTAGTCCTTACATAAAGATCTCATCTCTCTATTCAGAAAGTGGCTACCCCCATTAGAAATCAAAACCTTAGGAACCCCAAACCTTGAAATGATATACTCCTTGATGAACATACAAATAGTCCTATTGTCTACAGCTCTGGTTGGGATAGCCTCTTTCCACCTCAAAGGATAGTCAACCTCTAACAAGACATATTCAAATCCATGAATATTGGAAAAGATACCCATGAAATCTATTCCCATGCATAACAAACATCGAAGAAAATCATAGGTTGAATGGGCATCTCATCTCTATAACCAACTGTCCCTCCCATACTTTCAGAAATCAGTGGCATCTCTAAATAAGGTCAGATAAAACAGTCCACATTAAAGCATCTTCTGTGCGGTCCTTTTTCCTGAATGGTGTCCTCTAGACTCAAGTAAATGGAAACACACGAGTACACTCTATTATTCCTCCTGAAGAATAAACCTCCTCCAGACACAATCTGGTCCCTCGAAGAAAAGGAATGTATCCTCCGATGGTATCTCCTCGAATATGACTTCAGTCAATCAATGCTACTCCTAGTCCAAACATGGGAAACCTGCTTTAAGACCATGTAATTCATCATGTTGGCATAAAAAGGGAGTGAATCGACAACATAAATCGACGCATATGGGAAGGTTTCTCCAATAGTCTTTAAATCAAGGGAATCTTTTAGCTCTAATCTAGACAAATTATCAGCACTACATTCTTAACTCTAGTTTTATCCTTAATTTCCATATCAAACTCCTCTAGTAAAATCTACCAAACAAGACACGCCTTCACGTCCTTATTTTCCATGAGATACGTATTTGTTGTATGATTTGTGTAATGATCATCTCATATCACAAGATGTAAGACCTAAACTTCTCTAAAGCCTAGAGTACTACGAGGATTTCCTTTTCGGTTAATGTATATTTTTTCTCTACTAAATCTAAAACTTTGCTCATTAGTGAATATCAATCAGGATCTGAAATCAAAACTACCCAAATACGTCTCCTATAACAAAATCCGATGCATCAGTAATGATCTCAAAGGGAAGAGCCAATCATGAGCCTACAGAATAAGCAAGTCAAAAGCTTTCTCTTTAAGAGTTCAAAGACCTCTAGATACATGTTATCTACAATAAACTTGGTGTCTTTCCCTAAGAACTCAGTCAGTGGTTGGGCAATCTTGGAAAAATCATGAATAAATCATTTATAAAATCCCACATGTCCCAAAAATGACCTCACAGACTTTATGTTGGTTGGTGGATAAAGTTTCTTGATCACATTCACCTCAACAGGGTGAACCTTCATTCCCTTTTTTGAAGATGACACTCCCTAATACGATACCCTCCTTTACAATAAAATGACTCTTTTCCTAGAAAAGTAGCATATTCATCTACCTTTAACTCTATGAACTCGATCAAAGTGTGTTAAACATGAATCAAATGAATCACCATGGACCGAGAAATCGTCCATGAAGACCTCCGAGAGATCCCACATAATCTCAGTAAATACGACGATCATGCATCGTTGAAATGTGCTTGAGGCATTGCAAAGCCCAAATGGCAAGCATATGAACGCATATGTGCTGAAAGGACAAGTAAAAGTGCTCTTTTCCTGATCTTCAGGAGCGACAACTACCTGGTTGTATCCTAAGTGCACATCAAGAAAAATAAAGAACACTTTCTAAGCTAATTTCTGCAAAATCTGATCAATAAAAAGGTAGGAGAAAGTGATCTTTCTTGGTCGTGGCATTTAGACATCTGTAACCGACCAGACATGCCATGATGTCTGTACTCCTATCGCAATCTCAACTCTCTCCTCGTTGGTGACCATCTGAATTCCTGACTTCTTCAGGACAACATGTAGGGGGGGCATTGGAGTTAGAGATCAGGTAAATAAATTCCGGTACAGGCCCTTATCAATATCTTTCTTAACTACTTCCCCTCGAGAACTAATTGGAAGGTCTACTATTATCATCAACATAAATGTGGTGTGAACATGGTGCAGGGTTTATTCCCACGAGATCCGACACAATCCATCTTATAACCTTATGGTTCTCTAAGACTTCTAGCAATCTAGACTCATGTTCTATTGTCTACTTACAACTAAGAATAAGAGTTGGAGCTGTGGTTTTTAAGATTGTTGCCTCATTTTCACGGTAATGCAGATGAGGATCCATACACATTCCTTAGGGAATTTGAGTTGGTATGTAATAACCTTAGGCATCCTAATGTTAGCCAAGACTACTTTATGCTCAAAGCCCTTTCTCTTTCCTTAAAAGATAAGGTTGATTACTGAATCAAGAACCAGTGATAGTTATAACTATCTATTTTCAGTTCAAGGACATTTTTTAAGAAGTTATACCCTTTGATGCATCATGAGTTTCTCCCAACTTCCTAATGAAGCATTTCGAGATACATGGGAGAGATTCAAAGATCTCTTGCAGTAGTTTCCTTGGCATGATTTAGATCTATTCGTCCTGGTTCAATTAGTGCTTTGAGGACTTGACCATAAGGTACATGGTTTGGTTAGTGCTGCTTGTGGAGTCAGTAGGAAGGTGTTCGAGCGGATGGCCGAGACGAACTGAGCACAAACCAGTATCATATCTCAGTTAGAGACCCCCATACCACTCTTACATAGAGGGGAGTGAGGGCTATAGTGTATCCTTCCGACTTGGCAATCATTGCAGACAAGTTGACAGTCGTAGAGAGATAGATAGGAGGATGGATGAGTTGGACAACAACTTGTCCAAACTGTTGAAGCAGATGGAAGAGCATTATGAGAAGGTATCCGAGATTAGGATACCTACCATGACTGCATCTTCCACCCTCATGTACTATGTTCATAACATCCAGGAGAAGGTGTTAGGGCCACTCCATCCATGGGTAGAGGACCAAAATCTTACCCATTCTTGTCAGTATCAGCCAACATCTGTAGAGATAATTATTGAGGAGCCTTCCCAGGTGTGGGAGGTAAATGGTGTGTGGTACACCAATGACCCTACTAGATAGGGGAGTTCAGGGGATTGCTTCTCTGACTAGCATCCCCCAACTTTCTACAACATATCATTTACTCCTACACCTCTTCCAAGACCACAGAGTTCTGGAGCCTACCCTTCCCAAGCTTGGAGGCAGCAATAGCAACATGGCCCACCTATGTAACATCATTCCTAGAAACAATAATATTATGGCCATCTGGGACAATCTTCACGTTCGTCTTTCCCTTCTTCATGGCAACAACCATCACCCTCCGATCCCACAGATTTTCAGAGGTAGATTCTTGACGAGTTACCTTCCTATAGGAATGAGATACATGATTTATGGGTTCTCCTCAACTGCTTGTCATGTTTTCACAAGGAGCAAACTTACCCATCTACATCCATTCCCTCCCAGGAGCAGGATAACCCCAACAACCTGAACAAATTTCAATAACAACACATATATGATCTGGTATCTACTCAGATTCTCACAAATGCAGGAATGAAATCATTTCTTTTGATTGTATTAATCACATGTCACTCAGGAGCGGAAAAACCATGTTCATGCTTGATTGAGCTAGGGAGATGGTGAGGACTTCTAAAGCTCACCCTTAGGAGACTTTAGAGGATGACAAGGCCAGACATCACTAGTAGAATCTTCATCATGAGGTGAAGGCACAAGCAATAAGGAAGAGGAGTATTAGAGCTACACTACATCACGAAGAAGATTCAGTCTATTGAGGAACTTGCACATTTAGTTGAGGAGAATGCATATTCAGTGGGATTTTCCAACATATAGTAGATGATTTTATTTCTGATTCCAAATTATTTGTAGAAGATTAAGTTGTGAAGAACTATGTTTCAAAGAATAAAATACATGTTTCTTTGTATGATTCAGAATCTTCCCATTCATCTATTGCTTGTTCAATACCTTACCCTCATGCTCCTTTTAAAAGAAATCATAATACCAAGAAGATTTATAATGATTATCTTGAGATGACATGTTTTTGTAAAGATAATATCGTGGTGAGTTATATTGATGACATAGTGTTTAATTGCACTCTCTTAGATTTTGGTTCTTCGATCAAATTTCTCCTTTTTTCTTTATATGAGAAACTGGAATTGGGTCCACTTTGTAAATCTAGAGCATTACTCCAGCTCACTGATAAGTCCAGGAACAAAGCAAAGGGAAAGGTCAAGTATGTCATCATCTCAATTGGAGGACAAGATTATAAAGTGGACTTTACAGTCCTTGGTATGGACATCCCCAATAAGTGTAGAGAGTCATAGATCATCCTTAGCTGGCCCTTCCTTAGGACCATTGGAGCTTCCTTTGACTATCAGACAAGAATGATGAAGTTCTGTTCTCCATGTGAAGAAGTGGAACTATAAATGAAGGAAACGAAATGGATTAGACCTGACTCAAATTCAAGTACATATTTCTCTTCATTTTGAGTGGCAGACAACAGATTGGTAAGCAGAGTTGTCGTACGAAAACATAACCCAACAAGACTGAGTGAGATTCTCTCATCTGGAGAGGACAATATCCATGATGCAGTTTGCGAGGTGTTGCAAGGTTTCTTAGAAAATAGATCATCTATATATTCCTTTGACTAATTAGAGATCTATGATCTCTTAGTTCCGACTCATAGGGAACATAGTTGCATGTACCTTTGGCCGAACTACTGCATTTCTTTTGTGATCTGATTTCTTGTTTTGTTATGTTGGTAGTCAACACTACAAAGTTAGCACCACCTTCATGCAGCACATAAATAGATTCAACATCTGTTCACTCGGATTTGATAGATGATACATCTTTACTAAACTGAAGTCATTACCTCCTACACTAAATTATTCTTTCCTTGCGGGACCTAAAAAGATATTTCCTGTCTTCAGATTCTAGTGGACTCAACCAACTGGTCATTTGGTATTGACCATGGTTGCATGTCATGTCTATAGGAGCATCCATTCTCAGATTCAACTGGCCAATCTGTCCTCTCATCAATGTTTCGTTCTGCTCAGAAGCTGCTAACCTAGCCAATACCGTTTGCATTGGGTTTTCTCTCTCTTAATCCTCTTTGTTCCACTTCTTAAGAGGAATCATAAATGAATATTTTAAACCTTCATAAAAAAAGAGGATTGGAAGGAGATCTTGATGAAGACATGGAAATCGAATCAATCTCACCAAGGCAATGGTCTTCCTTAGTGAGAAGAGAAGAAAGGGAATGGTTGGGATGTAACGCCTCCCTAAGATTGGGTCATTATACACCCGATCTAAACAAGGTTGTTTCTGATTTGGGAAAGTCCAAAGGAAGGGAGTGGTTGGACCTTGGAGGACGTGATAATTAGATGGTTCAATAACAAGTTCATGAAGTCCAAATAAAACTTCGGCCGATTATCCATCTTCAATATCAAAGACGTTATGAAATATGAGCATGCTTGATTCAAGAAAGGGACCTAGTAGCTATGGTACACCTAAATGTGCGGAATCACTCATATAATACAATGCAATCAAACCCCTTTGAATAGATTCACTAACTCAAAACATGAAATCATAAGAATTCAGCTTATTTTTATCTTGGTAATTTTAAATTGGCAATTCAACCAATATTATTCAAGTACATAAGGAGTCTCCTACTACACCCAATTGTAGTACTACATGCTTTCAATCAATGGACTGATCTTCCTAGGCTGCCTGTTCAATATCACACCCCAAAAGGAACTTATAGGCACAAACAGTCGAAATGTATTTCTAGGTCGGAGGCAACTACTTGCAGATCCCAAAATCCGTAAGAGTATAACCTAGAGACTTAGGGTGGAAGAGTAGAGTTTTGAGCTCTCACCTTAGGGATCCGTCCTCACCTACTCCATCTGAGGGTAAGTACCTACATACAAAGAGGGTTTTTTACTCGTAATATAAGGTTTCTTTTATTCCAAATTATTGATGTCAACTTGCTTAATTCAGTCCAAATTTTAATGTTGGTTATCACCTAAATTTAGGTGATCAAAAACATCTCTTAACATACAATCCCTTTTTCCTGTAATCCTAGGTTGGCAAAAATCGAGGGAAAAGAAAAAAACATAATGCAATCGGAAAACGATGATTAACGTAGTCATTGGGAATACTTATAGTGATTCCCAACACTCTCCATGTGGATGCAAGACTGAATTTGTAAAAAATTACACTATATGATGCAAGTTGAAGAAATCCACACCTAAACAAGAGTTTTATTAGCAATGAAAAATGCAATTAAATTTGGCTAAATAGAACCTAATTTACATGTGTTTCAATGAATCTCCATAGATTTTTGCAATTATGAATCTTATGAGATCAAGTGGTGTGTGTCTGAAATTACGAAATATATCAAGCAAAATATGACCTAATATATCTCTTTTTGGAGCAGAGTGCCTTGACCTAGTTTGACACTCAAGTTAAGAATCAATCTCGACACAAGCGCACAAATAATAAAAAAATAAAAAAGGTTTTTTTCAAATATGAAAACTTAATTGAGAACTACTTTAAATAGGGTAATTAATTACAATTAATTAACATGTAAATTACATAAAAATCACTACACAATAAAGTACGGCACAAATCTATTTAATCAACTAAAAATCTTCTGAGGTTAAATGCTTTGTTGTCTCTTCAGCTAAAGTTCTAAGGTCCTTGCCCTTGCAGTCTTTCGAGTTCGTATGTTCTCGAATCCCTACCTGAAAACAATTAAAATGCCAAATATATCCTCATAACTATTTAGTAATTTAAATATCTATAGATAACTTAAAATAAAAACAAGATTAATACAACATAAGAAATAAAAACTCAACTAAAAAGCTCTAGCAATCACAAGAATAAAGAAATCAACACTAAATATAATCAAATAATATGTCGAGTTCCCAAAAATGATGTCATCTAAAGAATGGTCAAAAGGCAATGATAAAATGCTCTCGTTGTAGCACGAGACAAATGACCATCAACAAAATAGAGATCGAATCTCCATGAAAAGATCTCAGTTAATTTATATACGGGTAAGTCCATGGTCAAACGCAAAGATGCAAGCAACTATTTAATCAGGAGTAGTGCTAACTAATTAATTTAGTGACTATTAGGTCTTATGTCAAGCTTAATGCAAATGCACACAAAAGAATGCACCTTTTCAAATCATTTTTTATTCTGTTATTTAATATGAAAGATAATAGTGTAATGTACTCATAGAGACAAATTACATAAAAATATGCTCCTGACTAAATGCAAGAAATACTTGTGATGAAAATTAAATTAGTTAATGATAATTTAGTGTCAAGCAGAGTCAATTCAACTTATGTGTAATTCATTTTAATTTGATATAAAGGTTGAATAGACAAAGGTAATACATATAAAAGTGAATGTGAGAAATAGATCAAAATTATCACTTAAAAAGCATTGAATTAAAGATCATTAAACAAGCTTTCCAATGCCATTAATTTCATTCAAATCAGAATTTTGGTTCATAAGTTATTGAGTATACATGAAAAGGGAATAAATGCAAGAAAACTTATTTATTTTATTGCAAGAGAGTCCAAAATGGACTAAAATGCAATCATAGGAATCCGCTAGCTTGTTTTTGAAATTTTACCATAAGTGTGGGGTCTTATCTACAAATTGAAAGAGTTCTTAGACTTAGTTGTAATTTTGTATTGGCCTGTGTGCTGGACGTGGTAAGATCGAGATTCAAGTGGCGGCCGAGATGCACTTGGCACTCTCCTCTCGTTTGGATTAAGCTCTAATGCTCGAGCCTTAGGCATTAACTAATGCTTCGTATAGAGGCTAGGAAATTAACATCTGCCATTGGATGAACTTGGGTCAAGGGTCATCGAACGACACCTTCTATATTTATTTTTCCCCCTCATCCTTAGAAGAAGACGATGTAGAAGAGCTCTGACGAAGCTCCAGATTCTCCTCCAAACATCTCTACATGATCCAAATGTTGACAAACCTCTGTAAAAGCTCGACCAGGTTGTTGATGTCCTCTAGAAAAGCTAAAGATAGCTACGACGGTAGATCAATAATGTCTCATCAGAGAAGAATGGCTTCATCGGAGCATCATACTTTTTCTGATCATTAATGTCATGAAGAATTAGAAAACAAATCCCAAGCAAGTATGAATCTTTTGGAATGTTTCAGAGGTGGAACAAAGGGCTCAAAACTGTTGGAGGAAGAAGCCCTTGTTGGGTTCTGCTCTTTTGCACGGACAAGAAATGGATCGAATGATCACAATGATGGTGAAATGGAAGAAGTCCACTGGAAATTACATGTGAATGGTTAATATGCAATGGATCTAATTCTATGGTTAGATCAAGGAATTTCTAAGAAATATGAGAGGAAATGATTTGCAAAATGACACTGAAACTGAAAAAAGATGTGATTCTTAAATTGACTAGAGGAAGAAGATAATTAACAGAGATGAACTAGATGAGAATACGTACATGGGGATTTGAGTTCTTTCACTCCATTGTCACTTGACGGGCTGGAGGTCACCGTCTTGAAGCGCGAGTAGCAAGATGCCTGCCGCAAGGAGCTACTCAACCACCTAACAAAGAGGAGACAATCGTATGCTCCACACAAGGTAGGAGCGATGCCGCTGAGCTGACCCCTCACAAGGCCCTAGGTGATCAAAGCAACAATCGACCCACATAGTATAAATCAGTTAATGAAGAAGCAGGTGTGAATCAATATTTATTATAAACCCTGCAAAAATGATCGTATAGTGACAAGCAGAGTAGGGTGTGAAACACATGGAACAAGCTATAGTATTATTAATAAATAAATAATAAATAATATACATATGTATATATATCCATGCACAATATTAGCCAAAGACTGTGGAATTTTAATTTAGTATTTAATTATATTTTTTATTATATATATATATATATTATATACTTTTAATTACCATAGTTCTTCTATTTTTTAAATTATTAATTTCTTTTTCTTTTTAAATAATAATATAAGATATATATATAAGACTTATATATAATATAGGCTAATGTAGATATAAATCTGACTAAAACTAACTAAAAGTTACTTAATGAAATATTTTTGGATTTTAGATAATTTTTCACATTTTTTGTGATTTGTTATGACTTTATCTTATATATATATATATATGTATATATATTTAAAGTCGAAAAATATCCCAAAATAAGGAATTAATATTATGGTGATGTTTAACTGAAGATTAAAAATAGAAAAGTAATTCCTAAAATTCTTCAAATCAATTTTAATAGGGAGATAATAATATAAACAAAATTATGAATCAAAAAACAAAATTTTTGGAATTTTTTGTAGAATTTTTTTAGATTTATATAAAGGAGTTTGGGGCTTTTTTATCTTTAATGGTTTTCTTTTTTTTGGAGGGTTTTTGGTATGAAGAAATCAGACACTCTAATAAGCACATATTATTTTTTGGAAATTTCTAGACGACATTTTATAATATTTTTTTGGGTTTTTGAAGATGAACCAAGATTGATCATGGACTTTTTGATTTTTGGAAAATAGGAAAAGGGAATAAAATGCAAATATAATCATACAACGTGAGCAAGCATGCATCCAAGCGCCTTCTCCTATTTTTTTGGTGATTTTTGGGGCATGGTAGCTATTTTTAAATAAATAAGAACTAAATAACAAAAATATTTGACACGGTAGGGATATAATTGCAAATAAAATTAAAAGCAAGGGCCTCAGTGCAATTTCACCCAAACTTTAACACTAATATTCAAACTTTATATATAAGATGACAATCAAAACAACCTACAAAGTTATTTATCCAATATCTACAACACAAAATGTGTCAACCACGTGATTTTGATAGGAACTAAATTGCAATTCTTGAAAAGTTCTAGGGGGCACATGTAGTTTATACATTACTTTTTAAGCTACATATCATATTTACAAGATATTTTAATAATTACAAAAAGTGAGGAGGAGATTAGTGAAAATTACCCACTAATCGCTTCGGATCCATCAGTGTAGGTGACTCCACGTGTCTGATTGTACGGCCTAGAAACCACATCGTTTGACTTCGAATCTGCGATCCATATTAGATTCAGAGGCAAACTAGAATCTGACAGTATCTAAAGCTCCTTCAAGAACATGAAGAAAACTTATCAGGGTGAACTTCGATCGTCGATACGGGGTCCAATCTCCTCGATACGTGGTGTGTTTCGTTCCTATTGTTTATCTACATCGATTGGCATTGTCCAAATCACTCGAGGTCCCAACAATGGGGAACTAGGATGCTCCTCTGCCTAAAGCTTCTCCTGGGCATCGACTATCAAGGAATTTCTAAGAAATATGAGAGGAAATGATTTGCAAAATGACACTGAAACTGAAAAAAGATGTGATTCTTAAATTGACTAGAGGAAGAAGATAATTAACAGAGATGAACTAGATGAGAATACGTACATGGGGATTTGAGTTCTTTCACTCCGTTGTCACTTGACGGGCTGGAGGTCACCGTCTTGAAGCTCGAGTAGCAAGATGCCTGCTGCAAGGAGCTACTCAACCACCTAAGAAAGAGGAGAGAATCGTATGCTCCACACAAGGTAGGAGCGATGCCGCTGAACTGACCCCTCACAAGGCCCTAGGTGATCAAAGCAACAATCGACCCACATAGTATAAATCAGTTAATGAAGAAGCAGGTGTGAATCAATATTTATTATAAACCCTGCAAAAATGATCGTATAGTGACAAGCGAGTAGGGTGTCAAACACATGGAACAGGCTATAGTATTATTAATAAATAAATAATAAATAATATACATATGTATATATATCCATGCACAATATTAGCCAAAGACTATGGATTTTTAATTTAGTATTTAATTATATTTTTTATTATATATATATATATATTATACTTTTAATTACCATAGTTCTTCTATTTTTTGAATTATTAATTTCTTTTTCTTTTTAAATAATAATATAAGATATATATATATATAAGACTTATATATAATATAGACTAATGTAGATATAAATCTGACTAAAACTAACTAAAAGTTACTTAATGAAATATTTTTGGATTTTAGATAATTTTTCACATTTTTTGTAATTTGTTATGACTTTATCTTATATATATGTATATATATATTTAAAGTCAAAAAATATCCCAAAATAAGGAATTAATATTATGATGATGTTTAACTGAAGATTAAAAATAGAAAAGTAATTCCTAAAATTCTTCAAATCAATTTTAATAGGGAGATAATAATATAAACAAAATTATGAATCAAAAAACAAAATTTTTGGAATTTTTTGTAGAATTTTTTTGGATTTATATAAAGGAGTTTGGGGCTTTTTTATCTTTAATGGTTTTCTTTTTTTTGGAGGGTTTTTGGTATGAAGAAATCAGACCTCTAATAAGCACATATTATTTTTTGGAAATTTCTAGACGACATTTTATAACATTTTTTTGGGTTTTTGAAGATGAACCAGGATTGATCATGGACTTTTTGATTTTTGGAAAATAGGAAAAGGGAATAAAATGCAAATATAATCATACAACGTGAGCAAGCATGCATCCAGGCGCCTTCTCCTATTTTTTTGGTTATTTTTGGGGCATGGTAGCTATTTTTAAATAAATAAGAACTAAATAACAAAAATATTTGACACGGTAGGGATATAATTGCAAATAAAATTAAAAGCAAGGGCCTCAGTACAATTTCACCCAAACTTTAACACTAATATTCAAACTTTATATATAAGATGACAATCAAAACAACCTACAAAGTTATTTATCCAATATCTACAACACAAAATGTGTCAACCACGTGATTTTGATAGGAACTAAATTGCAATTCTTGAAAAGTTCTAGGGGCACATGTAGTTTATACATTACTTTTTAAGCTACATATCATATTTACAAGATATTTTAATAATTACAAAAAGTGAGTAGGAGATTAGTGAAAATTACCCACTAATCGCTTCAGATCCATCCGTGTAGGTGACTCCACGTGTCTGATTGTACGGCCTAGAAACCACATCGTTTGACTTCGAATCTGCGATCCATATTAGATTCAGAGGCGAACTAGAATCTGACAGTATCTAAAGCTCCTTCAAGAACATGAAGAAAACTTATCAGGTGAACTTCGATCGTCGATACGGGGTCCAATCTCCTCGATACGTGGTGTGTTTTGTTCCTATTGTTTATCTACATCGATTGGCATTGTCCAAATCACTCGAGGTCCCAACAATGGGGAACTAGGATGCTCCTCTGCCTAAAGCTTCTCCTGGGCATCGACTATGGCTCAGAAGCCCTACTTCTTCTATTGTTCTTGCACGAGAAGAAGCCCCAAATCGAGGCAAGAACCTCGATTCAAAAGATGAGGTCAGAGACCTCTTGGATGCATTAAAGTGTGCAACTAAGATGATGTGATGGAAAGGAGCTTCATTGCTCTGATTTTGTGCGAGAATTAGAGGGGATTCATGGGAGAAAGGCGAAGAAAAAATCTGGGAACGAGGATGAGATGAAAATGGGTCCAAACTAGTCGTATTTTACGATGAAGACAACCTGGAGCTCAAGGTCCAGGTTCGTGAACAAATTGGATTTAATCTAAGACCTAATAATTAAACCTAAAACTGAGAACGAAGATGAAATCTATGCTAGGTATATTACCTAAAATTGTAAGAGAAGAGGCTCCACCGGTCGAGTAAGGCCAGGAGGGAAAGCTGTCGTAGAATCTATAGTGGTTGGTGGATGCACCTCTCAAGCCGTCCTCCTCGCTGCAATCCCACACTTGGAGCTTCCTGTCACCAAGCTAGAGGTGTACGAAGGTATTTGAGTGGCTAAAACATTCCAAGGAGCAATAAGAGAGCAAAAGAAGATCTGGGGGTTTATTTATAGGCAAGTTTTGGGGGATCTTCGATGGACGATTGTGTGAAGACAGGTGGTGTTAGGTGGAGATTTTAAGATGGGCGTGAGTCCTGGATGAGATGTCTATAGGGTACTGAAAGTCATGAATGTAGTGTATGAAGAACGGATGTGTGATAAATTGGAGAAGTAATTCCCTCATGATGTTCTGACAGAAGTCAGAGGGAGGTTTACTGTTGACCTAGATCAATGAATGGAAACGCCTGGTTGGTCCACGTGAACAGACCAAGAAATTCCAAGGCAAAAATACATTGGAAAATGAATAATAAATAATAATTAATTTTATTATTTTTAGGTTATAAAAGGAAAAGTGTTTCTAATTTCTGTAGTATTTTATCGTTATTCTTTTTTGATGTGTTTTATTATAAGATAATTTTTAGGTTTTGTTCATAGGTATATTTGCCTATGTTTTGAGTATTTTATTTTTATTGTGTAATTTCGATTTTATTATTTTATTTCCTTATTTTGTGTATTTACAACTTATTTTTATACTAATCAATATAACTTTGTTATATTTTTATAATGTAATATATACACTTAAGTAAATAGGTGTATTTAATGTATACTATAAGTCTAGGAGTTTCATCTATGTGTTTATATACATATTTTATTTTAATGTTTATTTAATGGGTTTATTCTAGTTTTAATATGAACATATATTTTAAATAATATTTATAAAATTATAAAAATGTACAATTATAAAGATAATAAAGAATAAATAAAATGAATATTTAATTCGAGTATATTGTACAATAGGGGTCCAAAACCAAACTTTCACACCTTAAATCCAAAAATCAAGAAACCACCATCATTAAAAAGCTTATTAAAATCTATACACAATTAAAGTTGTTGATATATTTTGAGTTTTATTTGGGAGATATGGGTCTACGAATTTTATATTTAGGATTTTATTTCTGTATATAAAATGTATACTGTAAATTATTTTTGTATGAAATAAATTTTGTTTTTTCTATACATTTTATTCTACGATTTTCATGTACAAAGTTTCTTTATTTGTGGTGTAAATAATAAATAATAAAATAGGTCTCAAAAAGTTATTATTGGCCTATCTTGTAAAGTGATCCTACTGTGCATTCTGTACAATTAGTCACCCTATCTCTTTCAATTTCATTCCTTGTTGACTAAATCATCATGATGACTGAGTCTCGGCAGCTAGGGACACTTCAGTGTCCTTGACACTTTGATCTTTTTCTTTTTATTTCTTTTATTCTTTTATTTTTTCAATAAATACAATAAATGTACATTATTTGATACAATATTTTGTACAAATTAATGAACATTTATTTTGACAAATTAATGTTATATTCTTGCATTTAGCTGGAGTTTAAAGGCCAAGATGAAAGAATAAAGATGATGAAGTGGAGATTCATCACCCCCCTATACTTGCCTTTGCTAGTACCTAGCAAACACTTCTACCTGTAAATGTGGAGAAGAAAACAAAGAAAAGAAAAGAACATACTTAGAATATTTTTTGACTTTTAAACTTGTCTTAATAATGTCGATGTTTGGAGCTTAGAGAAGACCTTTGGATTAATGGTGTGTTCAAAACCACTTTGAGGTTAAGATTTGTGACACAACAACCCCTAGGTTTCAAAATCCTACCATTCAGTCCAAGTTACAGTCAGGTCAGAACCATCCTCATAGTCCCGTATTCTTGCTACCTTAAAGTGATAAAACCATGTGTGTGAACTGTGTTAGCTCTCCCCAGACAAAAGTATTGAACAACCAAGGACTCTACGCTTTTGTTAACACGTCCTCGTGGAGACATATGTTCCCTTGTACGGTCAGGTGCTCCCAATCTTTACAACCAAATGGGGTAAAGTTAGAAGAATGGGAAGAGAATTGGGAATGGACCATTGTAGTCTTCATTCCCTTGTGAAGTCAGGAAGTGTAACAGGATATTAGTTAAGAAGCGGGCTATTTCTGAATCTTGAGTTTATGGGATTTTGGTTGTAGGCTGCTTTGTATATTTTCTTTGGCTTTGCATAGCTTCTTCATTCTTGTTTGTGCCCTAATGGATATGGCATATTTTGGTCTGCCCATTTTTTGGAATCTTGGAAAAAGTTGTGAGGTAGACCATTCCTCATCTGAAGCATTATTTCAATCCATCTCCAGTCTTTATATATCATTGTTCCAAGAAGAAGTGGGTTAGAGTACCGGTGTTGGCAATCCCCAAGAATGGTTCTCGAGCCACCCTTGACAAAGTGTCCTTACATCATCTCGACTTGAACTCCAATATTTTCCAACATTCCATCTGAGTTGAGCTAAGAATTGGTTGTGAGGTCTCCAATCAAGTCATTGTCTCAAGAATCTTAAGGTGATATGAAGGCTCTATTTAGATACATTGAATTGTCTCGTGAAATAGCCTCATGGAACCTAAAGAATTAAGTCAAGATGACCTGAAGTATCTCCAATTTCAGTCCTTAATGGGTTCCTCTGAAATTAAGTATATTAAGTCATATTCCGAGCTCCAATCTTGAGACTTTATTTGGACTTGTTCAATCACATAGATTACTCCAAAAAAATGAGAGGTCTATATATAATGCATAAAATATTTTTATAATGCAATTTTCAAACTTCTGAACTTTTTATAGATTATTTAAAAAGGTTTTGCAAATTTTTATACATTTTTTTAATATTTTTGCAAATGTGTTTGGATTTTTGGTTTTACAAATGCTTTTTATGATTTTTGAAAACAAATGATTTAGGAAAAAATAGGTACAACTAATTACACAGGGATGAATCTTATATTTACAATATTTGTGATTTTAAGAAATTACAAGCGGTATGTTATTATTTATGCAGGTGGTTATATTGAATTGGTGAGAAGTGGTTATTAGAAAGATGTACATATTCCTCAAATTTATTTGAAAATAACTTTCCAAACAATTTTCAAAATTATAGTCCAAAATAATTTTTGCAAATAATTTTGACAAACATTTACAAAATTTGAAAACTTTTTTGCAAAGGTTTTTCTAATAATATATTTTGATTTTCTCTAATCTTTTGTAAATGTTTTCCAAATCATTTGCAAATCAATTTCCAATGCATTTTATTTACACACTGTAAAGAAAACCAAAATATTCATAGAAATGTTGAAAACATTTTCAAAATATTTTTCAAAAGAATTTTCAACCATTTTCAAATAATTTTGTGAAACAATTTCAAATGATTTATCAATAAGTATATATAAAAAGAATTCGAGGAACAATCAACTTTTTATTAGGGGTTTTAATGAATTTTATGGTTTGTATCTAAAAAGTAATTTGTTTATATATATTTAAATTATGAAAGTATGAGTTATGGCTAAAATATATACAGAGTATATGTCGACCCCCCCCTATACTTAGCTTGAGCTATGTCCTCAAAGATCGAAGAGAAAGGAAGACATAACTCATTATAAGTATAGAAAAGACTATACTACAATAACTAATGAATAGGAAGTTTTTCATCCCCCCTTATACTTATGATCAATTAATCCTAAGTATAGCAGACTGTGTACAAAGAACATGGAGGGTTGAGGGTGGGAACAAATAAATAAAAAATTTTACGGCTCGTCTTATCTCCCCATATACCTAGTGTAAAATATCCGTAAGTATAGAAAGAATGTTAAGAGTTGAGGAGATAGGTGAGTAGTCAAAGAATGAGCACCCGAATGCACTAATCCCCCATATAATTAGCATGAAGCATATCCTAAGTATAACAATGATGTGTGGGATGAATGTGACTTTACGGAAGAATTAAAGGATAACAAATGAAAAGAAGAAAAGACAAAAATGATTAACTACTCAAAAATATTTTTATTGGCCTCATATGATTGAGTTGATGTTGCGACTGTGAGTTCTTCATCGTGGATCACCTTAATTGAGTCAACCACAGACAGAAATGTGTCATGTTTGACATAAGGCTTCGGAAGTTGTTCGTTGATCACAAATGGTTGTGCGTCACATGACAAATCGTATATGACAATGCTTCCATTTTAACACACATGTTTTAATATGAAAGGCCATGTCCACTTTCTTTTCAACTTTCATGGAAATAGTTTGAGCTTCGCATCAAACAACCAAACGTTCGAAGGTCTTGCGGAAGATGTCCTTATCGTGCCACTTTTTGACCTTTTCCTTGTACACTAGGTTGTTGTCATATGCATACTCGAGGAATTCAATGAGTTGATACAGATCCACCTTTCTATTCAGTCTGACCTTCTTTGAATCCAAGTTACAAATATTAATTGGCCACAAAGATTTGTGGATGACTTCTACGGGCAAATGGCATGGCTTGTCGCATACTAGGCTCTAGGGAGACATTCCTAATGGTGACTTGTACATGGTCCAATAGGCCCAAAGTATTGAATCTAGCAATTGCGACCAATTCTTCCTGTCGGGGCATACAAGCTTCTATGAATTTGTCTTTATCTTCCTATTTAAACATTCGACCAAATCATTGGACTGTGGGTGGCAAGGAGAGGCGTCACGATGTGCGATGCATAATTCGTGTCTCAACTTTTCACCTCCATGTTGATGAAATGGCTATCCCCATCTAATATAAGAATTTTGGTGATCCTAAACCATGAAATGATGCTTTCCCTTAGGAACTAGTAGACGGTATGACTATCGGTCGCTCGGGTTGGGATGGCCTCCACCCAACAACTCACGTAATTGATAGCAAGCAAAATATACTCAAATCCTTGACTGTTAGGGAACGGTCCCATGAAGTCAATGCCCCACACATCAAACACGTCTAAGATTTGAATATACTTCAGAGGAATCATGTCTCTCATTCTAATAGTGTTGTCTAGTCTCTGACAGTTAGTGCAGTGCTTGACAAAGTCTTCTGCATCATTTAATAAATTTGGCCACCAAAGGCTGCATTCTTAAACTTTCATTGCCATTCTTCTTCCAGAGTGGTGTCCTCCTGATTCTCTAACATGGCCGTGCTCGAGGACAATTTGGACGTCAGATGCAATCTGCCCCCTCACGAAAGACATAAGGATCCTCCCACTGGTAGAAATGAATATCCGACATGAATTTGTCGACTTTCAACTTCGGCCAATCTTGTGGAGTTTTCTTCAATACAACGTAGTTCACAATATTGGGGAACTAGGTGAGTGGCCTTATTGACAAGAGGGATTCATCGAAAAAATCTCTGTGATTGGCGATAGGCTCTACTCAAGAGTGTCTGGCTCTCGTAGTCTTGAGAAATGATAAACCACAACATTTTTTATCCATGTTTATTAAAAATTTCGAGGTCAAATTATTGGACCATACAGATCCATCTTATGAGTCTTTGTTTAGCATCCTTCTTGGCTTGTAAACACTTGATGGTCGAGTTGTATGTATATAATAATCTTAGATCCAAGAAAATGGGAGCTAAATTTCTCCATGGCAAATGCCACTTCCAGTAGCTCCTTTTCAGTGACAATGTAGTCTCGTTGAGCATCATCTGGAGTTCCGCTAGCATATTGAATGGCAAATGGAATATTATCTCTCATCTATCATAACCCACCCAAGTAGCATAATGAGAAGCGTCTCTCATGATCTCAAATGGTAGACACCAGTCTGGCGGTTAAAGGATGGGGGCTAAGGTGATTATTTCTTTCAACTAGGAAAAGGCATGGTGGACTCTATCATCTACAATAAAGTCTGCCTCCTTGCCTAAGGGCTTGGTCAGGGGTCAAACAATTTCACTGAAATCCCTGATGAGTCATCAGTAGAAACTAACGTGCTCTAACAATAATCTGTCCTACTTCAAATTTGTAGGTGTCTCTTGCTTCGAAATCATTTTCACCTTCGCAAGATCAACCTCCATGCCACGCTTCGAAATGACATGGCCATGCACAATACCTTCTATCACCATAAAATGGCTCTTCTTTAACGAGAGCATAAGATTCACTTCATAACATCTCTTTAGAACTCTGTCTAAATGAGATAAACATTGATCAATGTTGTCTCTATAGACCGAGAAATCATCCATAAAGACATCGGGAAAACTTACAACCATGTATGGGAATAATGCCAACATACATCACTGGAACGTCGTTAGAGCATTGCTTAATCTGAATGGTATTCTGCAGAACTCATATGTCCCAAATGGGCATGTGAAGGTTGTCTTCTCTTGATCTTCATGAGTAATTGCGACTTGACTATAACCGAAGTATCCATCTAAGAAACAGAAGTGTTCCTTCGTGGCTAATCTTTCGATTATCTGGTCGATGAAGGGAAGCGGGAAATGGTACTTCTTGTTCGCTAAATTCAGACGTCTATAATCCACATAGACGCGTCGGGATGTTGGAATTCTGGTTGCGATCTCTTCTCCTTTATCATTCTTGATCATGGTAATCCCTGACTTCTTGGGAACAACATGTAGGGGACTCACCCTCTTGGAGTCGGATGTGGGATATATGAATCCTGCATCACATCATTTCGTGATCTCATTCATTACAACCTCTTATAGGTTTGGATTCAATTTGCGTTGGAATTTATAGGAAGGTTTGCTATTTTCTTCAAGGTATATGTGATGCGATCACAATGAGGGGTTTATCCCATGGAGATCTGAAATTTTCTAGCCTATGACCTTGTGGTTTCTCTCTATAATCTCGACGAGATGAGATTCGTGTTCCTCAGTTAGTTTTGAATTGATGATCACATGGAACATGTTCGCCGCACCCGTAAGGAAGGCATACTTAATATTTGCCAGAAGCGGCTTAAGCTCAGGTGGGGCTTGGTTCAGCTCAGTGGTGACTTCATCTACAACGCAGGGCGGCAATGGTGTTAGATCTTTAATATGTAGTGTGTCCACCATTGCCATTGAAGACTCTGAGTACAGTACTGAACAAAATTCTTCGATGATCAAATCTTGTTCACACAAATTTTCAATGATGTCCTCTTTCTCTGCCAAGAACTAGTGGCCATAAATACATTAATCAGGCCAACTAAGAAAAAAATCTCATCATAAACGATATCTGTAAATGGTTAGGTCATTAACCTATTGGTCTGCCAAATGTACACATTCAGACATATAGTAACACATATGTCTCTAGTCAGAGGATGTGTGCCTTTATTGTGACAGTATTCAGCACAGGACTTAGGTTATCTCGATCTCATTAAGTCAACTCTTTGACCTAACTAGTATGACACCTCCGAAACACTATTCCCATGCAGAGGACCTGCATCAAGAGCTCAGTCAGATATCAGCCTTAATGAAAAAAGGATTGCCATCTCCTACTCAGGTTGGAGATCATCTCTTAATAATCATTTGACTGTTCTTGATGAGTCCTCAATCTAACTCCTTAGATATTCATCAAAGCACGTTCTTATTTACAACAAAATCTATGTCCACATCATGATGTACATGTGGATGACTAAACTAAGCAGGGTCATCCAAGAAACGAAGACATCCAAAATTATCAGGTGAGGCTCCATTGGTGGGTGTTGTATCAACTACAAGTGTGGTCTCCTCAAAGACTAGTTGGTTGGTGCTTCAGTTGCTACCGCTGGTGCTATATTTTTTGAATTTTCGATTTTGCTGATTTTTTTTATTTTTGATGGTGCTTCTCCTTCTTCTTCTTCCTCACTCGACCCGATTGCTAGTTCGATTGATGAAGAAGAAGATGATGACTTGCCCATGGTTGCTTTATTCTTCTCCTTGCAAGCGGCTGATGGTTGGAAAGTCCTACCGCTACTGAGTGTGACAACATTAGATAAAAATAAGTATTCATATCTGACTCTGTAAAATCGGAGGGAAATTTACAGACTGCATGCTCTTTCTTCATAAAATTATTGGGGTTTGCTTCGACAAGTGTTGGAATGGAGGTCTTGGTTGCGGTGAGATCATCCAACTTCTGGCTAACATATTGACGAACTGCAAATCCAGCCCTTTAAAAGTGTGGAATTAACATTCGACGGTCATTGCAGTCGGGCTAGATTTAGTTCCTCAAAAAAACATCTAATTGAATAGGTCGATGAAATCAAATGGTCATATTTATATTTTACTTGGTAAGTAACCAAGGTCGACATCAGGGACACGAGCCTCTCTTGAGTTACTTAGACTAGAATTCATTTAACTAAGTGTTGGGTTAATGGATAGTAGGTCAATGGATGCATGAAAACGGGACAATATGCATTAAGTAATCAGGAAATGTGCATTTTTTTATTTGATTTTTATCATGAAAATATATGCGATGCTATGCAAAAATATGCCCCGACAACACTTAATTATAATGAGCAATTTAAAGAGTCAATTTCAGGATCAAATCATGCTTTGCATTAAAACATAAATTGGCATTGGTATAAACAAGGTACATAACACTTTTAGCAAGATGAATTGTGTGTCAATTCAGTTAATCAAGCATGCCATAATGTAGATACTGAAACAAGCATTAAAATGAGACTGAAATCATCTAATTTGGATTTAAAATTCTCAAGAAATTAATCATTAAGTTTAGAGGAGTAAATGCAAAAAAACATGAAAGATAACTAGCAAACAGGTCCCTAGGAAGGGCTAAAATGCAAATAAAATATGGCACAGGACTTCCCTGTAAATAAACCCCATGCCCGGGGGTATTTTTGCAATTATTCAAACCCGCGGGGGGTCGGTTGCAAAATACCCAAGCGCGCGTAGACAACATGTGGTCTCAGGACGTATCTGCAATTTTAACGAATTCTGTGGGCCTCCATGCAATTTACCCAGATCGTGAGCTCCAGGCTCGGTGAAGGTCAACGCTCGGAGGAGGCTTAGGGCAGCTTCGGCTAGGCTCGGCATTGAGGCTTGGAGAAGCTCTATCAATGCCATGTGGATCGGTGTAAACCATCCGATCATGAAGATGGGATGGCTGCTGTAAGCTTTTGAAGAAGTAACGTGGACCATGGCAAGCCGACCGATCTTGCCCATCGGACGATGCCTGTACATCGTGTTCTTCAGTTCCTCCTTCTCTAGCAGTGGAGTAGGATACGCTCCGATGGAGCACGTAAAGCTCCGCCTCCTTCTTCTGCTTCCTCTGATGCACTATGAAGACATCTGGAGATGCAGCGTGAAGGATATTGAGAATCCTCAAGCGCATCACGGAAGTGTGTCGATCGCATCGTATGCAATCAGGGCAACTAGTCGTACTAGATGCTAGATGCAGCGGAAATTAATATTTTTATTTTTAAAGATGAAACCACATGATCACGAGAACACTTCTCGGATCGTTTCATCAAACCACAAAGTATAAGGAATACCTCTTGAAGCGTGGTTGTGATCGCGGGATCCCAAAGTAGAGATCCTCCTATCTTAAGTCTGACCCACGGAGAATGCGCTTGCGGGCACGATGATGAGTCGCGTCCTTCCCGCAATCCTTTGACGAAGATCCAAGCGTCGAGGCGCAGCAAAAATGATCTCCTTCCTAATACACAAAGTGGACGGCCACTTGAATATTAGGGAGACCCCACGAGAATGAGAGAGAGAGAGTAGAGTTCTTCAACTCAAGAATGTTGTCACTTGGAAAGGCTACCCTAGCCCTCCTTTTATACTAGTTTAGGATCCAATGGATCTCAATCCATGGGACACATGGATCCAAGGGCTATGCTTGGTCCATGCTAAATCAATGGCTATGATTGTTGTTGGTTAAAACCAACAACATTAATTTAAATTAAAAAATGTTGCAACATTATCAACATAATTTAATTTAACATTAACTAATTAAGAGATAATGTGATAAATAAAACGGAGTCAACCAACCTCCCTAAAATTGGGGGGCGTCACCCATGAACAATTCATGGGTGACGCCACCTATGAATGGTGGTCAATTTTGGCAACTTTTTATTTATCTTATTATTCCTTAATTATTTTGTATTCACAAAAATATTCACCAAATTAATTCTCAATTAATTTGTGAATATTTCAATCATGCCATTGAATATTATGTGTATCATATTCACAACCCAAACTAGTTAGTAAATTGCATTTCCAATTAATTAATAAATGTCAATCTAATCCACATTATTAATCAACAAATGCTATTCACATAAATTCTCTCTCTTATATATGTATATTATAAATCATATTTATAATACACATATATCATGGATAGTGTTATCCGCATTCTCTTAATCCTTGATAATTAAATCCCATTTAATTATCTTAGATAATCATTTTCACAATATGAATCATATTCATATTTAAGCTTGATAATTAAATCTCATTTAATCATCAAGTCCTTGCTTGGATATTTCATCAAAAGAATTATTCTTGACCCTTTCAAGAATAATGTGCTTTCTCCGCAGATACTTGGAGATAAGGACAGGGCGATTGTATTGTTCCACGTATAGTGACTTGGATGTTGAGATCTTATCTCAAATCCAGATCTTACGAACCTCCCACAGATGCTTGATTAAATCAAGACCGCAAATCCAATCTTCTCATTGAATCTGAATCTCATTCAGACCAATGTCCAACACTTGGACTAAGATCGGATCGCTTCTCTACTGAAAGGAGTCACTAAAATCCAGACTTGTTTCATCACTCCCTCGGAATGGAAGCACCATGGATATATAATCGTTTATGATCACATCACCCTTCAGGTATTCCCAATACCTGTACATCCTGCATACTGGAAGACCCATGGTCAACCCGAAGATCAAGATCTATTTTACACTGTCTTCTTCAGGGTTTGATCACTAAGTTTCTCATTTGATCATTGGGATTTGGTATCGATCATATACTTTCCAAAAGCATATATCATACCTAGGTCTTGATCATATACTTTCCAAAAGTATATATCAAACCTACAAATTCAGTCAAGCTTCCAAAGCAAGACGACCGTGCACGGAATTTGATTCTTCCCAATATATCATGAGTGAGCTCATGTCTTCCGATCCAGTAGTGAACCTGTATGATCCCTTTGAGAGATCGTATTACTCATATGCCCTTATATGCACACCAACGCGCCGGTGTATAGACCTTGGTTAGGTCGTCAACCTATTGGTCTGTCAAATGTACATACTCAGACATATAGCAATACATCTGTCTCCGGTCAGAGGATGCGTGCCTATGTTGTGACAGCATTCAACATAGGACTTAGGTTATCTCGATCTCGTTAAGTCAACTCTTTGACCTAACTAATCTGACACCTCCGAATCTCTATTCCTATGCAGAGGACCTGCATCAAGAGGTCGGTCAGATATCAGCCTATGTGAGAAAGGATTTCCATCTCCTACTCAGGCTGGAGATCACATCTTAATAATCATTTGACGGTGCTTGATAAGTCCTCAATCTAACCCTTTAGATATTCATCCAAACACCAGCCTCTATGATTCAATAATTGAATCAACAGCTGTATGATCAATAAGATAGCCATGGTACATAACCCTAATTGTACAGAGGGACCTATTATGCAAATTATTTTATTCTTCATTTCAGATCAGGGAATGATATTCGCAATAACATTTATTGCATAATGGCTCGTCGTGGGCTCACATGTCCAACAGTCTCCCACTAGCCCAAAGAGCCATTAATGGGCTAATCATTTAAACCACACTCATGTGACAATCATATGCTATTTAGAAATAGCTAGGTAAGCTGATCAGTTACTCTGTTCCCAAAAGACTATGCCAAGTCCTTTTACGGCACTTGCATATCCCTAGGTAACAGTGCTCGCATCCAATGCGAATGTTGCATCTAATGCAACCAATACTCAACCTAGTCAAAGCAGTTACAGTGTCCTCGACACTATTGCTCAATGACTATTATAACCAGTATTTCCATAATCCTTATCAGAATACCCTTATTCTGGGAGATCACTATCTCTCAAGGTATCCACAGTTAAGACTTTTTAGATCTCTATCTATAAAGTCTTATGCTCTTGAAGATAAGACTTAGAGATCACTATCTCTAAAGCCTTGTCATCTTTGAAGATATTGTTATTACTGCAATAAAGTGTTCTTTCACCATAGTAGGATTAGTAATAGTTTACTACTCCCACTGCATGGCAGACATCTTGCTTTTGTACACATCTAGCATACTTAGCTTCTCGTAACTGATGCACAAGTGCAAGCAGTTCTAGCATTCTTTTCCTCAACTCTTTGAGGTGCTATCCCTTTAGATAGGTTAGTATCAAATCTCAAGGGAAAGGAAGACTTTCTAGGAATTTCCAAGAACGGAAAATGTCCAAGGTGTACTACAAATGTGACAATCCCAATACCCTCTTTTCTTTGCTTCTGAACAACTTCAGAACTAAGATCCAAGAGGCATCTTTGAGATCATATCTCAAGGTATGGAATAGCCAGTCTATAAAACACTTATTATCATCCTTATATCATTCCAAATGATTAGGATATTATCTACATTTAGCATGATGAACACAATGGCACTCCCACTAAGCTTCACATGGTTCATCAAGATTCTATTTGAAATCATAACATTTATAATTTCATCAAATCTTATGTTCCAACAACAAGAAGCTTATTTGAGTCCACAGATGGATTTCTTTAGCTTTCACACCTTACTTTCCAAAATCATGAATCCCTGGGGATACTTCATGTGAATATCCTCAGAGAGGTATTCTTTAGAGGAATGCAATCTTGAATTACATCTTGAAGATGCAACAGTCAAGTTGTGTAGCTAGGGTTAGCAATATTCTGATGAGTTTAAGCACGATTACCGAAGAGAAAGTCACATTGCAAGCAATGTCTTTTCTTACAGTGTGTAGCTCATGGCTACGAACCGAGCTTTGAAGGTTTCTACCTTTTCATCAGGTTCCCTTTCTCTTGAAGATCCATTTACACCTTAATGGGTCTAACCCTTATAGGTGGATCCTCGAGGGTCCATATACAACACTTGTATATGAAGTCTACTTTAGACTTTATTGCTAATATCCATCTTTCCATGTCATGATCCTTAGGAGCTTCATTATATGAAGTCCGATCATTGTCAGACTTAACTGACACATGGAATACATCCTCAAACTCATTTGAAGAGGTATTAGTGTTTCATCTTTAATTATCCTTTTAGTTTCCGATCTTAGGAGCCTCATTATCTTCTCGAGATTGAATGAGTTCCTTCACTTCATTTTCATCTTGATTCTCAAGAGTCTCAATCAAGAATCACATTCTCAGAAATGAGATCTTTTAAGAATCTCAAGGTCATAAAGTAGGTATCCAATACCATCCTTTACTATCCTAATGAAGTAGCATTCTCAAGTGCTAGATTCCAGCTTACTTGCATGGAATCTTATTAAGGATATATAGTGTAGTCTCTACTACATATATATACCTGGAAACTAAGAGGAAATTATGCTAAAAATTTATCATTGTCCAAATCATGTCACACATGATCCAATTGTATCTCCCTACAACTCCATTGAGTTGAGGTGTATTAGGAGGATTGAGATAGAAATGATATTCATATCTCCATAAGGTATTCTTTGAATTTTATCTAATAGGTACAAGCTACCTAGGTTAGATCAAATTCATTTCATCTTTCTTCAAACTTTGGTTTCAAACCAAAATTGTGAAATCTTTGAACATTTCAAAGGTTTCTCAAGTGAAGAGAAGAAATCTCATATCATACATAATCATCAATAGATATCACATATCTATAATGTTTACTATGATATAGATGATCTACATACATTAATATGTATGAGATCTTGAATACCTCGACATCTAACACCATTCCCAAAGAAGGGTGTATTGGACATTTTACTTTGAATACAATATTCACAAGTATGTAAGATTTGAAATTTTAGACATTCTAAAGTTTCATGTCTTACTAGTCTATTGATCAAATCAACAGACAAATGTCCAAGGCTTGATGCCATATCATTGTCAAATGATCTTCATCCTCCTATTGATCTTATAAGGTTTGATTTTCAGTATTAGAAATCTTAATGAACCAGTCATTAATTTTCTAATTTTGTGGAGTCCACTAGATGTTAGATTACTATCTGAAATATATCCATCATAACCTTTATGATAGTCTTATCTCAGAATTCATGTTTATTTCCAACATTTAGAAACAAACAATGAGTGTACTCTACTATCTAGGTCATAGAGACATTCTCCAGGACCAAGGGCTCTCCCACTGAGAATATGAGGTCTATCTATCCAATAGAGATTGCTGCAACAATTACAACAATATCCATGTAGATGGCTTCTAAACCTTAAGATCAAATTTCTAATCTTCTAATATATATATATATATATATATATATATGCAACCAATTGCAAATGTCATTAGAAGATTGTGATACAATTGTCAGACTTAATCTTATGAAATAAGAAAGTCAGAGTTAATGATTACATTTAGATTATTCTGATGCTCTATCTGAGTCCTTCACTAAGGATTTTAGATAGACTTGATAGTCATACTATCAACATATCAACTTAATGCAGTATTGGCATTCATCCAACTCTTTGGATGTCATATGGAAGTCACAGAAGTACAATAAACTCTTTGATTTTCCTTCTCACATGGGTCCAACCCATGCTTCCACTGTGCTCTCTTCATCTATAAACAACCATTGTCCAAGACAAAGAATCTCTTATGTTGAATTCAAAAGATTTCAATACAAGAGCACTTCAACATTTATACGAGCTTCAGTAAATTCATACAATGTGAATATTATGAAGCTTCATGAATGACTAGAGTATAGATAGTAGGATGATGACACTCATCATATCTACATACATCTTAACTCTAAGAGACTTAGGTTCAGGTAGGTATTCAAACATTTTGAATACATCATCTCTTTCGAGCCACCATTCTGCATAATGCAGAGAACCATGTCATTCATGATTAAATGTCTAGAGCACATATATATGCCAAAAAATCTTCTTTTAATTTTATAAGGATTATTCGACAATTACGATCATCATCGACATGTCACTTCCAAAGTACACTCGATGAAAGATCAAGACTATAGAGACATACAAACCCTAAGGTGATGTCTTATTGTCTTATTTAATTGTCCTTCCTCATTATGTTGAGGGGACTTGCACACTGCAACCACATACATTATGTGTCCAATTGCAAGTACAATATCTGGATCATGAGTCCAATCCAAGATATTTTACTGGTTATTATTGAGTATAACATTGAGTGGGTTTAATGAAGGATTATCTGAAATAAGAAATTTGCATAAGGGTATATAAATTATATGTACATGTTTTACTTTGATTTAGGAATTTTTATATCAAAGTTGTCTTGCCTTGTCAACACTGAAAGTTCATTCCCTTAATCACTTTCAATGTAAGAGATATTCTTACCATTATATCTCTAGCAAGATCTGGGATCTCCTTTCCTATCTTTGTCGCATCCCAATAATATGAGAACTTATGACTCCGATAAAAAGAATCAGGAACTCATTCCGCTTTGCAAGTCCAACTTGCATTCACAATTCGGTCTTTAACACCCGGGCCCACCACCCCTAAGATGATGTTGACCCGTTGCTAATTGAACGAACCGTCAACAGGATTAGAACTCGATATGCGCAATCCAATATCGCCCCAATAATATGAGGACTCGATATTGGGGTCACTACGCATACGGCCTTACTCTTTCGAGAAGCAAAGAGCCCGATCCAGATGCGCTTGCATATAGGATCTGTCACTTCGGACAGGTGTCTCCTACATACAATCCCTGGCGACTGAACCCTTCGCCTTGACGGGAGACCATGGATGTCACTTATGTGATCCTCCACCTCATATTCAAATTGTAATTAATTATCATGAATCATATTCACATAATTAATTCTTCCAAGGGAAATACACATCTATTCATAATAGAGTGTTTATTGGATATAATTAATTTAATCACATTAAATTAATCATCAATCCAATCATCAATCAACAAACATGTCTTTTACTTGAATAGTAGGTATATACTCAAAGTACGTATTATTCGAATTTTAATAATTAGAAAAATACACATTGTCTGTCTCCAGTATTATACAGTCCCTACCCGCTGTCATGGCCAGTACCGACGAGAGTGGGACGGACCACATACGTTGCAACCCGCTACCCCAATGCTCTCCGACTAGGCACCACATCCGCCTCGGGAAAGGATAATACTAGATAGACCATCATGTACTTTGAGATGTTCATCGGTTTTTCAACCGAAATTATACCATATAATATACATCAAAACATTTTTGATTATATTATAAGGAGATTTGCTAGACAAATCCCCAATCCTATTCAAGCAAGAGGGTTTTTCATGTAAAAGTTGTCCTACAACTATTGTAGGATAAACTATAGTTTTCATGAAGGCAATGTTTGTTGATGAACCAATGATCAAGATCTAATATCTCATCATTGTGGTTTAGACAAGTGTCATTTAATGAAGTAATTATCTCTTTAAATATTTCAAAAATATTTATCACTAATTATTCCAGAAAATTAACAATTAATTTTCATCATGATAATTGAATGACTTATCACAAGGTTCATGATCCAAGATGTCAATTTCCAGCAGTGACCCCCAATCACTAAAATTAACTTATCTTGATCAATTTAAATCCAAAAAATGCAAACTCAGTTTCCAAAGATTGATAATTTGATTTATTAAAGAACCCAAGTGATAATTCACGCATTTCAAGGCAGATTAAAACCGTAATTATCTCATTAATCACGTTCAAATCCGCAGTTCCCGCAACAGTGAATATAGTCATATTCAAAAAGCCATATCTTGCGCAAATAAAGTCCAAATTTAGTAAACTCAAGTCCTATGGTTTCCTTTTTTAATGGGGAACAAAATCCAATTGAAAATTTCGTGTTTAAACTTTTTAAACAGTACCGAAAAAATCAATTAGATACAGGTGCGAAAATTGAAATGCAGTAAAAATTTCGCAACCCTTTCAAGAACCAAATCGTCTAAGGTCTATGGATCATATCCAAACCCTTATTCAACCTGGCTCTGATACCACTTGAAGGATATTGAGAATCCTCAAGCACATCACGGAAGCGTGTCGATCGCATCGTATGCAATCGGGGCAACTAGTCGTACTAGATGCTAGATGCAGCGGAAATTAATATTTTTAACTTTAAAGATGAAACCACATGATCACGAGAACACTTCTCGGATTGTTTCATCAAACCACAAAGTATAAGGAATACCTCTTGAAGCGTGGTTGTGATCGCGAGATCCCAAAGTAGAGATCCTCCTATCTTAAGTCCGACCCACGGAGAATGCGCTTGCGGGCACGATGATGAGTCGCGTCCTTCCCGCAATCCTTTGACGAAGATCCAAGCGTCGAGGCGCAACAAAAATGATCTCCTTCCTAATACACAAAGTGGACGGTCACTTGAATATTAGGGAGACCCCACGAAAATGAGAGAGAGAGAGAGAGAGTAGAGTTCTTCAACTCATGAATGTTGTCACTTGAAAAGGTTACCCTAGCCCTCCTTTTATACTAGTTTAGGATCCAATGGATCTCAATCCATGGGACACATGGATCCAAGGGCTATGCTTGGTCCATGCTAAATCAATGGCTATGATTGTTGTTGGTTAAAACCAACAACATTAATTTAAATTAAAAAATGTTGCAACATTATCAACATAATTTAATTTAACATTAACTAATTAAGAGATAATGTGATAAATAAAACGGAGTCAACCAACCTCCCTAAAATTGGGGGGTGTCACCCATGAACAATTCATGGGTGACGCCACCTATGAATGGTGGTCAATTTTGGCTCCTTTTTATTTATCTTATTATTCCTTAATTAATTTTGTATTCACAAAAATATTCACCAAATTAATTCTCAATTAATTTGCGAATATTTCAATCATGCCATTGAATATTATGTGTATCATATTCACAACCCAAACTAGTTAGTAAATTGTATTTCCAATTAATTAATAAATGTCAATCTAATCCACATTATTAATCAACAAATGCTATTCACATAAATTCTCTCTCTTATATATGTATATTATAAATCATATTTATAATACACATATATCATGGATAGTGTTATCCGAATTCTCTTAATCCTTGATAATTAAATCCCATTTAATTATCTTAGATAATCATTTTCACAATATGAATCATATTCATATTTAAGCTTGATAATTAAATCTCATTTAATCATCAAGTCCTTGCTTGGATATTTCATCAAAAGAATTATTCTTGAACCCTTTCAAGAATAATGTGCTTTCTCCGCAGATACTTGGAGATAAGGACAGGGCGATTGTATTGTTCCACGTATAGTGACTTGGATGTTGAGATCTTATCTCAAATCTAGATCTTACGAACCTCCCACAGATGCTTGATTAAATCAAGACCGCAAATCCAATCTTCTCATTGAATCTGAATCTCATTCAGACCAATGTCCAACACTTGGACTAAGATCGGATCGCTTCTCTACTGAAAGGAGTCACTAAAATCCAGACCTGTTTCATCACTCCCTCGGAATGGAAGCGTCATGGATATACAATCGTTTATGATCACATCACCCTTTAGGTATTCCCAATACCTGTACATCATGCATACTGGAAGACCCATGGTCAACCCGAAGATCAAGATCTATTTTACACTGTCTTCTTCAGGGTTTGATCACTAAGTTTCTCATTTGATCATTGGGATTTGGTGTCGATCATATACTTTCCAAAAGCATATATCATACCTAGGTCTTGATCATATACTTTCCAAAAGTATATATCAAACCTCCAAATTCAGTCAAGCTTCCAAAGCAAGACGACCGTGCACGGAATTTGATTCTTCCCAATATATCATGAGGGAGCTCATGTCTTTCGGTTCAGTAGTGAACCTGTATGATCCCTTTGAGAGATTGTATTACTCATATGCCCTTATATGCACACCAACGCGCCGGTGTATAGACCTTGGTTAGGTCATCAACCTATTGGTCTGTCAAATGTACATACTCAGACATATAGCAATACATCTGTCTCCAGTCAGAGGATGCGTGCCTATGTTGTGACAGCATTCAACATAGGACTTAGGTTATCTCGATCTCGTTAAGTCAACTCTTTGACCTAACTAATCTGACGCCTCCGAATCTCTATTCCTATGCAGAGGACCTGCATCAAGAGGTCGGTCAGATATCAGCCTATGTGAGAAAGGATTGCCGTCTCCTACTCAGGCTGGAGATCACATCTTAATAATCATTTGACGGTGCTTGATGAGTCCTCAATCTAACCCTTTAGATATTCATCCAAACACCAGCCTCTATGATTCAATAATTGAATCAACAGCTGTATGATCATTAAGATAGCCATGGTACATAACCCTAATTGTACAGAGGGACCTATTATGCAAATTATTTTATTCTTCATTTCAGATCAGGGAATCATATTTGCAATAACATTTATTGCATAATGGCTCGTCGTGGGCTCACATGTCCAACACAGCGTCCATCGCTGAAGCTCGACGAGGATGTTAGAGCTCCTGGATCAGGCCATCGGAGCTTGGATGTTGGCGACAAGATTGAGGAAGTCAGCTTCGATGGAGCTTTGGCCATTGAAGGTGCATTCACCTACAAGTTAGTTCCAACGATCCTATGCATGCAGGTGAGTAGTGCTCGTGTCGATGGAGCTCTGTCCATGTGAGCAAGCGGGGCGAAGGAACCAGAGCTCCATCTCCGACGACTGGAGAGATGGGTCGAAGGTGTTCGGGGCATGAAGAAGAAGAGAGGGGTGATCGGAGGAGTGCGCGTCGAAGGTGGAGTTGTGGCGAAGCTCGGAAAATGAATGATGGAGGGAAATAGAGTGTAGAACGACCTAGGAAATTAATGAAAATGACATAAAATACAAGGAAGTTTGAGGAAGCTTACATAGGGATTAATGGCGGTCGGAGGCATGGGCTAGGTGTCTGAAAGACACTCCGGTCATCGCTGGATCCCCTCGGCTGGGTGGGGCAGCTTGGCGGAAGTGGAGCTCCACGGGGCTAAGACTACCATGGCTTAGGGTCAACACCGGAGGCTATAGCTGTCTTTTCACCTCGATCGGACATCCCCCTGTCACGGCGAGGAGGAGAAGAGCTAGGCGGAACCCTGCGTAAAGGTGGACACCGGAGAAATAGGGCGGAGATGGAATATTTAAGGGTCAAAGGTGGCAGTTTTCGCTGGTGTTGGGCATGATTTGTGGAGGAGATATGGAGTAAGTGGAGAGGACTTCTGGAATACGTGATGATTCTTTAAGATGAAGGATGAGTGGGGAAGGTCCTAGAGTGGTTGGGACGTAGAGATGGAGGCCGAAGACTCGGGGAAAAATGGAAGGGCAATTGGTTGTACACGAGTGAAATCGTGGGAGAGAGAGAGTAACGGGTGGTGGAAGAAGGTCTCGTGGCCGTTGGATCATGCGATCCAACGGCTACTAAATGGGAGCCAATGAAAGGCCAAGATTAGATCTAGGTTGATATGATCGTAGGGCAGAAGACACGCTACATGGCGACAGTAAAAGAAGGCGCTAACACACGGTGGAGAAGGAATCAGGGGAATGATCGACGGGTGGAGAGTAAAGGCGGAATGTAACGGCTGAGATGTGAGGGTCCAAGGAATATCGGGTGTCTCAGGATATGACACGTGGCGAGCTCTTGACGTGGCACAGTCGGACAACTGAGATGGAGTCTAGTGCTTGATCGGAGGGCTGCAGATCAAAGAACGAATAAGTAGCTGAGATGGAATGGATCAGGTAGGCCATCGGACGGCGGAGATGAGGTGATGCATGGAGCGAGAAAGACTGGGCCGCGTGGCACAACCAGAAGGCGCCACATGGCCCAATCAGATTATTCGACTATAGAAAGTAAATAATGAGGGGATAGATGGCCGAATTTGGAAAAACTCAAAACATGAAAGTTGTAGATATTAATGAGATCTACAAGTTTCATGTTGACCAAAAGTGGATATGAGGTCAAATAAAGATAGAAAATATTTGTTAGGGTATTTTTAAGGCTAAAAACACCACGGATTCTAATTTTGACATTTTTTGTGTTTTTAATTTATTCAATGGCTCTGATATTTACAAAACTTTGTCTGGTTTTTATTGACACCTTATCTAAGATAGAGGGTTAATTTCAGTGAATTATCAGCATGAAACATTGTTTCATCAACCCCCTATACTGAAACTATGCTCGTCCCTGAGCATCAAAGAAACTTAATGAACTGGATTAAACCCCTTGTGCATGTGCGTACAGGATCTAATCCGTTCAAGCCCTCTCAAATTTAGAGATCCAAAATTTTAGAGCTCAACCCAGCCTTAATCAAGAGGTAACCAATTCCTCTAGTTTTCTCATACTCTCTCTGATATACATATAAACTAAGTATATGACATTTAGTGTTGACTGCGTTCGCGAGAGTGGAATCGAAGAATCACCCAAGGTCTTGGTCCAAGAAATTCTCCTAAGGACCCAATCCTCAACACTAGGGAATAAATCAAATCTTGCATTCAGTCCACCATCTCTTTAGTTGTCAGACTTGAAAATGTAGATGGAAGGCTAGTAATGGAGGGCATGGGATTGTGTCATTCATTCTCTCCCTCTCATTGGAACAAGAGTTCTCTCTCGTGTCTTATTACGCAACACATATTTTTGGTGTTGATCAGTGTGTCCGTCAGGAGAAGTTGGAGCCGTCTGCACTTGTTTTCTTGGGAATACACCGGGGTGTGCCTCTTTTGAGTACCTATCATACCTTCTACACCCAGACTTGTAGCATTTACGATGTAGAGCCCTTTTTTTGGTGCAAGCCCGACTCCTGGTCCTAATAGCGGTGGTCCAAATGGACACTTTGAAATGGTTGGGAGCGCTCGCCTTTGGTGGAAGCTCTTGTTGAAGTTTGACTTTGTATGGAATAATAGATTTTCTTTTTCTTTCATTGCTTTGTAATTTTTGGCTATCTCCACTGCTTTTACTAAGATTTGGCGCATACTAATCAACATTTTTTTGTTTATTTCACACCCTGGCACTTAGGTCAATGTCAAGAGATTAGTATCAGAACCAAGTTCTCATACTGTCTAAAGATGCTGACATTCAGGTTTCATGAAGCCTTCAACGATTTTATCTGATCCTCGAGCATCATAAGATCAAGTCCAGACTCAAATCCCCCAGCGCAGTCCCTCAAGTGAAGATTCAACTCATCTCACCGAAACCGCAGTCGTGTATGTGATGTGTTGATCATATTCCTATGGTCGGAGACTAAGCATGTAACATAGCACGCAAATCTAGAAATCTAGGGGAATGTGGATGATTATGTCTAAGACTCTGATGGATAAGGCTGGTTAATTTAAAATCCCAAAAACTCAAAAACCAAGTTTCTTAAGCACTTCAGATCCTGGTGGAAGCGTGAATTTAGAGGATTAATCCAACTCCTTCATTCAAAAGTATTTTTTTTCTTTTTTTAATGTTAAGAGACATTATGATTTCCTAAACTCAATTAAGTAGATGCATATGCATTCAGCCAGTATGGGTGTAAGTACAAGCTATAGCTCGTTGCTTATGGATGGAGCCTTACGCGATGTCCTCTAAACCACCCACTCTGCTAAGGGCGAACACTCACTAAACGCGGCTACTTATTTGGGTTTAGTAGTCAATCTGACTCTTAAGGGTTTTTTAGATTTTCTCATTTTTATGGATTTTTGATTGAAGGTTAGAACACAAGTTAGACTCAACTTTCATTGAAATCAAAAAAAATTTAACATCATGTCACACAAGTAAAGATTTCAAAAACATTTTCAAAATATTTTTAAAAACAAGAGAAACTCATTTTTCAAATCATTTTCAAAAATATTTTTGTATAAAAATAGTGTAACATAATGTAGAAAGCCTTGAAAATAATTTTTTCCACTTATTTCAATGGATTTTACTTTAGCCAAAAAGTTTTTAATTTTTCAATTTTTTTTAGGTTATAGCTAAATTATATATACTGTATATATATGGGATAGCCCCCTTACTTAAACTTTGCTATGTCCTCATAGCACTAAATGATACAAGTCCATAGGTCCATTTAAATATAGGAAAATATACAAGAACTAAGGAGGGCTCCCCCTATACTTAGGTTAGAAATAACCTATGTATTGAGGCAAGGAAAGATGACTGTAGAAATCACGGGGACTCAGGTCCCCCCATACTTAGTCTTAGAGTAGCCTAAGTATAAAGAGTGAGGTTCAATGTTGGGAGAGACCCGAGGTGAACAAAGAAGATGGATGGACATACAAGTGAATGGAATCTTCGGAGTTAGATGGAGTGTCTATGACTCTAGGGAGGGTGTCAAAGTAAATGAGGCTCAAACAAGTATGCAAAAACCCTTTGATTCACCAACTCACACATGAAACCAACAGATGCTGGTTTATTATCTTGTCGGTTTTATTGGTGATTAAAACAATCTATTTTTAAGCGGAAAAAATGTAAAGTAAAATCAACTGCGTAAACGAGGGTGTTGTTCTCCCAAAACGAGATTTTACTCCATTTTTATGGTTGACATGCAATTATCAGTCCCAATTATTTTTCTTAAGGTTATCACTGAATTACGGTGAGCACATAAACCAAGCAAACATCGTCTACCGCCCATTACCATTTTCCTTTAACCAAGGTGATCAAGCTAGGAGGAGAAATCGAGAAAAACCATGTAATCAATAAAAACCATGATCTAGGATAAGCGAGAAAACATGTAGTGCCTTAGCAAAAATACGTGAAAACTGGACTGTTTTGGAAACCAAAATAATGTATGCATGTCGATCAAAAACCACACCTAACAAGATTCTATTAGCGAGGAAAAATCTTTTAATTTGACTAAGTGAAGCGATGATATGTGCCTCTTTATTTAAGGTGTGTCCTACCTACGAGCAAGCACATATAATAAAAATGTGAAAGAAGCTCGAAGAGCCGCGTGCCTTGTCCTAGGTCGACACTCAAGTGGGGACGATCCCCACACAACCACGTGTACTTCATTCATTTACAAGCATGAGTCTTCGATCGAAGACTATTGTAACGACGATTATTACATGCTTATGAAATGAAATAAAATACGACACATTTTTTTATTTTCGACTTGCTCCAATAATGCTCATGCGGCTCCTCGTAACGGGGAAGCAACTTCTCCTCGCCTCCTTGAAAATCAAGGGCCCTGTCACAAAAGCAAAGGTTAGAGATCAATCAAAAAGAATAATTTTATGAGGCAAGACAAATGAACAAATTAACCTACATAAATGAAACACTTTATAAAATAAATAAAAATCCAAATAAAATAAAAGATAAGCTATATCCCTGACAACGGCGCCATTTGACGAACCACAAATCCAGCCCTTTAAAAGTGTGGAATTAACACTCGGCGGTCATTGCAGTCGGGCCGGATTCAGTTCGTCAAAAAAACATCTAATTGAATAGGTCAATGAAATCAAATGGTCATATTTGTATTTACTTGGTAAGTAACCAAGTTCGAACTCAGGGACACGAGCCTATCTTGAGTTATTTAGACTTGAATTCATTTAACTAAGTGTTGGGTTAATGGATAGTAGGTCAATGGATGCATGCAAATGGGACAATATGCATTATGTAATCAGGAAATGTGCATTTTTTTATTTAATTTTTATCGTGCAAATATATGCGATGCTATGCAAAAATAAGCCCCGACAACGCTTGATTACAATGGGATATTTAAGAAGTCAATTTCAGGATAAAATCATGCTTTGCATTAAAACATAAATTTGCATTGATAAGAACAAGGTACATGACACCTCAATTAATTTTAGCGAGATGAATTGTGTGCCAATTCAGTTAATCAAGCATGCCATAATGTAGATATTCACACGAGAATTAAAATGAGGCTGAAATCATCAAATTTGGATTTAAAATGATCGTAAAATTAAACATTAAGTTCATGGGCATAAATGCAAGAAAACATGAAAGATAACTAGCAAGCAGGTCCCTAGGAAGGGCTAAAATGCAAATAAAATAAGGCGCAAGACCTTCCCTGTAAATAACCCACAAGTACGGGGGTATTTTTGTAATTATTCAAACCCATACAGGGTCGGTTGTAAAATACCCCAGACACGCATGTACAGAACGTGGTCTCAGGACCTATCTGCATATTTGAAGAATTTTGTGGGCCTTCATGCAATTTACCCAGATCGCACGTGCGGTACACGTGAGCTCCAGGCTCCGTGAAGGTCCAGGCTCGGAGGAAGGCTCGGGGCAGCTTCGGCTAGGCTCGGCATTGAGGCTCGGAGAAGCTCTGGCAATCCCACGTGGATCGATGTAAACCATTTGATCATGAAGATCGGATGGATGCTATAGCTCTTGAAGAAGTAACGTGGCCCATGGCAAGCCGTCCTATCTTGCCCATCGGACGGCACATGTACGTTGTGTTCTTCAGTTCCTCCGCCTCCAACGGCGGAGTAGGCTACGCTCCGTCGAAGCACGTAAAGCTCTACATCCTTCTTCTGCTTCATCTACTGCACTATGAAGACATCTGTAGATGCTGCGTCCATCGCTGAAGCTCAGGGAGGACGTCAGAGCTCCTTGATCAGGCCATCGGATCATGGATGTTGGCAACGAGGTTGAGGAAGTCAGCTCCGATGGAGCTCCGGCCATTGAAGGGGCATTCACCTGCAGGTTAGTTCCAACAATCCTGTGCATGCAGGTGAGTAGTAGGGGGCGAAGGAACCGGAGCTCCATCTCCGACGACCGGAGAGGAGATGGGTTGAAGGTGGCCAGGGCATGAAGAAGAAGAGAGGGGTGATCAGAGGAGTGCTCACGGAAGGTAGAGTTGTGGAGAAGCTCGAAAAATGAACGATGGAGGGTAATAGAGTGTATAACGACCTAGGAAATTAAGAGAATATGACATAAAATACAAGGACATTTGAGGAATCTTACCTGGGGATCTATGGCGGTCGGAGGCTTGGGCTGAGTGTCTGGAAGACACTTCGGTCATCGCCGGACCCCTCAGCTGGGTGGGGCAGCTTGGCGGAGGCATAGCTCCGCGGGGCAAAGCCTACCATGGCTGAGGGTCAACACCGAGGGCTATCGCTGTCTTTGCACCTCGATCGGACCTCCCCCTGTCATGAGGAGGAGGAGAGCAGCTGGGCAGAGCCCCGCGTAAAGGTGGACGTCGGAGAAATGGGAAAGAGATAGAGTATTTAAGGATCAAAGGTGGTGTTTTCACTGGTGTTGGGCATGATTTGTGGGGGAGATATGGAGTAAGTGGAGAGGGCTTGTGGAATACGTGATGATTTGCGAAGATGAAGGATGAGTGGGGAAGCTCCTGGAGCAGTTGGGACGTGGAGATGGCCACCGAAGACTCGGGGAAAAATGGAACGGAAGTTGGTTGTACGTGAGTGAAATCGTGGGAGAGAGAGTAGCGGGAGGTGGAAGAAGATCTCGTGGCCGTTGGATCACAAGATCCAACAACTATGAAATGGGAGCCAATGAAAGGCCAAGATTAGAACTAGGCTGATATGATAGTAGGGCAGAAGACACGCCATGTGGTGATAGGAAAAGAAGGCGCTAACAAATGGTGGAGATGGAATCAGGGGAATGATCGAAGGGTGGAGACTAAAGGTGGAATGTAACAACTGAGATGTGAGGGTCCACGGGATATCAGATGTCTCAGGATACGACACGTGGCGAGCTCTGGACGCAGCACGGTCGGACATATGAGATGGAGTCTAATGCTCGATCAGATGGCTGCAGATCAAAGCGTGAATAAGCGGCTGAGATGGAATGGATCGGGCAGGCCATCGAATGGCGGAGATGTGGCGATGCGTGGCGTGAGAAGGACCGGTATGCATGGCGTAACCAGAAGGTGCCATGTGGCCCAATCAGATTATTCAAATATAGAAAGTGAATAATGAGGGGATAGATGGCCGAATTTGGAAAAACTCAAAACATGAAAGTTGTATATCTCAATGTGATATACAAGTTTCATGTTGACAAAAATAGAGATGAGGTCAAATAAAGGCAGAAGATATTTTTAGGGTATTTTTAAGCCTAAAAACACCACCGATTTTAATTTTGACATTTTTTGCATTTTTAATTTATTCAATGACTCTGATATTTACAAAATTTTGTCTAGTTTTTATTGACACCTTTTCTGAGATAGGGAGTTAATTTCAGTGAATCATCAGCATGAAACATGGTTTAATCACATATGCAAGGACCTTAATAAGATGGGCCAAGTAGTCCAAGGTGGGGTTCATGAGAGATGCAGTCTCTGATACTTCGACATACTGGACACGCTGATATTGCAAATGGTGTTGAAGTTGTTGGTTGGGGTACTGAGAATGATATTGAGGATAAGGGTGATGTTGTTGGTACTATTGTGGAGGGTGTTGTTGAAAAGGCACAACTGTGTACTGCTGGTTTTGCTGATATTGTTGGTACTGTGATTGCCGGTACTGGTTCTGTTTCTAATTACCATGGAATTGTGGAGACTGTTGGTGTTGAGGTTGGCTATTCTGGAAAAACCTCCCCCCTTGTTGTTGAGGTAATTGGTGGGAGTCAGTAGCTTGACCATGTTGAGGTTCGGCTGGACGGGCCGACTGCACATGATTCAACCATATGTCGTTCACCTCCTGAATGAGAGGTGGCGGAGGGGAGAACTGATCAGGAATGTACTGGGGCTCCGACTGGTAGACGATCAGCTGCTTCTATGATTGTTGCGGAGTGGATGGTTCTGGGGCTTGCACGCAGTAGACATAGTGAACCGCTGGTTGGGGCTGACTCGGTTGAGGAGGTTGTGGTTGTGCTTGTTCCTTTGTCTTGGCTAGAGTGGGAGCCGATGCATAAACAAAGGTGCAAGAACTGATTGTGCTCACCAGCCACTCCAACTACTTGGTGATTTGATCTAACTTGTCCAAGTGTTACATCCTTTGTTCCATCACAACAAGTTTTTCTAGATCATGTGATCCCTTATCAATTATGTCAACTTTGTACAGGTGGCTCCCTATTATGCTCAGGTTTGAACTCTCATCCATGTCTATCTCGTGGGATGCAACCATATACACATGCTTCTGAATCTTCTGTTGATAGGCACATGATGACGATAAGGTGGCCTCTCCTTCGACCATTTCTTCAAAGATCCTCATCTTTGTTGAAATGTGAGCCATCACGCATGGCTTCCACGAGCTTCTAACTTTCTATTGTAAGTCATCCAAAGAAGTGTTGGACCAGGTTGGCCCATGGAATATCATGATGGGAACATTTCTTTTGTAACTCAATAAATCTCTCCCATGCCTTATGAATGGTCTCGTGCGTAGCTTGAGTGAAATTTGCTATGAGCGCATGCATCTGATTGAGTCTCCCTAAAGGATAGCACTTATGCAGAAAGGCTAACTTCAATTCCTCCCATGTCGTAATCACATTCCCCAAGTGGTTGATCCAATGAAGGGGCTTATCCTAAAGGCTGAAGGGAAATGTCGTCATCTTTAATACGCCTTGTGGTATACCAGTGTAGTGAGATGTACCACATATGCGCCCGAACTGTTGTACATGAATATAAGGTTCTCCGTTGGCATTTCTGCGAAATGTGGATAGGAGAGCCAGTAGTTGAGGCTTCAATTCAAAATGAGCTGGATTGTGGGAATCTGGACCCATTTAATGATTTGTGCTGCCCCAGGATTGTATGTCTCTTTGAGAATCAGCTTGGGCAACTCTACTCTAAGCTCGCCTACTTGGCCTCTACCGCCTCCATCTTCGGGTTCATCTTTAAATCCTTCTCTCTATTTTCTCTCCTTCTTCTCAAGTCATTGAGCATGTCCTGGAAAGCGTCATGTGTTGAATCCTAGTTCGTGATTTGTTGTTGGATTACCTGAATAGAGGCTAAGATCTAGGCATTCACCACGTTATAATCCGGTAGCTGACTCTGATCTGACTAAGGTAGTTGATGCGGTCCTTTCCATTTTCCTCCTGGAGCCATCTCCTTTTCTGATCCCGAGTCTGATTCTATCATAATTTCTAACTCCAGACTGGGCTCTTGATCTGAAATTGGAGTAATGGCCTGATCGATCTGTATGGTGGCACCATATGTAACAAATCGGTATGTGTTAAGATCAACACAAAACTTCATAAAAGATCACGATCTGTAAGGAGTGAAATCAATTGCCATCCAAAATGGGCAGATTTAGGGACAAGAGTGATCCTGGTTTATTGGAGCAGATGGGGAGTTTGAAGATCGGTTCACGGAGTCTGAACTGGTTTCTCAGGAATCTCCCTGAATTATTGGAAATGGCAAGCATATGAAATCGATGTTGGTGTCGACGGGGTCTTGACTAAGCCATATATGTGTCATCATCTCGTAGGTCAAGAGTAGATCGAGAATGGAAGAGTGATACAGAGGTCAAACAAGGAATAAAGGGAGTGTAAAATAGTAGAAGGCTCCAAATGACCAGGGGGTCAAAGGAGGATTTTAAAAGAAAGGACTGAATAAAGGCATACATGGTGCAAAACTGATCTTTGAACCTTAATCTAATTCAAACGAACACAAAACAAGGATAGGTTCACCCACTCAACACATGTGAAGCTGTGAGAGTTTGGCTATTTTTATCTTTTTCATTTTATTGTAATTTTTAAGTAATGTTATAACAAGTCTTTAAGTACGCTAAACATATTAGAGAGTGTGTTCTGCCAAGCAAGTGCCCGTACTTCTTCCACCTCCTTTGCAACATGTCATCTATGTACTGAAAGGTCCTTGATCTCATGCATGGGTGGCTGCTCAACCAAAGAAATAGAAAGGGGAAGTGGATAGAGGAAACCAATACTTCGGACCTAGCTTGCAACGGAATCACCCATGAGCTTGCATGGACCTACTCAAATGCAAACCGATGAGACAGACACACCCATGAGGGTGTGGGTGTGGCCTAAGCTTGAAGCATTAGACCAAGTCAGATATTCCACATAAGGCGGGAACACCTAGGTCGACAAGGCCCTACTCGATCACGTACGGTAGAAGTTCCATTACTTTGCCAACCCAGGTGAAAATCAAGGTGCCATATATCGGGATTTGGGCTCTTTCCTTAGCGGGTCATGCCTCACACTGTCCGAAATGTACATGAAAACAATGTGGGATTTATGAAACCCAACCAATGAATGGTTTGTTACAAATTTTAATTTAGGTCGAGTTTATTTAGTAGCCCCTTTTTTTATTTTTTGAGTTTTTAAATTTTTTGAATATTTTTCAGAGCAAGCCACCTAATATTTTTTTATATTTTTCTATTATGTCCTAAATGATATAAACACAGGGGAGGGAGGATGGAAAAGTTGTGTGAGTCGTCACTAAGATGGAAATCTCTCCTTAGTGACTAATGATGCATGCAAAGTTAGAATTACTTACAGTATTTCCCAACTCTCTCCATGTTGGATGCAAAACATAATTTAAATATTTATACTATATGGCGATATGTAAAAGCGATAAAATGTACTAAATAGTAGCTTCTATTATTGGAAAGAACCAAGTTCTAATCACTCAAAAATGGATCCAATATGTCTAGTCTTGGAGACTTACGAGCCGCAAATTCGACCTCTTAATAAATCATTTTAATGCGTTGTAGTTGGCCGAATCAGGTGCATCAAAGAACCATGTAATGAATATAATCAACTAAATCAAATCTTCCATTTATATTTTACTTGGACAAGCTCAAGGTCAAACTCAGGGACACGAGCCTCTTTTGTATCATTTGGACTCTAATCAATTTAGCTAAGTGATATATAAATTAATCATAGGTCAAAGAGTGCATGGAGGCATTGAAACTAAATATGCATTTTTTATTTGATTTTTAGCATGCAAATAGATGCAATGAAATGCAATGCAAAAAAACAAAATATGTCCTAATGATCGACAAACTTGAGTCATTAAATCTTAAGTCCAATCAGGGTCAATTCATGATGCTACATTCATTGATGTGAAAATCAAGCATGTGAAGCATTACACTAAAGACACTTAGCTAATAAGATAATACATCAAAACTCATAGTGTCAAATCTGAAATATAAGCTTGCCATCAAGAAGACAAAATGCCACTAAAATCGACTCAATCAGAGTTAGGATGCTCAAGATATGCACGAGTGAAGACATGGCATAAATGCAAGAAAACATGAAAGATATATAGCAAACAGGTCCCTAGGAGGGACTAAAATGCAAATAAAATAAAGTGTGGGACCTTCCCTGTAAATAACCTATGCGTGCGGGGGTACTTTTGCAATTATTTAACAACGCATGGGTATGAGTGCAAAATACCCCAGGCACATGTGGTATGCACGTGAGTTCTGGACCTATCTGCAATTTGGATAAGTCAGCAGGGTCTCCATGCAAATTGTCCCAGACGCACATGACAGACACGTGAGCGTTAGGCTTGGTGAAGATGCAGGTTCGGATGTTCCACATCTGGAGGTTCGGGGACGACGTCTGCAGCTGATGACGTGGACTTCCTTGGGCCATCCGATCATAGAAATCGAGCAGTTGCTATTCCTGCTCGGTGATGTAGATGTGGCTATGTAGGGGCCGTTGGATGGTCATCGAGAGGATGCCATCCAACGATAGTTGTAACTTGTTCATCTCCTTCGTCGGGGGCAAACTTAGACCTCCGATGAAGGGCAGCGAGCTCCGCCACCTCCTTGCCGGCTTTGCTCTACTCTCATGAGATAGCTGGTGGGTGGTTGATGAAGCTTTGATCACGGGCAAGACACGACGAAGACAAAAAAGAGGCTTTCGATGCTGATTCATTAGAGACGGGGCTACTGAAGTTAGAGCTCTGACGAGACCTCCGTTCATTGAAGACTTGGGTGCCTGTTTGGTCTAATCTATAGCCGAAGTGTGTAGTGCAAAGTGTGTGTGCAGAGTGGAGTGAGATGGGAGCTTCTACGAGTGGAGAAGGTGGAAGCTCGGATCTCCTCCGCCGTGAAGGGCGAAGCAGTTGGGCTGGAGATGGTCTGGGGTTATGAAGGAAGAGGAGGGTAATAGGAATGTCATGCGTGGATGGTGGAAGTGTGGTCAAACGAGAGGTATGGTTTGTGAACGGTGATGGATTCTGTGCGAGAGTAATAAAAGCGAAGAATTCAGATGAAAATGCAGGTGGAGATCAGAAGTACTTACCTGAGAAGAGGGCAGACGCATTGCCAGTGCTCGAGCTCCGGCGAAGAGCCCTAGTCATCGTTGAACCTCCTCGGCAACAGGTAGCAGCTAGGCGGTGTGAAGCCACCGCGGTCTTGGCCTACTATGGCCAAGGGTCATCATCAGGGGCAGCCGACATCTTTACGCCTCGATCGACCCTCCCCCTATCACAGGTAGGAGGAGAGGGGCTTGGTGGAGGCCTACGTAAAGGTGGACGAGGTTGACTGGGGGAGGAGGCGAAGTTTTTAAGGGGCGAAGGTGGTGGTTCTAGTGGGTGTTTCGGTGGAGAATATGGAGCTAGTGGAGAGGAGTCGTGGGAGAGAGGCCTCCCGCGAGGATGACTGGAGATAAGGCTACATCGTGGGGGTGTTAGGAAGTAGAGATGGTGGACGTGGACTCGGAGGAAAAAGGAAGGGGCAGGTGGTTGTGTGAGCTGGAGATCGTGGGAGAGAGGGTCGAACGGAGGTAGAAGAAGGGTTTGACGCCATTGGATCTTGTGATCTTATAGCTGAGATACGGGCACTCAACTGTGGCCAGGATCAAATCCATGGAAACGAGATTTGGGCTGAGGATGGTGCCATGTGGCGAGCAGAGTGAACAATGGGGACAAATGGCTGAGATGAAGGATCCAAGTGGATAGGGTGGTGAGGATGGGATAGGAGATGGGCGTCAGGATGGAAGCATCATGAAGGGGATCAAATGGCTATAGGGAAAACATGCAGCGCTTTGAGAGTGCATCGTTAACGGACGGATGCGATTGATTCAGGAGATGGATTGAAGGGTTGCCGTTGGTGGTAGGAAAGCATGGCTGGGATTGAAGACTCTAGACCGCCATCCAACGGCTGATGGACCAGAGCGCGTGGCATGAAGAGATGCGGCCACGTGGCTCAACCATATGGAGCCACGTGGCCCAATCAAATTATTGTAATGAAGAAATTAATTTATGAGGGGGCACATGGTCGAATTTGGAAAAACTCATAACATGAAAGTTGTAGATCTCGATGAGATCTAAAAGTTTCATGTTGATTAAAAACAAAGGTCAAACAAAGGCAAAAAATATTTTTTTGAGAGCGTTTTTTAGGCTAAAAACACTACAAATTTGATTCTTTTTCAGTTTTTGTATTTTTAGTTTATTCAATGAGTCCGATATTTACAGGGATTTGTCTGTTTTTTATTGACACTTAGTCTAAGATAGGAGGTTAGTTTTAGTGAATTACATACATGAAACATGGTTTCATCAGAGACCTCTCGGTGCCCGCCACAACGGGTCTTGCAAGTGTTGTATGAGGCCTCTTACGGCTCGTGATTCCAAGATCAAGTAATTAGCATTAATTTTTTTACTAAGTCCAAGCGAAGTATACTATAGGTTCATGAAATGTTGTTAGTGTTTTGGACCTAGTTACTAAGTCAAGCAATCTAATGTCTAAGGGCTCACTTATAAAACAAATATAAACAAAGGATGAAAGCTCAAATCATGTTAAACAAAAAGAAAATAATGGGGATAAAACACGAAAAAATGCGGTGAGGCCCCCATGTGGACATACACCCGGGTACTAGACCTCTCCAAATGTGGTAGTGTCCAAATTATTACATATTTATTTTAAAATGCAATGACACACTCTCTCCCAAAAATAAAAATAAAATATAAGTATCTTCTTTTCTCCTTTTCTTTGGTTCTTCTCTTGCTATGTCCTCATAGATCAAAGAGAAAAAGAGAAGACATAACTTATACTGAGTATAGACAAGTCTAAAGAATAAACAAATGAATGAATGAATGAATTAATGAGAAGCTGACCCTCCCCCTATACTTAGGATCAAATAATCCTAAAAATAGAAGATTGTACACAAAGCAGGGAGGGTCAATGGTGGGAATGAAAAGATCATAATGAGATTGTCTCCCCCTATACTTAGGGTAAGATATCCCTAAGTATATACAATAAGAGGAGACAATGGAGAGGATTAAAGAATCGAAGGACTCGGGGTGCACATCCCCCTATACTTAGGATAAAGTACAACCTAAGTATAGAAGACTGACAAGAAGGGGTGCCACCTTTTTGGTAGAAAAAAGAATAGAAAAGGAAAAGAAGAAAAGACGTAGAAGAAGTAATATGAATATCTCGGGATGCACCTCGCCCTACACTTAGGATAAAGTGCATCCTAAGTGTAGCAATGATGAAGGGGATGCTATCTTGTCAGTAGAAAAAGAGAAGAGAGAAGGAAAAGAGGGAAGAAGAAGAGTCATTCAAAAATGTATTAATTTGATTTGTCTTCGATTGTCACTTCAGAAATATTCAGTTCATCCTCATAAATAACTTGAATGGAGTTAATGACAAACATAAATGTATCATGTTCAAGGTAAGGTTTCAGAAGCTGTCCATTGACTACAATTGGATGTGCATCGTATGCCAAACTAGATACCAGTATATTTCCATTGTCACGCACATGCCTCACTATAAAAGGCCCAATCCATTTTCTTTTCAATTTACCAGCAAAGATCCTTAATTTTGCATCAAATAACCACACATTCTGACCCATCTCAAAGGATTTGCAGCGGATATGCTTGTCATGCCACGTTTTTGTTAGACATGTGAGCCCACGGCGAGCCATTATGCAATTAATGTTATTGCAAATAATCATTCCCTGATCTGAAATGAAGAATAAATAATTTGCATAATAGGTCCCTCTGTACAATTAGGGTTATGTACCATGGCCATCTTGATGATCATACAGTTGTTGATTCAATAATTGAATCATAGAGGCTGGTGCTTGGATGAATATCAAGAGTTAGATTGAGGACTCATCAAGCACCGTCAAATGATTCTTAAGAGATGATCTCCAGCCTGAGTAGGAGATGGCAATCCTTTCTCACATAGGTTGATATCTGACCGACCTCTTGATGCAGGTCCTCTGCATGGGAATAGTAATTCGGAGGTGTCAGATTAGTTAGGTCAAAGAGTTGACTTAACGAGATCGAGAAAACCTAAGTCCTATGTTGAATGTTGTCACAACATAGGCACGCATCCTCTGACCGGAGACAGATGTATTACTATATGTCTGAGTATGTACATTTGGCAGACCAATAGGTTGATGGCCTAACCAAGGTCTATACACCGGCGAGCTGGTGTGCATATAAGGGCATATGAGTAATACGATCTCTCAAAGGGATCATACAGGTTCACTACTAAACCGGAAGACATGAGCTCACTCATGAAATATTGAGAAGAATCAAATTTCGTGCACGGTCGTCTCACTTTGGAAGCTTGACTGAATTTGTAGGTTTGATATATACTTTTGGAAAGTATATGATCAAGACCTAGGTATGATATACGCTTTTGGAAAGTATATGATCGATACCAAATCCCAATGATCAAATGAGAAACTTATTGATAAAACCCTGAAGAAGACAGTATAAAATTGATCTTGATCTTCGAGTTGATCATAGGTCTTCCAGTATGAAAGATGTGCAGGTATTGGGAATCCCTGAGGGTGATGTGATCATAAATGATTGTATAACCATGATGCTTCCATTCCGAGGGAGTGATGAAACGGGTCTGGATTTTAGTGACTCCTCTCAGTAGAGAAGCATTCTGATCTTGGTCCAAGTGTTGGACATTGTCTGAATGAAATTCAGATGCAATGAGAAGATTAGATTTGCAGTCTCGATTTAATCAAGCATCTATGGGAGGTTCGTAAGATCAGGATTTGAGACGAGATCTCAACATCCAAGTCATTATACGTGGAACAATACAGTCGCACTGTCCTTATCTCCAAGTATCTACGGAGAAAGCACATTATTCTTGAAGGGGTTCAAGAATAATTCATTTGATGAACTCTGTATCCAAGCATCGTGAAAATGGATAATTAAATATGATTTAATTATCATGAATAATATGAATTTGATTCATATTATAAGAAGAGATATCTAAGATAGTTATATGTGATTTAATTATCAAAGATATGAATAACGTGAATGTGATTCATGTTATTTGGGCACATGAGAAAAGGGATCCAAGATGATTAAATGTGATTTAATTATCATGGATATGAATAATGTGGATAGCACTGTCCATATTAATCATATATATTATAAATATAATTTATAATATATTAGAGAGAGAGAGACTATGTAAATAGCATTTGTTAATTATTAATGTGAATTGGATTCACATTAAGTAATTAATTGGAAAAGTAATTTACAAATTAGTTTTTGTTGTGAATGTGATTCACATATTTTCAATGGCATGATTGAAATATTCACAAATTAATTTGGTGGATAATTATGTGATAATGGTTATTACATATTATTAAGAGATAATACGACATAATAAATAGGAGATAATAGCCACCTTTGATGAGGTGGCGTCACCCATGAAAAAGTCATGGGTGACGCCCCATTTTTAAGGGAGGCAATATTATCTTCTTCGTATTATCTTGATTAATCTCTTAATTAATTGATTTATGTTATATTAAATTATGTTGATAATGTTGCAAAATATATTTAATTTAAATATAAATTAATGTTGTTGGTTTTAACCAACAACAATCATAGCCATTGATTATTACATAGAATCCCATGGCCGTTGGATCTATGTGTCCCATGGATTGAGATCCATTGGATCCTAAACTAATATAAAAGGAGGGCTAGCCTAGCCTTTCATGGTACATTTTTATAAAGAGTTGTAGAATCCTACTACTCTCTCTCTCTCTCATTCTTTCCTAGCCTCTCTCTCTCTATTCAAAGTGGCCGTCCACTTTGTGCATTGAGAAGGAGAGTCTCTCGCCTTTGCCTTCGACGACTCGAGGATCTTTTTCTTCTTTGGAGTTGCTTACTCTAAAGGAATAGGACGAATTTCGTTTGACGAAATCAGGGGATTCATTGTTTGGATCTTCATCGAGGATTGCGGGAGGAACGCGACTCATCATCGTGCCCGCAAGTGCGTTCTTCGTGGATCGGACTTAAGACAAGAGGATCTCTTGTTTGGTATCTCACGATTACAACCACGCTCCAAGTGGTATTCCTTATACTTTGTGGTTTGATGAAATGATCTGAGAAGTGTTCTCGTGATCATGTGGCTTCATCATTAGATTTAAAATTTTAATTTCCGCCGCATCTAGTGACTAGTGCGACTAGTTGCTCCAATTGCATAAGACGTGATTGACACGCTTCCGTGATATGCTTGAGGATTCTCAATATCCTTCAAGTGGTATCAGAGTAGGTCGAATAAGGTTTTGGATATGATCCATAGACCTAGGACAAGTTGGGTTTGAAAGGATCGCGAAAATTTTGTCGCATTCCAATTTTCACACCTTTGACTAGATGAATTTTTCAGTACTGTTTAAAATGTTTAAACATGAAATTTGCAATTGGATTTTGTTCCCCATTAAATAAGGAAACCATAGTATCTGAGTTGATGAAATTTGTACTTCATTTGCTCAAGATATGGCCTTTTGAATATGCATGTATTCACTGTTGTGGGAACTGCAGATATAATCGTGATTAATGAGTTAATTACTGTTTTGATCCACCTCGAAATGCGTGAATTATCACTTGAGTTCTTTAATAAATCAAATTGGCAATCTTAGGAAACGGATTTTGCATTTTTTTTATTTAAATTGATCAAGATAAGTTAATTTTAGTGATTGGGGGTCACTGTTAGAAGTTGACATCTTTTGATGATGAACCTTGTGATAAGTCATTCAAATATGATGATAAAAATTAATGGTTAATTTTCTGAAATAATTAGTGATAAATATTTGTGAAATATTTAAAGAGATAATTATTTCATTGAATGGTATTTGCCTAACCATGATGATAAGATAATTGATCTTGATCATTGGTTGATATGAATTCATCAACAAACATTGATTTCATGAAAAACCTTAATCTATCCTACAATAGTTGTAGGATAACTTTTACATGAAAAACCCTCTTGCTTGAATAGGATTGGGTATTTGTTTAGGAAATCTCCTTATAATATAATCAAAATTGTTTTGATGTATATTATATTTTATAATTTCAGTTGAAAAACCGATGAGCATCTCAAAGTACATGATGATCTATCTGCATTATCCTTTCTTGAGGTGGATATGGTGCCTAGTCGGAGAGCATTGGGGTCGCGGATTGCAACGTATGTGGTCCGTCCCACTCTCGTCGGTACTGGCCATGACAGTGGGTAGGGACTTGATAATGTCGGAGAAGTCAAATTTTATTTTTCTAATTATTAAAATACGAATAATATGTACTTTGAGATTATACCTACTATTCAAGTAATAATCAAGTTTGTTGATTGATGACTGGATTAATGATTAATTTAATGTGATTAAATTAATTATATCCAGTTAACACTCTATTAAGAATAGATGTGTATTTCCTTTGGAAGAATTAATTATGTGAATATGATTAACGATAATTAATAATTACAATTTGAATATGAGGTGGAGGATCACATAACTGACATCCATAGTCTCCCATCAAGGAAAAGGATTCCGTGGCGAGATGTTGTATATAGGAGACGCCTGTCCGAAGTGACAGATCCCATATATGATTTATTTGGATCGGGTTCTTTGCTTCTCGAAAGAGTAAGGCCGTATACGTAGTGACCCCAATATCGGGTCCTCATATTATTGGGGTGATATTGGATTATGTATAGCGAGTATTAATCCTGTTGACAGTTGGTTCAATTAATGACGGGTCAACATCATCTTAGGGGTGGTGGGCCCAAGTGTTAAAGACCCAATTGGGAAATGCAAGTTGGACTTACAAGGCAGAATGTGTTCCCGCTTGTTTTTATAGGAGTCGCAGGTTCTCATATTATTGGGATGTGACGAAGATAGGAAAGGAGATCCCAGATCTTGCTTGAGATATAATGGTAAGAATATCTTTTACATTGAAAGTGATTAAGGGAATGAATTTTCATTGTTGACAAGGCAATACAACTTTGATATAAAAATTCCTAAATCAAAGTAAAACACGTATATATAACATATATACCCTTATGCAAATTTCTTATTTCACATAATCCTTCATTAAACCCACTCAATGTTATACTCAATAATAACCAGTAAAATATCAAGGATTGGACTCATGATCTAGATATTGTACTTGCAATTGGACACATAATGTATGTGGTTTCAATGTGCAAGTTTCCTTGACATAATGAGGTATGACAATTAAATAAGACAATAAGACATTACCTTAGGGTTTATATGTCTCTATAGTCTTGATCTTTCATTGAATGTACTTTGGAAGTGACATGTCGATAATGATCGCCATTGTCAAATAATTCTTATAAAATCTTAGAATATGTTCTGACATACATATGTGTTCTTGACATTTAATCATGAGTGACATGGTTCTCTGCATCAGGCAGAATGGTAGCTCTATAAGAGATGATGTATTCAAAATGTTTGAATACCTACCTGAACCTAAGTCTATAAGAGTTAAGATGTATGTAGATATCGTGAGTGTCATCATTCTACTATCTATACTCTAGTAATTCATGAAGCTTCATAATATTCATATTGTATGAATTTACTGAAGCATTATAAATGTTGAAGTGCTCTTGTATTGAAATCTTTTGAATTCAACATAAGAGATTCTTTGTCTTGAACAATGGTTGTTTATAGATGAAGAGAGCACAATGGAAGCGTGGGTCGGACCCATGTGAAGAAGGAAAGTCAAAGAGTTGATTGTACTTCTGTGACTTCCACATGGCATCCAAAGAGTTGGATGAATGCCAATACTGCAATAAGTTGATGTGTTGATAGTATGACTATCAAGTCTGTCTAAAATCCTTAGTGAAGGACTCGGATAGAGCACCGAAATAATCTACATATAATCATTGACTTTGACTTTCTTATTTCATAAGATAAAGTCTGACAGTTGTATCCCAATCTTCTAATGGCATTTGCAATTGATGCATATATATTAGAAGATTAGAAATTTGATCTTAAGGTTTAGTAGTCATCAACATGGATATTGCTGTAATAGTTGCAGCAATCTCTGTCGGATAGATAGACTTCATATTCTCAGTGGGAGAGCCCTTAGTCTTGGAGAATGTCTCTATGACCTAGATAGTAGATTACATTCATTGTTTGTTTCTAAATGTTGGAAATAAACATGAATTCTAAGATAGAACTATCATAAAGAGTTATGATGGAAATATTTCAGATAGTAGTCTAACATCTAGTGGATTCCACAAAATTAGAAAATTAATGAATGGTTCATTAAGATTTCTAATATTGAAAATCAAACCTTATAAGATCAATAGGAGGATGAAGATCATTTGACAATGATCTGGCATCAAGCCTTGGACATTTGTCTGTTGATTTGATCAATAGACTAGTAAGATATGAAACTTTAGAATGTCTAACATTTCAAATCTTACATACTTGTGAATATTGTATTCAAAGTGAAATGTCCAATACACCCTTCTCTGAGAATGGTGTTAGATGTCAAGGTATTCAAGATCTCTTACATATTGATGTATGTAGATCATCTATATCATAGTAAACAATATAAATATGTGATATCTATTGATGATTATGTATGATATGAGATTTCTTCACCTGAGAAACCTTTGAAATGTTCAAAGATTTCACAATTTTGGTTTAGAATCAAAGTTTGAAGAAAGATGAAATGAATTTGATCTAACCTATGTAGCTTGTACCTGTTAGATAAAATTCAAAGAATACCTTATGGAGATATGAATATCATTTTTATCTCATTCTTCACGATAAACCTGAACTCAATAGAGTTGTAGGGAGATACAATTGGATCATGTGTGACATGATTTGATCAATGATGAATTTTAGCATAATTACCTCTTAGTTTCCAGGTATATATGTAGTAGAGACTATACTATATATCCTTAATAAGATTCCATGCAAGTAAGCGGGAATTAATCACTAGAGAGTGCTACTTCATTAGGAAAATAAAGGATGGTATAGGATACCTACTTTACGACCTTGAGATTCTTAAAAGATCTCATCTTTGAGAATGTGATTCTTGGAGGATTGAGACTCTTGAGAATCTAGATGAAAATGAAGTGAAGGAACTCATTTAATCTTGAGATGATAATGAGATTCCCGAAATCATAAACTAAAAGGGACAATTAAAGATGTAGCACTAATACCGCTTCAAATGAGTTTGAGGATGTATTCCATGTGTCAGTCAAATCTGACAATGATCGGACTTCATGTGATGAATCTCCTAAGGTTAATGACATGGAAAGATGTATATTAGCAATAAAGTCTAAAGTAGACTTCATATACAAGTGTTATATATGGACCCTCGAGGATCCACCTATATGGGTAAGACCCATAAAGGTGTAAATGGATCTTCAAGAGAAGAGGGAACCTGATGAGAAGGTAGGGACCTTCAAAGCTCGGTTTGTAGCCATAAGCTACACACTGGAAGAGAAGACATTGCTTGCAATGAGACTTGCTCTTCGGTAACCATGCTTAAAATCATCAGAATATTGCTAACCTTAGCTACACAACTTGACTATTGCATCTTCAAGATGTAAGTCAAGATTGCATTCCTCTAAGAATACCTCTCTGAGGATATTCACATGAAGTAACCCCACGGCTTCATGGTTGAGGAAATCAAGGTGTGCAAGCTAAAGAAACTCCATCTATGGACTCAAATAAGCTTCTTTTACTTGGAACATCAGATTTGATGAAATCATAACTGTTAGGATTTCAGATAGAATCTTGATGGACCATGTGAAGCTTAGTGGGAGTGCCATTGTGTTCATCATGTTAAATGTAGATAATATCGTAATCATTTGGAATGATATAAGGATGATAATAAGTGTTTTATAGACAGGTTATTCCATACCTTGAGATATGATCTCAAGAATACCTCTTAGATCTTTGTTCTGAAGTTGTTCAGAAGTAAAGAAAAGAGGGTATTGGGACTGTCACATTTGTAGTACACCTTGGGCATATTCCACTCTTGGAAATTCCAAGAATGGCTTCCTTCCCTTGAGATTTTGTACTGACCTATCTAAAGGGATGGCACCTTAAAGAGTTGAGAAAGTGAATTCTAGAACTGCTTGCACATATGCATCAGTTACGAGAAGCTAAGTGTATACTAAATGTGTATAAAAGCCAGATATCTACCATGCAGTGGGAGTAGTAAAGTGTTGCTCATCCTGCTATGGAGAGAAAACACTTGATTACAATAATAACAAAATCTTCAAAGATGACAAGATTTTTTGACATAGTGATCTCAAAGTCATATCTTCAAAAGATTAAGACTTTATAGATAGAGATCTAAAAGGTCATAACTGTGGATACCTTTAGAGATAGTGATCTAATTGCTTTATCAAGATTGAGTATTGGTTGCATAAGATGCAACATTTGCATTGGATGCGAGCACTATTACCTAGGGATATGCAAGTGCCGTAAAAGGACTTGGCATAGTCTTTTGGGAACAGAGTGACTGATCAGCTTACCTAGCTATTTCTAAATAGCCTCTGATTGTCACATGAGTGTGGGTTTAAATGATTAGCCCATTAATGGATCTTTGGGCTGGTGGGAGATTGTTGGACATGTGAGCCCACGGCGAGCCATTATGCAATAAATGTTATTGCAAATAATCATTCCCTGATCTGAAATGAAGAATAAATAATGTGCATAATAGGTCCCTTTGTACAATTAGGGTTATGTACCATGGCCATCTTGATGATCATACATCTGTTGATTCAATAATTGAATCATAGAGGATGGTGCTTGGATAAATATATAAAGAGTTAGATTGAGGACTCATCGAGCACCATCAAATGATTGTTAAGAGATGATCTCCAGCCTGAGTAGGAGATGGCAATCCTTTCTCACATAGGTTGATATCTGACCGACCTCTTGATGCAGGTCCTCTGCATGGGAATAGTGATTCGGAGGTGTTAGATTAGTTAGGTCAAAGAGTTGACTTAACGAGATCGAGATAACCTAAGTCCTATGTTGAATGTTGTCACAGCATAGGCACACATCCTCTGACCGGAGACATATTTATTACTATATGTCTGAGTATGTACACTTGGCAGACCAATAAGTTGATGGCCTAACCAAGGTCTATACACCGGCGAGCTGGTGTGCATATAAGGGCATATGAGTAATACGATCTCTCAAAGGGATCATACAGGTTTACTACTGAACCGGAAGACATGAGCTCACTCATGAGATATTGGGAAGAATCAAATTCTGTGCACGGTCGTCTCGCTTTGGAAGCTTGACTGAATTTGTAGGTTTGATATATACTTTTAGAAAGTATATGATCAAGACCTAGGTATGATATATGATTTTGGAAAGTATATGATCGATACCAAATCCCAATGATCAAATGAGAAACTTATTCATAAAACTCTGAAGAAGACAGTATAAAATTGATCTTGATCTTCGGGTTGATCATAGGCCTTCCAGTATGCAAGATGTGCATGTATTGGGAATACCTGAGGTTGATGTGATAATAAACGATTGTATAACCATGACGCTTCCATTCCGAGGGAGTGATGAAACGAGTCTGGATTTTAGTGACTCCTCTCAGTAGAGAAGCATTCTGATCTTGGTCCAAGTGTTGGACATTGGTCGGAATGAAATTCAGATGCAATGAGAAGATTAGATTTGCAGTATTGATTTAATCAAGCATCTATGGGAGGTTCGTAAGATCAGGATTTGAGACGAGATCTCAACATCCAAGTCACTATACGTGGAACAATACAGTCGCCCTGTCCTTATCTCAAAGTATCTGCGGAGAAAGCACATTATTCTTGAAGGGGTTCAAGAATAATTCATTTGATGAATTCTGTATCCAAGCATCGAGAAAATGGATAATTAAATATGATTTAATTATCATGAATAATATGAATTTGATTCATATTATATCTAAGATAGTTAATTGTGATTTAATTATCAAAGATATGAATAACGTGAATGTGATTCATGTTATTTGGGCACATGAGAAAAGAGATCCAAGATGATTAAATGTGATTTAATTATCATGGATATGAATAATGTGGATAGCATTGTCTATATTAATCATATATATTAAAAATATAATTTATAATATATTAGTGAGAGAGACTATGTAAATATCATTTGTTAATTATTAATGTGAATTGGATTCACACTAAGTAATTAATTGGAAATGTAATATACAAATTAGTTTGGGTTGTGAATGTAATTCACATATTTTCAATGGCATGATTGAAATATTCACAAATTAATTTGGAATTAATTTGGTGGATAATTATGTGATAATGGTTATTAGATATTATTAAGAGATAATATGATATAATAAAAAGGAGATAATAGCCACCTTTGATGAGGTGGCATCACCCTTGAAAAAGTCATGGGTGACGCCCCATTTTTTAGGGAGGTGACATTATGTTCTTCTGATTATGTTGATTAATCTCTTAATTAATTGATTGATGTTAAATTAAATTATGTTGATAATGTTGCAACATATATTTAATTTAAATACAAATTATTGTTGTTGGTTTTAACCAACAACAATCATATCCATTGATTATTACATAGAATCCCATGGTCGTTGGATCTATGTGTCCCATGGATTGAGATCTATTGGATCCTAAACTAATATAAAAGGAGGGCTAGCCTAGCCTTTCATGGTACATTTTTATCAAGAGTTGTAGAAGCCTACTACTCTCTCTCTCTCTCATTCTCGACTAGCCTCTCTCTCTCTCTCTATTCAAAGTGGTCATCCACTTTGTGCATTGAGAAGGAGAGTCTCTCGCCTTCGCCTTTGACGACTCGAGGATCTTTTTCTTATTTGGAGTTGCTTACTCTAAAGGAAGACGATGGATTTCGTTTGACGAAATCAGGGGATTCATTGCTTGGATCTTCATCGAGGATTGCGGGAGGAACGCAACTCATCATCGTGCCCGCAAGTGCGTTCTTCGTGGATCAGACTTAAGACAGGAGGATCTCTTGTTTGGGATCTTACGATTACAACCATGCTCCAAGAGGTATTCCTTATACTTTATGGTTTGATGAAACGATCCAAAAAGTGTTCTCGTGATCATGTGGTTTCATCATTAGTTTTAAAATTTTAATTTCCATCGCATCTAGTGACTAGTGCAACTAGTTGCTCCAATTGCATACGATGCGATCGACATGCTTCCGTGATGCGCTTGAGGATTCTCAATATCCTTCAGTTTTGACCTTCTCCTGGTACATCCAGCTTTTGTCATATGCATAATCTCTGAATTCCAATAATCTATTCAGATCCACTTTTCTACTCTTCCCGGCTTTCTCAAAATCCAAGTTACAGATGTTGATGCACCATAAATATTTGTGAATAAGCCCAACAGGCAGATGACATGGCTTGCCGTACACAAGGCGGTAGGGTGGCATTCCCAAGGTTGACTTGTATGCGATTCTGTAAGCCTAAAGAACTGAATCAAGCATCTGAGACCTGTTCTTGAGACCAGGACGCACAAGCTTCTGTAAATTTGTCTTGATCTCCCTGTTTGAACACTCTGCTAAGCCATTGTATTATGGGTGGTATGGTGAAGCAACACAATGTTCTATGCATAATTGTTGAGTTAGCTTCTTCACCTCTCCATTTATTAAATGACTCCACCCGTCAGATATTAGAATCTTGGGAATCCCGAACCATCAATGATGTGATCTCTTAAGAAGCGACAGATAGCCCGATTGTTGGTAGTTCGAGTGAGAATAACATTCACCCATCGACTCACATGGTGGACAATAAGCAAAATGTATTCAAAGCCTTAGCTGTTGGGAAATGGGCCCATGAAGTCGATGCCCCACGCGTCGAAGATGCCTAGTATTTGAATGAAATTCAAGGCATCGTTTATCAAATTCCTATGGTTCCGCCCATCTTCTGACAGTCAGTGCAGTACTTGACATAATCTTCTGCATCCTTGAATAATGTAGTACACTAATGGCCACTCTGAAGAATCTTTGCTGACATTCGTCTGCCTGAATGATGTCCTCCGGAGTCTCGATCATGGCACAATGCGAGGACACTTGGAACTTTCTCCTGAGGAATACACCTCCTCCAGATGCAGTCTGCCCCCTCACTGAATAGATATGGATCCTCCCACTTGTAGAAATGGATTCTAAACAGAAACTTGTCCACTTTTAGCTTAGGCCAACATTGTGGAGTTCTCTTGGACATAAAATTAATTCATAATATCAGCATACCAGGGAGAGAGGTTATTGACAAAGTTGCCTCGTATAGAGAGGTTTCTGTGATCGGTTGTAAGTTCGGCTTACGAGATTCAGCATCTATAATTCTGGATAAATGGTCGGCCACAACATTCTTCACTGCAAGTTTATCTATGATTTTAAGGTCAAATTCCTAGAGGAGAAGGATCCACCGGATAGGACATGGTTTAGCGTCTTTCTTCTACTGTAAATACCGGATGGTCGAATGATCTGTGTAGATGATTACTTTGGATATAGGGAGATAGGATCTAAACTTATTTAAGGTAATAACTACCGCTAGCAGCTCCTTTTCAGTGACTGTGAAGCTTCATCGGGCTTCATTGAGCATTCGACTAGCATAGGAATTGCAAATGGCACATTATCTATCCTCTGTCCAAGCACAACACCAATGGCATAATCTGACGCATCTGCCATTATCTCAAAAGGCTGAGTCCAGATCGATGGCTGCAAGACAGGGGCCTAAGTGATATGCTCTTTCAGCTGATTAAAGGCAAGGAGCATACGGTTATCCACAATGAAATCATTCTCCTTACCTAACAACTCAGTCAATGGTCTGCCCAATTTACTGAAATCTTTGATGAATCGCTGGTAAAAACCAACATGGCCCAAGAATGACCTGGGGATTCATGCATTGAGAAGGCTTTCTTTCTTTTCCGTTTATGTCTTGCTCTCTTAAACCGGCAAAAGAGCGAGCTGGAATATGGATAACCAATCTATTTGGAAATATAGTTGGGAGACTTTGCCCAAGAAATGGATACATCAAATCGAAAGATCATTATAGATGGCTCATGTTTCGAAATTCCCTTCACCTTGGTTGGGTCAACCTCCATGCCACATTTAGAAAAAACGTGACCCAGCACAATTCCTTCGGTCACCATGAAGTTGCTCTTTTGCCACGAGAGCACCAGATTTACTTCACAACACCTCCTTAAGACTCGGTCCAAATAATCCAGACATTGATCGAAGGAGTCCCCGAAGATCGAAAAATCGTCCATAAAGACCTCAAGAAAGGTGCCTACCATGTCCGCAAAAACTGCTAGCATACACCTTTGAAATGTGGCTAGGGCATTGCATAGCTCGAACGACATCCGTCTAAGCGCGTACTTACCAAAGGGATAGGTGAACGTGGTTTTCTATTGGTCTTCAGGAGCTATAGCCACTTGATTATACCCAGAGTATCCATCCAAGAAGCAGAAGTATTCTTTTGTAGCCAATCTCTCAAGAATCTCATCGATGAAGGGTAAAGGAAAGTGGTCCTTCTTGGTCGCAAGATTAAGTCTTCTGTAGTCTACACACTCGCCAAGAAGTGGGTAATCTGGTCTAGATATCCTCTCCTTTGTCGTTCTTTACGATGGTGATTCTTGATTTCTTGGGAACTACAAGCAGAGGGCTCACCCATTTGCTATCGGAGATGGGGGAAATGAATCTCGCATCGCACCATTTCTGAATTTCTTCAGAACAACCTCCCACAGATTAGGATTGAGTTTTCTCTGAAGTTCTTGAGCAGGTTTGCAATCTTCCTCTAGGAAATTGCAATGCGAGCACAAGGACAGATTGCTCCCATGGAGATCCGAAGTTTTCCAACCTAGCCTTGTGGTTGCGTTAAAGAACCTCCATCAGACAAGATTCTTGGTCTACGGTAAGATGAGCATTGATAATGAATGTATACATGTTAGGTTCTCCCGCATGAAAGGCATAATTCATATTGGAGGGCAAAGGCTTCAGCTCAAGCAGTCTAGGAGCTACTTCACGGGTGACTTCAGCTACTATTGATGGTAGTGATTCTTTCATCTGTTTGCCATACACCGTGCTCTATTCTGCCTCATCATTCAATAATTCATAGGATGTTTCAATGATTTCTTCTTCATCGCAGAACTTTTCAATAATCTGCTCTTGATCTTGGAGGCACATCATTACCACTCGAGTCTCCTTAAGTAAATCAGCAATCGTCTCATCATGATCCATAAGGGGAAATTTGACTGCATTCTCCCATCTTTCCTTGGGATAAAGGAATTCATGGATCTCGTTGTCATCCACAACAAGATTGGTGTCTTGAATTTCAGCTAAAAAGTCCCAGTCCTCGGAATATTAAATCACCCTTGCACATGCTGCAGATGTTCCTTCTGACGGTCTTGCATCAAACAGGGTCTCTATTTGATCTTTTCATTGTTGGAGCCGAAGGTAATTTCTCCAGTGCCATAATTCACCTCACATTGGTCGTTCGCAGGAACGACCATCCGAGTATAATTGGGGTGAGGAGCAAAGGTGTAGAGACATCCATGTCTAATACAACAAAATCGACTGGGAACTGCTTCCCCTGATCCGTAACTATCATGTCCTCCAACATGCCCCTCGACTGCTTGACTTATTTATCTACGAATTGCAGAATCATCTTGGTGAGCCTGAGCAGTCTTAACCTGAATTCTTTGAGCAGTGAGGCTGGCATTAAGTTGACAAAAGATCCGTTGTCCAGCAAAGTGCGTTCGAACTCCTGATTGAACATCTGACAACGCACAAGGGGTGTTCCCTTATCTGGATTCTTATCCAGGAGATTGCTGATTGCATTGACTATGGACATTGTAAGAATGTGCTTCTCAGACTTGCCACTTTTGCTTCTAGAGTTACGAGGATGAGACTTACTGCTATTTGTACATGCGTCTTTCAGTACTTTCTTAACGGGTGGCATGTACTCAAGAGCTTTCATCAATGGCATGTTCAATACTAAATTCTGGATAATCTCAACAATGGCAGGATCAAACAAAGCATTTATCAAAATTTCCATTTTTTGTGCTTTTTCATTGCTTTAGGAAAAAGGAATATTTAAAGAATCCTTAATAAGATCATTCATAATTGTGTCCATATCATTAGTTACAGGTAGATGGAAAAAAGGAACATGATTTATCTACAATGTGTGGTCCGAAAACTGTAGGCCCGGCTTCCGGTGCTGGTGTTGGACTCGCTGCAGGTGCAAGATTCTTCATCTTAGGATTTGGTTCTGAAATATGTGCAGGCGTCTCCAATGTTGGTTGGCTTCCATCGAGGCTATCGTGATCTTTTTGTCTTTTTGTATTTTTTCCATTTTTTTAGATTTTCTGCAGATGGTGTTCCTCTAAAAACATTGTGTGGCCCTCGTGCTGGCTGGACCAATGACTCCCCGTCAAATGCAATGTGCTTTCCCTTCACATATGTCGATTTTCTCTCTACCGCTCCTGAGAGTAACAATGCTAGATATAAACAAATCATTTCTACCTGAATCGGGCAGATCACTGCAAACATCCTACTCCTTGCGTCAGAAATTATTAGGATTGGCCTCGACCTGGGCTGGTGTGACGATTTTGGCAGCCGTCAAGTCGTCAATTTTCTGGGTCATCTCAACCATATTCTTGGCGAGTTTATCCATAAGTGAGGGTCAAGCTCACCGGTGCAACTTCAGAGGAATTTCCTAGGTGGGGCTTGTAGTTCTGATAATGTGGGGGAGGTTTCTGTCGGTAACCCTGTGAAAAATGGTGGGGCGAATGACGAGAGGAAGATTGTGATTACTATTAGGAAGGGTATGAATTATGATATGATGCAGTCGGTTGCTGGGGAGGAGAGCTTTTATTATGATATCTAGATTTTTGCTGCTGATATGCTTGCCTTCATGTGTTCCCATATTGTTGAGGCTGCTGATTTTGAGGTTGGAAGGGTTGGAAGTTTCTCCCTCCCTGCTACTGCTAGTGAGGTGATCGGTTGGCAGAGCTCTGACCCAGGGGATGCCCTTGAGGGTGGTTCAGCTGCTGATTGTGCTCCCATACACCATTAATCTCTTGAATTTACGACGGGGGTGGAGGAAACTGCTCTGGGTAAACTGGCTATATCTCTTGTTAATAGACAACAATCTAGTTCTAGGATTGTGGGGGTTGCTCCGGGACCTGCACCAATATACATGCTGGACTAGCGGAGGCTACGGGAGACTCGGCTGAAGATGCTGCATTTGTGGTGATTCCTTTTGCTCAGCATGATTCTTTGAAGTGGCAGACACCGAATTTCAAGTATTGGCGTTCAAAGCATGGACTATCTGCTCCAACTGTTGAGAGATCAGATCGAGCTTCTCCAAGCCCTAAGTTCTCTTTTCAATGATAGACAGTATTTCGAGATTTTGTGACATCTTCTCAACGATGTCGGCCTTAGACAAGTGGCTCCCGATAATGCTGAGGTTGGAGCTCTCATCCTTGTCTTCAGTATGGGTAGCCATGTTCACATGCTTATTGATGGTGGTCAGCATCTTCATGTTGGCACATGGTGAAGACTGAGCGGCCTCTCCTTCAGCCATCTCCTCATAAATGTTCCACACAATGTCCTCATCCTTGTTAAAATGAGAGCCTCCACAAGCGACATCGACAAGTCTCTGGCTTTCCAATGTCATTTCACCGCAAAAATGCTACACGAGACTAGTCTTGGGAATCTCGTGGTGGGGACACCGTTCTTGTAATTCCTTGAACTTTTCCCAAGCTTCAAGGATAGTTTCGTAGGGTTTTTAGAGGAAGTTGGAGATGCGGGCGCGCATCTAGTTCAGGCGATCGAGAGGTAGAATTTGTATAGAAATGTAGACTTAAGCTCCTCCCAGGTCGTGACTACCGTCCCCAAGTGGTTGACCCAATACAAGGCCTTGTCTTGGAGGTTGAAGGGAAAGGTAGTCATCTTGACTACCCCCAAAGGAATACCAGGGTAGTAAGCGGTGGCGCAGATGTGGCCAAACTTCTTGAGGTGGGTATATGGTTCCTCTGTGGTGTTCCCATGAAATGTAGGAAGCAGGAACAGAAACTGCGGCTTCAGCTTGATGTGGGTGTGGATTTGTGGGATCTAGATCCACTCGGTGATACGACCCGCTCTCGGATTGTATTTACGTTTCAAAGTAGGCTTTGATGGCGGTTGTCATGCATCCATTCTATCAAAGTTGGGTCCCCCCACTGAAAATCCATCTTCAACAACTCCACGGTTAAACTCTTGATCTAGATTCAGCTCATCCTCACCCCGGCCATCTCTTACATCAACCCTCATCCTCAAGTCATTAAGCATAACTTGAAATGCGATCTGTGCCAAAGCTTGGTTCGTCAGTTGTTGTTGGATAGCCTAGATGGAAGAAAGCAACTGATTGTTGACCTTATTTTGCATAGTATATTGTCCTCCCCCTTATCCGCTGGTTCGTCTAGCTGGGGTTGTGGACCCTTTACTCTTCCAGTTGGATCCATCTCAGAATCGACTTGAACCTCGAGCTCGTGATCAGGTTGAGAATCTGCATGACGGAGTAAACCCTGATCAGTTTCCATCTAAACACCATTTGCTGAGATTAATCTGGAATTAAGGTCAATCCTAGAGTGCTATGAATAGAATATATGATATTTACTGAAATCGATCTCCATCCATAGGGGGTTAATTCTGGGAACAAGAGTAGTCCCTGTCTATTTGTAGGGGAAGAGCTAATTTGGGTTGTGAGTCATCCCGAACAACAGATTTATTGGAGAAAGACAATTACTGAAGGAAGAGAGAATGGGGGAGTCCAAGGAGAAGTTCGCAAGATACGAGCAAACTTCTTGGTGATCACCCCTCCTTATTGATGACATTGGTGACACGGAATTGATGTGGGCGTCGGTGGGATCCCGACTAAACCATCTGTGTGACAACATCTCGAGAGGGTCAAAAGAGATAGATGATGGTTGAAGAGTATGGAGGTAAAACGAATAAAAGGAGTGTAAAACAATATAAGGCTCACAACGAGCAAGGGTCAAATAGGAAGGAGAGCAAATTGCCCAAGTACGTGATATTTTTTATCTTCATATTAATAAGACTAATCAATCAAACCTTAAAATAATCTATTCACCAACTCGACTCGTAAAGTCGTGAAGTTTCGACAATTATCTTTGTTAGTTTTAGATTTGAATTCAGGCAATTTATCTTCTAACGAGTCCTTAGAGCACTGTGCATATAGGGGAGAGAGTACTGCTGCATGAGTATCTCACACGTGTCCTCGTCCTTTGTAACATGTAGTCTACACTTTTTGATGTCCTTGCAACCCTTCCTGGATCCCTACTTAGCCAAAGAAATAGAGGGAGGAAGCCAATAGGCAAAACCACTACTTTCGAACTCGCTCGCAATGGAATCACCCTTGAGCGTGCAAGAACCTACTCGGACGCAAGACGATGAGATAGACATCCCCCTGAAGGCGTGGCCTATGCTTGATACTTCAGACGAGGACGATGCTTTACACAACAGAGAGGATCATTGCCGACCAAGCCCTACTCATCCACGTACGATAGAAGCGCCAATACTTAGGAAATTCATGTGATATACAAGGCAGCAACAGACTGGGTTTTGGGTTCTTATCCTTACGAAACCTCTCTCTCACTGGGAAGGAGACCTTACAATGCAACTCGAAAACAATTGAGGGCTTTGCTCACCCAAAGCAATGAGTCCAGTTAATCAATTTTATTTAGGTCATGTATTTTTAGCAGTCCCTTTTTTAATTATTTTTTTTATCACTTGTTTTGAGTAGATTCAATAAAAGCATCTAACTTTTTTTGTTTTTTTATTCCTAATTGATCCAAAAATAGAAGGAGAAGGTCGGAAAAGCAATGCAAGGCGACACTAAGATGGAAATCTCGCCTTAGTGCCTAAATGATGAATGCTCAGTTAAAAGACTTATAGTTCTTCCCAGCTCTCTCCATGCGGGATGCAAAACAGGAATTTATAAACCTATATTAAATGTCGATATGCACAGAAAATCATCCTAAGCAGACAATTGCTAATGTGAAGAACCAAATGCAAAACATGAAGAGCAAAACGTAAAGTCCGATCTTGGAGCCTCTTTGGTTCCCACCACAATGGCTCCTGAAAGCATTGTATGGAGGGCTCTCACGACGTGCGGTTTCAAACTAAGTGTCAAGAAATTAATTAATTTCTAAGTCCAAATGTAAAGGATATAGATACATGCAAAATAGTTAGGTGTTTGTCCTTAGATTACACGATCAAGCAAGCCTAAAAACTAAGGGCTCATTCCACAAAATAAATAGAAAAAAAAAGTGGAAAGCACAAATCACGGGAAACAAAGTGAAAGAAGGCGATAAAAACTAATAAATCCACGGTGAGCCCCCAAGTGAACAAACACTTGGAAATTGGGTCCAAGTGTCCAAAGTCCAATGTACCTGTATTATTACAAATTAGTAGTCAAATGAATCTCTCTTTCACCAAAAATTAAAAATCCTAAACTATCCTCTCTTTCTCAAGAGCCTCTTGCTCTCTCTTGTCGGCTAGAGCAGAATTGTCGACTCCGCTTCCAAGGTTGCTTAGAATCACCTAGGCGATCCTCCACGGTTAGTGGTTCCTCGCAAGAAGACAAGAAAGAGATGTTAAACAATTCAAAATTAATAATCAAGAAAAGAGAGATAATCACAAAAAATGTCTAAGCAAGTGAAGAGATAAAACCAACTCTACAAGCAAAGAGAGTTGACCGAGGTCAATCAATGGACGATTTTGGTTGGTCCACGTGAATCAACCAGAACAATCCTTGGCAAAAAGATTCATAAATTCAATTTAAAATGATAAATTATTTTATTAATTTTAGATTATTAAATGATATAAACTCAGCCATGGCCGGTCCCAATCCCGGGTAAATGAGGACAAGTGTGTTAAGTAGCCGACAACTAGTGTAAAACAGTTCGAGACAACTTCTTAAATAATATTTTATTAAAAAATTATTATTTAGAAAGTTGCCTCATGATAGTCGGATCTTTTCAACATGGATTTAAGCGAACATAAAGATTTCGTTGGGGCGTTCCCTACTTGCGACGTGTTGCATCGCCCGAATGCAATGAAAAATTGGCAAGGGCTGCTACATCGCAGCCTGGATGTAGTTCAAAATTTTCAAGGGTTCTCGCATGAGGAACGCATGTGGGTAATTAAGCTAGTTCCATTGCATTATCTCCCAGATACAGTCCAAAATTTACAAGGGTTCTCGCATAATGGACACATGCGAGTAAAGAAGTTAGTTCAAAAGAGATTGCAACAGAAGTTACGATTGGTAGTAGGAATATTGTCACTTTATCTGGAAAATTGATGGAGATAGTGGATACGATGGAAATTAGGAAGATTCATATAGTATGTCTTCAAGAGACTAAATGGGTTGGAGAGAAAGCAAGGGAGATCGTAAAGACAGTCTTTAAACTTTGGTATTCATGTAAAGATAAGGGTAGAAATGGTGTTGGAGGGTTATTCATAAGGATTTGAGGATTGTGTGGTTGAGGTGCAAAGATTCAGGGATCGGATTATTTTGTTAAAATTGGTGCTTGAAAAGAAATTCTGAATATAATCTCAATTTATGCACCACAAATTGGTTTAGATGAAAGGACTAAACAAGATTTTTGGGAGGATCCAGATACGATTTTACAAGGAATCCCACAAAGAGAGATGATTTGCATAGGTGGAGATCTTAATGGACATGTGGGAAAAGATGCTTCAGGGTATGCTAGTGTTCATGGAGGACATGGTTTTGGGGATAGAAATGAAGAGGGAAAAGTCATCCTAGATATTGTAACGGCATATGATCTTTTCATAGAAAACACTCTCTTCAAGAAGAGGGAGGAGCATTTAATTACATATAAGAGTGGACCAACTAGAACACATGTAGATTACTTTGCATTGAGGAGAAGAGATCGGTTGTGTTGTAAAGACTGCAAAGTAATCCCAGGAGAGAGTTTGACAACCCAACATCGATTGTTAGTCTTGGATGTACAAATAAAAGGGCAGGTAAAGAAAAGGAGGGTTTCTAAGATCACTATAACTAGATGGTGGAATCTTCCACTGAAGCAATCGAGCTTCAGGGAGAAGGTTTTAGAAGACGTATCTTGGGATTGTATCGGATGTGCAAACGAGATGTGGGAGGCAGTAGCATCTTGTATCCGAAAGGTAGCCAAAGAGATGTTAGGCGAGTCAAAGGGAGGAGCTCCATGTCAAAAGGAGGCTTGGTGGTGGAGTGAAGGGTGCAAGAGAGTCTAAAAATTAAAAGAGAATGCTTTAATGCTATGCTCAAGGATAAAACAGAGGAAACGATCACAAACAACAAAATAGCTAAGAAGGAAGCAAAGAAGGCTATAAGAGAAGCTAAGTCAAAAGCTTATGAAGTTTTGTATAAAAATCTCCACTCTAAGGAGGGCCAAAAGGATATATTCAGGTTGGCCAAAGCAAGAGAAAGAAAGACCAAAGACCTTTATCATGTGAGATGCAAAGCTCACGTGCTTGTTACTCAGAAGTATATAGAGACTAGATGGGTGTAGTACTTCCATAAATGTTTCATTGGGGAAGGAAATAGAGAGATCACTTTGGGTGATCTAGCTAGCAGTGAAAGTTACTTGAATCGTGCAAGCTATAGACGGATTTAAAGAAAGGAAGTAGATGAGGCTATGAATGTTATGAGACCTGGGAAAGGTGTAGGACCAGATGACATCCCTGTAGAAGTATGGAGAGTTTTAGGTGAGCGCGGTTTGACTTGGCTCACAAATCTATTCAATGTTATTTGGTGAAGCAAGAACATGCTTGATGATTGGAGAAGGAGTATCGTGGTGCCTCTTTATAATAATAAAGGAGACATTCAAAATTGTTCTAATTACAGAGGTATCAAGCTAATGAGTCACATTATGAAAATTTGGGAACGTGTGATCGAAAGAAGGTTGAGGCAAGTTTCTAACGTAAAAGAAAACCAATTCGAATTCATGCCAGGTCGCTCAACTATAGAAGCCATCCATTTACTAAGGAGAACAATAGAGATTTATAGAGCTAAAAGAAAGAACCTCCATATGATCTTTATTGATTTGGAGAAGGCTTATGATTCTGTCCCACAAGAGATATTGTGGAAAGTTTTGGAGAAGAGACAATTACATGTCCTTTATATTAACCTCATAAAGGACATGTATGATAAGGCTTTATCTTGTGTAAGGATACCTTCTGGGAAAACTGGCTATTTTGACATCAACATTAGTTTACATCAAGGTTCAGCTTTGAGTCCATTTCTTTTTACTTTGATTATGGACGAGTTGACAAGTCACATTCAAGATGAGTTACCTTGGTGTATGTTATTTGCTGATGATATTGTGTTGATTGACGAGACTAGAGATGAAGTAAATGAGAAGCTTGAGGTTTGGAGACATGAGTTGGAGAGTAAACGATTTTGTGTAAGTAGGGCTAAGACCGAATATATGGAGTTCTCCTTTGATGGAAGCAATGGTGAAGGAATTGAGGTGAAGATTGGTGATGATAACATTTGGAAGAGAGATTCTTTTAGATATCTGGGATCTATTTTGCAACAAGATGGGGAAATTGATGGAGATGTTACTAATAGAATAAATGTAGGGTGGCTAAAGTGGAGAGGAGCCTCTGTTGTTTTCTGTGATAAGAAAATTCCTTTAAAAATAAAAGGAAAGTTTTACAAAGCAGCTGTTAGACCGGCTATGCTATATGGATCTGAATGTTTGCCTGTGAACCATAGACATCTGTAGAGAATGGTTGTAGCAGAAATGAAAATGCTAAGGTGGATGTGTGGACACTCACGTAAAGATCAGATTCGGAATGATGCAATCATAAAGAAAGTTGGTGTAGCTCCAATCGAGGATAAGATGCGAGAAAACCGCTTAAGATGGTTTGGTCATTTGCAAAGAAGATTAGCTAATGCACCAAATAGGAGTTGTGAGTGTTGGGATGTTGAGCCGGTAAAGAGAGGGTGAGGATGGCCCAAGAAGTGTTGGAAAGAAACTATACGAATGGATCTTAGTTTTATGGATATAAGCCCGGGATTGACCCAAGATAGATCTGAATGGAGGCAAAGAATCCATGTAGCCGACCCTACTTAATTGTGGGAAAAGGCTTTATTGTTGTTGTTATAGTTTATTAAATGAAAAATATTTACTATTTTCTAAAGTATTTTATTCTATCTTTTTTATTTTTTCGAGGTCTTAAAATTACTAGTTACCTTTTAAGTGCTATATATAGGTATATTTGTCTATGTATTTTAATCTTTTATTTTTATTTTGTATTTTTAATTTTATTATTTTGGTTTATTATTTTATATATTTATAACTTATGCACTTAAATGCATTTTTATTTTATTTTTCTGATGTAAAATATACAATTAAATAAATAGATATATAATCTATGTAGATATAGATATAGGTATTTCACCTATGTATTTTATACAAGTATTTTATTTATATGTTTTATTGAACATTTTATTCATGTTTTCATATGCACATATATTATAAATACTATTTAGAAAATATAAAAATATAAAATTATTCTAAATAATGAATTATAAATAAAATGAATATTTTAATCGGTATAAGTATACAATAGTGGTCCAAAACCTAACTTTCATACCATAACTCCAAAAAATATGAACCCGCCTTCATTACATAGCCTATTAAAAGTTATATACAATGAAAGATGATTTTGATATATTTTGAGTTTTTATTTGATAAATACAGGTCTGGGAAGTTGGGATTTCGGAATCTTATTTAGATCATATTTTGTACATTATATATTATTTTGTATGAAATCAATTTGTATTTTTCTATATTTTATTATCTATGACTTTTATGTTCAAAGTTTCTTTACTTGAGGTACAAAAAGTGGAACTAAAAACATGTCCTAAAAATGAATAAAGAATGAATTAAATAAAATGGATTTTTATTGGTTTATGGCCCTTATCTCCCCTACTTTATTCCCGGTCGACCTATCCATCGAGAAGTCTATGTCTCGGGGATTCAGATCATAAAATATTTACAATATTTTATTCTTTTTCTTTTCTATTCTCACCCTCTTTCTTATGTAGTTTATTTTCCATTTTTTATGCTGCATAGTTCCTAATATATAGAATATATGGTTTAAAGTATATGTATTGCTTTTTATAGGAGTAACTAATGGAATCGTATCATGTTGGGTCAAAGAATAATGCTTTGCTGGTGGACCATTCTCACGGGTTGCGTATTGGAAGAACAAAGAAAGTAGATGTCCATCCTCTTCACAAAAAAGAAAGTTATCGGAACAGCAGAACCTTCGTAATCTCCTGGATTTGGCCAAAGGACGGATGCATTTCTAGAATCTATCATCATTGAAGACCTTATTGATAATAGCATTTTCGTCCATGACACCTGGAGTTTCACTTCATCTTTCATTTGATAAGACCTTCTATCACTAATTCTTGATCAAATTTAAAATTTTTGAATCTCATGTATTATTGACTATCTATGCGTGAATATCAATGCCTCACTTAGATTATTTGATTTTAAATTGAAGCAAGTATTTTTCATAAGTTGTCGGTTTGCTTGTACAACCATTCTGAATATATTATTTTGCTGCAGCAAATCGTATTTCTCTTCATTTGCATATCTTCTATTTCAATTATCATCTTTTGTGTAAGACAGTATTTAGAAAAAAGACATGAAACATTGAATCCATCTCCCTGAGATCGACCCATTGCTCACCATGTACATTGCACGAATACAACTCATGTGTTTCATTGATTTGAGTTTCGAAAATAAATTTTTATATTGAATCGTCCTCTATCTTTGTGCACAACAATGAAACTTTTACATTGATTTATTTACTCTGCTTTTTTACAATCAAAATTAGTTAATTTTAACATCCAGATATCCTTTTTGGACGATGCTTCTAAATAGTGAGATGGAAATCTCGATGTTATTTTTGATGTAACTGAATCTTATTTCTTCTCTACATTTTAGAAGGTCAATAATTTCTAATATTTACTATAGTATAAGTTAGCCCATGGCTTATCTTTACTTTTCTATAGATTATAATGTTAAATTCTAAACATGTTTTCCAAGCGTAGAAGAAATATACAGTTTTTTTTTTCCTTTTTTCATTACTGTATCAAATAAATGTAGCTTATTAACCCTTAAATTCATATTTTCAGTAATTTATTATTATCCTTAGTCATATATTTGAGATAAATTTTATACTATTTTAGACAAAACTTGCATTTATGCTTAAAGTTAAACCCAAAATGCAATCAATAGTTATGCAATTAATAATTGATGATCTTTTTATATTTTGTAAATTAAAATATAACCATTATAAAGTAATATGTACTATTTACCTTTCCTACTATAAAATTATTATAAAATTCTAAAAACCTAATAATTATATCTCAATTTTTCATACATATTTTAAAGATTAATGTACGTTGGTCAACAAAGGGCTGGTCCTTTACGTGCTCACCATAGCTTCTCTCACGATAGTCTATTTGAGTTGTGCTTTTAACTAGTTTTATGTATATTTCTTAGCCTTCTAGATTTTTAACAATATTGATCTATTTTTCATCATTAAACATATTTTGAATGCTCATGTTAGTTTTCTTGTTCATCTTCATTAGACAAGACAAATTCTTAAAGCTGAATAGAAGGTACATTTCTACATTGCTTATGAAAAGATATTAATGTTTCCCTATAAGATCAACAAACTACACAGGTGCATGCACCATCCATTTCTACCTTTCAGAAGCAGCAGGTAATCTCATGAGGTACAACCTCCAGATCCTCCATACAAGTAACTAGGTCCTCTGTCTTGCCCGCCATCAATGATACCTCCTAATCCATAGCATGCAGGTTGAGCCTCGGCATTCCATCTAAATAGTCCTGGCGCTATTAGAAATGATCGATCTTGTTCAATTAATAGAATATCTTCAATTGCTACACATTTTTCAAAGCCTGCTTTTGGACGATTGCCATTACCCATTTTAGGACTGGGAATGTTTTCAGGGCTAATAGTAATACCAGCCGTATATATCTTAGCACATGAAGTTGCTAGAGTTGAGAATAGTCCATCACGCCAATATCCAATAATCTTGAAATCGTCATCAATCATTAACCACCATACAAGTGTCTTGGGGTCCTATCAAATTATATCATTAATAAGTTATAAAAAGCTAATTATTTTTCGTAAAATTAAAAAAAATGTTGGTTTCGTAAGAAATGGAAAATTGCAAGCCAAACATATGCTTAAATGGGAAAATATATTGTGTCTCATTGCAATATTTTTAAAAAAGACTCAAAACATATTGTTTCAAAAAATAACCATTAGGTGCACACTTGCTAATGCCATGATAATAGAGAAGGCATTTTTGTTCTTGAGCAAATAACATAAATATTCTATAAGCTTGCAGTCACATCAAATGTGTTCATGTATTCTAGAAAGTCACAATTTACTCTTAGATGTTTATTTACATTTCAATTTAGCAATTATATAATATTTTCCATTAAAAGAATCGTTTTCTTTTATCGTTATAACAACAATTCATTTATTTTTTCTGTACCTTCTTCTTTTCCCATCTTCCCCTTCTTCCAACCTTTACCATTGTGTGGGCATCAAACTAACTAGAACCATCATCAGCTTATCGGTATAAACACCTCTCACTTTTTAAAAAACTTCATCATCTGGGACCTTCCCTACTAGTTCCCTCAATGCTTCACACTCAATCCTCGCGACATTATCTTTGATAAAAAATATGAACAACAAAACAATTTCAAACTATAAACCATTGATGTGATAAACTTAAACCCCTCAACAAACCCATATCTTCTTTTGCTTCTTCATCATTCAAACAAATTAGAAAGAGAGGATGACATATCGAAATAATCACACATAATAAATCATATGCAACCACTACGTTCACGTCATCTTCCTCTTCTTATCTACAACAAAAGATGCCCCATGCACCTCTTCCTCATTCTTAATCTCTTCTTATGTCTTACAACACCTTTTTCTTCATTATTGGACTGTAACAACTACGATGCTTCTGAGCATTCCCTAGTGTCTGCCACCTTCTCCTAATGACACATTGATGGATTCTAAACGAGCCTTTATAAGCTCAAGAAGTACCTCATTGGCATAAGTTGCGTTCCCCTCGTTCGAGAACTTTAATAAATCGGCCTTAAATGCTTTCATCCACGCATGCCTACCATTTCTCTTCTACGTCAAGACTATTGAGAGTTAAATCCGGTAATCAAGATCGTTGTCCAACACTAGTTACACTACATGTGCTTCATCGAGAACTACTGTAATTGGCATACAAATAAGAGGAATCTTGTCCATGCATTCATGTCCACAAAGGAGATGAGGTTGAGGAAGTCAATGGGCAAGGCACCATGGAGCTCAGTAGAGCGGTCGATAGCGATAAGGGATTTGGAGAATTGACGGTGTTGAGGGCAAGAAATGGTTGTGGTGTTCATGTTATTTCAACTTCCATGCGATGTTAAGAGGAGGGAAAAAAGGAGGACGGACAACATAGGAAAAAGGAGGTGAAGAAAAAAAGAAGCGTGTGTGAAAGGGGCATAAAATGCTGTATATTTTAAATGGAAAATATAACAAAAAAGTGACAAATAAAAATGTCTTTCAAAATAAGGAATTGCATTATCACATTTATTATCCAAAGACTATGATCTATTGTAAACTTTATAAAATTTACGTATTCTATTCTCTATTGTTTGTTGCTTATTTTCTTAAATGCCATTAACTTTATTAATAGCGTAGATTAGTGTAATTTTTGACCAAGAAAGTTACTTCGATGATGGTTTTAGTGGTGTATATTTAATGCAAGTTTATCCGCTCTTCAAAATGATCTAACACTAAAACTTGAATGTTTTTTATAAAATTTAATATGGAATATAGATGAACTCTTAGATTAATCCTTTTTTGTCAAGATGTCTTAAATGTCATGAGAACAAGATAGTAGAGAATATACCTTAGAGATAGTAATTGTAAGATGACTTTGACCAGGTAGAGGTAGCCTGCTTCCTAAAGTAATTCTTGAACTTAATTGTACATATCCATCGCAATTTGTATCAACACAGAAATCTTTTCCAGTACCCTTGATAATAAATAATAATCATTAGAGAATGGCATTTATTAAACAAATCGAGCATGAATCACAAGTACTAGTACTAGTAAATCCAAACATCTAATTTAGACATCAAATGATTTTTCCATGTAGAATAAAAAATATTGCCCAGTCTTAACAGCTTTAAGTGGTAAAAGTTTTTTAAATTTTGAAAATGCACCCTAAAATAATATTGATTGCTTCCTATCCTGTAGCTTACTCTTCAACTTGTGCTTTGATGCTCTTCCTCCAGCAACTGAACTCGGCTTCGCTCGAACAGCAGAGCAAGGGTGGTGTTCAGTGTCTGGGCTCCGAGAATGACAAGAAAGAAATGCTGCGAATCTCGCATCTCTCTAAATGCTGCTCTGGAGAGAACGTCGTTGTGCCCTAGCCTGGACCGCTCACCGGCTTAGGCAATCATGCTATATTTCACCGCTTCATCTCCCATAAGGTTTTGATGCATATTTCAACTGTATATCTAGTTCTCTGTAGTTTCCATGGTTCTTCCTTTAGTAGAATGAACAAAATACTATCATGAACATTCACCATATGTTTATTAACATGACTTGCTGATTCTTTAAAAATCAACGACTATATGAATGAGGAATGAAATAATGGTAACAATGGATTATGGATTAATAATGTGTCCTCATGTAAATTCTGTTGCAGTGTCCTTATTAGCAAGAATGTGATATCATGATTCGTTATTGTCTATATGCATGTCCAAGATTACTATTATCTAAACTAAACAATAATAAATGAAATACCAATCACCACATTTTGAATGTAACGATTATTGAGTGAAGCTTTTGCAATACCCACTCAAATACCTAAATTTATACCATTTTGCATTGTTTATTGAATGATAAAAAGACATGTACCAAACCTACTCATTAACAATGTAATATGGTGACATCAAGTTATAACGTTTTATATAAACACACATGGTTAGAAAAATATTTCGGAAGAATAGGATGCATAGGAATATTGCCAAAAGGCATTGAAACTATTAACATTAAAAGGAAATCATACTTTCCATACAGAAGTTAAATGTGGCTCCTTGTCATGATATCGATTTGGCCGAACCTGTAAAAAAAGCGTGAGTTCATTCCCTGTGAGTGTAAACAAGCATACATTATCTCATCTTTTAATAAAGATAAATAATAATCTTGGACAGTAGAATTATTATAAGACAGGGAAAATTCAACATAAACTAGATAAATAAATTCGATATTTGTTTTCAAGTGTACATTAATATCATTAAGAATAGATGACTTATTTTGCAGAGTTCCATGACACACTAAAAAATAGACTCAAAGAGTTATTTGAAAATGTAACCCATTAAAAATAACTGACAATAAAAAATATACAAAAAAATGATATAATATATAATTCAATTCATTTAGTTACATAAAAGTCCAAACCAACTGGTCAAATAGTAGTAATGTCGTCAATATATTACAATATAAATCCATTTATATTACTACGTATCCTCAGTATAATAGTGCTTATACTATCAAGTACTATCGGTTTTTTAAAAGATGGAAGGTAATCATTATAAATACGATGAGATACAATTGGAATAATATGAAAACTTCACAAATCTTTGTTGTGCTTTACAAATGTCAATGTTAGTAGTATCAATGGTGAGATAACTCAGGAATTTAATTAATGTGTTGTCATTACAAATGTTATGAGTAGTCAAAAGATGAATTTTATCATGTCTTTATTTCTTGTTGAATAAATCTTCATTTTCTAACATGTTGTACTTGAACATGTAAAAATGCATGCTTGAACAAAATTATGTATACACTAACATAGTATTTACATTATTATCTCAAAAAGGCATATTGATGAATCGTTGATTCTCAGTCTAAATTCTTTTATTTTAGCTATTTATCTTGGCAAAATATTATGTAAATACTTGTAAAAACAATAACTTAACATTTGCATGCATTTGAAAAAATTGCATAATTAGCATTTTTGTACAAAAATAAAAGAATAAAGGAAAAGAAAAAGGAAGGAGGTATTTAGAATAAATACAGAGTGACCCAAATCCCATGAGAATGTCAATTCTTGACCTGATCGCAAAATAAAACAAATAGAGAAAGATAGGGATTACTTTGTGTTGTACATATTACCTACAGTTGTGCATAACTATTTTGACAAAATAAAAATTAAACTATTATTCCAATCTCTTATATATATTTCTAGAAATATTATAAAAAATAGAAATCATAAAAAATAATAAAAATAAAATCTTCCAATTATTGTACAAAATACATATGTATATCTCAAATTCACTATATAGCCTATACCTTGAAATAATTTGTCAAAATCAAAAAATTTATTTTGTACTCTTAAAATTACCTTATAAATAAATAAAATATAAAATTGGGTTATTTATGTAAAAATAAAATAATATAAATATTTTCACAAAATACATAGTTATATTATACATGTGTATAGTACAATATCTGGTATATGCATTAATTTATTTTTCATAAAAATAATTAAAAATCACAGAAAAATACTTTGAAAAATAATAAACATTTTTATGCACTTTTTATTTTAAATTCATTTACTATTTTGTATTGAATGAGTATTTTTTAAAATCCAATTTTCTGATTGGTCTCGACGTTTTGTTGACCTCCAGTCAACGACTCCTCCTAGCCGGGTCAGACCCAGATCCCTCTTGCTGGACCTCCTCCTCCCTATTTTCTAATCCGACTCTAGCCACCTCTCGCCCCTATTTCTCGCTCGTCGCTCCTCCTCGGATGTGTGATCCTCGTAGATCCCTAGGAAGGCGTGGATCTTCCTAGTGTTATACACTATCGCGATTTTTTGAGGCTCCTGGAGTTGGCTATAAAAGCTCTCCTCCACTTCCTAGCGCAGCAGCTCGTGCCTCGCCCCCTCCTCCCCCATAGATACCTTCAGCCGAGTGCAAAAAGCCAGGAGGTGCCTTTGGATTGAAGCTTGGTGGCCTGAAGCCGTAGCTCGACCATGTGGCCGGAGAGGTCCGTTGCGTTCAGCCACCCTACCTATCACAGCAAAGTTCAGGCCACGACCCCGACTACCACCTTCGCCTGAAGTTCCTGTTTCCATCCAGACCCTCAGGTACCGCCCATTTTGCTTCCATTTCCCAACTCGAATCCATTTCCACATTTCACACCGTCGTCATTCACTAGCTCCGACCAGTCGGTCGGAGCTCCATCTCGCATCCCTATCTGTACCAATCGAACATCCAATACTCGTCACACCTTCTCACGCAACCTGTCCCATTGATTCCTGCTCATCGGAAAGTATCAAGTTGGGCCTCCTTCTTCCACCTATGCTGGAGACCCAAACATCAACCATAGTCATTTCTATTACATAGTCATTCAATAAAACCGACCGGAGCTACGTCCCTGAGCCGACCTTCCCTTGCAGGTGCTTGTATACATGGAGGAACTTATTTGAGCCCCCAACTACTCAGGCAGAGCAGCTGTAGGTGGAGCTACCTCGTCCCACTCATCCGACCGTTGGTTCCTTCATCGGACCCTCCCACCAGACGCAGACCACGTCAACGACTTTGCTGGACTCCTCCGAGCCTTCATCAGAGTGTTGGATCTTGTACGTCACTCCGTTGAGGCTCATCCCTGACGAGTTATTCCAGAGCTTCCTCCCACTGTCGATCAGGAGCTTTGCCTCCCAGTTTTGATCCAAATTGTACATCCTCGCCTTATTCATTTCGATCGATCAGAACTGGGGACCGATATGTGCCACACGTCCATGCCTTTTTCGGAGCCATCGGATCCGTATTGTGGCAGAGGATCACAATCGCATGTAGCCGACATTCTCTAGACCGTCGGATCTGAGGTCGTCAGCTTATCAGAACTGCAGAATAGTAACACCCCCACGCGTGTCACGTGTCCCTGCAAGGGTATTTTGTTCTCTTACCCTCACACTTTTCAGTTTTGGTATTTAGTTCATTAAATAAAGTTGTAGTGTAGACATTTTGCAGTTTGGACCTCCAATTTTCAGTATTTGCATTTTCATCCCTCTGAATCTGAGACACGTGCATGTTCACGTGATTTTTGGGTTAATTGCATGATATGTCCTGAACTTTTGAAATGTTAGTTAATGAATGAAATCTTTCCAGTATTTGCATTTATACCCTTATGCGTAATATAATGCGCATGTTTGTGATTTAAGCAGACTTTTTGCATAATATCCCATGTGATTTCCATGTGTATTATGTTTTGGCCTAGAACTTGGTTTTAATTGCATACAGATCCTTACAAAGTGCTTGTCTTTTATTTAACTAATAAATAGAAAATTAATTCTAAAAATTATTGTTGGCTCTTGTTGATACGTAGTATTTATTGTGATTTTGGTGCATTAATTGAGTTGCGTTTAATATTTTATCAAGATAAAAAACTCATAGAAAGTGCTCTGCCTATTTTGAAAAATACATAAATTTCGAAAAATTGCCTTAAAAATTCAACAACATTCTTGCTTGTATGTTTTTGTATGCTTTGTCTTCAGTATCTATTTTGTTTTAAAACTCATCTTAAAAACCCTAAAAATTGCAAAAGACCTAAAAACTTCGAAAATTCATAAAAATTTCAATAAAAATAAAAATTGTCATCTCAGTTCATGTTTGTAGTTTTTTGTATCTAGTTTATCATAAAATTGTTCCCCAGGACCTGGCATTTAAGTTATTTTAATTTACAATTTAGTTCTGGTTGTGCATTGTTAACATTTTTAGCCTTTGTTTAATTTTTTGAAAATCAAAAAACATCATAAAATCCCCAGAAAAGTGCCAAAATATTTTAAAAATTCAAAAACCCAAAAACATCTTTAACTTGATTTTTGAGCATTTTTAGTCTTAAAAAATTTAAAAGGCTTATTGGGTGCCTTGTTTTCTTACTTCCTTGACTTTATTCCTTTATCAAAATTATAAAAATTTTCTAAATTAAAACTACCAAAAATTTTGTCTATTTTGGAATTGTGACTGCTTCATACATTTCTGTGCCCCTTGTGTTCGACCCTCGGTGCTATACTAAGTAAAAATAAATAGCGAAGACCTCTTACATTTTATGTGCCCAGTTGATTTATCTCTAGTCTTGAGCGGTTCTTTCTTCTTCATGTTGATTTCGCCTCATGATCAGGGTCAAATGACCCTTGATTATTTACTTTCCTAACTCGAGTTGTAAGGCATGTCACCAGAATGGTGTCGTTGCCAGGGAGCATGGCTTAGGAGTCGTTTTTCATATTGTTACCTCAATTTGATATAATTGTTTCCGACACAATTTTTGTTTTGCTTTTTTGTGTGAGGGAACCGCTCAAGGATGCTTCGGCATTTTGTTGGAGTACCTACACTCGAGGAGGAGCAGGAAAGGAGGAGAGAGTATTTATAGCATTTAGAGTAGTTTATTTTTCAACAAACTCTCTATTATTGTAATAATTTGTACCGCTTCGACTCTTTTTGGACACTTGACTCACTTCGAGGTCTGTTTCGCCGAGCACCGGTGTGCTCGGTGGACCTCACCGGATTTTTCACGGTTTTGTTTATCACATTTACTTTCCATTTGATTCTCAAAGTTTTAACCCCTAGGATTAGGATTTTTATTGATTGTAACGTAGCTAGATAAGGCCGAACCCTAATTGCTTGCCTGCACCTATAGATCGTAATTGACCTAGCCAAAAATAAATTAAAAAGAGTGTTTAGTGGGATTTGAGATGATACGCCGTGAGGAGTCATATATAGCGCTAGCAGGACCCGTTGCAGTGGGCACTAAGTGACTCCCAAGATCGGACTCCAGACTCGATTCGATTAGCTAGATATTGTTCATCACGATCATTATAAATTGCTTGTCTAAGGCTGATTTCTTCGTGCATCATATAGTTAGTTTACTTTCTATCTTTAAATTTTATGTGTGGATCACCCTGCATGTAGATGTAAGAGAGAGGTGCGCATTTCTATCTTTTCATGCATCATTGTGTTTGATCACGCATTGGCTTTTCGACTTCCTCCCCTAGTTTTTGGACTCAAAATAATCAAAGGAAATTGAAAAATTCGTTTGGCATTGTTTTTATTTGAAAAAATACATAAAAAAGAGAAAATAATAAAATTGGGACTGCTAAGGCAAACTTGACCCTAAAAAACAGCTCACTCAAAATATTTATTTTCGAGAGATTCACCCCCTCATTGGTTCGTTTGCTTGTAGCGAGAGAGGGATATGCACGCTAGGCTAGAGCCATACCTTAACTTCTTTCAGACTACTGGTCTTGTGGTTAGTTGTTCTCTAGTGAGGACTTCTTCGAGTAGCCGATAAATGGTACGGGAACTTCCTTAGCAGAGTGAATAGATCGGGTAGCCGATAAATGGTCCGCAATTCATACTGGATGGGAAAAACTAGCTGTGGGATTGGGCGAGTCTCTTGGGAGCATTGGGTTCCTAACAACTCGCTTAATCTCTCTTATAAACTGATTAATCACCTAAAATAAAATTGACAAGATTAATGACTGAGCATTTACAGTCATCAGCTTTCATATTGAGTAGGTGAATTGGGAGTTTGACTTCTTATCTTGGTTGTATTCAAGATCTCATCCACACTCATCCCCACATCATGATGATGGGCAGAAGGTCCCTTAAGATGCCTTTGACAGCGCCGCTTTTAACAACTCCTCTTTATTCATATAGGGAGGTTTTCAAGAGCCTAGACCTCCTCTCCAAACTTGAGTTTGATACCTTCTTGACCACCCTTCTTCTAGTCCTGAAGTGCCAGAGAAGAGGACAGCATAGTTATTTGTACATTTGATGGCTCTTGAGTTGGGGTCTTTTGCCTTTGTAGAGACCCAAGAGATGGCCAGCAGTGAAGGACACCAACACACTTCTAGCCTCCCTAGAGACAATGCAGAGAGAGATTAGAGATCCGGGAGCGTTCGTGGTAGAGGTGCACTGAGAGATCACACCGATGAGAAGCCACAGGGTTCCACTTATGTTCTTGATCAGGGAGCCATCACCAACACACTTCTAGCCTCCCTAGAGACAACGCAGAGAGAGATTAGAGATCCGGGAGCGTTCATGGTAGAGGTGCACCGAGAGATAGCACATATGCGAGCCAACATAGGAGAGCCGCAGCGGTCGCCCCGTGGAGAAATACCAGCAGCTGGAGGAGGAGCAGATGGACGACCAGATGATCTACAGGAGCTAGCTAGACTCGTATGGACGATGAGGTAGTTGCACAACCCTGATGCAACCCATACCCACCGCTGGATCCAGCTTCTGGAGATTCTGGGCGATTTCGAGCTTTGACCCCAGACAATACAGCTTCTGCCCAAGTTCCATGGGCTAGCCACCTAGGAACTGCATCTGTACCTGCAGGAGTTTGAGATGATCTGTAACACTGTCCACGATAGATTCGTGGACTAGGACACCATCAAGATGATGGCATTCCCTTTCTGCCTGGTTGACATAGCAACCTACTTGCTGAATCATTTAGGGAGATATGTTACCACTTGGGAGCATCTCCGGACGGAGTACTTGAATAAGTATTATCCACTCGGTCAGACCAATGCATCTAGAGATATGATCAACAACTTCATGATGATCCCCAACAAGCAGTTTCAAGAGGCGTGGGATCTCTTTAGAGATCTTATTGACCGATGTCCCCATTATGAGATTTCCATGTCCAATCTAGTCAAAATTTTCTTTTGTGCGCTGACACCGGAGCTATAGGGGCTTTTTAATGCTTCATGTAGGGGGTGTTATTTCACCAAGGATGAGAACCAGATCTGGGCCATCTATGAGGAGATGGAAGAGAACTATACAGTGATGTCCCAGACCCGAGTCTACACATAGGGGAAGCCCCTTCCACAGGTCATGTCATATCAAATGATAGCATGGGTCAATGCAAGTCCTTCTACTTTGTCAGCAGCAACAGCACAGGTAAAGTCATCCGTAGCAGACATAGGGATTATCAGCGAGAAGTTCGACCGCATCGAGATCATATAGATGAAGCAGTGCCAGGGCCTCACATAGATAGATCAATTGGCATAGACGCTTAGTGACCTGAAAACCCAGATCATGTATCTCCAAGAGGTACATACAGTTCCTTTGCCCCGTCTCAAGTCATGGGCTGATCACAGCAACAACAGCTCTTCCCATCCATCTTCTCAGTACCGCTAGGTCCACCATATTTAGACAGAGCCGGTTCAGCCATTGCAGCACTACACTGAACCATCACCATCTCAGGACACTCAGATGGTGGTGTATCAACCTGATCAGCCCCAGTCAGTTCTTCCCCCTTCCCCTTACAAGCAAGAGTCGTTGATGGAAGTCAACAGTATTTGGTATGACCGACAAGAGCTCGGGATCCGCTGAGATCATTCTGTATTTAGGTGGTCTACTGGAGGCACCTCAACCCATCACCATCCTCTAGCTCCGGGCGGACAAAGCGGGCAGCCACAACAGCAGCAACCCCATTACTCCCAGCCATCACAGTCTTACCAAAAGGGTCCTCATCTTTACCGTCAGGGATAGAGGTGGAGGCATAAGCAACCTAAGTAGTACTCTCAACCTCCCCCTCACTGGTACCAATAGAGCCAACCTCATTTTCAATGAGGCAACCCAACTAGTTCTCATCGACCCATTTATGAGAACCCAGCCCTTAACAATCTTGCCCGCCTACTCTCAGATCAGCAGGCATCCTTCTAGCGAGAGATGGACGAGTTCTGACAGGAGATGAGGGACATCATAAACGGCAAGGCCACCATATAAGCTCAGATTGAGCCAAATCCAAATAATCTGAAGAGGAAGTCTGAGCAGGTACAGTTCACAGAGACCACCACTCCTAGTGATTCCTTGGGTGATTCTTAGTGATTCCTTGGGTGATATTTTGCCCTTCATATTTAATGTTGATTTTGTGACATTTAGGAGCGGTAGGATGCCAACCGGTGGTGCCTCATCTGAGAGATGAACACACAGGCACTCAGGAGTGTCAGATGAGGAGGATAGCGGTGTTGAAGCAACTAATGATATTGATGACGATGGTGCTGAAGAAACCAAGGATGATGATACAGTCGACGGTACTAAGACCATCATATCTCCAGATGTAGTTGGTGGTACTGACGCCAGCATTTCACTTGATGTTGAGCCAGAGCGCGGTGATGATGTCGTGAAGTAAGATGTCATTGGTAGTGCTAATGCCACCATTTGTGCTTCAGTTATGTTTCCTTCTGTCGATGTATCTCAGGATAGTTTTGCGAAAAAACAAAAAAATAGAAAAATGGAAAAGACCAAAAAATGAATAAAGGAAAGGTTTCTTTATCTTCTTCGAGTACATATGTGGTGCAGATGATCTTGGTATGAACTCCATTCCCTCGCAGATGCAAGAACCTCTTCCTGGCCTTTTTTCTGAGGAGGGCTCAACCATCCCCTTCCCTAAAGCACTCCGCTTAGCGAAGGGGAATAAAATATAAAATCCTAAAAAGATACAACAGCTAGAGTTCAACAAGCAGATGATTGACAGATTCCAAATCCATATGACTCTACAAGAGGCACTTGAGCACATCCCTCTTTTCCAAAAGAACTTAAGAAGAAAGACCACCATCAGCAGGAAGAGAAGGAATCACAATGCAGAGATCCATGTGCTCACTCGTGCCACATGCTTCATGATTCATAACCGTTTGTCAGCCATGAGGCCAGATGCAGGAGTTCCCTATGTCGCATGCCATATTCATGAACAGTGGTTCACTCAGACTCTATTAGACAATGACTCTTCCATCATCCTTCTTCTAGAAGCCTTACTCGACCAATTCGAGTTTGTCCTCTTCGACAAAGCAGGATAGACCTTTAGTTTGTTGATAGATCTATCAATAGGTCGAAGGGATTGTTGAAGGACATGGTCGTCACAATTCAGGACCTGAATTTCCCCATGGAGTTTGTTGTATTTGACATGGAGATCCCTGAGTCTGTAACAGATACCCCCATTATACTGGGACATCCATTCTTGGCCACAGCCAAGGCGGTGTCTGACCATAATGGCAGGAAGGTATACTTTCGTGTTGAGGGGGAAAGTGTAAAAATGGAGACGATCGACAAGACTAGAGCACGAGATTCAGCTTGCTCCAAGTAATTCAGTGATGTAGAGAAGATGACAGAGCAAGACATCCACAAGGAGTGCGACTTTGTGATCACAAATGATGCAGCAATTTGGGCTAACCTTGTTTCACGAGTTCTCGTTGCACCTTCAGATTTTATAGATTTACAACTTCCAGCAGATGAGAGTTTAGATAGCACACTCTTGGTAGAAGGCACATTTGAGGCTGACGATCGCAGTACATATAGCGAATCATATTACATTTCTTGCTCTTCTGATTCAGATCCCTCGGACTCAGACATTTATTGGGAAAAGTTTGATGAGATTTTACCTTGTCTAATTCCGACAGAGCCGACAGCTAGGATGGAGAATGAGCCAGGACCGACTACAGACACATCATCAGGGCCATCTTCACCAGATTTTCATAATTAGTGAGAGTATTCCCATTCAGATCTAGTTGCCTTCACGTAGATATTCCATAAGCCAGATTTGCCAGCTCCCAGTTGTCCAGAGTTGAAGCCCATGCCATAGTCGTTGGAGTATAGATTCCTTGCTGGTGAGCTAGAGATGTACCCAGTCATTATCTAGAGGATAAGTCTGAACATGTGCTCCCACCATATCTATCTTGAAGAGGACGCTAAGCCATCACATGAGTTCCAGCGACGAATGAACCCAAATCTTCAAGAAGTGGTCATGAAAGAGATATGAAAATGGTGGAGCGCCACTTTTATCTACCACATCTCCGACTCCAAGTGGGTTAGTCCATTACATGTGGTGACCAAGAAGACGGGAATCACTACAGTTGTGAGTGAGTATGGAGAGGAGATCGCTACCTTGGTACCCACTTCTTGGAGGGTCTGTGTGGACTACAGATGATTGAATCATACCACCAAGAAGGATCATTTCCCGTTGTCATTTATTGATCATATTATCAAGAGGCTGGCCGAGAAGAGTCATTATTGCTTTCTTGATGGGTACTCTGGTTACAACTAGGTGGCCATAGTGCCCAAAGACCAGGACAAAATGATATTAACCTATTCATTTGGGACATATGCTTCCAGACGGATGCCATTTGGTCTACGTAATGCCCCAGCTACATTCCAAAGGTGCATGTTGTCCATCTTCTCGAACATGGTGGGTGATTGCTTATAGGTCTTCATAGATGATTTCTTGGTCTACGGTGATAGGTTTGATGCTTGTCTTGATTTCCTAGACCGCGTACTTCAGCGTTGTATCGAGGTCTATCTTGTCTTATCTTGGAAGAAGAGTCACTTCATGGTGACTTAGGAGATGGTGCTTGGTCATATCATCTCCAATAGGGGCATGGAGGTCGATCCAACAAAGGTGGATATCATCAGGAAACTCAATCCACCATCCAATTTGCGGCAGTTGCGGTCTTTTCTGGGGCATGTCAGTTTCTACCAATGATTCATTTAGGATTTTAGCACGATTGCCTAACCTCTTACCAATTTGCTGATGAAAGAAATCGAGTTCATTGTAGATGATAAGTGTCTAGCACATTTGAGACTCTCAAGGGACTAGTTGTTAAAGCTCTTGTCCTTCAGTTGCCTGATTGGTCTCTCCCATTCAAGATCATGACGGATGCTTCTAATTTTTCTATAGAGGTTGTGTTGGGACAGAGGAGGGATGGATTGCCTTATGACATTCACTACGCTAGCCGTACTTTGGATGCTTCTCAGCGGAACTATACTATCACATAGAAGGAGATGCTAGCCATAGTCTTTGCCTTGGATAAATTCAGATCTTATATTTTTGAATCCAGAGTTACGATTTTTACTTATCATACCGCCATCAAGTACCTCATGGCAAAGAAGGATACTAAAGCGAGATTGACTAGATGGATCCTTCTACTCCGGGAGTTTAATATTGAGATTATGGATAAGCCTGGAGTTAAGAATTTGTGGTGGATCATCTCTCCTGATGGGAAACCTTAAGGATTTAGAGCATATAGCACCTATTACAGAGACCATTCCAGATGAGGCGATCCTTGCTGTCACCTCGCTTCCATGGTATGCCGACATTGTGAACTACCTTGTCGCCAAGAAAGTTCCATAAGATTGGCCCAAACAGCGACTTGAGACCTCCCTTGTGAAGGCCAAGTCGTACCATTAAGAGGATCCCATCCTTTATCATGAAGGAGGGGATAGCGTCTAGCATCGGTGCATTCCTCAGGAGGAGCGCCATAGCATCCTCACATACCACCACATGCTTGAGGTAGGAGGATATCATTATAGGAGGAGGACAGCACATAAAGTGCTCCAATCCGGCCTATGATGGTCTACCCTCTTCAAGAATTCTGATGAATTCGTGAAGAGGTGTATTGACTATCATAGGATGGGCACTTGTGCATAGCGTGACATGATGTCGATGCAGCCCATTCACTTTTGTGAGGTTTTTGATGTATGGGACATTGATTTCATGGGTCCATTCCCTAAGAGTTTGGGAAGTGAGTACATTCTGTTGGTTGTGCATTACGTGACTTGTTGGGTTGAGGCTATACCCGCCCGAATTGTAGATGCTAAGACTGTTTGCCCAATTTTGAGGAAAAATATCATATGACTATTTGGGTTGCCTAGAGTTTTGATATCAGATAGGAGGTATCATTTTATCAACGATATGGTAATGGCCCTTACTAATGAGTTCAGCATAGACCATCGAGTAGACACTCCTTATCACCATCATACCAATGGTATTGCTAATGTATCGAGCATGGAAATCAAGATGATATTGCAGAAGGTCGTCCGCCCAAACCGAAAGGATTGGTCACAGCTTTTAAACTCGTTCTTGTGGGCATATCAGACTTTCTTCAAGACACCTTTGGGTACGTCTCCCTTTTGTGTCGTTTATGGCAAGCCAAGTCATTTACCTGTGGAAATAAAGCAGAAGCCACTATTAGTAGTAACTGATATATTATTGGATCCAGAGAGTATAGGAGATCACAGAAAGGAAGAGTTGGCAGCCCTGGAGGAGCATAGAGGCACAACCTTTTCGAGTAGCCTACAGTATAAGAAGAGAGTGAAGATAAAGCATGATTCTCATGCCAGCCATAAGCAGTTTGAGCTAAACCAGAGAGTATGGTCATTCGATGCCAGGTTGAGAATATTTCCAGGGAAGTTGCAGAGCAAGTGGAAGGGACCATACTTGGTCCGAAAGGTGCATGACAATGGCAATATTGATATATCCAAGATGTCATCTGATCCATCTTTGGAGTTAATGTTCAGCACCTGAAGTCATATCTAGACCATGATCTGTTGATCGTTGACGGTGCCCCTATTCATTTTGCATGAGATATGATCTTTGACTCACATCAGTTTCATCTCATGCATGATTATCACTTTCTCTCGTAGCGGTATAGATCTAGTTGTCCATATTGCACATTCTTTTGTCTAACACCTCATCTTCATCTTATGATTATGCTATACATAGGGTGTACTTTACCCTAAGTATAGGGGGTATCAGATATCTGATTATTCTTTTGATTCTTTTTACCTTTGTTTTTGCTGCCTATACTTAGGGATACTTTACCCTAAGTATAGGGGAGGTAGACCCTGTACATTCTAACCCTCGGTTTTTCCCTTGTGTACAGATTTCTATACTTAGGATTACTTGATCCTAAGTATAGGGGGATCACCGACTTCTATGCATTATATTCTTTTATTCGTCATTGTAGTATAACCATTCTTTTCAATTCCCAATACTCAGCACGAGTTACGTCTTCTTTATCGATCTCTGATCATGTTGAGGACATCATTCGAGCTAAGTATAGGGAGGGGTCGTATATATTTTATATATACTTTAGTCATAACTTGTACTTTATGTGAGTGTTATCATAAATAAAATAGATAAAAACCTCGACTAAAATTACAAAATTTTTAATTTTTTTCTTTTATATAAAATTCTTTCTTGCACATACACGTTTGTAAATAGGTATTTGTAAAAACTATATTTGTACAAATGTTTGTAAAAATATTTTTCATGTAAAAACTTCATAAATATTTTTGTATCAAAATTATGTATATAATACAACATTTTTGAAAAATGTTTGAAAAATAAAAAGTTTGCAAAAATTTGTTTGTAAATGTTTGTAAATAGTTTGCAAAACTTTCCCTTCTCTCTAGCATTCAAACATAAAATTTTGCATGTTTTGAAAATTGCATCAAAAAGAGTTTTGTATATATTCTTATATTCTTGTTCTGAATCATAGTTGACCTTTAAATTAGTCCGAAATTAATTGGAAAATGGAGCTTGGTTAAGGCCCTAATCCACCAAACTTTCAAAGTAACCTTATAGGATTTGTGGTTAAGACTTTTCAGGACCATTACTGACTTAATTCTTTGAGTCCACTAGGCTATGTTCATTATGTCATCTTGAAGAGCCTAAGTAGAATACTTAACAACGTATGACTCTCACAGAAAATGGCTTTACTTGGACCAGCACCTTACACATAGCTCCACAGGGATGAGGTGGTGAGGAGGCAGAATCCCTTGGTCTGGGGTAGCATACGAGGGTAGTACTTCTAGACTGAACCTCTCGTTTTCCTTTAGGGAGGGATGTGCACCTCAACTTGGTCTGGCGGTGTTGAGGTCTAAAGACAGGAGTTGTGGGTTGTGATAATGCTTCAAAAGTGGGATAGTATACTGGCTCAAGAAGAAAAGACCTTATGTATATGATGTACCATGTAGATATGGTGTACATATACACATCAAAAAAATGCAAAAGCAAGAAAAAACTCTAAAAAATGGACAACCTTGATTGAAAATAAAATGCATGTCGGAGTGTATATAGTCAAATAAAGCAAAGCTTATGTATTACACCTTCTCATCTCATGAAGCTTGCAACAGGAGGCATAGGTGCACTGGTTAGGCTCCCAATTATACGTGGCTACACTGGCCACGGTCTATTCTCTTCTTTCTCCCTCTTCTTGAGTTGGTTGCGCTTGGACTTAGAAGGGAATACCCTGCTCTTCGAGGAAAGAGCTGCTGGACTGAGGAATCAGAGTTACCTTGCTAAGGGTGGTTATTTCTTTGTCATTTTAAGGTGGGGAGCTACTTATCACTTACATAGTACAAGTAAAGATGCATAGTCATTAGAGTTTGCGTATGTAGACTTGTTCTGATCTGGATTATTGAGGTGTCTTAACCATTGAATAGTGGAACTTAGATGTTGTTGAGTCTTAAACCTATATCCCAATAAGATTCCAACAAACAAATAATCCAAAGATCTGACTGAGCTCCATACTTCAATTGAATGGAGATAAGTTTAATAATCAACCTTGATTCTCTTCCTTTTCTTTTCTTTTCACTTCTTTTTCAAATAAGTGCTTGCTAAGGAACTAGTAAAGGTAAAGTATAGGGGGTGATGAATCCCTGATTCTCACTATTTGTTCTTTATTTTAGCTATTTATCTTGTCAAAACATCATGTAAATACTTGAAAAAACAACAACTTAGCATTCTGTATGCATTTGTTATATTGCGTAATTAGCATGTTTTTGTGCAAAAAAAGAAAATAAAGGAAAATAAAATGAAAAGGAGGTATTAAGAATAAATATAGAGTGACCCAAACCCTAAGAGAATGTCAAGCATTGCCCTGATTGCAAAATAAAACAAATGGAGAGAGATAGGGTTTACTTTGTGTTGTGCATATTACATATTGTTGTACATAACTATTTTTTACAAAACAAAAATTAAAATATTATTTACTCCTTGTATATTCTAGAAATAATATAAAAATAAAATAAAAATAAATAAAATAAATAAAAATAAGAAATAAAAATAAAATCTTCATTTATTGTACAAAATACATATGTATATATATCAAATTCACTATTTCGTCTATACCTTTAAATAATTTATAAAAATCCAATAAAATTTATTTTTTACTCCTAAAATTAAACTGTAAATAAATAAAATATAAAGTGAGGTTATTTATGTAAAAATAAAATAATAAAAATACTTGCACATAATACATAAGTATATTATACATGTATTTACTACTATATGTGGTATATGCATTAACTTTTTTTCATAAAACTAATTAAAAATCATAGAAAAATACTTTTAAAAAACTAAAAAAAATTATTTTATACACTTTTGTTTTAAATTCATTTACTATTCTTTATTGATTTTGTAAGTATTTTGTAAATTCCAATTTTCCGATTGGTATAAGCATTTTTTTGACCTCCGGTCAACGACTCCTCCTAGGCGGGTAAGACCCGGATCCCTCTCGCCAGACCTCCTTCTCCCCATTTTTCAGCCCGACTCCAGCCGCCTCTCACCCCAATTTCTCACCCATCACTCCTCCTAGGATCCGTGATCCTCGCGGATCCCTAGGAAGGCACGAATCTTCCTAGGGTTGTGCACTATCACTCTATCTTTCGAGGCTCCTGGAGTTGGCTATCAAATCTCTCCTCCGCTTCCTAACGACGTAGATCATGCCTCGCCCCTTCCTTTACCCCTAGTCACCTTCAGCCGAGTGATAGCAGCCAGGAGGTGCCTTTGGATTGACGCTCGGTGGCCTGAAGCCGCAGCTCGACCACGTGGCTGGAGAGCTCTATCGTGTTCAGCCTCCCCTCCTGTCGTAGCGAGGTTGAGGCCACGACCCCGACTACCATCTTCATCTGAAGTTCATGATTCCATCCAGACCCTCAAGTACCGCCCATTTCGCTTCCATTTCCCAGCTCGAGCCCATTTCCATATTTCACGCCATCGCCATTCACTCTCTCCGACCAGTTGGTCAGAGCTCCATATCACATCCCTATCCATATCGATCGAACATCCAACATTCACCGCACCTTCTCACGCAACATGCTCCCATGAGTCCTGCTCATAGGAGCGGAATCAAGTCCCAGAGACCTAAACATCATCCCTCGTCATTTATTTTACATAGTCATGAAATAAAACTGGTCGGAGCTACATCACCGAGTCAACCTTCCCTTTGTAGGTTCCTGCATGCGTGGAGGAACCATTTGAGCCCCCAGCTGCTCAGGTGGAGCAGTTGTAGGCGGAGCTACCTCGTCCCGCTCATCCGACTGCTGGTTCCTTCATCAGTACCTCCCACCAGACGCGGATCATGCCTATGACTTTGTTAGACTCCTCCGAGCCTTCATCAGAGTGCTGGATCTCAATCCTCACTCTGTTGAAGCTCATCCCCAGTGAGCTCTTCCAGACCTTCCTCCCCTCGTCAATCAGGAGCTTCGCCTCCCAGTTTTGATCTAGACCGTACATCCATGCCTTATTCATACCAGTCGATCAGGACTGGGGACCGATATGTACAATACGTCCACGCCTTTTCCAAAGCCATCTGATCCGTACTATAGCAGAGTATCACGATCGCACATAGACGACATTCCTTGGAGCGTCGGATCTAGGGCTGTCAGTTGATCAGAACTGCAGGATAGTGACGCCCCCACACGCGTCACGTGCCACTGCAGGGATATTTTGTTCTTTTACCTGTGCATTTTTTGTGTTACTATTTAGTTCATTAAATAAAGTTGTAGTACATATGTTTTGCAGTTTGGACCTTCAATTTTTAATATTTGCATTTTCACCCCTCTAAATTTGAGGCGCATGGATGTTCACATGATTTTTGGGTTAATTCCATGATATGTCCTGAATTTTTGAGTTGTTAGTTAATGAATGAAAGCTTTGTAGTATTTGTATTTATACCCCTATGTGTAATATAATGAGCATGTACATGCTTTAAGCGGACTTTTTGCATAATAGCCCCTTGTGCTTTCCATGTGTGCTACGTTTTGTCCTAGAACTTGGTTTTAATTGTATAGAGGTCCATGCAAATTGCTTGTCTTTTATTTAACCTAATAAATGGAAAATTAATTCTGAAAATTCTCTAAAAATTATTTTTGGCACTTGTTGATACATAGTATTTATTGTGATTTGTGTGGATTAATTGACTTGCGTTTAATATTTTCTAAAAATGAAAAATTCATAGAAAGTGTTATGCCTATTTTGAAAAATACATAAAAATTCGAAAAATTGCCTTAAAATTCTACGAAATTCTTGCTTGTGTGTTTTTGTATGTTTTGTCTTCAGTACCAATTTTGTTTTAAAAATCATCCTAAAAACCCTAAAAATTACAAAAGACCCAAAAAATTCTAGAAATCATAAAAAAATCAAGAAAAAGCAAAAAATTATCATTTCAGTTCCTTTTTGTAGGTTTTTGTATCTAGTTTATCATAAAGTTTTCCCCAGGACTTTAGAGCACTTTAAGTTATTTTAATTTGTAATTTAGTTCTGGTTGTGCGTTGTTTACATTTTTAGCCTTTGTTTGATTTTTATTAAATCAAAAAACATCATAAAATCCCCAGAAATGTTCCAAAAATACTTTAAAATTTTAGAAACCCAAAAATATTTTTATCTCAATTTTTAAGCATCTTTAGTCTCAAATAAAAATTCAAAAGGCTCGTTGTGTGCCTTGTTTTCTTACTTGCTTGCCTTTATTCCCTTATCAAAAATATAAAAATGGCAAAATTAAAACCACCTTAAATTTTGTTTATTTTTTAATTCTGACTACTTCGTACATTTATGTGCTCCTTGTTTTTGACCCTAGTTGTTATACCAGGTAAAAATAAATAGCAAAGAGTGCTTACAAATTGTGTGCTCGACTGCTTTATCTCTTTTCTTGAGTGGTTCTTTCTTCTTGTTGTTGATTTTGTCCCGTGATCCGAGTCACAATGACCCTTGATTATTTACTTTTCTAACCTAAGTTGTGAGGCGTGTCATCACATATCAGATATCTTAAGAGTTTATTAAATTCCAAGATAAGGAGCTTATTAAAATTTCAATATGTATTCATATAGTATAATGTTCTCTTTCTACATTAAAGCACTACTCTTCTACAAGGTTTGTACTTCCCATTCTCCATGCTTTCAAAAGATTAGTTATTCCCTTCATCCTCTTATACTTCCTCTTCCATTCCTTTCATTAGATGTGAACGCTATAACAAGAGATATCAAAGTATCTCTATATCTTATCTCATTCTACCTTATACCTTCCTTATGTTCATCTCCTTCTTTATTCATATGGTTCCTCCAAAACATTTTATCCCCTACTCTTTTTCTTCTACTCTCATCACCTTCATGTTGGAAACAAACAACCGATGATTTTATCTCATGTTTATTTGATTACTATGATGGCTAATAGTCACGTTATTCAAGATTAAAGAAAAAATAAACATTATGGTGATCAAAATCAAATAAATAAATATCAATGGAGATCATTGAATCACCCATTTTCCTAGAGTAGATTTCACCTACTTTACTAATGTGTGGGTTCTAAATATTGACTCTCAAACAAAGATCGCTCACAATTAAGATTGGCACACTCCAAATGATTGTCCTTCAAAGCACCTTAGAGAACTATAGTTACGAAAAGTAAGAAATGAATATTAAGGATGATAAATTAGAATGCATGTCGCTCAAGGTCCCTAAAAGTAAGAACTTGCATATCGTTCCAGAGAATGTATGTCACTTGGAACTCAAAATAAGTGGACTTTCAAATTAATCAATTTATCCACAAATACTAAAATTAATTCTTAGAAAAATATAATATTCAAGATTTAAGATCCAAATAAACTCCCACAACATCAAGACCAATCCTATGTGGGAGAAGTAGCGTGCACAAGTGTAACTCTACTTCCCCTGAATGTGAGGGATTATGCCTTGTGCATCGCGAACGCGTAGAGATCGAATCGTATCCAATCTTGATCGATTAGTCAAACTAGTCGATGGTCTAATGAAAAATTTAGAAAGAAACTTATATGAAACCACATGACTTGAAAATAATTCCCATTACGTTTCATAAAGATCACGTGAGCGTTAGTGACTTAGATTTTGCTATTGACTTTGTTGCATATTTGTTTTGTAGATTAATAAAGTTTTCAGTTAGGACCTTGTAGAATATTAATAATGAAAAGTGTAGAAAAAACTATTAAGCCAACTCATTTTGAAGGATCAAGGCTCAGAATCAGATTTATAAAAGAATCAAAAAAAGATTCAATTCTAAAAGTTCAAGATTTGAAGGCTTGGAAAGATAATGTAAAACATTACATAGTTTTTATTTTATGCTAACAATTAGTCTTATAGTTTTGTACATTCTTGATCATCAAGCAAACTTAAGCCAGAATCATTTTTACAAATCATATTTTGGACATCTGATCGATCACCCATACACCCATGATCGATCACCCTTGATCGGCCATCTTGCTATTCATGATCGATCAAACCACCTTCATTAAATAGATAATTTAATTTCATGAACAATAAAGGTGAGTTTGGTGAATTTTGAGTTAGTATGGAGAAGATACATGTTTGTAATGTTTTATTTGTGGCTTTTTATTCTGTGCGTCCCAGATACACTGTGCATTAGTTTTGGATGAAATAAATTTTGTATTTTTTTTCTTTTTTTATTTACAATATTCATGTAGAGGGTTTATTGAGTTGATGTATAAAAGTAGGAAAATAAAATAGGTCCCAAAAGCTTATTATTGATGAATTAAAAATGAGGGATTTGTGTGGTTTTATGTACAATTGACAGCCCTATCTCCCTCTACTTTACTCCTTGTCAATCAAGTCATCGTGATGACTGGGTCTCAGTATATAGGGTCACTCAGTGTCTTTTACACTTCATTCTTTTTCTTTTCTTTCCTCTATTCTTTTATTTTGAAATTTAATACAATATATTATACAATATACATGTATCAATTATTGCATATTGATTTTTACAAATTAATGATATATCATGCATTTAGCTAGGGATTTAAGTCCAAAATGAAAGAATAAATGTGATGAAATGGAAAATTATCACCCTCCCCCCCAATACTTGTCTTTAGTATTCCCTAGCGAACACTTGTGATAATAAGTGTAGAAAAAGAAAATAAAGAAAAGAAAAGGAAAAAATTAGAAAAAAAATTTTGACTTTTGAACTTCTCTTATTAAAATCAAAGTTTGGAGCCCAGTTAAGACCATTGGATTCATGGTTCTGAACCACATTAGGGTTAGGAAGTGTGACACAATTGTCCTTAGATTCTATAATCATACCATTTAGTATCCACAACTTAGTCAGAATCATCATTTCACTCGCATACTCTCGCAACCTTGAAATGATAGAACCATGTGTGTGAAATTGTTAACTCTTCCCAAATCACTGAACTATTAAGGAGTCTCCTCCTCTGGAAACTCATCCTCGTGGAGATAGATATTCCATTCTAAGGTCAGGTGTGTGCTAGTTTCACAACTGAAATGTGGGGAGAAAGTAGAAGAAATGAGAAAACAAGTCTGAATGGACCAGTTTAGTCACGTTCTCTTGTGAAGCTCGGTCAGTGTAACCGAGTATAAACCAAGAAGAAGGCTTTTCTTGGAAGCTCGAATTTTTTGTACTTGTTGGTCTAGGATTCTTTTGGATATTCTTCTATGTATTACGTTGCTCTGCGTTCTTGTTTTTGCCCCGATGGATATAGAATCTTTTGGGGTCTGCCCCTGTTTTGGAGTCTTGGAAAAAGTTGTACAAGCAGAGCATTTCTCATCTAAACCATTGTTTCAATCAAGTATCCAGTCATTGGATGTCCTTGCTAACAAAAGAAGTGGGTTGAAGTACCGGTTTCGATAGCCCCAAGAATGGTTCCTAAGCCAACCTTGATTTAGAGGCCTCGTATCGTCCCGACTTAGACTATAAGATTTTTCAACAATCCATCTGGGTTGAGCTAAGTGTTGAATGCGAGGTTTCTTTTCAAGATCTCAAGAGTCACACAGATGACAATAAGGGTTCTAGTTAGACACATTGAATTGACTCATGAATATAGTCTCATGAAACCTAAAGAACTAAGTAAAGATGATCTAAAGTAACCCAATTCTAGCCTTCAATGGGTTCCTCTGAAAATAAGTGGTCTAAGATCTTGACCAAGCTCCAATCTTCAGACTTTATTTTAGACTTATTTAATTATATTGATCATTCTAAAAAATACAAATGTTATATACAATACAGAAAAATATTTTGTTTACTTTTGAATTTTTTATGGATTTAAAAAGTTTTGCAATTTTTTGCAATTTTTGAAAATATTTTGCAAATTTTCTATGTGTTTTGAATTGTACAAATTCTTATGGATTTTTAGAATAAGATTAGTGAAAGAAGCATGTGCAGATATTTACATAGGAGTGTATCTATATTAGAAGAATTAGTTGAAGTATTTATACCTGGAATTTGTACAAGTTACTTGTTATTCATAACTTTTTATACATAGGGTTTTTAAAGAAGATTTTTATTGCTTAAATTTTGTAGAAGGTTTTAAAAAAAAATTGAAAATATTTTAACAAAGATTTTGAAAACTTTATTTTGAACATAATTTAACAAATAATTATGCAAACATTTACAAAATTTGAAAATTATTTTGCAAAAAATTTTCAAACAATATGATTATATATATTTGAAAATATTTTTACGACCATTTTTCAAATCATTTGCAATTTGAATTTTCAAAAAATTTATTCAAACAAATGAAACAAAATTTTTCAAACAAATAGATTTTTACAAAAGTTTAAAATGTTTCACAAAAATTTTCCAAATGGTTATCAAAAAATTTTGCAAAATATTTTCCAACCATTTTTCAAATCATTTTCAAAAAAAATTAGACCATATTACTAATCAGTATTACAAAGCATTTTTGAATAAAATTGTATAAGTGTATACATGTATATTATTTTCATTTCATTTGTTGGTCATTTTGATTCATATAATGTTTTAGCCATATTATTCAAAATTATAAAAGTACGAGTTATGGCTAAAGTATATACAATGTATATATGACCCCTTTATACTTAGTGTGAGATATGTCCTCATAGGTCAGAAAGAAAGAAGGAAGACATAACTCGTTCTAAGTATAAGAAAGTGTAAACTACAATAAATAAATAATGAATAAGAAGTCGGTCATTCCCCCTCTACATAAAATCAATTAATCCTAAGTATATTATATTGTATACCAAATAGGGATGATCGAGTATCATAATTTACGAAATAATTGGACTTGGCTTGTCCGCCCTTTACATAGGGTCAAATATACCTAAGTATAGACATAGTATCAAAAATTGAGAGATAAGCAAGCAAAAGAATAACGAATAACATGAGGACACTCATCCCCCATAAACTTAGGATGAAGCATATCCTAAGTATAGAAATGATGAAAGGGATGAATGTAGCATGGAAGAAAGGATTTGAAAAATAGAAATGAAAAGAAGAAAATTAATCACAGATTTTTTTCAGAGCATTGTCTGACTCCACTATTGTTATTGAATCTATATGCTCTTCATCAAAAACTAAAATAGAATTGACTCTGGTCCGGAAGGTGTCAAGATCTAAATTTGGCTTTAGTAATTGGTCGCTGATATTGAAGGGTTGTGTGTCAGCTGACAATTCTGATGTGAGGATACTTCCATAGTCATGCACAATCTTCACAATGTAGGGTCATGTCCATTTACTCTTTAATTTTCCTAGAAAACCTTCAACTTCACATTGAACAATCACAAATGTTTTGTCCAGGTCCAAAGGTCTTTCTTCGAATATGCTTGTTGTACCATCATTTGACCTTCTTTTCGTACATTAATCTATTGTCCTATACATGATCTCAGAATTTTAGGAGCTTATTCTGATCTAATTTTCTTTGTTGACCACCTTTCTGTGAGTCGACATTGATGATATTCACTGCCCAACGTGACTTATGAGTCGACTCTGCGGGCAGGTGGCATGGCTTTCCACATACAAGACTATAGGGTGTCATGACCAAGGAGGACTTATAGGTGGTTTTGTATGCCCAAAGAAGTGAATCCAGGAGTTGTGAACAGTTCTTTCTATCCAACCTTACACATTTTTACAAGATCGTCTTGATTTCACAGTTGGATAATTCTGCCAAGACATTTGACTAATGATAATAAGATGGGACTAGGTTATCGATGATGTACTCCTTCATTAATTTATTGACCTCTCTATTAATGAAGTGACTACCCCATCTAAAATTAGAATTTTTGATATTTCGGACCATGATATGACGTTATCTTTCAGAAATCTATAAATTGTTATGTTATATGTGGCTTGAGCAGGGATAGCTTCAACCCATCAATTCACATAATCTACGACATGCAAGATGTATTCAAAGACCTAATTGTTAGGAAACGAACCTTGACGTCAATGACCCATGCATCGAACACATCAGATATCTGTATAAACTTGAGGGATATAAAATTGTTAACATCAAGGGGTTTTTCCATATTCTGACAATGAGTACATGCTTTCACATATTCATCTGCATCCTTAAATAGTGTCAGTCACTAGAGGCCACACTATAGTATCTTCGCTATTGTTCTGCTTCCAGAATGGTGTCCACTAGATTCGAGCTTATGGCAGTGCTTAAAAGCACTTGTTACTCCTCTTGAGGAATACACAGATGCCAAATGCAATCGGGTTTCTTCCCTGAACAAGTATGGATCCTTCCATTAGTAAAAATGAATGTCGGACAAGAAGTTGTCCTTCTTCATTTTTGTCCAATATTGTGGAACCACCAAAGAGACAAGGTATTTGACAATTTCAGCAAACCAAGGGAGAGATCCAATACTGAGGGTGGATTTCTCTGCGATCATTATACTGCTCATGTTACGCCTACTAAAGCCGGAATGTTGTCCTTCTCACCATCACTTTATCTTTGCCCTAAAGCAACTGGCAAGAGCCTATCTGTGCACCGGAGACCTGAGGGGGATCTGATAAATGCTAATCAGGCGACTGAACTTCACTTAAGAACTGAACTTAATAGAAGATGGGTAGTATATTGTTGGAGGAAGAAGACCTAGCGAGGCGAGCGGGGACGTGCTAAGAAGGGAGATGGTATCTTAGCATTCTATCTGGATAGGTGATTTGCTTCCACGTTGTGAACTCCAGGTTTATCTCTGATTTCTAAGTCGAATTTCTAGAGGAAAAGGATCCATATGAGTAGAAGTGATATGGCATTATTCTTCAGTTGTATATACGTGATAGAAGAGTGGTCAGTAAAAACAATAACTTAAGATCCAAAAATCTAGGATCTGAACTTCTCTAATGTGAAAACAACTGCCAATAATTCTTTCTTCGTTATTGTGTAATTTTTTTGTGCTTCATCTAATGTCTTGCTGGCGTAGTGAATTCATAGTACATGTTATCTCTTCTTTATCCTAAACAGTTGCAACTGCAAAGTTAGATGTGTCCGTCATGATCTCGAATGGAAGAGACCAATCAGTTGCTTGTAGGACTGAAGCATGAGTGACTCGTTCTTTCAACTAATAGAATGATTGGAGAACCTGGTGATTTACAATGAATTTGATCTCATTGCAAAGAAGCTCAGTGAGAGATCAAGCAAGTTTGTTAAAGTCCTTGATGAATTAGTTATATAAACCAACATGTCCAAGAAATGACCTCACATTCTACGTATTCGGGGGTGGTTTGAGTTTAGAAATTACACCCACGATCATCGAGTTGACCTCCATGCCATGCTTGGAGACAACATGGCCCAACACGATACCCTCTGTGACCATGAAGTCACTCTTTTCTCATGGTAGAACAAGATTAACTTCAAAACATTTCTCTAGTGCTTTGTCTAGGCAATGCATACAAGAATCAAAGCTATAACCGTAGATGGAGAAGTCATCCATGAAAACCTCGAGAGAAAACTCCTGACCATGTCGGCAATGACGACTAGCATGTACCTTTAGAAAATAGCTAGGGTGTTCCAGAGTCCAAAGGGCATTCTTCGAAATGCATATGTGTCATGAGCAGGTGAATGTTGTCTCTCTTAGTCTTCAGGGGTGATCACCACTTAATTATACCTAGAATACCCATCTAAGAAGTAGATGAATTCTTTCCCTACGAGTCTTTCTAGAATATGATCAATGAATGGTAGAGGGAAATGATCCTTCTTCATTGTTGCATTGAGGTAGTGGTAGTTAACATACACGTGATAGTATGTTGTTACTCGAGTAGAGATATCCTCTTCTTGGTCATTCTTAACCACAATGAACCTAGATTTCTACGGAGCAACATGATGGGGTCTCATCCATTTGGAATAGAAGATAGGATAAATAAAGCATACTTCACACCATTTCATGATTTCCTTCATAACTATGCCCTGCATGTTTGGATTCAGTCTTCTTTGAAATTCTCTGGACGTCTTGCAATTTTATTCAAGATAGATATGGTGTGAACACAAGACTGGATTTAACCCTCGGATATTAGATACTTTCCAACCAATTACCTTGTGATTCTTTTCTATAACCTCGAGAAGTCAAGATTCTTGATCCGAGATCAGACTGCTGCTTATGGTGACAGGATACATGTGTTCTTCATCTGCAAGGAATGTGTACTTCACCTGCTTGGAGTAGTTTGAGTTTTGGTAATTGTAGAGTCTGCTCTGCGGACACTTCAGATACTATGCTAGTAGATAGTTGATCTTTTGAATATAATGAGGTGTTGTCCACCTTTATCACTATTGGCTCTGAAATAAATATACTGAACATGTCTACAATGAATTCTTCATGTTCAATTTGACATGAATATTCTTCAAGCATGTTGATTAGTGATTCAGATTCTAACTCCCAATCAACAATGAAACATGGACTGACTGTGTTATCCAGGTCCTCCTTTGAAAAGAGGATTTCCTATGTAAAAATGTCATTCAGAGAAATTGATGTATCTTTGATATCCGCAACTTTCTAGCCTTCATATGACTTTGTTCTCCCTATATCAGATGTGGTTTTCAACTCGTTGACCATATCCCTAGTGACTTTATTTGTGCAGGAGAGGAAGGTGATCCTCACAGACCCATAGTCAACAACCACCTCGGTTGTGCGAAGGAATAGTCGACCAAGAATATTGGGGTCTAGAGTAACAATATAGGAGTGTCCATATCTACGACAACAAAATCCATCGGGAATCACATGTCCTACAGGTCACGGTAACGTTCTTCAATAGACCTCTGGGCTGCTTAACGTATTGATATGCAAATTGCAGGATAATTCTTGTAGGCTTGAGAGGTTCATGCCCAAAATCTTGCACTAGTGAGGAGGGCATGAGATTTATTGAAGACCCATAATCAAGCAAAGTACGCTCAAAACATGGTCAAAAATCTGGCATTTGATATTGGGTGGTACACCCTTATCTTTATTTTTTTGAGGGAGGTCAATGACTGCATTTATTGTGATCATGTTTAAAATGTGTTTCTCTCCTATGTTGTGTATATTCCTATGACTTTGAAGCTTTGAGGTACATGCCTATTCATTCTTTTCATCACAGCTGGCATGTATTCCATGGACTTCATGAGTGGCATTGGCATTTTTCAAAACAATTTGTCAATGATTTCAACCACACCATGGTCAAACAATGTATTTTTTAAAAAATTTTATCTTTTTGGTATTTTTCATTGCATTGGGATACTGAATATTCATAGAAGAAAATGCATTGTTCTTGTGTAAAGAATTATTTACATAATATTGGCCATAAGAGGGGTCATCATGCAAAACAAACAAAAAATATCCACATGAGCTTCAGCTTCATCGGATTGGGCTAGAAGTGTTGTTGGTGTGGGCTCCTCAAAGTCCCAGGCTTGGCTTTGGCTCTTCTTTTCTTCTTTGTAAATTTGTATTTTGTTGATTTTTTGTAATTTTTCACTTTATGGTCATCATCGTTTTTCCACATTCATCATCTTTTCTCGATTTTCTCCCCATGTTTGTCACTTAATATCTAAAGAAAATCAAGACTAGATGGTAGATGTGTATTTGTGTTCACCTTAAAGAAATAAAAATGGGATTGTTGAACGAGGCTGACTTAAATTAACCCATAAAATTGAGAAATTTTGTAGGAGAACAACCCCATACTTGGATTCATTTATTGTTCTGAGTGAGTAATGGATGCACACTTAGGATAGAGCCAAGATCCAGAATCTTCATTTGGACTATTGATTCTAGAAAAATGACTAGATACTCGTTAGAAGATGCTTTATTCTTCCTCTTGGTGGTAGTCAATGGCTGCAATACTCTAATACTCATGAGATTCACAACATTAGACAACATATAATCTGAAATACCTGACTTGGGTGGATCGGTGGAGACATCACAAACTATATTCTCTATATGCTTAAAATTATTGGGGTTCGCCTCAACCTGTGCTGAAATTGAAGTTTTGTTGGTAGTGAGGTCATCAAGCTTCTGGGACATCTCTACTAGGCCTTATATAAGTTGGGCCAAGCATTTCAAAGTTTGATTCACAGGAGCTACCTCGGATGGTTAAAATGATACTTGGGAGGCTAGGAAAATGGCAAATTATAGTGAGGAGAAGGGAGTTATTGCTGATGAAGTTACAAAGGAGGTGGATACTAACTCTGAGAAGAGATGCACTATTCTTGTATGGTTGGTATTGGTGGTACGCAGGTTGTTGGTATTGATGATTATGCCTCCAGATGGTCTAATATGGTGGAGGTTGGTTCTGTAAAAGCTGATGAGATTCTTGGATAAACCTCCCACCAAAGGGCTAGTGATACAAATGAATAGCCAAAGATTAGCCCTGATGTTGTCTGTCTTGACGAGCCAATTAGGCATCGTTGTTCCAGATATCGTTCACATCTGGTATCTTAGGTGTTGGTGGGGAAAATGGATCTACCTAAGTTTGGGGTTGGGGCTCTGGCTAGTATGATATAATATGTTGAGATGGTTACATGCGTGCCCGTTTAGGATCCTGCACATAGTATACGTGCTGGACCTGGGGCTGGCCAGAACTTGGTGGAGGCTATTTTGGAGATGATGTTCCTTTCTACTCAATGGGACTAGTGGTTGTCGGATACGCAGACTGTGCGACATTAATGGTGCTCATAAGCAGCTCCAACTGCTTTGAAATTTGATCCAGCTTGTCCAGGTGCTAGGTCCTTTTCTAGATCAAAGACAACTACAAGTCATGTGATTGTTTCTCGATGATATCTACCTTGGACAGATGGCTCCCAGTGATGTTGAGGTTGGAGGTCTCATCCATGTCCTGCTAACTAGATGTCATCATATAGACGTGCATGTGGTGAATCTGAGGTTGTCTCTAATATGCACAGGATGAGGATAGTCCTTCAACCATCTCTTCACAGATCTTCCAGATGACATCCTCGTCCTTGTCAAAATGAGAGCTACCACAAGAGACATCAACAATCCTCTAACTTTCTAGAATGAGGTCACTAAAGTGTTGGATCGGACTAGTCCGAGTAATGTCATGGTGGGGGGTACTTCTGTTCTCTTGTAAATCCTTGAATCTCTCCCATGCTTCATATATTGACTCATACAATCTCCAGAAGAAGTTACTGATCTGGTTTCGCATCTTATTAAGATGACCCAAAGGATAATATTTCTAGAGGAATGTAGATTTCATTTCCTCCCATGTTGTAACTACCTTCCCCAGATGATTGATCCAATATCAAACCTTATTATGAAGGCTGAAGGGGAACACATTCATCTTGACCACACCTAATGGGATGATAGGGTAGCGAGTGGTATGACAGATGCGATAGAACTGATGGAGATGGATATATATCTCTTCGTTGGTGTTCCTATGGAAGGAGGGAAGAGAAGCCCATAAATATGGCTTTAATTCAAAATGTTCATGGACTAGAGGAATATGAATCCACTCAGTCATCTATCCTGCACCAGGATTGTATGTTTCCTTCAAAGTTGAATTTGGAGCCTCTCTTCTCGCCTTGTATGCATACCCTTCACGGGCTCCATATCCTTCTTTATCATCATTATTTCATCATCCTATGCTCTATTTTTCTCTCCTCCATTCAGCAGTTCGGTGAAGGAAACCTGGGAAAATGCCTAATCTTTCGGTTGCTGCTGGATGGATTGAATCGGTGCGAGCAGTTGTGCATTCCCAATGTTCTGATCAGGTTGTATTTGATCTAGTTGGTTTGGTCCCTTCCCCTACCCTTGAGGAGCCATCTCTAAATCAGACTCAAAGGAAATGATTTGCATGGCCTCTAGTGTTGGTTCTTTATAAAAATATGGATCCCATTCATATTGAAAATCTTTGGGACTAGGTGGAATGGATGATATAGAATTACGGTCAATTCAGATGTGTGTGAATGGAGCATTTGATATGGACTGAAATCGATCTCCATCTACAAGGGGTGAATGGTGAGACAAGAGTGATCTTGGTTTATTGAATGAAAGGAAGAAGTCAACCAGTCCAGAGATCGATTCTCAAGATCTGAATCGGGTTCTCAAGAATCACCTCAAATTATTAAAGATGTTGAGTTAATGGAATCGATGCAGTTGTTGGCAGGGTCTTGACTAAACCATTCATGAGAGTAAATAAGTTTGGAATATGGTGATGAACAAAAGATGAAGAGGAAAGTGGGAGAAGGCTCCCAATGAGCAGGGCAAGGAAAATGAAAATATATAAAATAATAAGGGTGCAAGTGCATACGATTGGATCTGTGACCTAATTCTAATTCAAAGAAAACAATACAAGTGTGGGTTCACCAACTCACTCAATTTGAAGTCGTAATAGTTCAGTTATTTTTATCTTTTCAATTTTATTGTTATTTTCAGGCAATCTTTAAGCAATTCCTTAGAGGCTAACACTATAGGAGAGTGAGTAATATCAGAAAAGTATCATGTACCTTCTACTTCTTTTGTAACATGTAGCCTGCACTTTTTTAAGAGAATCCCTAAGATTGGGTCCGGATCCACTACTTAGCCAAAGAATAGAGGAGGAAGACGATAGGCGAAACCACTACTTCCTCCAAAAAAAGGTACTCGGATGCAGGATAGTGAGACATACATCCCCGTGAAGGGATGGACTAAGCTCAATACTTTAGACCAGGTCGGATGTTCTACACAAGGAGAGAACATCTTTGTCAACATAACCTTACTCTCTTATGTACAATAGAAGCACCATTACTTTGTGAATCCAATCAATAAAAGGGCAGTATTCAGGCTGGATTTCAGGCTCTAATCCTTACGGGTCGTGCCTCACTCTGTTTTAATAGTACTTGAAAACAATGTGGGTTTTATGAATCCCAGACAATGGTGGTTCATTACGAATTATAATTTATGTCAAAAAATATTAAATAATGCCCTTGTTGTAATTTTTATTTTCACTTTTTGAGTATTTTTCAAAATAATGCACTTAGCGATTTTTTTTGTATTTTCTTTAAATTCCTAAGTGATACAAAATTAGGAGAGAAGATAGAAAATTCATGCAAGTTGAGACTAAGATGGAAATCTCGCCTTAGTATCTAATGATGCATGCAAAGTAAGAAGACTTACAATTCTTCATTGGTCTCTCCATGCGAGATGCAAGAAATAAATTTAAATTTATTTTACATGCAAATGCAAGCCAATAAAATATCCCTAAGCAGGAATTGTTATTATCATGAATAATCAGATTAATTTGAGTTAAGTCCAAATGCAGAATCTATAGTCACGTGTAGATATTTATGTATTTGGACCTAATTTACTCGATAAAGCAATTCATAATATCTAAGGGTTCATTCATAGAAAATAAAGAAAAGAAAAGCGAAAACTCATAATGCAGTAAATAAATAAAAACAAAGGTAACAAATAGGGAGAATAAAAGTAGAGAATACGAGAAAAATGTTATGAAAATCGACGGGGCCCCTAGGTCAATAATTATCCGAGTAATGGACCTACGAGTGTATTAATATCCAAGTGTATGTATATTATTACAAATTAGGAAAAATAAAATGTTCTCTCTCGTACAAAATAAAAGAAAATGTCTAAACTAATATATGTTCCTCTCTCTCTCTTTATCTCTCTCTCTTACTATCTCTAATCAGCCGATAAACAAAATGTTGATCTCCTCATTGCTCAGGTGCATAAGATTCCTAAGAAGTCGTCTTAGCCACTGTAACACCCCGAAATTTTTGGATTTTTTTGAAGTTTTAAAACCTATTCAATATTATACTCAAAAGAAGCGTCTCGTCGCAAGCTTTCCAACGAGCCCAAAAACGCGAAATTCCGAGTCCGGATGTGGGAGATATGCCTGTTTTGGTGAGGAGGGGTCATGATTTTTGAGGGGATTAATGGTTACGGGATTAGATAAGTTAAGTACGAATTACGGCTATTTTAGGGTTTCTAAAATCAAGATTTTAATCCCCAACTATATAAAGACTAACACCCTTCATCCCCCCTCATTCCTACTTCTTTCCAAACCCTAATCCATCCCTTCCTTCGGTGCCACCACCATTATCAAAAGCTCTCGAAGCCACGTCGCTTCCCGACAAGAAGAAGACGAGGAGGGCCATCGCAAGGGAAAGGAAACCCTCTCATCGTGTTCGTGATCGGGCGATCGAGCACGTGGATCAAATACGTGCACGAGTATAGGTAACGGATCTTCGGCTCTCTCCCCTTTTTCGGAGATTGTCTTTTGGGGTTGATTACTTGTTTCTGATCCTAGCCCCGGGATCTCCTCTTGTTGTTGGTACTTATTGAATCAAATCATCTGCACAATAATTTCTTCCATCATTATTTACTAAAAGTTTGTGATTGAGGACTTGATCTATATCGGGGGATCGTATTTGCGAAAATCATAGCTAGACATTAATCTCATAAAGACTATTAGATCCGTTTGTGATTTTATTTTTTTTTTCATTAGATAATAGAGTGATGGTTTGATAGTTCTGATCTTTGAAACTGAATTTTCATGTTGAAACATTTAAGAGTTTTCCGTGATTTTTATTTCATTTTATCAAGGGATAACGTTTTGTTTTCTTCTTTATGGTGAATGTTGGGAACTCTTGTATGGAAAATAGACATCCTTATGTATCGTGCATTTTCGAGTGGGGTCTTATATGAGGAGTATGAGAATAATGTTGATACGAATATGTAATATTATTAATATTGAGGAAGTTATAACATTTGCCTGGATTTTAAATACCGACCTCATATTAGTTATTGGAGAACAAACTACTGATGTGAAAGTTACGGAAGGCCGAGTGTTAAAAAGATTAGATGCATTTTTCCTTTTCATACTCCACGTTAATTATTGTTGTTTCTTGAATTTTTTTATACTATTAAAGTTAGAAATCATACTAATTTTAGTCAATAACAATTACAATTTATTTTATATTGAAGTGCTCAACTATTTCGGCCGGATAACTTGTAGATGATTAGAGCACAGTTTTGAATGGGTTTTCTTAAATTAGCAAGTAGTATAAACTTAAATAAGTTAAGTTATGCTCAGTTGTAATTGTTCTTAAATTAGTAGTTAGTACGTTGATTGTTGAGGTGGTCAAAATGTGTGAAATTCAATTAAGTATTTCTAAATAAGGATAGGTTATGTTTATAATATTTGTGTGGTCTTAAAATTTTAGTTAACACGATGCTACTTGTTACTATAAGGCTCACTGTGAAAACCTATATTAATAAAGAATAACATTTTTGGTGCTATCAATTCTTTATGTGAACATTTTTTGTCAAGAAAACACTCTTGGATGAGGCAAATTAACTAGCAATAATGCTCGTAGACCTTTCAAGTATACCATTATTTCCAACGTATATGTTGTGGTTGATAATTGTTTTATGGGGCAATCATGTGATTTTGGTTTTTAACGAAAGATAAAGGAGGACTTGCACTGAAAAATCTAAATGGGTTAAGATGATGTAGGAAACTATAGTCTAATTATTTTTGTAATGGTTGGAAACTCGGCAGCCTCTACTTATATCAAGTGGGTTAGAGTTCTCATGGAAGGGCCTGACTGTTCGAGGTCAGATCGTGAAAGGATAAATGGAGAGCATAAGTCAGATTTCTTAAGTATCCCATATCGCAGAAGAGTTCTTGCGAAAAAAAAACATTGAACATTTTGTGTGGGATGCTTACAAACAAATTACAAGAAAAAATTATGATATATTGATGTTTATGACCTAAGGGGTTTATATATAGTATCGGAAGGTTATTAGTTCGTCGTAGTGTATTATGATACTCCAAGAAAAATTAATTTGGGAGAATGAAACAGTAAATACTACAAGGTGGGTGCACACCCTTGTGGTCCGGCAGAGCCAACAGCGAGTCATCCCCACTCGAGGGGGCATCACAGAGTGGGGTGGTGGTAGGTACTCTGGTGGTTTTGAGGTGGATGCACGCGTGCATCGCACCATACGGATCCGTTTTGTTGCACTTACTTTGGAGCGAGCGAGACTCCTCCGGCAGACTCGGTTGACGAAGTTAAGACTCTTGAGCTATATGCTCCCTGTCACGAGTGTTAGAGTACTACTAGCCAGACTAGCTGAAGGATCGCGCTTGCGCAAAGGTTTTAGTCTGCACTCTGAATGGAGTGTTGCAGACTTCATTCCTAATGCAGACCTTCTCCTTTGACGGGCGAGCCCGGAATAAATAAATGAAAATATGTATTTAGATATGTCAAAGAATAGGATTTGATTGCGTAAGTGTTAAGGGCCTAGATTATATCTGTTTGTATATTACTAGATGCTTTTATATTGTTCTCCATTAAACTTGTTCAGTTACTGCATTTGCATTACCTACCTATATTCTTTTGATTTAATTTATTTTATCCTTACTGAGTCAGTTGACTCATGAGTTACATTCTTTGGAAATCCAACAGGAAGTGTCGAACAAGAGACGGAGGCTCGCATTTTCGGTGGTGCATCTGTAGGACATTGTTGAGGTTGAGGCTTAGTTCTATAGTTGCTTTATCTTCCTTTGTTTCGTCTAATTATGATGTAATAAAGAGACATCTGATATTTTATGTTCATTCTTGTGTCGACGTTGATGATCAATGGAAACTTAGATTTTCTTTTATGTGTCCTTATTTTGTATGAATGGTATATCATGCAGGTTGTTTATGACTGTTGTTGGGTAATATTGAGAATGAGTGTTTAGATGCGCTCCCGCTGAGGCGGGGCGTTTCAGCCACGTAGCCCTTCACAAGAAATTCAACAAAGAAGATGGTCAGACGTAGATAAAAAAATATTAAAAAGAAATAAAAGGTAGGAAATATGCAGATAAATATGTACACTAAAAACATATCCCAAGAATCATCTATATTTTTAAATCTTAAAATAATTCAGCCTATATAGGTATTTTAAAAATAAGTACAAAATTTCTCTAAAATATTTTTAATATGTAGCATATAATATATATAAAAATATATAGAACAAAACTAATTTTTTTGGATTTTATATTTTTTACAAATTTTTATAGGGTTAGGAGGATTTTTAAAATTTTTAAGGTTTGTTTTTATATTTTTGTAATTTTTGGCTTGGATTAATATTATGTAGTAATATATAATATCTAAATTTTTCGGGTATTTTAGATAAGGTTTTATATGTTTTGTATTTTTACAACTATATAGGGAATAAATAGCTCCTAAATGATTTTTAAGAAATAGGAAATGCAATAAAATGACAAACAAAAATTATGACGTGAATGAGCATCATTTAAAGCATATCGTATAACTTTCCACGAATTAGATGCACATGGGATATTTAAAGAAAAAGGAAATGCAAATAAATAAATGCAAGACCTAGTAGGGTAAATTTGCAATAAAAATATAATATAGAGAATTGCGTGCAAATAAAAATAAGCACTAACACTTATTTATAAAGTTCTAGAGTAAACATAAATATACAAAGCCAGCAGGGGACCTTTGTAATTTGCCCAAATTGCATGGAGGACCACATGAGCTGAGGAGGCACTAGACCTAGATGTGATATACAATAAAGAGCATGGTATACTTGCAATTGTTCCACAAACGTTTCTACTTAATTAATATGTACAAGACCTTTTGAAAATAAAAAAAGGTGTGAGGGGCCTAAGTAAATTACCCCTTTAAAGGCATGCTATCGGGCGGCTGGGAAGCTCGACGTGGCATGATGGACGACTCTTCGACGCTCCGCTTCACTTTGGATTCAATAGCCTAGATTACATCTTGGCCTAAGTCTTGATCTAATGGTTCTGGAGTTCCTTGGTAGAAGACTTTAAGAACAAAGCTATAGAGACCTTCAATTCACATGTTCTCCTTGCTGTGACCGCTAAATGCTTTACGTCGGGTCCTCTATGCTCCTCTGACGATACAGCATCTACAAGTGCCTTCAAAACTGTTCGGGGTCCATCAGAGGGACCATGGAGGTCAAAGCTCCTGGAGAGCCTGATTTGGGTTTGTTATTCATCTCAGGTGGATTATCAAAGCCTATCTTTTGCATAAAACAGTTAAGGATACCTGAGGATATCTCCTCGTCCCTCTATTGAAGCTGGGTATGCAAGGTGGTAGTGGATTGGTGGAGCTCTAGAGAAGGTGAAGAAGGAAGCTCCAGTCCCGCTCGATCTATGCAAGATAAAGGGGAAAACACGATGATCAGATGGAGAACCACAAGGGAAAGGAAATGGGATGAAAATAATAGGTGGAAACGAAGGGACGACAATGAATTTGGAGCTGGAGACTTGTGCTCTAACGATTTAGATTTCTAAAATTATACTAAATGATAAGTAAATCCAGAAATTAAAGGTTGTAGTTAAATGACAGTAACAAAAATTACCTAGAAAGTGAATACGATCAGCTCAAACTAGGTCAACAGACCTGGGAGCAGAGGCCATGGCAGAGGCGGTGCTCCGGCCAAGGGGATTACTTCTTCTCCTTCTTATCGATGCTAAAAAGTTGGAGAGCAACCTACTGTCACCAGGAACTCAACCTAAATACTCCTTAGGGGTTATGACAAACGAAAAAGGATCAAAATCGAAGAAGGTGGTGAAGGTACTATATTTATATGTTGTGATGGGGGGAAAAGGCGAAGAATATTGAGGGAACAAGGACAGTAGTTGGTGAGAAGTAGGGACATGGGGACGGAGATGGATCATAGAGATGCAGAATGGTGGTGAGCTAGAAGGAGATGGAGGCGAGGGGGAGGCATAAGAAATCAACAAAGGTGGATAGTCACGAGGTCTAACATAGGTGGGGGTTGGAGTCAGTACAGTTGACCTGCCTGATTAACAAACAACGATTCCCAGTTGGTCCACACGGACCAACCTAGAGCAAAGAATGAGATAAATGTTTTATAAATTTGTTTAAAAATAGAAATTTATTTAATTAAATTAAAGTTAATGTAATATGGTTGTTGTTTTATGTAGTATTTTAGGGCATTTATATTTATGATTACAATTCATTTTATGAGGTGTTAATATTTACATATATACATATATTTAGAATTTTTATTTTGTATTTAGTATTTTATCATTATATACATGTATTCTATATATTTATAAATTATTTAAATATGTATTTAGATATTTTTAGTGTATTTTTTGAGTTTATTCATATTCTTAAATAATTTTATAGGTATCTTATATAGGCATTTTTTATCCAAAGAACCTTAGAAATGTGTTATATTTCCTGTGCGACCTTTTGCACAATGTAATTCATCAACCATGTAAATTACCCTAAGAACCGTACAAGCTTTAAACAGATTAAACACTAGGTTCGTAGGGTATGATTTAGAAATTTTATGGGGTCGAGGGATGAGTTATGTTGTTTAAAGGTTGAGAATGTAATTTAAAATGTTGATAGGGCTCATGGGCTAAAATTTCCTATTATAGAGGTATATATTAGTATAGTATACCTATATATTAAAGTGCACTATTTATTTTAATGAATTTTGTATGGATTTATTTTATTTTTATCATTTACATGTATTTCAAATAATATTTGCAAATATATAAAAATATAAGAAACTTAAAAAATATAAAGAATAAATATAATGAATATTTTATACAAGAAAACTACACAATAAGGGCCCAAAAGCCTAGTTTTTCATCTTAACTTCAAATTGAATAAAACTACCTTCATAAAATATATATAACTTAATTTTATGAACAATAAAGGTGAGTTCGGTCAATTTTGAGTTAGTATGGAGAAGATACATGTCTGTAAAATTTTCTTTAGAGCTTTTTGTTCTGTATATCCCGGGCACATTGTGCATTAATTTTGGATGAAATAAAATTTGTATTTTTTTTTGTATTTTTATATACAATATTCACATTGAGGGTTTATCGATTTAAGGTATAAAAAAGGAAAATAAAATACATCCCAAAATCCTATTATTAATAAATTAAAAAATAGTGTTTTTGTGTGGTTTTTTGTACAATTTGTTGCCCTATCTCCCTCTTCCTTGTCGACCAAGTCATCTTGATGACTGGGTCTCGGGGTCTAGGGTCATTCAATGTCTTTAACACTTCATTCTTTTTCTTTTCCTTCCTTTATTATTTTATTTTAGAATTGAATACATTATATTTTATAATATATTTGCATCAATTATTGAGTGTTATTTTTAACGAATTAATGAATTATATATGCATTTAAATAGTGATTTAAGGACAAAATGAAGAAATAAAGGTGATAGATTGGAGATACATCAGGTTACAAGTAGTATGAAAAGTTGTTCTACCCTCATATTAAAGTTGCCTTGGAATAGTGGAAATATGCTTTGTTGAGAGAGTGAAGGGGAAATTCTAGAATAGGTTCGTAGTTTTCACCTGCTTAAGTTTCCATGTAAAAATCATTGTGCATTATGGTTTGAATTTCTACACTGATATATATGTGGTTTTTTATTATTTTATTTGGATATCATTATTGGATAATTCTATATTGAATAATTCACTCCCTCCCTTTTTTTGGACTCCCATTTGGTATTAGAGAGAGTTAAAGTTTTACTGGTGTGACAACCTACTTGTAGATTATAGATGGCATAAAGCAATGTAACCACCAACTCAAGCAGGTCTACCTACTCTATTAGGATGTTGTCCTATATCGACGATACAAAATACTCTTACTAGGACAATCACATGGAGATATATATGCAATCCAGAGATTTCAAGATGTGGATATGCACGACAAAAACCTTCATAAAGTAAACGTTAAAGAAAGGTGTAGAAGAATTCATTAATGATGAGATCAAGGATTTGGAGAGTAATGCTAAACTAATGAAAGTGTTGTATTGTGCTCTTTTCGTAGATGAGTACAACAGTGTTTCTTTGTTCAAGACTACGCATGAGATCTGGAAGACACTCGTAACCATGTATAAAGGTATGTAAAGTCAAAAGTTCGAAAGTTACTATGCTAACCAGGAGTGTGAGATATTGTGGATGGAGGAAGCAGAAACAATCAAAGAGATGTATACGAGGTTCACAACATCATGAACAAACTCAAAGCTCTTGGGAAGAACTTCATCAAGAGAGAACTGGAAAGGAAAGTCATCAATTCACTGTCAAGTGAATGGGAACAAAAGATGACAACAATAGAAGAAGTAAATGTTGCGGAAGACATTGAGATAGGAGAGATCATTGGGAACTTGATGACCTATGAAATCAAGAAGAAGACTGAGAAGCCAAACGAGGAAGCAAAGAAGAAATCTCTCACTTTCAAGGCCAATACCAAAGATTTATCAGATGAAAAAATAAATGATAATGATCATGTCCTACTCGCATGCTTCAAGTCAAAGAGAGAAGACAACGAAGAAGCACCCACATGCTATGACTGCAAGAAGAAGGAACATTTGCAAATACACTACCCACTTTTAAAGCAGGAGAAGGAAAATAAGGAGTGACCCAATAAGTTAAAGACGGTTCACAAGAAGATAGTATTTAAAGCTACATGGAGTAATTAAGATTCAAGCGACTCGGACTCAGACTCAGGTGACAAGGAATCAACATGCCTCATATTAATGACTCTAGAAGATGAGATAAATTGAGAAGCTTAGTACAAAAGATCTTCTCAATTTAGCTTGTGGAGCCAAAAGATGGGTAACAAATGATCTTCTCAAAATCTATTTTGTAGATGGAGATAATGTAGATCACAAGAATTGGATGTTCACACTATCTCAAACTAGATTAAAAGGCATAAAGCCTATTGGATCAAGAATGATGTCAACTCAACAGTTGTAGGAAAAAGACAAAGGAAGCCAATGGATCATGGATTCAAGATGTTCAAAGCATATTACAAGAGATAAGAAGATATTTACCATCCTGGAATGTAAAGAAGGATGTTCAGTCATGTTTGGGAACAACTACAAGATAAGTATTGTAGGTATTGGTCAAGGTTGGTAAGGGTAAAACTTCTTTTCACAGTGCATCTTTATTTAATGGTTTAAAGTATAGTTTACTTAGTGTAATCGGAGTTTGTGATAATGGTTTTATTGTTTTATGTTTCATCATTATGTTATACAATACTTGATATATCTAGTAATGAACCCTTGCGAATTAGAAAAAACATTTAGATATATTTGTGTTGTAGTGTTTAATAAAGATAATACCCATGATTGGTTTGTTGGTATTGATAATGAATAGAAGATCGGGTCACTTACATCCTAAATACTTAAACAAGTTGACTAAGAATAACTTAGTAAGTGGACTAACTAAAAATAGGACAAACCCCAAAACACCATGTGATGCTTCCTCACTAAAAAAATTCTCATGAGCTCATTTAAAAGTAAAAACTTAGTTTCACCTTCTAGATCCCTATAATTATTTCATTTACATCTGTTTGGATCAACAAGAGTAGAAAGTCATAGTGGATGCAGATACTATCTTTTAACAGTAGATAACTAATCTAGCTTCACTTGGACCAACTTCTTAAAAACAAAAGATCAAACAATATAGTCCCTTATATAAACTTTTCAAAATTAGTTCAAAAAGTGAATAATGAGTAAATCCTTAAAATTCATAAAAATTATGAATGAGAGTTTGAAAATGAATAAATCACTAGATTTTGCAAAAAAATATGGAATAAAAATGTATTCTTTTCCAAATAAAACACTTCAATAAATATAGTTGTATAGAGAAAGAATAGAACTTTACAAGAATGTACCAGAACTTCACTAATAGAATTTGGTCTACCTAAATACTTATAGGAAGAAGCTACTAATATTGATTGTTATTGACAGGTCGCGGACCTACCCTTGTTAATAATGTCAAATTAACGAGTGCGTTGCAGTCGGATAGATATGCGTCGATAAAAAATAACCGCACAAATCAATTAATCGTCGAATGAATTAATATGTAGTTTTATGTTTATTTAGCCTGGGCAAGCCCCAGGGTCGACTCAAGGAGGCAAAGGAACAACTCAGGATTAAGTTAGAAAGTTTAGATTGCGATTTTCCAAGTGGGATTTTTTTGTAATTTTTTTATGCGATAAAATGGCAATGCAAAATATGAATTGGATTAAATTAACAAGAAAATAACCGACTTAGCCAAATTTAATTTGAATGTGAAATTAGACCAAATTGACCAAATTTTATTTTTCCTGTAAACTTAATCCAATGATGAATGTAAATGTATTTTTTTTGGAATTTTTGGATTTAAAATAAACAAATGAAAAATGCAAACTTTTGGGGTTTTTATGTAATTTTTTGTGCAAAATATATGCAAAAATTATGAAAAAATTATTGAAAGTCAAATATGATGAAATGAAGCTATAATAATTTTTTAGAATTTTCTGACACTTTCTTATATTTTTATGAATATTTTACTGAAAACAAAGCGACTGTGGGTATTTAATTCCTAATCAATCCATGAAATCAAATTATCTAAAGACCTATTTATCTCAAATAGATATTTCAATAAGGAATCCGGGATCTTTGAAATATCTCAAAAATGTAATTCGTGGAATTAATTAAAAATGAATTACATAAATCACTCTATAATGCACAAGACAACCCCTGATTGGACGAAATTTGGATAATAATTAAAGAACAATTAGATGCATCATATACAATTTTTTCGTAATTTTTGGAGCAATAAATATGCCTGTGCGAATTTCAAAGCGTAAATGGGAAAAATATCACTCAATTTCAATCTCTGATTTTTAATAAATAATCTAATTCTCACAAAATTTGAAATAAATAGCCATAAGATAAATAATTAGTTTCTCTACAATATGTTATTTTTTTTGATTAAAAATGATGCAAGATGCGTATCCAAAATAATGCTCAAACTCAGGGGTGTCAATGCAATATAGAACTGAAAAAATAACAACTGAAATGTGCCTAAGGGCACTTTTGCAAGTTTAGAGAGCTGAAAGGATTCAAATGAAATTTTCACAATTATAATAAAATAGGAAATAAATGGACATTCGTATGTTTCCTTAGAACCCAAGCTGGGGCACCAAGAGAGGGGCGGCGCAGCAGACGGGGCGGCGGCCAACGGTGGGCGGCCGCAGCACCGCGCGGGCGGAGGGCGGTCGGCGGGACGGCACGCCTTGGAGGCAGCGCGAGGCAGCGGTGGGCGATGCACCTTGGAGGAGGGCCGGCGCGCACGGCTGCGCGAGCAGGAGGGCTAGAAGGAGGGCGCGCTAGCTGCGAGTTAAGGGGGTGGCGCGCCGCGGCGTGGATGAGGCGCTCGGCGCGGTTGAGGGAGGACGGCGCCGCCGGCTGTGGGATGGCCATGGCGGTGCGGCGGTCGGAGCTCGGCAGAGGCGCGCCCGCGCACACGGCGGCGCTGCGTCGTGCGGTTGTGCGCGGCGGCCTTGGAGGAAGGCGGCGGCTGGTGCCGCTGGCTGAGCACCAGGAGGTCGGAGGCGCGTGAAGGACGGAGGGCGGAGACGCGCCTGGGGGGCTCGCACGCCGAGGCGGTTGGGCGGCTGGGCTGGATGGCGGCTATGGCTGGCCGAGGGGCGGCGCGGCGGCGGCTCTCAACTTCTGGAGGCTGGAGGTCAGACCTGCGGGGCCACAGGTGGCCGAGCTTGGTCCGGGTGGCACGCAAGCCGAGGAGGCAGCGCCGTGGGTGTGGAGCATGGAGGCAGGGGGTTGCGGCCGCTCCCTCCGGTGGAGGGCTGGCGGTGGGGCAGAGAAGGCTCCTGTTCCCTTTTTTTTGAATTTTTTTGTAATTTTTTTGTTGTGATTTTTCTATAAACAGGAATGATATGAAATTAAAAGTTTAAGGAAGAGGTGGAGTGTGTGTGTGTGATGATGTGATTTGTGTGATGGTGGAGGTGATGTAATTTTTTTATGTGATGATAATGAAACAAGGAAGGAAATTTGTTAGATAAAAAAATTTGACAAGAAAAAGTTTAGGGTACTTACATGTGTTGTTCGCCGGATTGTGGAGCCGTGTCATGTGGCTTCCGTCGTGGCCTCGAGAAGGATGGCGGAGTCCTTCGAAGCTGAGCAAGTCCAATTGGATCTCGCGACGCGGCAATGATGATGCCGCGGATCTCGCCTTGAGGTTGTCGTCGCTCGACTCGTCTCCTATAGCTGTCACCTGAAGGTTAAAGGGGCTTGACCTCACTTCTCTCGAAAACGGCGGATGGGGAAGAGTGTGGAAGATGGAGAGGTTATAAAGAGGAGGAGGAGGCAGTTGGAGAGGAGATGGAGAAGGTGGAGGAGATGGGGTGGGATGGGAGGTGTAGAAGAGGCATCTCCCTTAAGTTAAGGGAGAGTGGGGGAGGAATGGGTAGAGAAGAGGGAGATGATGCCACTTGGTGCGCTAGGATGCGGTCATGTGGTATTTATTTAATTAGTAGCCAAAAACCAAGGGATTGACACGTGGCGGCTTTCGGAGCCACCACATGTCGCTCTCAGAAAAATCAAAGCTAAATGGAAAAAATACATAATAAAAGGGATTAAATCAAAAAGTGGTCAACACAAATATTGCTCGTCTCGATGAGATCTACAACTTTCGTGAAGGGCTGAAAATCAAACGAGTTCATCTGTACAAAAATGTATTTTTGGGCGGTACCTTATAGATATAAAATACCGCATTTTAATCTTTTGTAATTTTTTTGTCATTTTTCAATAAGAGAAAAATCAAAATAAAACTAGAAAAAATATGATAAGAATATTTACAAATTAATCTAATTTTTTGTATTTTTAATAATTAAGAAAATGAAATGTAAAATACAGGGGTAAAACGGTCAATATGTACAATATACAAAAGGGGCCCAAAACCCAAATTTTGCATACGAGCTCCGATTTTAATGAAATTGGTCTTCTTTCGAAGGTCTCTGAATGTATATTACTTTAAAAGTGAGTAGACCTTAGTCGGACACTGTATGAGAGAGATACGTGCATTTTAAGGTTCCTAGTTTCAAACTTGGATTGATGTTTTATTGGTCCATTTTGCAAGTTAGTATTTTTTTGGATATTTTTCTTTAATTAGTGTTAGTAATATATACACAATAGAGCTGGTTTTATTAGATTCAGAGTTAGTATAAAATGTATACAAATAGGGTATTTTTAGCAAATATACATGTTAATATTTACAAGTGAATTGGCTTCTTATTTTATTCGAATATGAATGCTAACATGCAGATATTATGCTTGCATGCATGAATGCTAATTATGTAATATAAGTAGAAATATGCCTCTAATTACTCGGGAACAAAGCTCTATTTTCAAAATTTAGAGTGATGAATCACAGATTCATCAACCCCCTATACTTAAACCTTGCTCGTCCCCGAGCAACTAAAATGAAATGCAAGAGTGAAATGATTGTGGGTTCCATACCAAGGTCATGAACAAAAGTTGAAAATGGAGCTTGACTCGACCTTTGGATTAATTGTGTGGTGGAACCTCATTGGGACATGAACTTAAGACCTAACAGACTTCAAGTTCCACAAGTCTTCTATTCAAGACGCCTCAATAGTCAGGTCAGAACAAATCCTCAAATGCAAATTTCTGATGATTATGATTCTTATTTGTACTGCGTAAGTGAAATGTAACTCTCCACATTAGAAATGGCTCAGAACCAGCCTCCTCTAACAAGGTAACTCATCAACCCGGTCCAATAACTCTTTCCTCGAGGAGCGGGGTATTCCCTTCTAAGTTCAAGTGCGACCAACTCAAGAGGAGGGGGTGGAGAAAAGAATGGATGATAGCCAGTGTAGCTACCTATCCCGAGATGCCTGACCAGTGTAGCCAAGTCATCCAGCTGCAGACTTCTTACTAATATACATACTCCGACAGACATATTTTTTTTGGCATGTCTATTTTTTTTGGAGTTCTTGCATTTTTCTCTTTTTTTCCTTTTTTTTTTGAACTATATACAAGGTGCAGCATGTATATCAGGAGTTTTTCCTCTTGAGCCAGTAGACTATCCCTCTTTTGAAGCATTATTGCAACCCACAGCGTCCTGTCCTCGGACTTCAACATCACTAGATCAGGTTGAGATGCACTACCCTCCCTAGAGGAGGACGGATGTTTCCACCCTACTCCAAGCTAAAGGATTCTACCTCCTCTGAAGGATATCGAGTATCCTTCAAGCGCATCACGGAAGCGTGTCGATCGCATCGTATGCAATCGGAGCAACTAGTCGTACTAGATGCTAGATGCAGCGGAAATTAAAATTTTAACCTTAAAGATGAAACCACATGATCACGAGAACACTTCTCGGATCATTTCATCAAACCACAAAGTACAAGGAATACCTCTTGAAGCGTGGTTGTGATCGCGAGATCCCAAAGTAGAGATCCTCCTATCTTAAGTCCGACCCACGGAGAATGCGCTTGCGGGCACGATGATGAGTCGCGTCCTTCCTGCAATCCTTTGACGAAGATCCAAGCGTCGAGGCGTAGAAAAAATGATCTCCTTCCTAATACACAAAGTGGAAGGCCACTTGAATATTAGGGAGACCCCACGAGAATGAGAGAGAGAGAGTAGAGGTCTTCAACTCAAGAATGTTGTCACTTGGAAAGGCTACCCTAGCCCTCCTTTTATACTAGTTTAGGATCCAATGGATCTCAATCCATGGGACACATAGATCCAAGGGCTATGCTTGGTCCATGCTAAATCAATGGCTATGATTGTTGTTGGTTAAAACCAACAACATTAATTTAAATTAAAAAATGTTGCAACATTATCAACATAATTTAATTTAACATTAACTAATTAAGAGATAATGTGATAAATAAAAATGGAGTCAACCAACCACCCTAAATTATAGGGGGTTATTTTGTCTCCTTTTATTTTTATCTTACTATTTCTTAATAAATTGCAATAACTATTATTGCAATAATATCCACCAAATTAATTCCAAATTAATTTGTGAATATTTCAATCATGCCATTGATCATTATGTGAATCATGTTCACAACCCAAACTAGTTTGTAAATTGCATTTCCAATTAATTAATAAATGTGAATCCAATCCACACTATTAATTAACAAATGCTATTTACATAGATTCTCTCTCTTCAATATATATATTATAAATCATATTTATAATACACATATATCATGGATAGTATTATCCACATTCTCTAATCCTTGATAATTAAATCCTATTTAATTATCTTAGATAATCATTTTCACAACATGAATCATATTCATATTTAAGCTTGATAATTAAATCTCATTTAATCATCAAGTCTTTGCTTAGATATTTCATCAAAAGAATTATTCTTGAACCCTTTCATGAATAATGTGCTTTCTCCGCAGATACTTGGAGATAAGGACAGGGCGATTGTATTGTTCCACGTATAGTGAATTGGATGTTGAGATCTCGTCTCAAATCCAGATCGTACGAACCTCCCACAGATGCTTGATTAAATCAAGACCGCAAATCCAATCTTCTCATTGAATCTGAATCTCATTCAGATCAATGTCCAACACTTGGACTAAGATCGGATTGCTTCTCTACTGAAAGGAGTCACTAAAATCCAGACCTGTTTCATCACTCCCTCGGAATGGAAGCGTCATGGATATACAATCGTTTATGATCACATCACCCTTCAGGTATTCCCAATACCTGTACATCCTGCATACTGGAAGACCCATGGTCAACCCGAAGATCAAGATCTATTTTACATTGTCTTCTTCAGGGTTTGATCATCAAGTTTCTCATTTGATCATTGGGATTTGGTATCGATCATATACTTTCCAAAAGCATATATCATACCTAGGTCTTGATCATATACTTTCCAAAAGTATATATCAAACCTACAAATTCAGTCAAGCTTCCAAAGCAAGATGACCGTGCACGGAATTTGATTCTTCCCAATATCTCATGAGTGAGCTCATGTCTTCCGGTTCAGTAGTGAACCTGTATGATCCCTTTGAGAGATCGTATTACTCATATGCCCTTATATGCACACCAACGCGCCGGTGTATAGACCTTGGTTTGGTCATCAACCTATTGGTCTGTCAAATGTACATACTCAGACATATAGCAATACATCTGTCTCTGGTCAGAGGATGCATGCCTATGTTGTGACAGCATTCAACATAGGACTTAGGTTATCTCGATCTCGTTAAGTCAACTCTTTGACCTAACTAATCTGACACCTCCGAATCTCTATTCCTATGCAGAGGACCTGCATCAAGAGGTCGGTCAGATATCAACCTATGTGAGAAAGGATTGCCATCTCCTACTCAGGCTGGAGATCACATCTTAATAATCATTTGACGGTGCTTGATGAGTCATCAATCTAACCCTTTAGATATTCATCCAAGCACCAGCCTCTATGATTCAATAATTGAATCAACAGCTGTATGATCATTAAGATAGCCATGGTACATAACCCTAATTGTACAGAGGGACCTATTATGCAAATTATTTATTCTTCATTTCAAATTAGGGAATGATATTTGCAATAACATTTATTGCATAATGGCTCGCCGTGGGCTCACATGTCCAACAATCTCCCACTAGCCCAAAGAGCCATTAATGGGCTAATCATTTAAACCCACACTCATGTGACAATCATAGGCTATTTAGAAATAGCTAGGTAAGCTGATCAGTCACTCTGTTCCCAAAAGACTATGCCAAGTCCTTTTACGGCACTTGCATATCCCTAGGTAACAGTGCTCCCATCCAATGCGAATGTTGCATCTTATGCAACCAATACTCAATCTAGTCAAAGCAGTCATAGTGTCCTTGATACTATTTCTCAATAACTATTATAACCAGTATTTCCATAATCCTTATCAGAATACCCTTATTCCGGGAGATCACTATCTCTCAAGGTATCCACAGTTAAGACCTTTTAGATCTCTATCTATAAAGTCTTAACTTCTTGAAAATAAGACATAGAGATCACCATCTCTAAAGCCTTGTCATCTTTGAAGATATTTTTATTACTGCAATCAAGTGTTTTCTCTCCATAGTAGGATTAGTAACAGTTTACTACTCCCACTGCATGGCAGATATCTGGCTTTTGTACACATCTAGCATACACTTAGCTTTACGTAACTGATGCACAAGTGCAAGCAGTTCTAGCATTCACTTCCTCAACTCTTTGAGGTGCTATCCCTTTAGATAGGTCAGTACCAAATCTCAAGGGAACGAAGCCTTTCTTGGAATTTCCAAGAATGGAATATGTCCAAGGTGTACTACAAATGTGACAGTCCCAATACCCTCTCTTCTTTGCTTCTGAACAACTTCAGAACTAAGATCTAAGAGGTATTCTTGAGATCATATCTCAAGGTATGGAATAGCCAGTCTATAAAACACTTATTCTCATCCTTATATCATTCCAAATGATTAGGATATTATCTACATTTAGCACGATGAACACAATGGCACTCCCACTAAGCTTCACATGGTTCATCAAGATTCTATTTGAAATCATAACATTTATAATTTCATCAAATCTTATGTTTCAACAACAAGAAGCTTATTTGAGTCCACAGATGGATTTCTTTAGCTTTCACACCTTACTTTCCAAAATCATGAAGCTCTGGGGCTACTTCATGTGAATATCCTCAGAGAGGTATTCTTTAGAGGAATGCAATCTTGACTTACATCTTGAAGATGCAATAGTCAAGTTGTGTAGCTAAGGTTAGCAACATTCTGATGATTTTAAGCATGGTCACCGAAGAGCAAGTCTCATTGCAAGCAATGTCTTCTCTTCCGATGTGTAGCTTATGGCTACGAACCGAGCTTTGAAGGTCTCTACCTTCTCATCGGGTTCCCTTTCTCTTGAAGATCCATTTACACCTTAATGGGTCTAACCCTTATAGGTGGATCCTCGAGGGTCCATATACAACACTTGTATATGAAGTCTACTTTAAACTTTATTGCTAATATCCATCATTCCATGTCATGATCCTTAGGAGCTTCATCACATGAAGTCCGATCACTCTCAGACTTAACTGACACATGGAATACATCCTCAAAATCATTCGAAGAGGTATTAATATTTCATCTTTAATTATACTTTTAGTTTCCGATTTCAGGAGCCTCATTGTCATCTCAAGATTAAATGAGTCCCTTTACTTCATTTTCATCTTGATTCTCAAGAGTCTCAATCCTCCAAGAATCACATCCTCAGAAATGAGATCTTTTAAGAATCTCAAGGTCATAAAGTAGGTATCCAATACCATCCTTTATTTTCCTAATGAAGTAGCACTCTCAAGTGCTAGATTCCAGCTTACATCCATGGAACCTTATTAAGGATATATATTGTAGTCTCTACTACACATATATACCAGGAAACTAAGAGGATAATTATGCTAAAATTCATCATTGATCAAATCATGTCACACATGATCCAATTATATCTCCCTACAACTCTATTGAGTTCAGGTTTATCAGGAGGAGTGAGATAGAAATGATATTCATATCTCCATAAGGTATTCTTTGAATTTTATCTAATAGGTACTTGCTACCTTGCTTAGATCAAATTCATTTCATCTTTCTTCAAACTTTGGTTCTAAACCAAAATTGTGAAATCTTTGAACATTTCAAAGGTTTCTCAGGTGAAGAGAAGAAATCTCATATCATACATAATCATCAATAGATATTACATATCCATAATGTTTACTATGATATAGATGATCTACATACATCAATATGTATGAGATCTTGAATACCTCGACATCTAACACCATTCCCAAAGAAGGGTGTATAGGACATTTTACTTTGAATACAATATTCATAAGTATGTAAGATTTGAAATTTTAGACATTCTAAAGTTCCATATCTTACTAGTCTATGATCAAATCAACAGACATATGTCCAAGACTTGATGCCAGATCATCGTCAAATGATCTTCATCCTCCTATTGATCTATCAAGGTTTAATTTTCAGTATTAGAAATCTTAATGAACTGTTCATTAATTTTCTAATTTTGTGGAGTCCACTAGATGTTAGATTACTATCTGAAATATATCCATCATAACTCTTTATGATAGTTCTATCTCAGAATTCATGTTTATTTCCAACATTTAGAAACAAACAATGAGGGTATTCTAATATCTAGGTCATAGAGACATTCTCAAAGACTAAGGGCTCTCCCACTGAGAATATGAAGTCCATCTATCCAACATAGATTGCTGCAACAATTACATCAATATCCATGCAGATGACTATTGAACCTTAAGATCAAATTCCTAGTCTTCTAATATATATATATATATATATATATATATATATATATATATGCAACCAATTTGCAAATGTCACTAGAAGATTGGGATACAATTGTCAGACTTAATCTTATGAAATAAGAAAGTCAAAGTCAATGATTATATGTAGATTATTCTGATGCTCTATCTGAGTCCTTCACTAAGGATTTTAGACAGACTTGATAGTCATACTATCAACACATCAACTTATTGCAGCATTGGCATTCATCCAACTCTTTGGATGTCATATGGAAGTCACAGAAGTAGGTCAACTCTTTGACTTTCCTTCTTACTCGGGTCTGACTCATGCTTCCACTGCACTCTCTTAATCTATAAACAACCATTGCTTAAGACTAAGGATCTCTTATGTTGAATTCTAAGGATTTCAATACAAGAGCATTTCAACATTTATACATGCTTCATTAAATTCATTCAAAATGATTATTGTGAAGCTTCATGAATGACTTGAGTATAGATAGTAGAATGATGACACTCATCATATCTACATACATCTTAACTCTTAGAGACTTAGGTTCAGGTAGGTATTCAAACATTTTGAATACATCATCTCTTTCGAGCTACCATTCTGCATATGCAGAGAACCATGTCATTCATGATTAAATGTCTAGAGCACATATGTATGCCAAAATATCTTCTTTTATTTTATAAGGATTATTCGACAATTACGATCACCATCGACATGTCACTTCCAAAGTACACTCGATGAAGGATCAAGACTACAGAGACATACAAACCCTAAGGTGATGTCTTATTGTCTTATTTAATTGCCCTTCCTCATTATGTTGAGGGGACTTGCACACTGCAACCACATACATTATGTGTCCAATTGCAAGTACAATATCTGGATCATGAGTCCAATCCAAGATATTTTTACTGGTTATCATTGAGTATAACATTGAGTGGGTTTAATAAAGGATTATCTGAAATAAGAAATTTGCATAAGTGTATATATATTATATATACATGTTTTACTTTGATTTAGGAATTTTTATATCAAAGTTGCCTTGCCTTGTCAACACTGAAAGTTCATTCCCTTAATCACTTTCAATGTAAGAGATATTCTTACCATTATATCTCTAGCAAGATCTGGGATCTCCTTTCCTATCTTTGTTGCATCCCAATAATATGAGAACCTACAACTCAATTAAAAAGAAGCGGGAACACATTCCGCCTTGCAAGTCCAACTTGCATCTCCCAATTCGGTCTTTAACACCCGGGCCCACCACCCCTAAGATGATGTTGACCCGTCATTAATTGAACCAACCGTCAACAGGCTTAATACTCTCTATACGCAATCCAATATCGCCCCAATAATATGAGGACCCGATATTGGGGTCACTACGTATACGGCCTTACTCTTTCGAGAAGCAAAGAACCCGATCCAATTAAATCATATACAGGATCTGTCACTTCGGACAGGCGTCTCCTATATACAACAACTGGCGACGGAATCCTTTGCCTTGACGGGAGACCATGGATGTCACTTATGTGATCCTCCACCTCATATTCAAATTGTATAATTAATTATCGTGAATCACATTCACATAATTAATTCTTCCAAGGGAAATACACATCTATTCATGATAGAGTGTTTATTGGATATAATTAATTTAATCACATTAAATTAATCATCAATCCAATCATCAATCAACAAACATGTCTTTTACTTGAATAGTAGGTATATTCTCAAAGTACGTATTATTCGAATTTTAATAATTAAAAAAATACACTTTGACCTTTTCCGGCAATATACAGTCCCTACCCGCTGTCATGGCCAGTACCGACGAGAGTGGGACGGACCACAGACGTTGCAACCCGCGACCCCAATGCTCTCCGACTAGGCACCACATCCGCCTCGGGAAAGGATAATACCAGATAGATCATGATGTACTTTGAGATGCTCATCGGTTTTTCAACCGAAATTATACCATATAATATAAATCAAAATATTTTTGATTATATTATAAGGAGATTTGCTAGACAAATCCCCAATCCTATTCAAGCAAGAGGGTTTTCATGTAAAAGTTGTCCTACAACAATTGTAGGATAAACTATGGTTTTCATGAAAGCAATGTTTGTTGATGAACCAATGATCAAGATCTAATATCTCATCATTGTGGTTTAGGCAAGTGTCATTCAATGAAATAATTATCTCTTTAAATATTTCACAAATATTTATCACTAATTATTCAAGAAAATTAACAACTAATTTTCATCATGATAATTGAATGACATATCACAAGGTTCAAGATCAAAATTGTTAATTTCCAGCAGTGACCCCCAATCACTAAAATTAACTTATCTTGATCAATTTAAATCCAAAAAATGCAAACTCAGTTTCTAAAGATTGCCTATTTGATTTATTAAAGAACTTAAGTGATAATTCACGCATTTCAAGGCGTATTAAAACCGTAATTATCTCATTAATTACGTTCAAATCCGCAGTTCCCGCAACAGTGAATATAGGCATATTCAAAAGACCATATCTTGAGAAAATGAAGTCCAAATTTAGTAAACTCAAGTCCTATGGTTTCCTTGTTTAATGGGGAACAAAATACAATTGAAAATTTCGTGTTTAAACATTTTAAACAGTGCCGAAAAATTCAATTAGACAGAGGTGCGAAAATTGAAATGCAGTAAAAATTTCGCAACCCTTTCAAGAACCAAATCGTCTAAGGTCTATGGATCATATCCAAAACCTTATTCAACCTGGCTCTGATACCACTTGAAGGATATCGAGTATCCTTCAAGCGCATCACGGAAGCGTGTCGATCGCATCGTATGCAATCGGAGCAACTAGTCGTACTAGATGCTAGATGCAGCGGAAATTAAAATTTTAACCTTAAAGATGAAACCACATGATCACGAGAACACTTCTCGGATCGTTTCATCAAACCACAAAGTACAAGGAATACCTCTTGAAGCGTGGTTGTGATCGCGAGATCCCAAAGTAGAGATCCTCCTATCTTAAGTCCGACCCACGGAGAATGCGCTTGCGGGCACGATGATGAGTCGCGTCCTTCCCGCAATCCTTTGACGAAGATCCAAGCGTCGAGGCGTAGAAAAAATGATCTCCTTCCTAATACACAAAGTGGAAGGCCACTTGAATATTAGGGAGACCCCACGAGAATGAGAGAGAGAGTAGAGGTCTTCAACTCAAGAATGTTGTCACTTGGAAAGGCTACCCTAGCCCTCCTTTTATACTAGTTTAGGATCCAATGGATCTCAATCCATGGGACACATAGATCCAAGGGCTATGCTTGGTCCATGCTAAATCAATGGCTATGATTGTTGTTGGTTAAAACCAACAACATTAATTTAAATTAAAAAATGTTGCAACATTATCAACATAATTTAATTTAACATTAACTAATTAAGAGATAATGTGATAAATAAAAATGGAGTCAACCAACCACCCTAAATTATAGGGGGTTAGTTTGTCTCCTTTTATTTTTATCTTATTATTTCTTAATAAATTGCAATAACTATTATTGCAATAATATCCACCAAATTAATTCCAAATTAATTTGTGAATATTTCAATCATGCCATTGATCATTATGTGAATCATGTTCACAACCCAAACTAGTTTGTAAATTGCATTTCCAATTAATTAATAAATGTGAATCCAATCCACACTATTAATTAACAAATGCTATTTACATAGATTCTCTCTCTTCAATATATATATTATAAATCATATTTATAATACACATATATCATGGATAGTATTATCCACATTCTCTAATCCTTGATAATTAAATCCTATTTAATTATCTTAGATAATCATTTTCACAACATGAATCATATTCATATTTAAGCTTGATAATTAAATCTCATTTAATCATCAAGTCTTTGCTTGGATATTTCATCAAAAGAATTATTCTTGAACCCTTTCATGAATAATGTGCTTTCTCCGCAGATACTTGGAGATAAGGACAGGGCGATTGTATTGTTCCACGTATAGTGACTTGGATGTTGAGATCTCGTCTCAAATCCAGATCGTACGAACCTCCCACAGATGCTTGATTAAATCAAGACCGCAAATCCAATCTTCTCATTGAATCTGAATCTCATTCAGATCAATGTCCAACACTTGGACTAAGATCGGATTGCTTCTCTACTGAAAGGAGTCACTAAAATCCAGACCTGTTTCATCACTCCCTCGGAATGGAAGCGTCATGGATATACAATCGTTTATGATCACATCACCCTTCAGGTATTCCCAATACCTGTACATCCTGCATACTGGAAGACCCATGGTCAACCCGAAGATCAAGATCTATTTTACACTGTCTTCTTCAGGGTTTGATCATCAAGTTTCTCATTTGATCATTGGGATTTGGTATCGATCATATACTTTCCAAAAGCATATATCATACCTAGGTCTTGATCATATACTTTTCAAAAGTATATATCAAACCTACAAATTCAGTCAAGCTTCCAAAGCAAGATGACCTTGCACGGAATTTGATTCTTCCCAATATCTCATGAGTGAGCTCATGTCTTCCGGTTCAGTAGTGAACCTGTATGATCCCTTTGAGAGATCGTATTACTCATATGCCCTTATATGCACACCAACGCGCCGGTGTATAGACCTTGGTTTGGTCATCAACCTATTGGTCTGTCAAATGTACATACTCAGACATATAGCAATACATCTGTCTCCGGTCAGAGGATGCATGCCTATGCTGTGACAGCATTCAACATAGGACTTAGGTTATCTCGATCTCGTTAAGTCAACTCTTTGACCTAACTAATCTGACACCTCCGAATCTCTATTCCTATGCAGAGGACCTGTATCAAGAGGTCGGTCAGATATCAACCTATGTGAGAAAGGATTGCCATCTCCTACTCAGGCTGGAGATCACATCTTAATAATCATTTGACGGTGCTTGATGAGTCCTCAATCTAACCCTTTAGATATTCATCCAAGCACCAGTCTCTATGATTCAATAATTGAATCAACAGCTGTATGATCATTAAGATAGCCATGGTACATAACCCTAATTGTACAGAGGGACCTATTATGCAAATTATTTATTCTTCATTTCAAATCAGGGAATGATATTTGCAATAACATTTATTGCATAATGGCTCGCCGTGGGCTCACATGTCCAACATCCTCACCACCTCATCAATGAAGAGCTACGTGCATTGTGCTTGTTCAAGTTAGGTCACTGTCTAAAAGAATCATGCGTGTGCACAAGATATTCTACTTAGACTAATCAAGATGACATGTGAACATAGACTTGCGGACTCAAAGAATTAAGTCACTTGACCTGAGAAATCTTAACTCCAATTCCTATAAGGTTCCTCTGAAATTATGTGGATTAAGGTCAAATCAAGTCCATCCTCAATATCTACTCATAACTTGGTTCAGAACCCACTAGCTTTTCACCTTGCATATGCAAGATATGCAGATGAGGTGCAGATGACATGCTATGAATGAAATGCAAGATTTTTTTTAATGCAAGGATGCAAAAGTAAATAAGAAGCCTTTATTTTCGACATTTTTGTTTTATTTTCTGTTATACAACAATCTTTACAACAATTTTTACATAGTATACAAGTTTTTTTTATTTTACAACAAATTTTACAAAAGTATGTTTTACAACTTTTTGTACAAGTATTATACATATAGTACAATTTTTTTTGGTATACCTCCTATCATACAAGTGTTTTATGAGTATTAAACAAATTATACAAGTTTATTTTACAAAAAAAATTCTCAAATTTTTACCCACCCATAATTATTGCATAATATATACAAAAATACACGAAAATACGCGAAAGTACGAGCTATGGGTAAAGTATATATGTAATACATACACACCCCCTATACTTAGCGTGTGCTATGTCCTCAGAGCACGATAAGCGACTAAAAAGACATAGCTCGGGCTAAGCGGAGGAGAGCTAAAATTACAAAATGTAAAGAAGTCGCTCCGCCCCCTATACTTAGGCTCTGGCAGCCTAAGTGTAGAAGAAGATAAAAAATGGGGCGGACGAGGGCAAGAGGTGAAATGGATGAGTATATACATGGAGGGCATCGGTCCCCCCTATACTGAGGCTCTGGTCAGCCTAAGTATAGGACAAGAGTGAGTATGAGGACCGATGTGATCTGGAAGATGTACAGTGAATGGATGCGGGTCACTCTCCCCCTATACTTAGGATCTGGTTATCCTAAGTATAGTCATAAAATGAAACGATATGGAACCGGGGAGAGTGATTTGAATCACTGGGAAGGGAGGGAGAGAAAGTATATACAAGAAAGAGTGACAATATACAAGGATTAAGAAGGTTTGTGACAAACCTTCTTGCGGACGCGAGGAGATGGATAATATACATATGTGTCGCTGTCAGAATCGTCCTCAGATGAATCATAGTGAGGTGTAGGGATCATCCAACGAGGGTCAACACAAGGCTTCTTGCTTAGATAAGGCTTGAGAACAGCCGAACTGAGCTCACTCATATAAATCACCTTATCCGGACTAGATGAGGACTCTTCCGAAAACTCCTTCTCCGGTGTGTTGAAGGAAACTTTCTTAGTCGGTTTTCCAGAACCTGAATCAATGAGAGGGAGATGAGAGCGACACGCCTGGAGAGGTTCTGGGGAACATCTCGAGGAATCAATTCTCGACTTCCTCTCACTAGATAGCTGACTAGAAGAGGGAGCAACCGTATTTTTATGTGGAGTCAATTTAGTCTTAGTTGTTTCCTTTGAAGGTCCGGGATGTGGTGTAGTGCTGACCATTGGTTCCTCATCAGACGAGTCACCATATAGATTGTAATATTCCTAAAGGGTCAGCACATGTCTCGAGAAGGTGCTAGTGGTCTCAGTTGGCTTGGCATTATTGGGCTCTTGTGTTGGATCATGAAAATGGTCAAGGCAATCAAAAAGGTCATGTCCGACTTTATGATAGCTTCTGATCGTGAATCCTCCTTAGAAGCTGTCATGGTGGTGGTGCAAGCAGTTGATGAAGCGGAGGTGCGGGGAGTCTCAGAACCAACGGTCGTCCGGATAGTCGGTATCTCAGATGTAGCAGAGAGGTGGAACTCATTCTCCTCTTGATGGTCATGACTGTCAACGGATGTGCGGGTAACCTTAGAGTAAAGTGTATCAAAGAATGGATGCGGTCGGAGTGCTCCCAATGCTGAAAAATCGATCTCCCGAGTATCGTAATCTTTAGTTGCCTTAGGTGAGGCTAAGAACAGCTTCCCGAGAATAATCGGAGACTGTGTGAACTCTCCTCAGTGCTCGATGTCAATGATCGTGAAGTCCACCTGGAGTAGAGCACCTTGGAAAGTAATGATGATTGAAATATTTCCTCTAGACCGTTTGATGGATCGATCAGCCAGCTGAACGATCTCTCTCGACTTCTTGATTGGCCTGAGTTTGAGTTTGTCAAACACAAAGGTCGGGAGGATATTTATCGGAGAGTCATCATCGATTCTAGCATGGGTAAAGATAGTGTCTTTGATTTCACATTCAACCCTAGGCAACCGCTTCACTCTACGGCTCTTGGTCTTTCTCCCCATCACTAAGGAGGTGGCCAAAGACACTATGTGTCTCTCGGTCCTTGTTCTCTTAGTACCCGACCTCCTGGGCATCAATTTACTCTTTACAAAAATCTTGAGGTCGGGGATGTGATCTATGGCCTTTATTAAGGGAAGTTTTAAGATCAAATCCTCATCGAGTGCTTCCCTTAGGACAGGATCCAATTTTTTTAGATCATTTTCATTTTCAATTTTTATGTGATTTTCTGATTTTTCAATTTTTTTGGTGTTTTTGATGGATGAATGATCATATTATGGATTGGAGGGCAAGTGGTTAGTAGAAGAGGGAGATAGAATGGACTCCAGCTGTACAGGCGGTGTGGGTTCCCCGATGCTTGCTCGATTTTCAACATCAGATCTACTTACTTTCTTCTCCACTTTCATACCCAGGCTAGTAGAAACTGAGTGCAATATTTCCATGACAACTCTCAACTCTTTACCAAATGATTCATTTTTCTTAATAAGTCTAGAAATGTCATCCTCCACAAAATTCCCATGACAAATCATGGGAGAGTTCTGCTCAAGTGGAGGATATTGCTGAGATATTGAGGTCTCATACTCATCATACCTAGACTCTGGCATGTAATGCTAGGTTAAGTATGGACCATCTAACTGGCAAATATTGGTCGGATCCTCATACGATGAAACAGGGACTGATAAGTCTAGCTCATAAGTCCAATCTTGTGAATGTATAGGCTCTCCGAATGAAGGTTGGTTAGTGGAAGCTTGATCACTAAAGTCAATCAAGTCTGGGAAATTATGATGTACATGCCTCTCCATTCGGTTTGTTCGATCGACCAAGTTATGCCCTAAGGTCAAGTCGGGATGTGTATATGTAATTTGTTGTATGGTCCCTACTTGAGGTGAGAATGAAGTATGTGGGGGCATAAAATTTTGCCAATCATCCGTCTCAGCAGTGGCTTGCTCTTCATTCGGTTCTTTGATTCTTGCAAGCTCTCGGGAGTAAGGACAGTCAGCCCAAGGTGGAAGTGGATCCGGGGTGCTAGAATATGGAGTAGGTGAGAAATGCGAAGAAGTGGAGAAGTTAGTCGAAGTTCTGACTTCATAATCGGGTTGAGGTGGAACCGACCACGGGTAAGGGTCTCACATGGATGGCAGAGGATACATAGAAGAAGGAGAAGGTGAAGATGAATGGTATATGGTCGAGGAGGAATGACCAGAGGTCACAGGGTATGGGGACCAATATCCCGACATCTTGAAGAGGAAATGATGTAAGCAGAATGAGGTAGAAAATGCGCAATTACGCAGGATAACACACAGGGACAGACACGAAGACAAACGCAAGAGCAAACCCTGAGTTCACACTCAATACGGTGAAGGACCCGAAACCGAGTCCGATTAGTCTTGTTGATTTTAAGTGTGAATTTTCAGATAAGTAGCAAAGGTTACGCGACCTATAGGGGAGTCGGCTAAAAAGCTCCCCTGTTTAACCTGTCGCATAAGATACCGCGGGTCCTTCCTTTCTTCACTCCTATCCCAAGTTGATGGACTCAAAGACCATGCCCCTATTACCTGCAAGCAGGCAGAGGCTGATAAGGCTGGAACTTCGCCCCGAAGGGTTACTAGCAACTTGTCGCGAAGTACTGCCGGTTCACCCCTGACTACCCGCGAACAGGCGGAGGCTACTTGGTACTAGTCAGTGAATCTAAAAATATTCAACTCGTGATATTTGCTAGGATCAGCTGGCACGTGATATGGAAGGCGGGGATTTGGGCTCTGCCTTAAGGTGTTCACACACACTCAAGTACCCTCACTCAGCCTGAAAACAAGGTCCGGGTTACTCTCCCGCAAACAAGGGTTAATTTTAGTCAATTTTTTTGTCCAATTCAATTAGAAGTCCCGATTTTAAAGATTAGTTGTCACTGATGTTCATCCACACAAGCAATCACGTCTACCGTCCAGTCCCTATTCCTTTATCCTAAGTTAGGAAACCGAGAGAGAGAGAGAGAGAATTGGAAAAAAGTTGATGCAATCGAGAAAACGATGATGAGTGCTCGATTAAGAATACTTATAGTGCCTCCAGCTCTCTACAATGTGGGATGCAAGACTGAATTGAATTTTTACACTAAATGCAATGCAAGCGATGAAGAGCCGCTCCTAGATAGGCAGTTCTATTAGCGAGTGAAGCACAGGTTCAATTTGACTAGATCTGCGGTCTAAGTGCGTCTTTTAAGTATCTGTGTGGTCCTAAAAATTACGAGCACAAGCAAACCCTAGAGTGGCTTGAGGAGCCGCTAGTGCAAGCCTATTCTAAAAATGCAATCCGCACAGCAGACGGGGACACGATTCCACTATGTTTACACGCGCGAGAACCCAAACGGGAACCGCTGTAAGTGCAGACACTTTTTTTAAGTTACAAAAAATCTTCTTGACGTCCAACAACCGACTTGATCCAAGAATCGTCGGCCTCCGATGCACTTCGAGATGTGTCGACTTCAAGAAAGCCGCTCCAAGTCCATCGGGCCCTCGCACAAAAAGATGCAAAAATGTCAGAGAGAAATATATACAGAAATGGTCAGAAACACAATTAAATAAAAAATGGATAATTACAATGCGGCTCGGAGGTCAGACTACCCGAGTGAATGGAAAACGTAAATCTAATTGTGTAAGGTGATCCTAAGCCGTTTACCTCCTCGGCAACAGAGCCATTTGACGGGCCGCGGACCTACCCTTGTTAATAATGTCGAATTAACGAGTGCGTTGCAGTCAGATAGATCCGCGTCGATCAAAAATAACCACAAAAATTGATTAATCGTCGAATGAATTAATATGCGGTTTTATATTTATTTAGCCTGGGCAAGCCCCAGGGTTGACTAAAGGAGGCAAAGGAATAACTCAGAATCAAGTTAGATAGATTAGATTGCGATTTTCCAAGCGGGTTTTTTTTGTAATTTTTTAATGCGATAAAAATGCCAATGCAAAATATGAATGGGACTAAATTAACAAGAAAATAACCGACTTAGCCAAATTTAATTTGAATGTGAAATTAGACCAAATTGACCAAATTATATTTTTCCTGTAAACCTAATCCAATGATGAATGCAAATGTATTTTTTTTTGGATTTTTTGGACTTAAAAAAAACAAATGAAAAATGCAAACTTTTTTGGGGTTTTTATGTAGTTTTTCGTGCAAAATATATGCAAAAATTATGAAAAATGTATTGAAAGTCAAATATGATGAAATGAAGCTACAATAATTTTTTTTAGAATTTTCTGACACTTTCTTATTTTTTATGAATATTTTACTGAAAACAAAGCGATTGTGGGTTTTAATTCCTAATCAATCCACGAAATCAAATTATCTAAAGACCTATTCATCTCAAATAGAAATTTCAATAAGGAATCCAGGATCTTTGAAATTTCTCAAAAATGTTATTCGTGGAATTAATTAAAAATAAATTACATAAATCACTCTATAATGCACAAGACAACTCCTAAATGGACGAAATTTGGATAGTAATTAAAGAACAATTAGATGCATCATCTACAATTTTTTCGTAATTTTTGGAGCAATAAATAGGCCTGCGCGAATTTTAGAGCGTAAATGGGAAAAATATCACTCAATTTCAATCTCTGATTTTTAATAAATAATATAATTTCACAAAAAATGAAATAAATAGCCACAAGATAAATAATTAGTTTCTCTACAATATGCTATTTTTTTGCTAAAAAATAATGCAAGATGACTGTCCAAAATTATGCTCAAACTCAGGGGTGTCAATGCAATATAGAAATGAAAAAATAACAACTGAAATGTGCCTAAGGGCACTTTTGCAAGTTTAGAAAGCTGAAAGGATTCAAATGAAATTTTCACAATTATAATAAAATAGGAAATAAATGGACCTTCGTAGGTTTCCTTAGAACCCAAGCTAGGGCACCAAGAGAGGGGCGGCGCAGCACATGGGGCGGCGGCCAATGGTGGGCGGCCGCGGCACCACGCGGGCGGAGGGCGGTCGGCGGGACGGCACGCCTTGGAGGCGGCACGAGGCAGCGGTGGGCGGCGCACCTTGGAGGAGGGCCGGCGCGCACGGCTGCGCCGGCAGGAGGGCTGGAAGGAGGGCGCGCTAGCTGCACGTTCAGGGCGTGGCGCACCGCGGCGTGGATGAGGCGCTCGGCGCGGTTGAGGGAGGACGGTGCCACCGGCTGTGGGATGGCCGTGGCCGTGCTTGCCGGAGGCGTGCCAGTGCACACGGCGGCGCTGCGTCGTGCGGTTGTGCGCGGCGGCCTTGGAGGAAGGCGGCGGCTAGTGCCGCTGGCTGAGCACTAGGAGGTCGGAGGCGTGTGAAGGACGGAGGGCGGAGACCCGCCTGGGGGGCTCGCATGCCGAGGCAGTTGGGCAGCTGGGCTGGATGGCGGTTGTGGCTGGCCGAGGGGCGGCGCGGCGGCATCTCTCGACTTCTGGAGGCTGGAGGTCGGACCTGCGGGGCCGCAGGTGGCCGATCTTGGTTGGGGCAGCACGCCCGCCGAGGAGGCAGCGCCGTGGGCGTGGAGCACGGAGGCAGGGGGTGGCAGCCGCTCCCTCCGGTGGAGGGCCGGCGGTGGGGCAGAGAAGGCTCCTGCTCCCTTTTTTTATTTTTTTTTTTATTTTTTTTTTGTAATTTTTTGTGACTTTTCTATAAACAGGAATGATATGAAATTAAAAGTTTAAGGAAGAGGTGGAGTGTTTGTGTGATGATGTGATTTGTGTGTTGGTGGAGGTGATGTAATTTTTTTATGTGATGATGATGAAACAAGGAAGGAAATGCGAGTGGTGGGATGTTGAGCCGGCTAAGAGAGGGCGAGGACGGCCCAAGAAGTGTTGGAAAGAGACTATACGAAGGGATCTTAGTTTTTTGGATATAAGTCCGAGATTGACCCAAGATAGATGTGAATGGAGGCGAAGAATCCATGTAGCCGACCCTACTTAATTGTGGGAAAAGGCTTTGTTGTTGTTGTTGTTGTTGTTGTGATGATGATGAAACAAGGAAATTTGTTAGATAAAAAATTGACAAGAGAAAGTTTAGGGTACTTACCTGTGTTGTTCGCCAGATTGTGGAACCCTGTCGTGCGGCTTCCGCCGTGGCCTCGAGAAGGATGGCGAGAGTCCTTCGAAGCTGAGCAAGTCCAATTGGATCTCGCGACGCGACAATGGTGATGCCGCGGATCTCGCCTTGAGGTTGTCGTCGCTCGACTCGTCTCCTACGGCTGTCACCTGAAGGTTAAAGGGGCTCGACCTCACTTCACTCGAAAACGGCGAATGGGAAAGAGTGTGGGAGATGGAGAGGTTATAAAGAGGAGGAGGAGGCAGTTGGAGAGGAGATGGAGAAGGTGGAGGAGATGGGGTGGGATGGGAGGTGTCGAAGAGGCTTCTCCCTTAAATTCAGGGAGAGTGGGGGAGGAATGGGTAGAGAAGAGGGAGATGACGCCACTTGGTGCGCTAGGATGCGGCCATGTGGCATTTATTTAATTAGTAGCCAAAAACCAAGGGATTGACATGTGGTGGCTTCCGGAGCCACCACGTGTCGCTCTCAGAAAATTCAAAGCTAAATGGAAAAAAGACATAATAAAAGGGATTAAATCAAAAAGTGGTCAACATGAATATTGCTCGTCTCGATGAGATCTACAACTTTCGTGAAGGATCGAAAATCAAACGAGATCATCTGTACAAAAATGTATTTTTGGGCAGTACCTTATAGATATAAAATACCACAATTTATCTTTTGTAATTTTTTTGTCATTTTTCAATAAGAGAAAAATCAAAATAAAACTAGAAAAATATGATAAGAATATTTACAACTTAATCTATTTTTTTTGGATTTTTAATAATTAAGAAAATGAAATGTAAAATACAGGGATAAAACGGTCAATGTCTACAATATACAAAAGGGTCCCAAAACCCAAATTTTGCATACGAGCTCCTATTTTAATGAAATTGGTCTTGTTTCGAAGGTCTCTGAATGTATATTACTTTAAAAGTGAGTAGACCTTAATCAGACACTGTATGAGAGAGATATGTGCATTTTAAAGTTCCTAGTTTCAAACTTGGATTGGGGTTTTATTGGTCCATTTTGCAAGTTATGATTTTTTGGATATTTTTCTTTAATTAGTGTTAGTAATATATACACAATAGAGTTGGTTTTATTAGATTCGGAGTTAGTATAAAATATATACAAATAGGGTATTTTTAGCTAATATACATGTTAATATTTACAAGTAAATTGGCTTCTTATTTTATGTGAATATGAATGCTAACATGCAGATATTATGCTTGCATGCATGAATGGTAATTATGCAATATAAGTAGAAATATGCCTCTAATTACTCGGGAACAAAGCTGTATTTTCAACTTTTAGAGTGATGAATCACAGATTCATCAGTTATGTACTAAATAGAGTGTTAAAATGACCAATCCGTAAACGAGAAGTTATGAACTTTATAAAGGTAAAATTTCCAAGATAAGACATTTAAAAGTGTTTCGAAGTAAATGTTTTACACTAAACACTAACGATAATGTAAATAAGTGTGATGCTAAAAGAGAAAAATGCATATTCATTGGTTACTCAAATCATAGTAAGACTTAGAGAGTTTTTAATAAAAACACACTAGTTGTGGAAGAATCAACGTACATAAAATTCGATGAAAAGCCATAAAAATTAAACAATCAAGACATTGTTAATGAAGAAGAAGATGAAGAACAAGCTTTTATTGATATAATGAAGATAAAAGTCACGAATACACATAATCTACCTAAAGAATGTATATTTAAGAAGGAACGCCCTAAAACTCAAATACTTGGAGAAATCTCAGACAATGTTAATTTTGTACAGGATGCTTATGTATCACAACTAGAACTTAATGAGATATAAGATATACTAAAAGATGAATCTTGGATAGTACCAATGCAAGAAGAACTTAATCTGTTCACAAGAAATGATGTTTGGGAACTTCTTGTTGGACATGCGAGCCCACGACGAGCCATTATGCAATAAATGTTATTGCGAATATCATTCCCTGATCTGAAATGAATAATGAGTAATTTGCATAATAGTTTCCTTAGTACAATTAGGGTTATGTACCATGGCCATCTTAATAATCATACTGCTGTTGATCAAACTGTTGAATTATAGAGGCTGGTGCTTGGATGAATATCTAAAGGGTTTGATTGAGGACTCATCAAGCACCGTCAAATGATTGTTAAGAGATGATCTCCAGCCTGAGTAGGAGATAGCAATCCTTATCTCTAAAGGTTGATATCAAACCAGCCTCTTGATGCAGGTCCTCTACATAGAAATAGAGATTCGGAGGTGTCAGATTAGTTAGGTCAAAGAGTTGACTTAACGAGATCGAGATAACCAAAGTCCTGTATCGTATGCTGTCACGATCCAGGCATGCATCCTCTGACCAGAGACAGATGTGTTACTATATGTCTGAGTATGTACATTTGGCAGACCAATAGGTTGATGACCTAACCAAGGTCTATACACCGGTGCGCTGGTGTACATGTAAGGGCATATGAGTAATACGATCTCTCAAAGGGATCATACAGGTTCATTACTAAACTGGAAGGCATGAGCTCCCTCATGAGATATTGGGAAGAATCAAGTTCCGTGCACGGTCGTCTCGCTTTGGAAGCTTGACTGAATTTGTAGGTTTGATGTATACTTTTGGAATGTATATGATCAAGACCTAGGTATGATATATGCTCTTGAAAAGTATATGATCGATATCGACTCCCAATGATCGAATGAGAAACTTACTGATAAAACCATGAAGTAGGTAGTATAAAGTTGATCCAATACTTCGGGTTTATTCTGAGTGTTCCAGTATGTACAGTTATTGGGATAATTAAATGTAGGGATAATTACACCCATAACCCTGAGTAATTCCTCAATCTCAATCATAACCCTACATAATCGCGAATTACACGAGAAACCCCGAGTAATCATTCCGTCTCACACTCATGACCCTCCGTTAAATTTCTCCCTTAACCTAACCATATCATTGGGTTAATCCAACCCTTCTTGTATCCAACGGCTGAAAAAAATTTAAAAAATTGTCCTCCATCTTCTTCCAACTTAGCCGACCCCCTCCCCCTTCTTCCTCCTCCCTCCTCCCTCCCTCTGCCTACAACCACCCCCTTCGCCGCCCCTCCGCCCCACGCAACCCCAGGAGAACGGTGCGAGTACGAGCGAATGGCGGGCTGGGAGCTTTGAGCTGGGGAGGATCAAGCTTTGAGCAGGTGAGGTCGAGCAGGAGCGCGGGGCTCACTTGACAGCGGGAGGGTGGGGGGAGTCCGAGCAGGGGAGGAGCAGGCTCGGTGGGGAGTGGATTCGAGCAGAGGAGGAGGACCTGGGCGGTGGGGGGGTTGAGGTTCTTCTAGCCCGCTGGGCGGTGGGGTGGCTTGGGGGCTTCCAGCTCCGTGGATGTGGAAGGGTCTAACGTTTTCAAGTTTTATGAGAAGGCACATATGGATCATAATTCGAAGGATTCCTGTCGAGATCAATCAGAGGAAAAAGAAAAGAGTTCGACTTTTAGTGCAAGAGATAAACATCGTCAATTCCTTTCTTCCCTCAATAAGAATCGAGGTGCACAAAAAGAAAGAATGTCGGAACTTGACATTTACTTGAAAGAAGGATGTTGTGAAGATAGTGATACATTTAATATCTAAAATTGGTGGAAGGAAAATTCTGGAAAATATCTCATTCTTTCGAAGATGGTAAAGGACATACTTGCAGTTCTAGTGACTACAGTTGCTTCAGAATCATCATTTAGTACTGGAGGCCATGTGATTTCTGATAATAGGAGCACTTTTTATGCTGCCACAATTGAAAGTTAGCTTTGTTGTGGAGATTGGCTGAAACAAGAATTCAAAGATGGACATATATTGGTGGTATGTTTAGAACGTTTCTTTTCTTACAATGTAATGCTTATATGTTCTTGCATATATATGTCATTACTTATTATTATTTCTTTTGTAGACTAATGTTATTGGAGAGTAAAATATAATTGAAGTTGTTTCCACAAAAATTGATGATTAGCCATTGGTATGTAATAATGAACTGTATCAATGTATCATGTCATTTTTGTTACTTCGTTAACATATAGCTCAACAATGATATTTACATAAATTATTTTTTTAATGCAGGAATCAACTATTTTGGAAGTCTATCATTTTGGAAGAGTTCAGCGACTAGAACAAGACATATCAACTATTTCATAAGATTGTCATTTTGACTTGATGTTGAGGCGATTCAATTGAACCTAATATTTTCGTTTTAGTTTTCAGAACTTCTATTTGGGTCTGTGAAGTTGAGATTTTGGCTTTTTATTCAGGGTATAAAATGTACACTAAGTATTATTTTTACACAAACTCAATTTTGTAATTTTATTTACAACATCATCTACAACTTTTATGAACAAAGTTTCTTTATTTGATGAATAAATAATTATGTACAAAATAGGTGTCAAAAATGCATAAATAAATGCATGAATAAATGAGGTGTTTATTGTACACTGGCCCTTATCTCCCCATACTTTATTCCTTGTCGACCAATTCCATGCTGGCCTTGGTCTCGGGGTTAGGGTCATAAAATATTTGCAATATTTTACTCCTTTTTCTTTTCTTCTCTTTATTCTATAATTTTGGCATTAAACACCTTATTTAATGTGTAATTAATACAATGAATCATGAATGCTATTATGTACAATTTGATGCTATTTACATGCATTTGCTCGGGTTTTTGAGGCCAAAATGATAGAATAAAGATGATGAAATGGAGATTCATCAGTCTACGAAATTAGAGCATTAATGAATGGTTCTTTAATATTTCTAATACTGAAAATTTAGACCTTAAAAGATCAATAGGAATATGAAGATAATTTGACAATGATCTGGCATCAAGACTTGGACATATGTCTATAGGTGAGATCAATAGACTAATAAGAGATGAAACTTTAGAATGTCTGAAATTTCATATCTTACGTACTTGTGAATATTGTATTCAAAGCAAAATGTCCAATACACCCCTCTTTGAGAATGGTGTAAGTTGTCAATGTATTCAAGGTCTCATACATATTTATGTATGTGGATCATCTATATCATAATAAACATTAATGATATGTGATATCTATTGATGATTTATTTGTGATGTGAGATTTCTTCCCTTCATCTTAGAAACCTTTGAAATGTTCAAAGATTTCACTTTTTGGTTTAGAACCAAAGTCTTAAGGAAGATGAAATGAATTTGATCTATCCTTGGTAGCATGTACCTATTAGATGAATTCAAGGAATACTTTATGGAGAAAAGAATATCATTCCTATCTCACTCTTCCTAATACACCTAAACTCAATAGAGTTGTAGGAAGATTTAATTGGATCATGTGTGACATGATTTGGTAAATGATTAATATTAGCATAATTAGCTCTTAGTTTCCAGGAATATATGTAGTAGAGACCACACCATATATCCTCAATAAGATTCCATGTAAGAAAGCTTGAATCTAGCATCAGAGAGTGTTACTTCACCAGGAATATAAAAGATGGCATTGGATACCTACTTTATGACCTTGAGATTCTTAAAAGATTTCATATCTAAGGATATGATTTTTAGAAAATGACTTTCAAGAGAATTAAGATGAAAATGAAGTGAAGGAACTCATTTAATCTTGAAAAGATAATGAAGCTTCAAAAGTGAAAACTAAAAGGACAATTAAATATGAAACATTTATACCTCTTAAAATTAGTTTGAGGATGGATTCCCTGTGTCTATTAAATCTGATAATGATCTGACTTCATATGATGAAGCTCTTGAGGATCATGACATAGAAAGAGGGATGTTAGCAATAAAGTCTAAAGTAGACTTCATATACAAGTGTTGTATATGGACCCTCAAGGATCCACCTATAAGGGTAAGGACCATTAGGTGTAAATGGATCTTCAAGAGAAAGAGTGAACCTGATGAGAAGGTAGAAACATTCATAGCACGGTTCGTAGCCAAGAGATACACACGAAGAGAAGGCATCGTTTGTGGTAAGATTTGCTCTCATGTGACTCTTCTTAACCCCATCATAATATTGCTAATTATAACTACACAACTTGACTTTAATATCTATAGGATGGAAGTCAATATTGCATTCCTCTATGAATACATAAACGAGGATATTCAAATAAGTAGCTCTAAGTCTTCATAGCTGAGGAAATCAATGTGTGCAAGCTAAAGAATTCCACTTATGGACTCAGATAACTTCTAGTAATTGGAACATCATACTTAATGAAATTATAAATGTTATGATTTCAAAAAGAATCTTGAAGAACCACGAAAAGCTTAGTGGGAGTGCCATTTTGTTCATCGTGCTAAATGTAGATAATATCCTAATCATTTGGAACGATACAAGGATGATAATAAGTGTTTTATAATCTAGTTGTTCCATAGAGATGTATGGTCTCAAGGATACCTCTCAGATCTTAGTTCTGAAGATGTTCGGAAGCAAAGAAAGGAAGGCATTGGGACACTTTGAACATATTCCATTTTCTGAAAAAACTCAAGGAAGACTTCCTTCCCTTAAGATATTGTACTGACATATCTAAGTGATAGCACCTCAAAGAGTTGAGGAAGTGAATGTCTACTTGCCCTTGTAAATCAGTTATGAGAAGCCTAGTGTATGCTAGATGTGTATAAAAGCCAGATGTCGGCTATGTAGTGGGAGTTGTAAACTGTTACTAATCTCGGTATAGAGATAAAACACTTTATTGCAGTAATAAAAACAATATATTCAAAGATGATAAGATTTTTGAGATAGCGATCTCAAAGTCTTATCTTCAAAACTTAAGACTTTATAGATAGTGATCTAAAAGGTCTTAACTGCAAATACTTTAAGACTGGTCCTTGATCTTAGGAGATAGAGTTCTTTGAAAATAAGGGCATTCTAATAAGTATATAGAAATTACATATTGGTTATAACGATTATTGAGTTGTAATGTCAAAGACATTGTAACTGCTTTAACAATATTGAGTATTGATTGCATAAGTTGCAACATTCGCATTAGATGCGAGCATTGTTACTAGGAGATATGCAAGTACCGTAAAAGGACTTGACGTAGTCTCGCAGAATAGAGTGTTTTTTCAACTTACCTACCTATCTTTCTAAATAGATTTTGATTAAAACATGAGTGTGGGCTTAAAGATTTGCCCATTAATGGCTCTTTGGGCTAGTGGAGCCAGCCATTATGCAATAAATGTTATTGCAAATATCATTCCTTGATCTGAAATGAAGAATAATTAATTTGCATAATAGTTACCTTGGTACAATTAGGTTATGTACCATGGCCATCTTGATGATCATACAGTTGTTGATTCAATTGTTGAATCATAGAGGCTGGTGCTTGGGTGATGTCTAAAGAGTTAGATTGAGGACTCATCAAGCACCATTAAATGATTGTTAAGAGAGGATCTCCAGCCTGAGTAGGAGATGGCAATACTTTCTCTAATGGTCTAATATCTAACCAACCTCTTGATGTAGGTCCTCTGCATAGAGATTCGGAGGTGTTACATAAGTTAGGTCAAAGAGTTGACTTAAAGAGATCAAGATAACCAAGTCCTATGTTGTATGTTGTCACGATATAGCCATGCATCTTCTAACCAGCGACAGATGTTTTACGATATATCTAAGTATGTACATTTGGTAAACCGATAGGTTAATGATCTAGTCAAAGTATATACATCAGAGCATTGATGTCCATACAAGGTCATTTGAGTAATATGATGTTTTAAAGAGACCATACATTTTCGTTACTGAACCAGAGGACATGATCTCACTCATGAGATATTGGGAATCAAATTCTGTGCATGGTCATCTATCTTTGGATGCTTGATTGAATTTTTAGGTGTGATATATGCTTTTGGAAAGTATATGATCAATACCTAGGTATGATATATGCTTTTCTAAAGTATATGATCACTACTGACTGCCAATGGTCGAATGAGAAACTTAATGATAAAACCATGAAGAAGACAATCTAAATTGATAAAAAATGTTGGGTTTATTCGAGGTTTTCTAGTATACGGGATGTATAGATATTAGGAGTTATTGAGGGTGATGTGATCAATAAACGATTGTATAACCATGACTCTTACATTTCGAGAGAGTGATGAAATAGGTCTGGATTTTAGTGACTCCTCTCACTAGAGAAGTAATCTATTGTTGGTCCAAATGTTGGACATTGATCTGAATGTGATTTAGATACAATAGGAAGATTAGATTTACATGTTTGATTTAATCAGACATCTGTGGGAGGTCCCCAAGGTTTGGATTTGAGATGTAATCTCGACATCCAAATCACTAAACGTGGAATGTACAATCATCATATCCTTAACTCAAAGTATCCACGGAGAAAATGCATTGTTCTTGAAAGAGTTCAAGAATAATTCCATTGTTGAATTATGTATATGAGAATTGAGATATTGATAATTAAATGTGATTTAATTATCATGAATAATATGAATTTGATTCGTATTATTTGGCCAAGGAGTATTATTTAAGATGATTAAATGTGATTTAATTATCAAATATGTGAATAAAGTGAATGTGATCCATGTTATTTGGGCACTTGAGAATAAAATCTAAGATTATTAACTATGATTTAATTATCAAGGATATGAATAATGTGGATAGCATTATCCATATTATTTTTATATATTATAAATTTGATATATAATATATTAGAGAGAGCTTATTGTAAATGGTATCTTCAAATTAATTGTTGATATGATTTAGATTCATATTAAAAATTAATTGAAAATACAATTTACAATATGATTTACAATTATTTAATGGCATGATTACTATATTTACAAAACTAATTTAGAGTTATTTTTGTGAATTAATTCACAATAAAAGTTGTTGTAATATGTATGAAGGATTGGAGGAGCCAACACTACCAATTTATGAAGGATTGGAGGAGTCACAAGGGTTGTTGTCTTCCCCTTTTTTAAAGGGTGGGTGGCTTCCCACCTAATATTCTATGCTAATTAATTTAGTTCAAAATTAAATCATGTTGATTATTCAATATGTTTAATTTAATCTAAATAAATTTTTGTTTTATTTTTCATAATAAAATCATGGTCATTTAATAGAAACACAAATCAATCTCAACCTTTGATTTTGAGTTTCAAATGGATTGGAATCCGTAGACTCCCAAAATACTATAAAAGAACATGCGACCCTAACTCTTCTTGAACGGGCAAATTATATGCTCTCTCCCTCCCTCCCTCTCTCTCTCTATCTACATGCCAAGCTTCTCTCTCGCTCTCTTGCTTATAGTGGCCATTCGTACTAAACCCTAGAGGGGGTCGCCATCGTCCCCATGATGTTGTGTCGCCGCTTCGACCATTCATAGATCTCCATTTCCTTCGATGCATCTTTATATGAAAAAGACATCTGATCTCATTATACGAGATTAGGAGATTTGCTTCTTAGATCAAAAAACCATAATCTTTGATTGTTGTGGAGAATTTTTACTTGTTAAGTTTACAGGTCGGGCACAGGGAACAATGATTTTTAGTTGCACAATTTTAAATTAATTTAATTAATTAATTAATCAAAATGTCAATTCCTGTGTTAGAAAATAAAAATAAAATGTAATGATATGAGTTCAGATGAGATGCAATGAGAATAAAATAAATAGAGGAAATAACAAGGCGTAGGATCTATGATTTTGTTTAATGTTAATCCAATGAATATAATCAATATCCTTGAGAGTTAATCACTGATCAAAAGATATTAGATACAGAAATATATTCAATCAAATTTTAAGCTGCTGGCTAAAAGATTAGTTGGCGAATCATCCTACAAAATGAAGAGATCAAAAGTGCCCTCGAAATTCCCTGTAAATTATTCCTCAAAAATTTAATTTTAGTCATGTAATGTCAGGGAATTGAATTAATTTGCCTCAAATGACCTCCTGTGAAAATTAAATCATCAATTTAATATGATCAATTATCATGAGAAGATTAAATGAAATTTTCCTCAAAAATATCTGGAAAATACAATAATTCCTCCTTTATCTTGCCTCATGTAGAGATTAATTTCTCGAATAGTATGATTACTAACCTAGAGATATTAATCAAATTAAAATCTTAAATCAAGTCCATGCAATATAGATCATTAAATTTCTCAATAAAATATTATACAAAAGGTCAGAAAATAAGCTTACATATATCTGTAAAGATCCTCAAATAACAATCACCAAGAAATGTTCTCTGATCATTCCATAAAATATATAGTATAATAGAGCATAGAAATAGCTTCAAAATGGTATATTGTGCAATAAAACAGAGTTCGCATGAGAAATTTATGTAATAAACAAATTTTAGTGACTTAAAGGTAATAAAAAATAAACTTTTCTTCTTGATTAAGTCCCTAGAGGATTGCTCTATAATTAAGCACATCTGCCTGGGCATAGATGCAATTTGCCCAAGGTATCATGTGTATGACACATGACTTTGGCGGCGATAACTCTTTTGTAATTTAGGAGGAGGACTGGGGCTTCTTTACAGTTCACCCGCTCCCGCACACACACCGCACATGCAGAGAAGGCTTGGGGGCGACGACATGCTTAGGGTACCGAAGGAGGAGATTCGAGAGGACGAGCCTATGTGGTGGACATCTAGAGGTTGGTCACCCCCAAACCTTTAGGCTTGGCCTGAGGTTGGGGAGGTGGCGTAGCGACTCAAGGGCTGTTGGATCAAGGGCCTACCCTTGATCCAATAGTGGATGTAAGGTGACTGTGAACGATGGTGATGTGGAGGAGCATGATGGCATGTGCAACCGATGGCGGTCGAGGTGCGTTGGCGTGTGGCGACCAATGGCGGTCGAGGCACGGTGGCATGTAGATGATAGTCAATAGGTAGAGGAGCGGAGGCCGGTGGTGGCAGAAGCGAGGGTGGTGGTGGAGGGCTCCGCTTTATGTGAAGGAGATGTGCTATCTAAGAAGAAAAGAAAAATAAGGAGTGGGAGGTTCACCTGAAAGAAAGAGTAAGTAAGGGGGAGGGGCAAGGCCACGACGAAGCTCTAGTTGATTGGAGCAGTCACAAAGGTGGGGGAGCCTTTGGATCTCACCATGAGGAGTAGCTCGAGCCACTGTCACCGATCGAGCATGAGAAAGGGCAGATGATCGAGGACGGGTGGCAGCAACGGCTTAAATAGGATGTAGTGATATAACAGTGGGGACAACGGTCAGTTGGGATGTGTAATGGCTGTGGGACGCGCACAGGTGGCAGATGAGGAGGAGGTAATGATCGCATGGAGGAAGGGGAGCGAGCATAGGGCTTGTGCAGCGCATGTGTATGCGGAGAGAAATGGAAGCATGTGTAGTCAGAAATGGATGAAGGGTCACGTGAGTGAAGAGAGAAAGAGAGTGGAATAAAGAGAGGAGAGGAGGAAAAATGAAAAAGATATATAAAAATAAAACAAATAAAAGTTAATGAAATATTTAAAGTAAATAAAAAACAAAATAAAATGAAGAGTAAAATAAAATATAAAAAATAAATAAAGATAAAAATAAATAAAAATAGAAAAATGAAAGAAGTAGTAGATGAAATCAAATAAAAAAAGTGGTCAATATGAAAGTTGTTTGTCTCGACGAGGTCTACAACTTTCATGAAGAACTAAAATCAAAAGAGATCATCTTCACAAGAAAGTATTTCTGGAGGTACTCTATAGATAATTAAATATCGAATTTTTGTATTTTGTATTTTTTTGTATTTTTAAGTAGTAGATTAATTTATACACAATTATGCATAATTACTCTAACTTGTATGGATTTTTTATAGGTTAAAAAAAGATCAAATAAAAATAACAAAGATAAAATATGCAGAAAGTATACAATGCCATATTTTTTCGATTTCTTTTAATTATGATCTTTTTATATATTTTAATTCTTAATGTTATTTTAGTTGATTACTCAAAGAACAAATTAGAGAAATAATTAGGTTAAAATAAATGATTTTTGTATATAAAATAATATGCTCAATCAGGTCAAAAATAAGGGTTATATTTATAGATTTTAAGCACTAATTTAAGTACAATTGATAAATACTAATTAATTGATTAGAGGATTTCATTTGTGATTTATGAAGGGGATTTGTTAAAACATCCATATAGAGCAGATGAATCATTGATTCATAAATGATATTGTAAGGGTTTTCTATACATACCATCAGATCAAAGCCAAGATTATATAATGTCTTGTCTATAAGGTTAGGATCAAAGAAAAGGGTTTTGTAGAAACTTGTCGCTATATGGACGATCTCATTATGGCTAGAACAAGAAATGCCAAGCTCATTTTTAAAGCAAACATCATGTTTTTCCTTTTATTTGCAAAGGTCACTTTTTGAAGGAGTCCAATGTTTTTGTCACCATTCTTTAACCAACGAAGCTTCGCTCTTTACTACCAACACTCAAATTCATCAGCTTGAAGATTCTTAATAAAAATGTAAATCTTTTAGCCTAGAGAACTAAATGTCATCAAAATGGTCAAGCTATTTTTTGATGGTATCAAAATCATTTATGAGCTTATCAAATTCTTGCATTACTGGATGGAAATTTGAGATTTTCTAGATGTGTATACGATTTTAAGGAATTTAACTTTTGGACCCACTAGTGAAAGAGATTGTATGAGTGAACATTTGAGTTCCACGAGTCCCTTGTGAGAGTCGAGAAAGAGGGGTTTTAAACCAAAATGGCTCCATTTCAAAGTAGATTTTTTGAGCTTTGAAAGGACAAGCTTCCATGACCGAGGGTCGATGGTCAGAGAAGGTGATCGAAAAGGAGTTCATATTAATGCTAGGGGCCATGTTTGAAAAGTCACCACTACTTAGAATCCTATCCAAAATCGCCTCATTTTCTTGGGAATTTCCACCATACCAACTGAAAGAGATGTTCCAAAGAGGAATGTTTGTGAGACCTTCATCATCTATCTATGAATTGAATATGGAGAAAAATCTATTTATAGTAGTGCTAGACAATCATTTCAAACAGCAAAATATTAGGTTAAAGTCACAAGCTAAGATAATAGGAAGCTTAGGGGGGGATGAGGGAGGAAAGAAAATTTATAAAGTCAGCCTTTACACTCTCAAAGGATGGGCCAAAAATATTTATGAGGTATAAGTATGGGAGATTTAAGCCCATGAAGTGTGATATAAGATCCAAACGTAAAATCATGGATGTTTACACAATCAAAATCCAAGTAATTCCATCCCATGGCCATTCCCCGTGAGTTGCATACGGGATTTGGGTGTTAGGAGAGATGATCGAGTCCCACACATGATATTAATTCATGGATCACGAGTATGGGTTTCCTGAAGGGCGAAGAGATTTAGTTTCTCCGAAGCTTCAAAAGTTCTATGTCCATATTTTTTCCAAACTCCTAATATTCCAAGATATTAATTTTATATCCATGATGAAATTATAGAGTAAGAACCAAAACAAATATAAGGAAGAAGTTATTTCCTACTCCAAACCGAGTCAATAAAGTAGTGTTCATGCTTTATCTGATTGAAGTCAATCCTAGGTTAGAATAGGACTCAGATCAGGTGAAGATACTTCAGAAAAAAGAAAATGAACTAGGATATTGATGTCCAAGGAGGTTACCTTGGGGATGGGGGAGGGGGAGGCAGAGTCGTACTTGTTTATTGGTTGTCTGCTGTCTCTTCCAAGAGTGGGGATAAGATGGCATTTTAAAGATGATCTGGAAGTTATGCACTCTTGCATTCCATCCAGCGTGACAGATTTTCTGTAATTTCTTTGGCATGGCCCACTGGTGATGTAATCAGCGGGGATGATGAGGTGCCGTGATGATTTAGAAAGGGGTGAACTTTTAAAAAACCCTATCCCATACATTACATGTGTAGAGATTGAACTTTCCTGGAACAAGTTCAATAGTGTTGATCTTCACACAGCCCTCTCTATTCCATTTGAAGATATTTTTCTGCTTCGGATCCTCCCTGTGCTAAGATCCTTGGAGGAGGTTTAGGGTGTCACTTGGGACCAGGGAGCACTCATAGGTGGCGAAGGCTACCTCCATATTATATGTCAGGAGTGGAACTTAGCTTCAAAGACTCCATCGTGGTGGCCAAGTCCAGACCCAACGGAATCACTGTGATTCTCAGAACATAAACGAGGAGCTTCACAACTACATCGCCGTCACTATATTTGCCACGCGGAGGAACCTTAAACACCGACAATTTCTCGAAGGTCTTAACAAGGTGGTTAAGAACATATGGTGACAGTGATGGAGAGGTAGGTCCGGAACCGCGATCTAGTATACCCTCACTTCCTCCAAGTTTTTCACTCGAAGGACAAGGATTACTTGTAAAACCAAATTTTTTTGCCGTCAAACATATTTTTGGAGGAGTTGGCCAGCTTGTGAAACCATGTCTTTGACATCTCCTGGGCCATTAACTACCGTTTAGAGATAGCCAATAATGATTATAAGTGACAGGTCCAACACAAGAGCAAGATGTTCTTCAGACCACTTAAAGGAGCGGAATTCCTAGGAGAATCCATGAGTAGACATCTGATAAGGAGGTTTTTTTTGTTGTGAAGGTGACAAACCACTTTCTATCTTCTTAAATTAGTGAGAAATCGATTTATCAAAATCACATAAAAATCTATAATCAATTTAATATGGTAAATTATTATTTTACGTAGGTAAGTTCCAAGGTCAAACTTAAGGAGGTAATGTGAGGGTTTAGAGTTAATTTTCAAAGAGATTCGATTGTTAGGTTTTCAAATAAGAATGTTTAAAATTTTATTTTTTTGCAAATTTTTATGGTGTTTTTTGAAGAAAAGAAATGTAATTAATTGCAAGAAATATGGTGCATGAATTTTTGTAAATAATATATGCAAGAAAATAATGCTATGCAATGTGAGAGAATAAATAAGGCATCCCCTTTTTTGGATTTTTAGATGATGATGAATGCAATGAAAGAGATTGTACAAGCAAGCAAGGCAGACCAATAAACTAAATCCACAAAGGCCTCTTAATTAATTTCAAAGAATAAATGATCAATGAAGTTGCAAATTAAATCCGAAATCAATTTCTCTGATTTTATCTTAATTTTGAGCAGAAAAAATTAATAAAAAATTAATACAGAGAAATATTGATCAAGGAATGACTAAATAAGCTCCTTAATTAAACAATGTTCAAATATGGCTCAGAATGAGTAATTCAGTGTCTCAGACGATAAAGGATTCAATAAGCTTCCAAACATCACCAAGTTCAAGTGAATCATATAATGAATGCTCAATGAATAGATGAGTATATGGGCATAAATACAGGATAAATAAATAAAATTAGTTCAAACTACACCTTCAGGAGAACTGTTCTGCAATTTGTACAACCTCAAGGGACTCTGGTGACGTTTACCCCCTCACGGGGGTAGGTGCGTAAAATCTAGAAGGAGAAAGGGTATTGAGCGGAAAAAGACCATCTTACGTGAGGTGGCTCACGTTCAACGAGGGTCGAGTCTTGCGCTTCGCGTGGCCGTCTGCGATCGCTCTGGTTCCACCCGAGGTAAGAGGCTCGGGTGGCTTTGCGTGGAAGGTTCTGATGCGCGTGATGATGCAATCCGAGGGTTGCAGTTTAGGTGTGGTTCGACGGCTCAAATCAATAGATCTTCTTGATCAGGAGGTGCATGTATACTCACGGGGGCTCCTTCCTTCAAACCTCGACGTACTACTGAAATAGGTCGAGCTTCCTCATATCGGCCAACACACGACCAAGGTGCAAGTGCTCCGGAGGTCGTCTCACGACCAGAGGCCGTCAGAGCCAAGCGATAGGGGCTGCTTGCTCCTGTATACTGCAAGTGAGATTGAGAGCTCGAAGCTTTTGGCTTTGGCTAGGCGTGAAAACACGAGAACAGGGAAGTTACGGACGATGCTTCGGCGAGTTGGTGGTTGAAAGGAGCGAGGTTGGTGAAGGGTTGTGTCAGAGATAGAAGGAGAACACGATGAGATGAAGAGGATGGGGGTGAAGTCGGTGGTCGGCTGATGTCTTTGAACCAGAGTGGTGGTCTTGAAGAAGAACAAAGAAGGGGATTTGGAGTTGATCAACGAAGAAGACGAACGAAGAAGAGAAGGGAAAATGAAAGTGAACAAGAAATAGGAAAAGGGGTATACCTGAGGATTCGCCTGGTGTTCGAGAAAGTTGATTCAACTCCAAATGAATGCCTCGAAGTGATCCAAGGGGCTGAGGCTTTGTTGGCTTCCAAGGAGTTGCAGCAGCACGGTTTTGATGGTCGTCGATTGTAGCTGCGAGGAGGTCGTTACCGAGGGAGTGGAGGCCGCTGTCACCAGCCCCGCCCCTCCAGCCACCTCTCTCTCTCTCTCTCTCTCTCTCCCTCTCTCTCTCTCTCTCTGACTTGATTAGAAGAATGGTGTATAGTTGAACTTAGGTTCAGATTGGGGTTTAAATAGTGGATAGAATTGGGTCCTGTAAATGAGGTCATCGAAGAAGGTGAGGATGAGTTGGATTTCAGGTGGTTGTTGGCCGATCATAACAGAGTTAGGATTTATTGCAGGCAATGGGTGGAGGGGATCAGGTTAAAGATGAAGGGGATTTGGTTTGTTTAGGACTGGGGAATCGATCGGGGAAGAAGAGGGGGGATACAACGGTCGGTGAACATGGTGGTCGGCCGACTTGATAAGAAATAGGATGGAGTTGGTCATTTGGTAGTTCTATCGATCGAGGAGGATGATCGGATAAGGAGGTTTGGGATTTGGGTTAATCTTCAGGCGATGGGGGTTTCATTTCTAGGTGGATTAGGGAAGGAGATAGGAGGTGGGGTTTGGGTAGTTCTGAGAGATTAGGACAGAGAGAGGGGAAACATATGTTGAAGAGGACCGAGGTGGTTCCAGCTATTGGATGAGGATAAGGATAGGAGAGGGAGGATTGCCGGAATTCGCGAGATACATGATAGGAAGAGGAATCGAGAGGGCAGTGTGTTGGAGGTCGGAGACGAGACAATAGCCATTGGATCACAGATCGATCCAACAACTGGGAGACGATTACGTGTGAAGCACGTGAAGTGGAGTGGATGAAAGCAGGAGTGTCTACCGTTGGCTCAGATTTGATCTGATGGTAGTGAGCACACTACATGATAAAAGGCTCAGATCGAGGCTTGGGCGAGTTTGACCTAGGATGAGGTGGTTCCATTAAGAGGGGGACACACGTATGTTGACATGTTGATTATGTATTGAAAATAAAAAAATAAATAAAAAATAGTAAACAACCTCAAATGTAAAAATGCTTAAAATAAAAAATATTGACTAAATTCATTCTATATTGTTCATGAATGATTCAAATGGAAGTGAACTTACCTGTGCAAGATATAATTTTTTTGTTGATATTCTATGTATATAAAATACCAATTTTTTATTTTTTAGATTTTATGTATACAATAAATGCATGTAAATATCAAACATGATATAAAAAATGCAATGAACACAAATGTAAGTTTTTTTAGATTTTTATGAGTTAAGAAAAGGTTAGATAAATGAATGATGTGAAGTATATGTGTGTGGATTAGGTCAGTGAGCTCAAGTCAAAATTTATTTATTTTTCTTTAATTTTCTATTTTTTATTTCTAGTTTTATGTAATTAGTTAAAGCATGAAATGAAATAAATGAATAAGAAAGAAATAAATAAAAAAGGTCAAAATGTACAATTAGCCCCGAAACCCAACTTTCACGAATAAATTCTAATTCTTTTGAATTTGATTTTGATTTGCATATAATTGAGTATACATTAATTCAAAAGTGAGTGGAGTGAAACTGGCCAATGTATTTGAGAGATATCAAATTTTATGGCTTTCTATACTGGAATTAAGGTTTGGTTATTTTTCATATATATATATATGCAAGTTTATATTTTTAGAATTTTTTAATTGTTGATATCAATGATATGTGCACAATTGGGTTATTTTTTGTCAATTGAAGTTAGCATGAATTAATTAAAAATAAATGAAGTTAGGTGAATATTAGAACTGAATTTGAATGTAAAATGAAATATTTATTTATGCAAACCATTTATGACTACTTGAATGTTAACTATGAAGTATAAACATATGAATGCACCTATTTACTTAGGAAGAATCTCCATTTTCAGGTAATTGATATGGCAAATCACATATTCGTCAACCACATATACATAAACCTTGCTCGTACCTGAGCAACTAAATAATGAAGAAAAGACATGTGATTGGGTTCCATACCAAGATCATGGACAAAAGGTGAAAATAAAGATTGACCCGTCCGTTGGATTAATAGTTCTGTAGAGCTCCTATGAGAATTAGAATTTTAAAATCAATAGTATCCAAGTTTTACACATAATTATACCAGTTTAGCTCATAAGTCATCTTAGATCAACCCCCTCCCAATGCATACTCCATAAATATTGATGAACTGCCTCTTTGTGTGTGAACGGTGTTAGTTCTCCCCATTCGAAATGATGAACTACCGTGAAGACCTCTCCTCCTATAACTCGTCCTCAAGGAGTCGGGTATTTCCTTCTAAGTTCAAGTGTTGCTAGTACTATAGAAAAGAGAAATAAGGAAGAAATTGTTGGAAATACGAGCCCACGGCGAGCCATTATGCAATAAATGTTATTGCATATATCATACCATGATCTGAAATGAAGAATGAATAATTTGCATAATAGGTCCCTTAGTACAATTAGGGTTATGTACCATGGCCATCTTAATAATCATACAGCTGTTGATTCAACTATTGAATCATAGAGGCTGGTGCTTGGATGAATATCTAAAGGGTTAGATTGAGGACTCATCAACCACCGTCAAATGATTGTTAAGAGATGATCTCCAGCCTGAGTAGGAGATGACAATCCTTATCTCTGAAGGTTGATATCTGACCGACCTCTTGATGCAGGTCCTCTGCATAGGAATAGAGATTCGGAGGTGTCAGATTAGTTAGGTCAAAGAGTTGACTTAACGAGATCGAGATAACCAAAGTCCTATATCGTATGCTGTAATGATATAGGCACGCATCCTCTGACCGGAGACAGATGTGTTACTATATGTCTGAATATGTACATTTGGCAGACCAATAGGTTGATGACCTAACCAAGGTCTATACACCGGCGCGCTGGTGTGCATATAAGGGCATATGAGTAATACGATCTTTCAAGGGGATCATACATGTTCAGTTACTGAACCGGAAGGTATGAGCTCACTCATGAGATATTGGGAAGAATCAAATTCCATGCGCATGGTTGTCTCGCTTTAGAAGCTTGACTGAATTTGTAGGTTTGATATATACTTTTGGAAAGTATATGATCAAGACCTAGGTATGATATACGCTTTTGGGAAGTGTATGATTGATACCAACTCCCAATGATCGAATGAGAAACTTACTGATAAAACCATGAAATAGACAGTATAAAGTTGATCCAATACTTCGGGTTTAGTCTGAGTCTTCCAGTATGCAGGATGTACAGGTATTGGGAATACCTGAGGGTGATGTGATCATAAACGATTGTATAACCATGACACTTCCATTCCTAGGGAGTGATGAAACGTGTCTGGATTTTAGTGACTCCTCTCAGTAGAGAAGTGATCTGATCTTGGTCCAAGTGTTGGACATTGATCTGAATATGATTCAGATGCAATGAGAAGATTAGATTTACGGTCTTGATTTAATCAAGCATCTATGGGAGGCCCGAGATCTGGATTTGAGATATGATCTCAATATCCATGTCACTATACGTGGAACAATACAATCGCCCTGTCCTTATCTCCAAGTATCTGCGAAGAGATTGCATTATTCTTGAAGGGTTCAAGAATAATTCCATAAGATCTAAGCAATGAAGAAATCATGATTAAATGTGATTTAATCATCTTGATGTATGAAGAAATTATCCAATATAATTAAATGTGATTTAATTAATGTGGATAAGAATAATGTGGATAGAAATATCCAATTATTCATAATATACTATAAATGTGATTTATAACGTATTAGAGAGAGCTAATTATAATTTATATGTGTTGATTAATTGTTATGTGTATTGGATACACATTGTGTAATTAATGGACAATGTAAATTATATGTTGTTTTGGGTTGTGAATATGACTCACAATTTTTCCATGGCAAGATTGCAATATTCTCAAATATAATTGTGAATTATTTTTGAAGAATAAAACCCAACAAATTTGTTGCAAATAAATAAAGAGAGATTTCCATGGAGATATGCAATCTCATGAATTATCATGAGATTGCTCTCCCCATGGAAATAGTGGGTGGCACACCATTCTTAATAGGAATGAGTGGCCGTCCACAAGGAAGGTGCATGGAGATGAAATCTCCATGTGCATTCTCTCCTACTTTATTGGTTTGATTTAGGACTAATTTAAATATATTTTAACCTAAATTTGTTGGTTTTACCAACAACAATCTTGACCATGGATAGACATAAATCAATCTCATCCATTGATTTTATATGTCACATGGATTGAGATCCATGGATCCCAAAACCCTATAAATAGAGAGGCATACCATGCTCTCTCTTTACATGCAATATTGGAGCTCTCTCTCTCTCTCTCTCTCTCTCTCTGTCTCTCTCTCTCTTTCTTCATACATGACAGCCCTCTCTCCTTCTAATATTGGTGGCCGTCCATCATACCCTAGATGAGAGGATAGTCGACGCTCTCGCCACCGCGCCGCCGCTTCGACGTTCTTCGATTCTCCGTCTTCTTGGTGTGCTACGCCCATGAAGGAGACGTTCGATCTCGTGTGACGAGATCAGGAGCAACCATGCTTGGATCAACTTCTTGGATTGCGAGGACAACGTGGTTCATCCCCGCGCTCGCAAGCGGTCTCACCGACGATCGAACTTTAGACAGGAGGTCTCTCCTCTTAGAGACTCGATCAACCACGCTTCAAGAAGTATTGCATTATACTTGTTGTGGTTATAGATGAAACGATCTGAGAATCGTTCTCGGATCATGTGGTTTCATCGCATGAAAAAAATTTTAAATTCCGCTGCACCGAACAACTAGTGCGACTAGTCGTTCTTCGTCGTATCCGATACGACGATCACGCTTCCGTGATGAGCATGAGGATAATTCCATATCCTTCAAGTTGTATCAGAGCCTTAGGTCGACGGTTTCGAATATGATTTGAAAACCGAGGACGACTTGGGTTCATTAAGGTCACGAAAGTTTTTATCGCATTTTGATTTCGCAGATCTGTTTAGTAAATAATTTCGGCCATTTTTAAAATGTTTAAGCCACAAATTATTTCATGTATTTTGTTTCCCATTAAATAAGGAAACCATAGGATCTGAGTTTGCGTAAATCGGATTTTGTATGCTCAAGATATGGTTGTTTTAATGAACATGTATGCACTGTTGCGGGAACAATAGATCTTAACATGATTAAAGAGATAATTAGTGTTTAGATCCGTATAGAAATGCATGAAAAATCACTTGGCTTCTGTCCTAAATCAAGTTAGCAATCTTTGAAAATTGAGTTTGACTAATTTGGATTTAAATTGATTGAGATATGTTAATTTTAGTGAGTAGGGGTCACTACTAAAGTTGCAGTCCTAATCTAGAACCAAGTGATTATCAATTAGTGAAATTAATCGTTAATTTCGTGAAATAATTATGAAAAATATTTGTGAAATATTGGAAGATGATTATTTACATAATTGATTTGTCCTCAACCAATTAATTGATTAGATTTGATCTAAATCTTAATTGGAAACACAATCTTCAAAATTGATGCTTGAATAGGATTTGGAAAATTGTGTAGCAAATTTCCTTATAATCAAAAATATTTTGATTATTACTATATGGTACAATTTTGGTTGAAAAACCGATGATCATCTCAAATACAAATTGATATATCTGGCATTATGCTTTCTCGAGGTGGATATGGTGTCTAGTCGGAGAGCATTGGGGTTGCGGGTTGCAACGTATGTAGTCCGTCCCACTCTCGTCGGTACTGGCCATGACAGCGGGTAGGGACTGTATAATGCCGGACAAAATCAAGGTCTAATTATTAAAATTCGAATTAACACGCATTTTGAGATATTATCGTATATATTCAAGTAAAATAATCAAGTTTGTTGATTGAATTGGATTGATAATTAATTTAATGTGATTAAATTGATTATGTCCAATTGAGATACTCTATTATGAATACAGTTATAATTTCCCTTGGAAGAATTAATTATGTGAATGTGATTCATTATAATTAATTAAAATTTGAATATGAGGCGGAGGATCACATAAGTGACATCCATGGTCTCCCGTCAAGGCGATGGGTTCCGTCGCTAGGGATTGTATATGGGAGATGCCCGTCCGAAGTGACAGCTCCTGTATGCAAGCGCATCTGGATCGTGCTCTTTGCTTCTCGAAAGAGTAAGGCCGTATGCGTAGTGACCCCAATATCGGATCCTCATATTATTGGGGCGATATTGGATTGCGCATAGCGAATACTATTCCTGTTGACGGTTGGTTCAATTAATGATGGGTCAACATTGCCTTAGGGGTGGTGGGCCCGGGTGTTAAAGACCGAATTGGGAAATGCAAGTTGGACTTGTAAGGCGGAATGTGTTCCCGCTTCTTTTTATCCGAGTTGTAGATTCTCATATTATTGGGTTGTAACAAAGATAAGGAAGGAGATCCCAGGTCTTGCTGAGATATAATGGTAAGTATATCTCTTACATTGAAAGCGATTAAGGGAATGAACTTTTAGTGTTGATAAGGCAAGACAACTTTGATATAAAAAATCCTAAATCAAAGTAAAATGTGTATATATATAAATTTATGCAAATTTCTTATTTCAGATAATCTTTCATTAAAACCCACTCAATAATATGCTCAATAATAACCAGTAGAATATCATGGATTGGACTCATGATCCAGATATTATACTTGCAGTTGGACACATAATGTATGTGGTTACAATGTGCAAGTTTCCTCACAATAATGAGGAATGACAATTAAATAGATAATAGGACTACAACCCTAGGGTTTGTATGTCTCTTTAGTCTTGATCTCATCGGATGTACTTTGGATGTAACATGTCGATGATGATCGCAATTGTCAAATAATCCTTATAAAATCAATGAAGATATTCTGGCATACATATGTGCTCTTGACATTTAATCATGAGCGACATGGTTCTCTGCATCATGTAGAATGGTAGCTCTATAAGAGATGATATATTCAAATTGTTTGAGTACCTACCTGAACCTATGTTTTAAGAGTTTAGATGGATGTAGATGATGAGTGTCATCATTCTACTGTCTATACTCTAGTCATTCATGAAGCTTCATAATATTCATATTGTATGAATTTAATGAAGCATGTATAAATGTTGAAATGATCTTACATTGAATTCTTTTGAATTTAACGTAAGAGATCCTTAGTCTTAAGCAATGGTTGCTCATAGATAAAGGGAGCGCAGTGGAAGCATGGGTCGGACCCGAGTAAGAAGGAAAGTCAAAGAGTTGACCTACTTCTATGACTTCCATATGAAATCCAAAGAGTTGGATGAATGCCAATACTGCAGCAAGTTGACGTGTTGATAGTATGACTATCAAGTCTGTCTAGAATTCTTAGAGAAGGACTCGGATAGAGCATCAGAATAATCTACATAAATCATTGAAATTGACTTTCTTATTTGATAAGATAGAGTCTAATAATTGTATCTCAATCTTCTAACAACACTTGCAATGGGTTGCATATGTTTTAGAAGACTGGAAAATTTGATCTTAAGATTTATAGTTATCCATATGGACATTGATGCAATTGTTGCAACAATCTCTGTTGGATTGATAGACTTGTTAATTTCAGCGGGAGAGCCCTTAGTCTTAGAGAATGTCTCTATGACCTAGATATAAGAATACACTCATTGTTTGTTTCTAAATGTTGGAAATAAACATGAATTCTGAGATAGAACTATCATAAAGAGTTATGATGGAGATATTTCAGATACTAATCTAAAATCTAGTGGACTCCACAAAATTAGAAAATTAATGAATGGTTCATTAAGATTTCTAATACTGAAAATTAAAACCTTTATAAGATCAATTGGAGGATGAAGATCATTTGACAATGATCTGGCATCAAGTCTTGGACATCTGTTTATTGATTTGATCAATAGACTAGTAAGAGATGAAACTTTAGAATGTCTAAAATTTCAAAACTTACATACTTATGAATATTGTATTCGAAGTAAAATGTCCAATACACCCTTCTTAGAGAAAGGTGTAAGATGCCAAGGTATTCAAGATCTCATACATATTGATGTATGTGGATTATCTATATCATAGCGAACATTGTGGATATGTGATATCTATTGATGATTATGTATGATATGAGATTTCTTCTCTTCACCTAAGAAACCTTTGAAATGTTCAAAGATTTCATAATTTTGGTTTAGAACCAAAGTTTGAAGGAAGATAAAATGAATTTGATCTAATCTAGGTAGCCTGAACCTGCTAGATAAATTCAAAGAATACCTTATGGAGATAAGAATATCATTTCTATCTCAATCCTTTTAACACACCTTGACTCGTTAGAGTTATAGGGAGATACAATTGGATCATGTGTGACATGATCTTATCAATGATGAATTTTAGCGTAATTATCCCTTAGTTTCCAGGTATATATGTGTAGTAGAGATTACAATATATATATATATATATATATCCTTAACAAGATTCCATGCAAGTATGCTGGAATTGAGCACTATAGAGTGCTACTTCATTAGGAAAATAAAGGACGGTATTGGATACCTACTTTATGACCTTGAGATTCTTAAAAGATCTCATCTCTAAGAATGTAATTCTTTGAGGTTGAGACTCTTGAGAGTCAAGAAGAAAATGAAATGTAGGAACTCAGTTAATCTTGAGAAGATAATGAGGCTCCTGAAATTGGAAATTAAAAGGACAATTAAAGATGAAACACTAATACCTCTTCAAATGAGTTTGAGGATGGATTCCATGTGTCAGAGAAATATGACAAATATTGGATTTCATGTGATGGAATTCCTGAGGATCATAACATGGAAAGATGGATATTAGCAATAAAGTCTAAAGTAGACTTCATATACAAGTGTTGTATATGGACCCTCGAGGATCCACCTATATGGGTAAGACCTATAAAGGTGTAAATGGATATTCAAGAGAAAGGGAACCTGATGAGAAGGTAGAGACCTTCAAAGCACGGTTCGTAGCCATGAGTTACACACCGGAAGAGAAGACATTGCTTGCGATGAGACTTGCTCTTCGGTGACCATGCTTAAAACCATCAGAATATTGCTAACCTTAGCTACACAACTTGACTATTGCATCTTCAAGATGTAAGTCAATATTGCATTCCTCTACGAATACCTCTCTGAGGATATTCACATGAAGTAGCCCCAGGGCTTCATGATTGAGGAAAGCAAGGTGTGCAAGCTAAGGAATCCATCTATGGACTCAAATAAGCTTCTTGAAGTTGGATCATAAGATTTGATGAAATTATAAATGTTATGATTTCAGATAGAGTCTGGATGAGCCATTTGAAGCTTAGTGGGAGTACCTTTGTGTTCATCGTGCTAAATGTAGATAATATCCTAATCATTTAGAATGATATAAGGATGATAATAAGTGTTTTATAGACTGGCTATTCCATATCTCGAAATATGATTTCAAAGATACCTCTTAGATCTTAGTTCTGAAGTTGTTCAGGAGCAAAGAGAAGAGGGTATTGGGACTGTCACATTAATAGTACATCTTGGACATATTCCACTTTATGGAAATTTCCAAGAAAGGCTTCCATCCCTTAAGATATGGCACTGACCTATCTAAAGGGATAGCACCCCAAAGAGTTGAGAAAGTGAATGCTAGAACTACTTGCCCTTGGGCATCAGTTCTGAGAAGCCGGGTGTGTGCTAGATGTGTACAAAAGCCAGATGGCTGCCATGCAGTGGGAATAGGAAACTGTTACTAATCCTACTATGGAAATAAAACACTTAGTTGCAGTAATAACAAAATCTTCATAGATGACAAAATTTTTGAGATAGTGATCTCAAAGTATTATCTTCAAAATGTTTAAGACTTTATAGATAGTGATCTAAAAGGTCTTACCTGTAGATACCTTAGGAGATAGAGATCTCTAGGAATAAGGGTATTCTGATAAGGATAATGGAAATACTGATTATGATAATTGTTAAGCTGTAGTGTCAAGGACACTGTAACTAACAAACTTGAGTATTGGTTGCATAAGATGCAACATTCGTATTGGATGTGAGCACTGTTACTGGGGATATGTAAGTGCCGTAAAAGGACTTGGCATAGTCTCGCGGGAACAGAGTGAGTGATCAGCTTACCTAGCTATTTTCTAAGTAGCCTATGATTGTCACATGAGTGCGGGTTTAAATGATTAGCCCATTAATGGCTATTTGGGCTAGTGGGAGATTGTTGGAATTGCGAGTCCACGGCGAGCCATTATGCAATAAATGTTATTGCATATATCATTCCCTGATCTGAAATGAAGAATGAATAATTTGCATAATAGGTCCCTTAGTACAATTAGGGTTATGTACTATGGCCATCTTAATAATCATACAACTGTTGATTCAACTATTGAATCATAGAGGCTGGTGCTTGGATGAATATCTAAAGGGTTAGATTGAGGACTCATCAACCACCGTCAAATGATTGTTAAGAGATGATCTCCAGCCTGAGTAGGAGATGGCAGTCCTTATCTCTGAAGGCTGATATTTGACCGACCTCTTGATGCAGGTCCTCTGCATAGGAATAGAGATTCGGAGGTGCCAGATTAGTTAGGTCAAAGAGTTGACTTAACGAGATTGAGATAACCAAAGTCATATATCATATGCTGTCACGATATAGGCACACATCCTCTGACCGGAGACAAATGTGTTACTATATGTCTGAATATGTACAATTGGCAGACCAATCGGTTGATGACCTAACCAAGGGATCATACAGGTTCAGTTACTGAACCGGAAGGCAGGAGCTCACTCATGATATATTGGGAAGAATCAAATTCCATGCGCATGGTCGTCTCGCTTTGGAAGCTTGACTGAATTTGTAGGTTTGATATATACTTTTGGAAAGTATATGATCAAGACCTAGGTATGATATCCGTTTTTGGGAAGTGCATGATTGATACCAACTCCTAATGATCGAATGAGAAACTTACTGATAAAACCATGAAGTAGAGAGTATAAAGTTGATCCAATACTTCGGGTTTAGTTTGAGTCTTCCAGTATGCAGGATGTACAGGTATTGGGAATACCTGAGGGTGATGTGATCATAAACGATTGTATAACCATGACGCTTCCATTCCTAGGGAGTGATGAAACGTGTCTGGATTTTAGTGACTCCTCTCAGTAGAGAAGTGATCTGATCTTGGTCCAAGTGTTGGACATTGATCTGAATGTGATTCAGATGCAATGAGAAGATTAGATTTACGGTCTTGATTTAATCAAGCAGCTATGGGAGGCCCGAGATCTGGATTTGAGATATGATCTCAATATCCATGTCACTATACGTGGAACAATACATTCGCCCTGTCCTTATCTCCAAGTATCTGCGGAGAGATTGCATTATTCTTGAAGGGTTCAAGAATAATTCCATAAGATCTAAGCAATGAAGAAATCATGATTAAATGTGATCTAATCATCTTGATGTATGAAGAAATTATCCAATATAATTAAATGTGATTTAATTAATGTGGATAAGAATAATGTGGATAGAAATATCCAATTATTCATAATATACTATAAATGTGATTTATAATGTATTGGAGAGAGCTAATTATAATTTATATGTGTTGATTAATTATTATGTGTATTGGATATACATTGTGTAATTAATTGACAATGTAAATTATATGTTGTTTTGGGTTGTGATTATGATTCACAATTTTTCCATGGCAAGATTGCAATATTCTCAAATATAATTGTGAATTATTTTTGAAGAATAAAACCCAACAATCTTGTTGCAAATAAATAAAGAGAGATTTCCATGGAGATATGGAATCTCATGAATTATCATGAGATTGCTCTCCCCATGGAAATAGTGGGCGGCACGCCATTCCTAATAGGAATGTGTGGCCGTCCACATGGAAGGTGCATGGAGATGAAATCTCCATGTACAATCTCTCCTTATTTATTGGTTTGATTTAGGACTAATTTATATTTGATTTTGTCAAATATATTTTAACCTAAATTTGTTGGTTTTACCAACAACAATCTTGATCATTAGATAGACATAAATCAATCTCATCCATTGATTTTATATGTCACATGGATTGAGATCCATGGATCCCAAAACCCTATAAATAGAGAGGCATACCATGCTCTCTCTTTACATGCAATATTGGAGCTCTCTCTCTCTCTCTCTCTCTCTCTCTCTTTCATACACGACAGCCCTCTCTCCCTCTAATATTGGTGGTCGTCCACCATACCCTAGAAGAGAGGATCGTCGACGCTCTCGCCATCGCGCCGCCGCTTCGACGTTCTTCGGTTCTTCGTCTTCTTGGTGTGCTACTCCCAAGAAGGAGACGTTCGATTTCGTGCGATGAGATCAGGAGCAACCACGCTTGGATCAACTTTCTGAATTGCGAGGACAACGTGGTTCATCACCGCGCTCGCAAGCGGTCTCACCGACGATCGGACTTGAGACACGAGGTCTCTTCTCTTAGAGACTCGATCAACCACTCTTCAAGAGGTATTGCATTATACTTGTTGTGGTTATAGATGAAACGATATGAGAATCATTCTTGGATCATGTGGTTTCATCGCATGAAACAAATTTTAAATTCCGCTGCACCGAACAACTATTGCGACTAGTCGTTCTTCGTCGTATCCGATACGACGATCACGCTTCTGTGATGCGCTTGAGGATAATTCCATATCCTTCAAGTTGTATCAGAGCCTTAGGTCGACAGTTTCGAATATGATTCGAAAACCGAGGACGACTTGGGTTCGTTAAGGTCGCGAAAGTTTTTATCGCATTTTGATTTCGCAGATCTGTTTAGTAAATAATTTCGGCCATTTTTAAAATGTTTAATCACGAATTATTTCCATGTATTTTGTTCCCCATTAAATAAGGAAACCATAGGATCTGAGTTTGCGTAAATCGGATTTCGTATGCTCGAGATATGGTTGTTTTAATGAACACGTATGCACTGTTGCGGGTACTGTAGATATTAACATGATTAAAGAGTTAATTACTGTTTAGATCTGCCTCGAAATGCATGAAACATCACTTGTCTTCTGTCCTAAATCAAGTTAGAAATCTTTGAAAATTGAGTTTGACTAATTTGGATTTAAATTGATTGAGATATGTTAATTTTAGTGAGTAGGGGTCACTACTAAAATTGCAGTCCTAATCTAGAACCAAGTGATTAACAATTAGTGAAATTAATTGTTAATTTCGTGAAATAATCATGAAAAATATTTATGAAATATTGGAAGATGATTATTTACATAATTGATTTGGCCTCAACCAATTAATTGATTAGATTTGATCTAAATCTTAATTGGAAACACAATCTTCAAAATTGATGCTTGAATAGGATTTGGAAATTTGTGTAGCGAATTTCCTTATAATAAAAAATGTTTTGATTATAACTATATGGTATAATTTCGGTTGAAAAACTGATGATCATCTCAAATACAAATTGATATATCTAGAATTATGCTTTCTCGAGGTGGATATGGTGTCTAGTCGGAGAGCATTGGGGTTGCGGGTTGCAACTTATGTGGTCCATCCCACTCTCGTCGGTACTGGCTATGACAATGGGTAGGGATTGTATAATGCCGGAGAAAATCAAGGTGTATTTCTAATTATTAAAATTCGAATTAACACGCATTTTGATATATTACCATATATATATATTCAAGTAAAATAATCAAGTTTGTTGATTCAATTGGATTGATAATTAATTTAATGTGATTAAATTGATTATGTCCAATTGAGATACTCTATTATGAATAGAGTTATAATTTATCTTAGAAGAATTAATTATGTGAATGTGATTCATGATAATTAATTAAAATTTGAATATGAGGTGGAGGATCACATAAGTGACATCCATGGTCTCCCGTCAAGGCGAAGGGTTCCGTCGCAACGGATTGTATATGGGAGACGCCTGTCCGAAGTGACAGCTCCTGTATGCAAGCGCATCTGGATCGGGCTCCTTGCTTCTCGAAAGAGTAAGTCCGTATACGTAGTGACCCCAATATCGGATCCTCATATTATTGGGGCGATATTGGATTGCGCATAGCGAGTACTATTCCTGTTGACGGTTGGTTCAATTAATGACGAGTCAACATCGACTTAGGGGTGGTGGGCCCGGTGTTAAAGACCGAATTGGGAAATGCAAGTTGGACTTGCAAGGCGGAATGTGTTCCAGCTTCTTTTTATCCGAGTTGCAGATTCTCATATTATTGGGATGTAACAAAGATAAGGAAGGAGAACCCAGATCTTGCTGAGATATAATGGTAAGTATATCTCTTACATCGAAAGTGATTAAGGGAATGAACTTTTAGTGTTGACAAGGCAAGACAACTTTGATACAAAATTCCTAAATCAAAGTAAAATGCGTGTGTGTGTGTGTGTATATATATATATATATAAATTTATGCAAATTTCTTATTTCAGATAATCCTTCATTAAAACCTACTCAATAATATGCTCAATAATAACCAGTAGAATATCATGGATTGGACTCATGATCCAGATATTATACTTACAGTTGGACACATAATGTATGTGGTTGCAATGTGCAAGTTTCCTCACAATAATGAGGAATGACAATTAAATAGATAATAGGACTACAACCCTAGGGTTTGTATGTCTCTTTAGTCTTGATCTCATCGAATGTACTTTGGAAGTAACATGTCGATGATAATCGCAATTGTCAAATAATCCTTATAAAATCAATGAAGATATTCTGGCATACATATGTGCTCTTGACATTTAATCATGAGTGACATGGTTCTCTGCATCATGCAGAATGGTAGCTCTATAAGAGATGACATATTCAAATTGTTTGAGTACCTACCTGAACCTATGTTTTAAGAGTTTAGATGGATGTAGATGATGAGTTTCATCATTCTACTATCTATACTCTAGTCATTCATGAAGCTTCATAATATTCATATTGTATGAATTTAATGAAGCATGTATAAATGTTGAATGATCTTACATTGAATTCTTTTGAATTTAACGTAAGAGATCCTTAGTCTTAAGCAATGGTTGCTCATAGATAAAGGGAGCATAGTGGAAGCATGGGTCGGACCCGAGTAAGAAGGAAAGTCAAAGAGTTGACCTACTTCTATGACTTCCATATGAAATCCAAAGAGTTGGATGAATGCCAATACTGCAATAAGTTGACGTGTTGATAGTACGACTATCAAGTCTGTCTAGAATTCTTAGAGAAGGACTCGGATAGAGCATCAGAATAATTTACATAAATCATTGAAATTGACTTTCTTATTTGATAAGATAGAGTCTAATAATTGTATCTCAATCTTCTAACAACACTTGCAATGGGTTGCATTTCTTTTACAAGACTGGAAAATTTGATCTTAAGGTTTATAGTTATCCATATGGACATTGATGCATTTTTGCAACAATCTCTGTTGGATTGATAGACTTGTTAATTTCAGTGGGAGAGCCCCTAGTCTTAGAGATGTCTCTATGACCTAGATATAAGAATACACTCATTGTTTGTTTCTAAATGTTGGAAATAAACATGAATTATGAGATAGAACTATCATAAAGAGTTATGATGGAGATATTTCAGATAGTAATCTAAAATCTAGTGGACTCCACAAAATTAGAAAATTAATGAATGGTTCATTAAGATTTCAAATACTGAAAATTAAAACCTTTATAAGATCAATTGGAGGATGAAGATCATTTGACAATGATCTGGCATCAAGTCTTGGACATCTGTTTATTGATTTGATCAATAGACTAGTAAGAGATGAAACTTTAGAATGTCTAAAATTTCAAAACTTACATACTTATGAATATTGTATACGAAGTAAAATGTCCAATACACCCTTCTTAGAGAAAGGTGTAAGATGCCAAGGTATTCAGGATCTCATACATATTGATGTATGTGGATCATCTATATCATAGCGAACATTGTGGATATGTGATATCTATTGATGATTATGTATGATATGAGATTTCATCTCTTCACCTAGAAAACCTTTGAAATGTTCAAAGATTTCATAATTTTGGTTTAGAACCAAAGTTTGAAGGAACATAAAATGAATTTGATCTAATCTAGGTAGCCTGAACCTGCTAGATAAATTCAAAGAATACCTTTTGGAGATAAGAATATCATTTCTATCTCAATCCTCCTAACACACCTTGACTCGATAGAGTTATAGGGAAATACAATTGGATCATGTGTGACATGATCTTATCAATGATGGATTTTAGCATAATTATCCCTTAGTTTCCAGGTATATATGTGTAGTAGAGACTACAATATATATATATATATATCATTAACAAGATTCCATGCAAGTAAGCCGGATTGAGTACTATAGAGTGCTACTTCATTAGGAAAATAAAGGACGGTATTGGATACCTACTTTATGACCTTTAGATTCTTAAAAGATCTCATCTCTAAGAATGTGATTCTTAGAGGTTGAGACTCTTGAGTGTCAAGAAGAAAATGAAATGTAGGAACTCAGTTAATCTTGAGAAGATAATGAGGCTCCTGAAATTGGAAACTAAAAGGACAATTAAAGATGAAACACTAATACCTCTTCAAATGAGTTTGAGGATGGATTCCATGTGTTAGAGAAATCTGACAAATATCGGATTTCATTTGATGGAATTCCTGAGGATCATATATTAGCAATAAAGTCTAAAGTAGACTTCATATACAAGTGTTGTATATGGACCCTCGACGATCCACCTATATGGGTAAGATCTATAAAGGTGTAAATGGATCTTCAAGAGAAAGGGAACCTGATGAGAAGGTAGAGACCTTCAAAGCACGGTTCGTAGCCATGAGTTACACACCGGAAGAGAAGACATTGCTTGCGATGAGACTTGCTCTTCGGTGACCATGCTTAAAACCATCAGAATATTGCTAACCTTAGCTACACAACTTGAATATTGCATCTTCAAGATGTAAGTCAATATTGCATTCCTCTACGAATACCCCTCTGAGGATATTCAAATGAAGTAGCCCTAGGGCTTCATGATTGAGGAAAGCAAGTTGTGCAAGCTAAGGAATCCATCTATGGATTCAAATAAGCTTCTTGAAGTTGGATCATAAGATTTGATGAAATTATAAATGTTATGATTTCTGATAGAGTCTGGATGAGCCATTTGAAGCTTAGCGGGAGTGCCTTTCTGTACAAAAGCTGGGAAGCCGGGTGTGTGCTAGTTGTGTACAAAAGCCAGATGGCTGCCATGCAGTGGGAGTAGGAAACTGTTACTAATCCTACTATGGAAATAAAACACTTAGTTGCAGTAATAACAAAATCTTCATAGATGACAAAATTTTTGAGATAGTGATCTCAAAGTCTTATCTTCAAAATTTTTAAGACTTTATAGATAGTGATCTAAACGGTCTTACCTGTAGATACCTTAGGAGATAGAGATCTCCAGGAATAAGGGTATTTTGATAAGGATTATGGAAATACTGATTTTGATAATTGTTAAGCTGTAGTGTTAAGGACACTGTAACTAACAAACTTGAGTATTGGTTGCATAAGATGCAACATTCTCATTGGATGCGAGCACTGTTACTGGGGATATGCAAGTGTCGTAAAAGGACTTAGCGTAGTCTCGCGGGAACAGAGTGACTGATCAGCTTACCTAGCTATTTTCTAAATAGCCTATGATGCGGGTTTAAACGATTAGCCCATTAATGGCTCTTTGGGCTAGTGGGAGATTGTTGGAAATGCGAGCCCACATCGAGCCATTATGCAATAGATGTTATTGCATATATGATTCCCTGATCTGAAATGAAGAATGAATAATTTGCATAATAGGTCCCTTTGTACAATTAGGGTTATGTACCATGACCATCTTAATAATCATACAGCTGTTGATTCAACTATTGAATCATAGAGGCTGGTGCTTGGATGAATATCTAAAGGGTTAGATTGAGGACTCATCAACCACTGTCAATTGATTGTTAAGAGATGATCTCCAACCTGAGTAGGAGATGGCAATCCTTATCTCTGAAGGCTGATATTTGACCGACCTCTTGATGCAGGTCCTCTGCATAGGAATAGAGATTCGGAGGTGCCAGATTAGTTAGGTCAAAGAGTTGACTTAACGAGATCGAGATAACCAAAGTCCTATATCATATGCTGTCACGATATAGGCACGCATCCTCTGACCGGAGACAAATGTGTTACTATATGTCTGAATATGTACATTTGGCAGACCAATAGGTTGATGACCTAACCGAGGTCTATACACCGACGTGCTGGTGTGCATATAAGGGCATATGAGTAATACGATCTCTTAAAGGGATCATACAGGTTCAGTTACTGAACCGGAAGGCATGAGCTCACTCATGATATATTGGGAAGAATTAAATTCCATGTGCATGGTCGTCTCGCTTTGGAAGCTTGACTGAATTTGTAGGTTTGATATATACTTTTAGAAATTATATGATCAAGACCTAGGTATGATATACGCTTTTGGGAACTGTATGATTGATACCAACTCCCAATGATCGAATGAGAAACTTACTGATAAAACCATGAAGTAGACAGTATAAAGTTGATCCAATACTTTGGGTTTAGTCTGAGTCTTCAAGTATGCAGGATGTACATGTATTGGGAATACCTGAGGGTGATGTAATCATAAATGATTGTATAACCATGACGCTTCCATTCCTAGGGAGTGATGAAACGGGTCTGGATTTTAGTGACTCCTCTCAGTAGAGAAGTGATATGATCTTGGTTCAAGTGTTGGACATTGATCTGAATGTGATTCAGATGCGATGAGAAGATTAGAAATACGGTCTTGATTTAATCAAGCATCTATGGGAGGCTCGCGATCTTTGGATTTGAGATATGATCTCATTATCCATGTCACTATACGTGGAACAATACAATCACCCTATCCTTATCTCCAAGTATCTGCGGAGAGATTGCATTATTCTTGAAGGGTTCAAGAATAATTCCATAAGATCTAAGCAATGAAGAAATCATGATTAAATGTGATTTAATCATCTTGTTGTATGAAGAAATTATCCAATATAATTAAATGTGATTTAATTAATGTGGATAAGAATAATGTGGATAGAAATATCCAATTATTCATAATATACTATAAATGTGATTTATAATGTATTAGAGGGAGCTAATTATAATTTATATGTGTTGATTAATTATTATGTGTATTGGATACACATTGTGTAATTAATTGACAATGTAAATTATATGTTGTTTTGCGTTGAGAATATGATTCACAATTTTTCCATGGCAAGATTGCAATATTCTCAAATATAATTGTGAATTATTTTTGAAGAATAAAACCCAACAAATTTGTTGCAAATAAATAAAGAGAGATTTCCATGGAGATATGCAATCTCATGAATTATCATGAGATTGCTCTCCCCATGGAAATAGTGGGCGGCACACCATTCCTAATAGGAATGTGTGTCCGTCCACATGGAAGGTGCATGGAGATGAAATCTCCATGTATATTCTCTCCTTATTTATTTGTTTGATTTAGGACTAATTTATATTTGATTTTGTCAAATATATTTTAACCTAAATTTGTTGGTTTTACCAACAACAATCTTGACCATTGGATAAACATAAATCAATCTCATCCATTGATTTTATATGTCACATGGATTGATATCCATGGATCCCAAAACCCTATAAATAGATAGGCATACCATGCTCTCTCTTTACATGCAATATTGGAGCTCTCTCTCTTTCTTCATACACGACAGCCCTCTCTCCCTCTAATATTGGTGTCCGTCCACCATACGCTAGAGGAGAGCATCGTCGACGCTCTCGCCACCGAGCCGCCGCTTCGACGTTCTTCGGTTCTCCGTCTTCTTGGTGTGCTATGCCCACGAAGGAGACGTTCGATCTCGTGTGACGAGATCAGGAGCAACCACGCTTGGATCAACTTCTTGGATTGCGAGGACACCGCAGTTCATCCCCGCGCTTGCAAGCGGTCTCACCGACGATCGGACTTGAGACAGGAGGTCTCTTCTCTTAGAGACTCGATCAACCATGCTTCAAGAGGTATTGCATTATACTTGTTGTGGTTATAGATGAAACGATCTGAGAATCGTTCTCGGATCATGTGATTTCATCGCATGAAAAAAATTTTAAATTCCGCTGCATCGAACAACTAGTGCGACTAGTCGTTCTTCGTCGTATCCGATACGACGATCATGCTTCCGTGATGCGCTTGAGGATAATTTCATATCCTTCAGAAATTAGATCCTAGCTAGTGTAGCTAAGTCTCTTATTTGAAGCTTGGCTAGTGTAGTCACGTCTTTGCTATGCAGGCAATGGACCATTGTGGTCAAGAAATTGGGATTTTAATTTTCACTATATATTTATTTCTGGGTTTTTTTCTGATTTTTTGCATATTGGTGACTGTATAAACCGCGTGATTCGAGTAAAGGTGTTAAATTAGGGTCATTGCGACCCGAACCGCGAGACTCAGTCAATCAAGAAAAAAAATCAGACCACCAAATAAGAGAAATCAATCAATCAAGTCAAATAGCGGTTTAGCTATTTATTTAACCTGGTATAGCTACCAGGGTCGAACTCAAGGAGCACGGACTAGACAAGTCATACGAAGTAGTCAGAAATCAAAATAAAATATTTTTGGTGGATTTTTAAGTTTTTAAATTTTGTTGTGATTTTTAATTATAAAGGAAATATAAAAGAGGGAAAAAACTCACAATCAACAAATTATTTCACACCTTAAAACAAGTCAGAAAATTGTAATAAAAATATTTTTGGATTTTCTACTTTTTCATATATTTTTGGTCTTTTCTCATATTTTTAGGATTTTTACTGAATTTTCTAAAAATGAAATAAGGTAAAAAGTGAAAACCAATGTGCAGCCAGAATCTAAAGGCTATTTAAAAACAACTAAATAGCCTATAAAATTTTAAAGACAATTTTACGATGAAATAAAGATAAAAATCTAACTACAAGAAAAACATTTACATTTTTTGAATTTTTTAGAATTTTTAATGATTTTTATGAGTATTTAGTGTTTTTTAATTTTTATGATTTTTATAAGTCCAATTGCGACAAAAATTCCACAAAATAAAAAAGAGAACAAAACAAGCTGACACTATTTTTTTAGAATTTTTGGAGACTTTTTAATGTTTTTGTTGGTTTTAAAGTTATACAATAGCAAAAATAGAGGTTTTTGAATTTTTAAAATATAAAATGAAAACAAAAATGTCCCAAAAATTCAATGAAATTTTTACACAGTGGCTGGGGCCACTTATCCAAATTTCATGAGATTTGGAGTCAATTTGCTATTTTATTCAACCAATAAAACATGCCCAGTACACATGGACCATTCTATAAATAAAATAAGTTCCCAGGTCTAAATAATAACACGTTTGAAAAGTGTGAGGGGTCTATTGTAAATTTCACAAGATATTCAGCACATGTCACAATCCAGTGTTCACAGGGGCATAAGTGCAAATATGAAATCTATCTAATGATATGGATTTGATCGGGGGTTCCGAAAACTAACCTTGGAAATCTTAATGCCATAATGCCTTGTCGTAACACTCATAAACCCTGAGGGTATACATGCAATCATCCCAGATATGCACCTAACGATGCACGTGCATCCACAAAAGGAGGACTAAATTGCAAATCAAAAAATAGTAGATCTACTAAGCAAAAAGTCCACAGAGTGCTACTTTATTTAACAGACTAAACAATAACAGAAAATAAATTGCAGGGGTCTGCGCAAATTACCCAGCCAAGAAGCATGCGGGTCACGTGGGGGCCAGGTGGCAGGCGGTCAGTGGCTGAATGCGTGCGACTCTAGTGCGGCCACCTGACGGATCTGACGGTTGTCGTTCAGGCACAGACGTGGGTATACGGTGGCCGTTAGATACCAGATGTAACGACCTGTCAGATGCAGGCGCTGGACGACCCATATGGCGTCTGGCGAACGGGCTCGATCCGACGATGGAGAGGAGATCTGGAAGAACTCCTCCCTGGCGAGGTTTGCAGGCAAGTGATGAATCCACATTTCATCATCTTTATTCTATCATTTTGGCACCAAAAACCCTAGCAAATGCCTGTAAATAGCATTAAAATCATCATCTTAGCATTCATGCATGTGCATCTAAACAGTGTATAAATTACTGTAATTAAGGCCAAAATTATAGAATAAATAAAGAAAAGAAAAAGAATAAAATATTGTAAATATTTTATGACCCGAAACCCCGAGACCCAGGCATCTTGATGAATAGGTCGACAAGGAATAAAGTAGGGGGAGATAAGGTCAGAAATACAGATAATACACCTATACATTTTATTCATTCTTTATTCATTTTGGGACCTATTTTTGGTTCCACTTTTTATACATCAAATAAAGAAACTTTGTACATGAAAGTTGTAGATAATTTAATAAAGAAAAATACAAAATTGATTTCATTCAAAAATAATGTACAGATAAAAAGTTATGGTCTGAATAAAATTCCAGAATGCCAACTTCCCAGACCCGTATCTCACAAATAAAAACTCCAAATGCAGCGTACTCACCTTTAATTGTATATAGAAGAAAATAAGCTAATTAATGGCGGTGGTTTCGCATTTGGTAGAGCTACGGTTTGAAAGTTGAGTTTTGGACCCTCATTGTACATTGTACCGATTAAAATATTCAATTTATTATTTATCTATTATTTTTACAATTTTATATTTTTATAATGTTGTAAATATTACTTATAATGATTGTGAATATTAAAATCAGAATAAAAACATCATTAAAACTCAAAATAAAATACTTGTATACACAGGTAAAATACCTACACATATACCTATACAATATATTTTATTAATTATACAAGGAACATCAATAAAATAAAATAAAAATATAAATATAATTATGTGTATAAAATTGTGTTATAATTATATAAATTAATAAACATAATTAATCAAATTAAAATACACAAAATAAAAATAAAATACTTAAATATATAGATATATATACTATAAAGGGCATAAATGCAAACTTGTAAAAATACGTCTCATAAAAATAAATAAAAATCACAGAAAAATTCTTCATAAAATAATAAACATTTTTTATTTTATAACCTAACATCAATAAATTCATTTACTATTTTATTTTGATTTTTCAAATAATTTCTACTCTGAGTTTCCTGGTTGGTCCACGTGGACCAACCAGGCGCGGTCTAGAGTTGACCCCGGTCAACTCCTCGACCAAAGTCTGCCACCTCTGACGCCCGCGATTTTGCCCCATTTTCAAGAAATTCTCGCGCTCGATCCGCTTGTCCTCACGCCTTGATTCCTTCTCGGAAGTTCATCCCTGATATCCACTCTCCCACGCCATATCTTCGGATCCAGCCATATCTTCATGATGCGCGCGTGGAGCTCGCTTGAAGAAGACGCCATCGCCTCCTACTAAAACCACCCGCCGCCTTCGAGCCCAAGTTTGAACCCTCCTTAGCCTTTAATCCTCCTCCCTGTAGCGCTTTTTGTGTAGCCGGAGGTGACAGCTCCGCATCCACACCTTCAGGCGAGTCGAAGAGGCTCTGTAGCGGCTCCGCCACCTCCGCCGACCACCGGCGTCGAGGTTCCACCACCTCAGGTCCTCAGCCTTCGAGGTTTGCCCTTTTCCCTTTTCTTTTCGTTTCATTTCATTTCCCTTAGCTTCCGTATCGAAAACCCCAGAAAAATCCGAGTTTCGTCGTTTGATTCGCTCCCCATCGTTCATCGCCGGAGTGCACCTCCGGCTGTCGTTCCTTCGCCTTCCACCGATCACCTCCGACCGCCCCTACGCCTCCGCGAGACCCAGGCAATTTGCCCTGGGCCTTCTCACAACTTTTTGCAGGTCAAAGACCCTTGAAAGCACCTGGAGGGCCATTTTGATTCCTCGCCGGAGATATCTGGAGCGCAAAGCTCCGCCGCCTTCGCGCCAGTACCTCGACGCTCCTCCGGCGAATCCGAGCCATCCAGTCCATAGAAGGACCTTCCAGGAGCCTGCAGCTCCATTTTGGAGCCCATCCACCGTCTGAGGAGCGAGATCGGAGTCGGGGAAGTTCGCCTCCGCCGGCCTTCTTCCCCGTTCTTCCTCCTCGCTTCTCCACCGTCCGATTGAGCCGCAGCTCCAGTTCGCGTGACGACCGTCCGATCTTCCAAGCCCGTCCACCGTCAGATCTCTGTCTGAGATCTAATCTCAGACGTCAACGCCAACCGTCATCGGCCGCTCTCGTGCTGCCACGTGGATAAGTGGCCCGCTTCCCGCCGTTGGATGCGCGCCACGCGTCACCTGCAGAGCGCCTGAGCGAGGGTATTTTGCATCCCCACCCTCGCAACTTTTGTATTGACTTTTTAGTCTTCAAACTTTTGTTTGTAGTTTAAATATTTTGTAATATTTGCAAAGAGGCCCCCCCAGACTTTCGATATTTGCTTCCAGGTCCTCGCCACGTCACCTCACGTGACCAGTTCACGTGAGGGGGTGGGCATTTTGCAAGGACCCCCTCGGGCTTTTGTGTATTTCGTTTCAGTACAAAAACTTTCGTATGAAGTGTAATATTTTTGGATATTTTGCACGTCGACCCCTCAAGTTTTGAGATCGTACATTCCAGTCCTTCCCAGGCGCGTGCAAGTCACGCGCCCTGGTGGGTCAATTGTTTGCGTGCCCCTGGATGTTTGATATATTGCATATATGCCCCTGCCAGGACTGTTTAATGTTTGGATGTTTGTTCTAATTATTTGATCTATCATTTTAACTCCAAAATTTCTCAAATTTTGAACTTAAGCTCCTGGATACGTGCTCTTCCACGCCATCAATTTAGTTTTTGATTTTATTCTATTTTTATATTTATTAAAAATCAAAAACTTGCTTTTTATGCACTGTCTAGCTTAGAAAATACCAACAAAAATATCAAAATACCTCTAAAAATTCCAAAAAAATTACCTAGTGTCTATTTTATCCTATCTTAGTGTCAGTCCAAAAACCACTAAAATACTCAGAAGAAAAACCTAAAAAAATTCGAAAAGACTCAAAAACTCAAAAAAATATATAAAATAGTAGAAAACTCCAAAAATCAAAAACTCAGTTTCTGTTTGTTCCTTATTTTGTCCTTTTTATTTGAAAAATAGTGTGAAAATTTTGAGCTACTGGTTGCTATTTTTAAATCTCATTTTATCCACAGCCAGCCTTATTTGCACTGTTTTGCTTTATTTCAGTATTTAAAAATACCAAAAACACCTTGAAAATTTTCCAAAAATCACAAAAACAGTAAAAAAACCCTAAAAAGACTAAAAACAATTTGTTTCTGAATTTTTGGTAATTTTTACTTAGTTTTATAAATATTTTAGCTTGCCTTCTATTATATTGTCTTTACTTTCCAATATTGAAAAAAGAAAAAGAAAAATATAAAATATAAAATATAAAAATCAGAAAATTAAAAACCAAAATACAAAATATAAAATATAAAATAAAAAAATTAAAAATTAAAAACCCACAAAAATTGTAGTTGCTTGCTTGCTTAGTGTAGACACTTTACACACACACACTTGTGCTTACATTTGCTTGAATTACCCTGCTTGCTCCCTGTGTTCGAACTCTCTGCATACTTGTCACTATACACCATTTGTGCAGAGTTAAAAATAAATTTTAACTCCACATTAGTTCTAATTTGTTGATCTTTAGTGTGGGTTAATTGTTGACTCTAATCGAGATTTGTGTGGTTGACACTTCGACTGAGTTCACGCTTTGTGTTGAACTTAAGACCACCTAATTTCGGTCAAATCAGCAAGCTAGAGAAAATCGGAGCGTCCGATGGATGATCAGAGAGAGGAGTTTGACTCGCGTCGCCCCTCCGCGTCTGATAGCGATGTCGGATGGAGCTCCCAACAGCTAGATCTCTGGGAAGGGGGCTACGTCCTGGGTCGACTCCGGCGAGGATGGTTGCACGAAACTTGGGTGTGCTTTGACTCTTATTTACCTGCAAATGAAAGCTGATGCTCGAAGGAGTGCTCCGGCAGTGGTTATTGCATGAAAGGCAACATGAAGCAACGGTGGGATGAGAGGGCGGCTCCGGCGTAGGCGGAGGAAGGAGCCTAGCTCAATCATGGCTCGGATATCCAAGATTGAGATGATCAGATGGTGGGGGAAAGGTGATGATGTAACGGAGGAGTGATCTGAACGACTAGATATGGTCGGTGGAGCTCTGACCACTAGGGTGGAGCCGGCGGAGCGAAGGGTGAACAATCGACGATAAGTAAAGCTAGGATAGCTAGAAGAGTTACATGATGATCGGAGGTCAATCCTTAGCTCCAGGAGGGTGCGGTGAAGGTGGTCATCACCTCGACCGAGCTGCGGTAGGTTGGGAGGCTCCTACGTGGCGGCGCTCCGTCCACATTCGTCGAGCGTCGGCTACAGGCGCCTAATCCGGCCACCAAAGAGTGGTTCCGGTCGCTTTCACCGAGAGGAGACTCTTTAGGGTAGGTTTAGGGCTAGCGGTGCAAGCTGGAGAACTGGGGGGGTAAAATAAAGGTCTTTATAGGCATCCCATGTGATAGGAAAGAATGGGCAAGAGCACGCAATCCGAGGTAGATCCGCCAAGCCCTAGTGATCTGAGGAGGTGTCCTATCCATGGATAAGAGGTGGGTGCAGGATTCAGGGGAAAAGGCGGTTGGATCCGTTCTATAGAATTTCGAGAAGTTGGGCTAAAGAATAGGATCTGCGAAGAAGAGGTCCGAGGGGGAAGAGTTGACCGGGGTCAACAATCCCCCGTGGACCAAACAGATAATTCCAAGTCAAATAGATTTGTAAATTCAAAATAAAATAAAAAACGGTTTTATTTAAAAATATTTACAAAGTGAAAAATGTTTATTTATTTTCAAACTATTTTTTAGTTCTTTTTATTTATTTTTTTGAAAAATAAATTATGATATACACATTATATTATATTATGTGCATGTATACAATTATTTTCTTATTTTTGTTTTAATTTTTATTTTGTTTATTTTTGTACAAATATTCTAAATTTTATATTTTTTATTTAAAACATAAAATTTAGAACATAAAATAATTTTTAATTTATTTTTATGGTTTATTTACAAGGGTGAAATAAATAGGTATCTTATTCAGATATACATGGTATGTACAATGTGAAGAGAGATAAATTATTTTATTTTTTGTCTTTATTTTCTTTTTCTAATTTTTATTTTATTTTTAGAAATATATACAAATTAAGATAAACACATTTTTATTTTTATTTTTGAGAAAATGAATTATGTATACACACATAAACACACAGACACACACACACACACACATATACATGTAGGGAATATCTACAAGGATGAGTGGCCCTATCTCTCTCTACTTATTTTATTTGGAGATCAGACCCAGATTGGGCCCTCTTGGGTTCAGGTCACTCAATATTTATTCTAAATGTTTCCCTCTTTTTCTTTATTTTGTTATTATTTTATTTTTGCACAAATATATGCTAATTATTCATATTTATACAAAGCATGCATTTTCGTAACTTATTGTATTTACAATCATATACATGGTATTTTGCCAAAATATCTAGCTAAAATAAAAGAATAAAGAGTGATGAATGGGGATTCATCACCCCCCTATACTTTACTTTTGCTAGTCCCTTAGTAATCACTTATTTGAATAAGAAGTGAAAAAAGAAAGAAAAAGAAAAAGAAGGGAAATCAAGGTTGATTATTAAACTTTCCTTCATTAAATTGAAATATGGAGCTTAGTCAGACCTTTGGATTATTTATTTGTCGGAACCTTATTTGGACTTAAGATTAAAACTTAACAGCCTCTAAGTTCCACCAATCTTTGGTCAAGACTCCTTGATAATCCAGATCAGAACAAGTCTACATACACCAACTCTAATGACCATGAATCTTTCCTTGTACTGTGTAAGTTATATTAGCTCCCCACCTCAGAACTGATAAGTGCCAACCCCCCTTAACAAGGTAACTCTAATGTCTCAGTCTAGCAACTCTTTCCTCGAGGAGCAGGGTATTCCCTTCTAAGTTCAAGTACAACCGGCTCAAGTAGAGGGGGAAGAAGAGAATGGACCATGACTAGTGTAGTCACGTATCCCTGGGAGCCCAACCAGTGTAGTTGAGTCTCCCGCTGCAAGCTTCATGAGATGGTCATGTGTAACATAAGCTTTGCTTTATTTGACTATATACACTCTGGTGGGTAATTTATTTTCAATCAGATCCACCACTTTTTTGGAGCTTTTCTTTCTTTGCACATTTTTTTATGTGCATATGTACAACATATCTACATGGTGCAACATATATACATAATGAGTTTTTCCTCTTGAGCTAGTAGACTATCCCTCTTTTGATGCTTTATTGCAACCCATAACTCCTGTCTTTAGACTTCATCACCACCAGACCAAGTTGAGATGCACTTCCTTCACTATAAGAAGAAGAGAGGTTCCACCTAGAAGTACTACCCTCATATGCTACCCCAAGCCAAAGGAAACTGCCTCCTCACCACCTTATCCGTGGAGAGCTATGTGTAAAGTACTGGTGCAAATAAAGCCATTGTCTCTGAGAGTTATGTGTGCATTGTTAAGTGTTCTACTTAGGCTCATCAAGATGACATTTGCTCATAGCCTAGTGGACCCAAAGAATTAAGTCCCAAATGGATATGAAAAGTCTTAACCCTAAGCCCTATAAGGTCCCTCTTAGAATTAGGTGGATTAAGGTCTTAACCAAGCTCCATTTTCCAATTTAATTCCAGGCCAGTTTAAATGTCAATCAAGATTCAGGAAAACTGTACACATATTTACAAATATGCAATTTTGACAGATTTTTGAAAATGTGCAAAACTTTTGAAAAATGTTTGAAAACATGGATGTATGCATGAATGCGAAGTTTTCCAAAATATTTACACACATTTACACAAGGTTTTGCAAATTTTTTGTTTTCAAACATTTTACAAAATTTTGTACTATATACATAATTTTGATATCAAAAATATTTACGAACTCTTTACACAAAAGATTTTTACAAATATTTGTACAAAAATAATTTTTATAAATAGCTATATATGTGCAAGAAGAATTTTATGTACAAAGAATTTTTTAAATTTTTATGAATTTTATGGATGGATTTTTAGCCATTTTATTTATTAACACACTCACACAAAGTACGAGTTATGGCTAAAGTATATATGAAATATATACGACACCCCCTATACATAGCTCGAACGATGTCCTCAGAGTGAATTGATGAATTCACATTTAATCATCTTTATTCTATCATTTTGGCATCAAAAACCCTAGCAAATGCGTGTAAATACCCTTAATTAGAGCATATTAGCATTTATGCATGTGCATGTAAATATTGTATAAAATACTGTAATTAAAACCAAAATTATAGAATAAATAAAAGAAAAAAAGAATAAAATATTGTAAATATTTTATGACCCAAAATCCTTAGAACTAGGCATCTAGATGAATAGGTCGACAACGAATAAATTAGAGGGAGATAAGGGTCAAAACACCATAAAAATACCTTCATTCTTTATTCATTTTTAAGACCTATTTTTTGTTCCACTTTTTATACCTCAATTAAAGAAACTTTATACATGAAAGTTGTAGATAATTAAATAAATAAAAATACAAAATTGATTTCACTGAAAAATAATACACAGATAAAAAGTTATGGTCTGAATAAGATTTTAGAACTCCAACTTCCCAGACCTGTATCTTGCAAATAAAAACTTGAAATGTATCAAACTCACCTTTAATTGTACATAGCTTAAAATAATCCATTTAATGGAGGTGGTTTTGTATTTTTCAGATTTACGGTTTGAAAGTTGTGTTTTGGACCCCTATTGTATACTTGTACATATTAAAATATTCAATTTATTATTTATTCATTATTTTTATAATTTTATATTTTTATAATTTTGTAAATATTATCTATAATATATGTGTGTATTAAAATTAGAATAAAAATACAAATAAAACTTAAAATAAAATACTTGTTTATAAAATACATAGGTAAAATACCTATATACATACCTATATACTTTATACTGTTATTTTATTAAGTGTATAAAATATATCAGAAAAATAAAATAAAAATATTTTAAAGTGTATAAAAGTATTCTATAATTTTATAAAATAATAAAAAAAATAAATAAATTATATTCACAAAATAAAAATAAATTAATAAAATATATAGGTAATATACCTATAAGGGCTATAAAAGGTAACTTGCAAAAATACACCTCATAAAATAATTAAAAATCACCATAAAATACTTTATAAAATAATAAATATTTTTAATTTAATAATTAAAATTTATTTGTTCATTTTCTATTTTAATTTGATATTACAAGGCAATTTCCAGGGATTTTTCCAGGTTGGTCCACGTGGACCAACCAGGTGCAAACCCTAGTCGACCCTGGTCAACTAGGTGTCCTTACCCCTGTAGCCCGTGTCAGGCCTAGTTTTTCACCTCTTTGGCGGATTTCTCTAGGTTAAGTGACCTTTCGAGATGATTTCTTCTGCAAAACTTCTCCTCGATTATCCACCTTACTCGCCCAGTGATTAACTTGGGTATTGGATCACTGTGACGCACATGCCTCTCGATTCTTGGAGCCTCTTCACCATCAGGTCAAACCACATAAAATGGAACCCCCGACCTTCCTTTGAATTTTGAACCCCTCATTTCCATAGCTACGCTCCCCTTTCGTGCCTAATCGGTCCAGGGAGGTGACATCTCCCTTCAGCGAGTCTCATGCGGGTCGAGCAATGCTCGAGGCGGCTTCCACGACCTCCGCCATCGCCGGCGTCGAGGTACCCCCTTCCCTCCGGTCACCACCGTCGAGGCTACCCTATTTCCCCTATTTTTCTTTCGCATTTTGTTTCCCTTAGCCTTAGGATTAAAAGCCCTCAAGAAATTTTTGCTTCCATCGAACAAATCACCATCCATTTCAACCTCGCCGGAGCGCACCTCCGGCTGACCACCTCCTCGTCGTTTCGCCCCACCATTTCACCACCGCGGGACCCAGGCACTTTGCCCTGGGTCCTCTCATGTGTTTCTGCAGGTCAAAGGTGCGTTGACTGGAGACTGTGCTCGTTTTGCGTCTCGCCGGAGTTCAGCGGAGCTCCATAGCTCCGCCGCCCTCTTCCGCGAGCCACGGCCACCGCCGAGGCGTTATGGAGCCATCAGGAGATAGAGGACCCCTGCAGGAAGATCCGCGGTCATTTTGGGACCTTCACGACTGCCGGAGGTCGGAGATCGGGTCGGGAGAAGGTCGCTTCGCCGCACCTTCGCCCATGTTCTTCCTCCCGCCTTCATCGTCGTTCGATCAAGGGCGCCTTCCAGGCGCTACAGCTGTCGTTTGATCAGCCACACCACCAGCTATCCGATCTTCATCACTGATCTAATCGTGACCGTTGGCGGCTGAAGCGTCATCGCGCAAGGAGAAGCTGACACGTAGTTAAGTGAACGCATCGGGACCGTCCGCTTCCGCGCAAGTCTGGGTATTTTGTAACTTTTACCCCATGTGTTTTTGTTTTATTAAATAGAACTCAAACTTTCATTTGCCGTTCAAATATTTTTGTAATATTTATAAGTAGGCCCCCAAACTTCTTGTATATTGCATTTCAGTCCTGGCCACGTCACCTCACGTGACCTGTACACGTGAGGTGAAGGGCATTTTGCACAGGACCCCTTCAGGGTTGTCGTATTTCGTTTCAGTTCTAGAACTTTGATATTAAGTGTAAACATTTTGGGATATTTGCATGTGAGCCCTCAGGCATTTTGAATATTACATCTAGGTCCATCCCAGGCGCGTGCTAGTCATGCGCCCTGGTGGGTATTTTGCAGGTGAACCCTTGCGGTTCTTGGATTTTGTATGTGGTCCACTAACTTCAATATCCAGTATTATATTTTGTGTGAAATTTGCACTTTAGACCTTGGTTGTTTGCTTATTTGCACTTATGCCCTTGTTAGTAGTGTAGTTTCTTGATGTTGTCTTTATTTATTTAGTGCATCATTTTAATTCGAAAAATTCTCAAAAAAAAATACCATAGGCTCTTGTTGCATGTTATTTTCACGCCATATTTTTGCATTGCATTTTTATTTCATTTCAATATTTATTAAAAATAAAAAACATGCATTTTCAGCATTGTCTATCTTAGAAAATCCATAAAAATTAGCAAACTACTTGGAAAAATCTAAAAAAAATATTTTGCTTGTCTTGTCATATTTTAGTGTCACTCCAAAAATCATTAAAAATTTCAAAACAAAAATCTTAAAAATTAGAAAACCCCTAAAAACTTCATAAAAATCTAAAAAATCACATAAAACCCTAAAAATATAAGGTCAGGTTCTGTAGTTTCCTTATTTTATTGTCTTTTATTTAAAATTAATTTGAAAAAAATTTGTTACTATTTGCTATTTTCATTCCTATTTTAATTTCGGCCAGAACCTTTATTCACTGTTTCCTTGCATTTTTTCTTTTAAAAATAAAAAAAAACATTTAGAAAAACCCCCTAAAATCACAAAAATAGTAAAAACTTATAAAAGATCAAAAAAATTTTATTCCCTGATTTTTGACTATTTTTACCTATTTTTATAAATACCTCATCCTCTCTTTCTCTTATATTGTATATATATCTTAATATTGAAAAAAAAATACAAAAATATAAAACATAATAAGAAAATATAAAATCAGAAAAATCAAAAATTAAAGATAAAATAAAAAAATTAAAAAAATTAAAAACCACAAAAATTTGCATTTTGTAGACACATAATCACATTCACACTTGCACATTTTTTATCTATCCTGCCTCGCTCCCTGTGTTCGATACATACTTATACCTATACATCTTTTATGTAGAGTTAAAAATAATTTGACTCCACACTTGTCTTTCATTGCTTGATTTATACTTGTGGGTTCATTGTTGACTTTAGTTGGATTTCTGTGTGGTCGACACATCGACTGAGTTCCCGCCTTGTGTGGAACTTAAGACCACCGAAATTCGGCTAAATCCAATGGCGTCGTTGCCAGGGAGCAACAACGTATAGGTCATATTTTTGATTGATTGTGATAGTGATTATTTGTGTACATCATTGATTTATTTTATCTCTCTACTTTTGATATATCTTATTGAGCTATCTGACCAATCTTCTTTCTTGTCTTCTTGCGAGGGAACGCGAATCAAGGAGGATCGCCTAGGGGATCCGGTGCAACCTTGGGAAGCGGAGTCGGCTTTTCTAGCCCAAGCCGACATGAGAGAGCTGGAGGAGTGAGAGAGAGAGAGAGAGGGAGTGTTAGCTAGCTTTTATTTATTTTTGTGAGAGAGAGGGATTCATTTAAATTGTAATAATACAGGTACTTGGAGACTTGGACACTCGGGCCTAATTTCCCAAGTGATTGTTCACTTTGGGGGGGGGGTGGGTCTCACCGCGGTTTTTATCGTGTTTTCACCGCTGTCATTTTCCGATTTTGTTTTATTTTCCCTTTCTTTTGTGGATTGAGCCGTTAGATTTTTGGGCATTGCTTGATCGTTTAGATTAGGTCCAAACACCCTAATAACCATTGCATGTACCTATAGTACGTATTTGGACTTAGTTTAATTAAACAGTCGCCTCGTCATCTTCGAGCCTACGTGCCGCGAGCCCACCCCATCAAGCGCTACTCCTGAACTCGATGTGTCGAGAAGAGGAGGGGTGAGTCTTGACCGGACTTTTTGGATTGAAGATTGGTGATCGACTTGTGGTTCTTCACGATAGCAATTGCCTGCTTAGGACAATTTCCGTGTGCATATCAGCATATAGATTCGGTTTATAAATTCCTATTTTGCATCCCGCATGGAGAGAGCTGGGAGTCACTATAAGTCTTCTATCTTAGCATCCATCATTTAGGCACTAAGGTTAGATTTCCATCTTAGTGCCACTTGCATTGGCTTTTTCGACTCTTATCCCTCTGTTTTTGGATCAAGTAGGAATCAAGAAAATACAAAAACGTTAGGTCTTGTTTGAAATTGACTCAAAGTAAGTGATAACACCAAAAAAATTAAAAAAGGGACTGCTAAGAAAACTTGACCTAAATAAAATTGGTAATTGGATTCATTGCTTGGGGAGAGAAACACCCTCACTTGTATTCAGGTTGCATGGGAAGGTCTCCTTCCAAGTGAGAGAGCGACTTCGTAAGGATTAGAGCCAAAAACCCAGTCTGTGGCTGCCTTGTGTATTGTCTAGATTTCTGAAGTATTGGCGCTTCTATGATACGTGGACGAGTAGAGCTTGGTCACCAGTGATGACTCTCTATTGTGTAGAGCATCGACCTTGTCCGAAGTATCGAGCCTAGGCCACACCTTCACGGGGGTGTCTGTCTCATCGTCTTGCGTCCGAGTAGGTTCTTGCACGCTCACGGGTGATTCCGTTGCGAGCGAGTTCTGAAGTATTGGTTTCACCTATTGGCTTCCTCTCTCTATTTCTTTGGCTGAGTAGGGATCAAGGAAGGGTTACAAGGACTTCAAAAAGTGTAGACTACAGGTTACACAGGAGGAGGACAAGTACGGGATACTCTTCCGGCAGTACTCTCGCTCCTATAGGCGTAGCTCTCTAATGACTCGTCGAAAGATAACTTCCTGAATTCGAGCTAAAAATTACAAAGATAAAAGCCGAACCTTCACGGTTTCATGCATTGAGTTGGTGAATCCCCTTGTTTTGTGTTTGATTGCTAGTTGTATTTAGGTCAAGATCAAAAACACCGCACAATTGTGCGCAATTTCACCACCTTTTTCTTCATTTCTCAGCCTTACTCTTCTCAATAATCAAGATGATGGGACGGAGATCTCTTAGGCCAACTTTGTCGGTACTGCTATCCAACACTCCTCCCTATTCATCTAGGACAACCTTGGAGAGTCCAGACCCACTCTCCGAGCCTGAGTTCACTTCCACCATGTTCCCCCTCGACCTCCCTTCTCCTTCCATCAGTCCAAGAGTTTCAGAATTTAGTGCATTACAGAGCTCAGATCATTTGACGGCACCTGAGATGGGTTCTTTTGCATTTTCAGAGAATCCAGACATGGCAGACAGAGGAGAACACCCAGATGAGCATGAGCACCCTCCATTCTTATATGATCAAGCAGCCATCAATAATTCATTGCTAGCATCCCTGGAGACTATGCAGAGGCAGATCCGAGACCAAGGAGTATTCATGGGTGACCTCATGAGAGAGATCGTGTAGATGCGAGAAAACAGACCTGGGGGCGGTGGCAGTGGAGGTGATATACCAGTAGCAGAAGAGGGAGGAGAACCGAACCAGGAGAGGCCGCCACAGACCATCATGAGAGAATTGCACAATCCAGCAGCCTCCCTCACTCATCGTTGGATCCGACTCCCTCCCATCCATGGAGACTTCGAGCTTCGCCCACATACCATTAAGCTTCTGCCTAAATTCCATGGGCTACCGACCGAAGAACCACACCTCCATATGCAATAATTCAAGATGATCTGCAGTACAATTCATGATAGGTTGATGACTGAGGATACCATCAGGATGATAGCTTTCCCATTCTCTTTTGTTAATAGAGCCGCTTACTGGCTGAAACATTTGGGGAGCTTCGTCGACACTTGAGCACAACTCCGGACTGCCTACTTGAAGAAGTACTATCCTCTCGACTGGACAAATGCAGCGTGAGCTATAATTAGCAACTTCACAATGATCCCGAATGAACAATTCCATGAAGCTTGGGATCGCTTTAGAGAGCTCATTGACCGGTGTCCACACCATGACATATCCAAGCCCAATCTGGTTCAGAGTTTCTTCTGTGGGCCGACACTGGAGCTGCAGGGGCTTGTCAATGCCTCTTGTGGTGGGTCCTATTTTTCCAAGGGTGAAGATGACGTTTGGGCCATCTATGAAGGGATGGCAGAGAACTCGACAGTCATGGCCCAAGCCCGCGTCTACACGTAGCAGAAGCCCCCCAAGGAGCGGGATCATTTCAGAGGATCGCCTGCATCGATGCAGGTCCCTATACTCCGTCGGCAGCCGCAGCCCAAGCCGAATCAGCCGCAGCCGACATGGGTATCATTAATGAGAAGTTGGACCGTCTCGAGATCCTCGAGAAGAAGCAGATGCAAGGACTGGCCCAGATGGACCAGATTACCAAGACAATGAGTCACCTGAAGACTCAGATTCTTTGCATCCAGGAGGCACAGACGTCTACTCAGCAGACTCCCAGGTCACGAGCTGATCCCAGCAGTAGCAGCTCAACCCAGCCCTCTGCCTCGTACCGTCAGGTCAACCACGTTCAAGCAGAGCCGGTTCCGCAGCTACAGTATTACCCATCGTAGCCACCATCTCATGACACTCAGATGGTGGTCTATCAGCCGGATCAGCCACTGGCAGTTCTACCTCCACCATCCTTTGAGTAGGACCCATTGATGGAAGTCAATGGGATTTGGTAAGACCGGTACCCGCAGCCCGGGATTCGTCGCGATCACCCCGAATTCCGTTGGACCACTGATGGCAGCTCTTCCCAGCAGCAACCTCCTGCTCAAGGATATCAGAACAGCCAGCAGCAGCAGCAGCCCCAGTATGCCCATCAGCAGAACCAGCATGGTCCTCATCCCTCCTATCAGGGACAACAGTGGAGGCAGTGTCAGCAGCCTCAACAGTCATATTCCCAGCCTCGTGAGCATTTCTCCTCCCAGTAACAACCTCATTTCTAGCAGGGGAATACATCCGATTCTCAGGCACCTGCCTTCGAGAACCCGGTATTAGATGACCTCGCAAGATTGCTCTCTGAACATCGGGAATCCTACCGGCAAGACATGGATGAGTTCCGGCAGGAGGTGAGGGATTTAATCAAGGGCAAAGCCGCCATACCAGCTCAGATTGAGCCTAATCCTAACAGTTTGAAAAGAAAGTCTGAGCAGGTACAGTTTAAAAAGGATACCTCTCCTAGTGATTATTTGAGTGACATGTCTTCTTCTTTGTATGATGCTGATTTTGTGACTACTAGGAGCGATAGGATGCCAGCCGGTGGCTCCTCATCTGAGCGACAACCATATGCAGAACTACGAGCGTTAGATGAGCAGAGTAGCGGTGCTGATGCCGCTGATGATGTTGATGATGGTGGTGCTGATGCCACCAATGATGGAGATCCAGATGACGGTACTGAGGCCATCATGATACCCGATGCATACGGTGGTGCTAATGCCACCATTTTTGATGCAGAGCCAGAGTGCAGTGTTGATGCCACAAAGACAGGTGTCGTGGGTGGTACTGAGGCTACCACTTCCACTTTTGTTGAGTTTCCTTCTGTGATGTTACCACCTTTTGCATCTCAGGAATGTGGTAACAAGAAAAAGAACAAAAATATGAATAAAGGAAAGGTTTCTTTTTACACTTCTGATCCATATGTGTTGAATGATGTTCATGGTATGGAATCTATTCCTTCACAGGCACAAGAATCTCATCCTAGTCCTCCATCTGAGGAGGCCCCTACCATCCCCTTTCTTGAAGCACTTCGCCGGGCGAAGGGGAATAAAAGAGAAAATCCTAAAAAGACCCAACAGGTAGAGTTCAGCAACCAGATGATTGATAGATTCCATATTCATCTGACTCTACGAGAAGCATTTGAGCACATTCCCTTCTTCCAAAAGAACGTGAAAGAGAAAAATACAGTCCGTAGGAAGAAGAGATACAGAGATCAGATCCATGTGCTCACTCATGACACTTGTTGCACCATTCAGAACAAATTTCTAGACGAGAGACCTGATGCAGGAGCTCCCTATGTCAGATGCGAGATTCAGAAGCAGCGGTTCGATCGTACTCAATTAGACAGCGACTCTTCCATTAACCTTCTTCCGACAGCCTTACTCGACCAATTCGAGTTGGGTCCTCTTCTTTGGAGCAGGACGGTCCTTCAGTTTGCTGATAGGTCGACTAAGAGGCCGAAGGAGTTGTTGAGAGACATGGTCGTTACCATTCAGGGCTTGAAATTCCCCATGGACTTTGTTGAATTAGACATGGAGATCCCTGAGTCGATAACTGATACCCCCATCATACTTGGACGCCCATTCTTGGCCACTGCCAAGGCAGTATCCGACCATGACAGTGGGACGGTGTGCTTTCACGTAGAGGGCGAAACCATACAAATAGAGATGATCGAGGAGACTAGAGCGAGAGAATTAACATGCTCAGAGCAGTGATATTGAGCTGATGACAGAGGAAGAGCTAGACGTCCACCAGGAATGTGATTTTGTGATGACTGATGATGAATCTATTTGGACAGATCTCGTAGCACAGGCCCTCGCCTTGCCTACAGACTCACCATACTTAAAGCTTATGGCAGTTGAGAGCCTGGAGAGCACACTCCTGGACGAGGACACATTTGAGGCTGACACTTGTGGGACGAATGATGATGATTTTCAATCTTGTTCTTCTAATTCAGATCCCTCGGATTCAGACATTGATTGGGATGACTTTGATGATTATTTGCCATGTCTGATTCCTTTTGAGCCGATAACTAGGACAGAGTGCGAGCCAGTACAGTTCATAGATGATGCAACATGCCTCCCTTCATCATATTCTCATGCACAACGATAGTTCTCCCATACAGATCTGGTCGCCTTCACACATACATATCAGAATCCAGATCTGCCACCTCCCAGTTGTCCAGAATGGAAACCTTGCCGCAGTCACTGAAGTATCGATTCCTTGCGGGTGAGCCAGAAATGCACCCAGTCATTATCTCAGCAGGTTTGACTGGAGAGCAAGAATCTCGTCTGATGGAGGTTCTTGAACGCAACCTTAAGGTGTTAGGATGGAGTATAGCTGATCTCCAGGGGATTAGTCCAGCTCTGTGCTCCCACCACATCTATCTTGAGGAGGAGGCTAGGCCGTTGTGTGAGTTCCAGCAACGGCTGAATCCGAATATTCGAAATGTGGTCATGAAAGAAATATCGAAGTGGTGGAGCACCGATTTTATCTACCCCATCTCCGACTCCAAGTGGGTTAGTCCATTACATGTGGTACCCCAGAAGACGGGTATCACTACAGTTGTGAATGAGTATGGAGGGGAGATAGCTACCCGGGTACCAACTTCTTGGAGGGTATGTTTGGACTACATACGATTGAATCAGGCCACCAAGAAAGATCATTTCCCACTGCCATTCATTGATCAGATTATCGAGAGGCTAGTTGGGAAGAGTCACTATTGTTTTCTTAACAGGTACTCCGGTTATAATCAAGTGGCTATTGCGCCCGAAGACCACGAGAAAATGACATTCACATGTCCGTTTGGGACTTATGCTTTCAGACGGATGACCTTTGGTCTATGTAATTCCCCCGCGACATTCCAGAGGTGCATGTTGTCCATTTTCTCGGACATGGTGGGTGATTTCTTAGAGGTCTTCATGGATGACTTCTCGGTCTATGGGGATGGGTTTGATACTTGTCTTGACTGCCTAGACCGTGTGCTTTAGCACTGCATAGAGGTTAATCTTGTCTTGTCTTGGGAGAAGAGTCACTTCATGGTGACTCAGGGGACGGTCCTTGGTCATATCATCTCCGACAGGGGCATAGAGGTTGTTCCGGCCAAGGTGGAAATAATTAGAAAACTCAATCCACCGTCTAACCCGTGTCAACTACGGTCTTTTCTGCGGCATGTCGGTTTCTACCGACGGTTTATTCATGACTTCAGTCGAATTGCCCGACCGCTCATTGATCTGCTGACGAAAGACACCGAGTTCATTGTAGATGATAAGTGTCTCGCATCCTTTGAGACTCTCAAGAACATGGTTGTCACGGCTCCTGTCCTTCAGCCACCCGACCGGTCTCTCCCATTCGAGATCATGACAGACGCTTCTGATTTTGCCGTAGGGGTTGTGCTTGGACAGAGAAGGGATGGATTGTCGTATGCCATTCACTACGCCAGCCGGACTTTGGATGCTGCTCAACAGAATTACATTGTAACTGAGAAAGAGATGCTGGCCGTAGTCTTTGCTTTGGATAAGTACAGATCATATATTCTCGGATCTAGAGTGACTATCTACACAGAGCACACCGCCATCCGATACTTAATGGCCAAGAAGGATGCCAAAGCACGTCTTATCAGATGGATCCTTCTGCTCAAAGAGTTTGATATTGAGATTAAGGATAAGCCTGGCGTTAAAAAAGTGGTGGCGGATCATCTCTCCCGCTTAGAGAACCTTGAGGAATCTGAGCCCAGTGCACCTATCATAGAGACATTTCTAGATGAGGCGATCTTGGCTATCGCCTCACTCCCATGGTATGCGACTTTGTAAACTATCTTGTTGCCAAGATGGTTTCCCAGAGTTGGCCCAGGCAGAAACTTGAGACCTTCTTAGCTAAGACCAAGTTTTACCATTAGGAGGATCCCGTCCTTTATCATGAAGGAGGGGATAGCATCTGGAGGAGGTGCATTCCTCAAGAAGAGCAGCAAAGCGTCCTCACCTATTGCCACAAGCTTGAGGCAAGAGGACATCATTTTGGGAAAAGGACAGTACAGAAGGTGCTTCAATCTGGCCTTTGGTGGCCTACTCTCTTCAAGGATTCAGATGAATTCGTGAAGAGGTGTACTTACTGTTAGAAGATGGGTACTTGCGGACAGAGAGACATGATGCCCATGCAACCCATTCACTTTTGTGAGGTTTTTGATGCATGGGGGATTGATTTCATGGGCCCATTTCCTAAGAGTCAGGGATTCGAACACATTTTGCTTGCTGTAGATTATGTTAGCCGTTGGGTTGAGGCCATCCCCGCCTGAGTCACAGATGCTAAAACTGTGTGTAATTTTTTGAGGAAAAATATCATTTCACAGTTCGGGGTACCTAGAGTTCTGATTTCAGACGGGGGGTCTCATTTCATTAATGATAAAGTCAGGGCACTTGCAGACGAGTTCAACATTGACCATCGTGTTGCCACGCCGTACCACCCTCAGACTAATGGTCTTACCGAAGTATCGAATAGGGAGATCAAGACAATCTTACAGAAGGTTGTCTGCCCAGACCGAAAGGATTGTTCACAGCTTTTGGACTCGGTCTTGTGGGCCTATCGGACCTCCTTCAAAAATCCATTAGGGACATCTCCCTTTCGTCTCGTCTATGGCAAGCCGTGCCATTTGCCAGTGGAAATCAAGCATAAATCATTTTGGGCAGTCACCGAGTTATTGTTGGATCCGGAGAGTATAGGAGAACAGAGGAGAGCAGAGTTGGCAGCCCTGGAGGAGTTGAGAGATACAACTTTTTCTAGCAGCCTACAGTACAAGGAAAAAGTGAAGACATGGCATGATTCTCATATCAGCCATAAATAGTTTGAGCTCGATCAACGTGTATGGTTGTTTGATTCCAGGCTGAAGTTATTTTTAGGGAAATTACAGAGCAAGTGGAAAGGTCCGTATGTGGTCAGGAAGGTACATGAAAATGGTAGCATTGATATATCCGAGCCGTCATCTTCCTCTACCTTCCGTGTTAACGGTCAACGCCTGAAGCTATATCTAGATCATGATCTGCCGATCGTTGACGTTGCCCCCATCCTTCTGGTATGAGATGTGTTCTTTTACTCTGATCATTTGCATCTCGTACATGGTTATCACGTACATCTTCCGCTGTATAGATCCATCTGTTGATATCTTTTCTTCTTTTCTTCTTTTCCTCCTCTATCTTATGTATCTATCAAAAAGGTGTCGCCCCTTGTAAACAGTTTTCTATACTTAGGACGTACTTTGTCCTAAGTATGGGGGGGGGGGTGCACCCCGAGTGTTCTATTCTTTGATCCTCTCCATTGTCTCCTTTTCTTGTCTATACTTAGGGATATCTTACCCTAAGTATAGGGGGAGACAGTCTGAGTACGATCTGTTCATTCCCACCCTTGACCCTCCCTGTTTTGTGTACAATTTGCTATACTTAGGGTTATTTGATCCTAAGTATAGGGGGACGGTCAACTTCTCATTTATTCATTTATTCGTTCCTTATTCCTTAGACTTGTCTATACTTAGTACGAGTTATGTCTTCTCTTTTCTCTCCGATCTATGAGGACATAGCTCAAGCTAAGTATAGGGGGTCATATATACTGCGTATATACTTTAGCCATAACTCGTACTTTCGTATATTCTTAATAATTATGGCTAAATATACTTTTAAAAAAATTCATTAAAAACCTTAATAAAAAGATGTTACCATTCCTCAGATTCCTTTTATACCTACTGATTAATAAATCAGGTGAAAATATTTTTTGCAAAATGTTTGAAAATTAGTTTGAAAATCTCTTTGAAAAATCTTTTGAAAACTATTTGAAAACGTTTTGTTACATGTTTTCAACCTTTGTAAAAACATTTTGATTGCAAAACTATTTTATTTGTGTGAAATAAAATGTTTGAAAAATGATTTGCAAATTGTTTGAAAAAACAGTTGCAAAAATATTTTAAAAATCTATATATACTGTTTAGAAAACCTATTGCAAAATGACTTTCAAATGTGTGTACATGTGTGTAAAATTGTTTGTAAAAATTATTTTGGACTATGGTTTTCAAAATTGTTTGAAAAACCTTGTGTCAAATAAGTTTGAGGAATACATACATCTCACCAAAATCCACTGTGTATATACTTATAAAATTGACCACTTACCCTTTGTAAATTCTTAAAACCCACTTCTTGTAAATATAAGAAGCACTCCCGTGTAAATATTTGTACCTAGCTTTTGGCCAAATCTTTTGTTTTCAAAAATCCCAAAAACATTTGCAAAATTAAAATCCAAAAACATTTGAAAAATCTCTTTGAAAAATACAAAAAATGCATATGCATCATCTTTTCAAAAATCCATAAAAAGTTCAAAATCTTTGAAAATTACATCACAAAAATATTTTCTGCATAGCATTTGCATGGCATTCGCATTTTTCAGATTGAGTTTGATAGTTGAACGAGTCTAAGTAAAATCCGAAGATTGGAGTTTGGTTGGACCTTAAATCTACCTAACTAACAAGAACCTTATAGGAACTGGGATTGAGGTACTTCAGGCCTAGTTGACTTAATTCTTTGAGGATCACGAGACTTGGTTCAATGGATTCTTGACTACCTAAGTAGAGTATTTCGGAGCACACGCATGACTCTTGTTGAAAATGACCTAACTTGGACACATGCACCTTTCACATGGCTCAACTTAGTTGGAGTGGTGAGGGGGTTGGATTTGCCGGTATGAGACGCACACAGGTGGAAACATTTGTCCTCCTCCTGGGAGGGAAGTGCGCCCCAACCCGTCCAGTAATGATGAGTTTCGAGGATAGGAGATCGTGGGTTGCAATAAAGCTTCAAAAGAGGGATAGTCTACTGGCTCAAGAGGAAAAACTCCCTATGTAAATGCTGCTGTATATAGTATTTTAAAAAAATGCAAAAGCAAAAAAATTCCAAAAAAGTGGACAGGCCTGTACAAAAATAAAAATGCATGCCGGAGTGTACATATGTTGTAAAGTCAAATAAGCAAGCTTAAGCTTCAAAGTCAAATCACGTGAGCCTGCGGCTTGATGACTTGACTACACTATTCTTGCATCCTAGGATAGGTAGCTACACTGGCTACCATCCATTCTTCTCTTCACCCCTCCTCTTGGGTTGGTTGTCACTTGAACTTAGAAGGGAATACCCTGCTCCTTGAGGGATGAGTTGTTGGACTGGGGAATCATTGGGTTGTCATATTGGAGAAGTCAGTCTCTTTGTCATTTCAGTTGGGGAGAGCCACCATCACTTACACTGTACGAGTCAGATTCATAGTCATAAGGGTTTGCATATAAGTTGAAGTATTTTTGACCTGGCTATTGAGGAGATTTGAACAGAGTTTTGGGGTTCTCGGAGACTGCTGGATTTCAAATCTGGTTCTCATTAAGGTTCCACCCGCACTAAAATTCCAGAGGTCCGACTTAAGCTCCAAACTTTGATTTTGTGAAGACAAGTTTTATAATTAAACTTAATACATCTTCTTCTTTTTCTTTTCTTTCTTTTTCTTTCTGCACTTATTGCATAAGTGTTTGCTAGGGACTAGCAAAGGTAAAGTATAGGGGGATGATGAATCCACATTTCATCATCTTTATTCTATCATTTTGGCATCAAAATCCCTAGCAAATATATGTAAATACCCTTAATTAGAGCATATTAGCATTCGTGCATGTGCATGTAAATAGTGTATAAAATATTGTAATTAAAGTAAAAATTATAGAATAAATAAAAGAAAATAAAAAGAATAAAATATTGTAAATATTTTATGACCCAAAACCCCGAGACCTAGGCATCTAGATGAATAGGTCGACAAGGAATAAAGTAGGGGGAGATAAGGGTCAAACCACCATAAAAATACCTTCATTCTTTATTCATTTTTGGGACCTATTTTTTGTTCCACTTTTTATACCTCAAATAAAGAAAATTTGTACATGAAAGTTGTAGATAATTAAATAAATAAAAATACAAAATTGATTTCATTGAAAAATAATACACAGATAAAAAGTTATGGTCTGAATAAGATTCCAGAACTCCAACTTCCCAGACCAGTATCTTGCAAATAAAAACTCGAAATGTACAAACTCACCTTTAATTGCACATAGCTTAAAATAATCCATTTAATGGAGGTGGTTTTGTATTTTTCAGAGTTACGGTTTGAAAGTTGAGTTTTGGACCCCTATTGTATACTTGTACATATTAAAATATTCAATTTCTTATTTATTCATTATTTTTATAATTTTATATTTTTATAATTTTGTAAATATTATCTATAATATATGCGTGTATTAAAATCAGAATAAAAACACAAATAAAACTTAAAATAAAATACTTGTATATAAAATACATAGGTAAAATACCTATATACATACCAATATACTTTATACTGTTATTTTATTAAGGGTATAAAATATATCGGAAAAATAAAATAAAAATATTTTAAAGTGTATAAAAGTATTCTATAATTTTATAAAATAATAAACAAAAATAAATAAATTAAATTCACAAAATAAAAATAATTTAATAAAATATATAGGTAATATACCTATAAGGGCTATAAAAGGTAACTTGCAAAAATACACCTCATAAAAATAATTAAAAATCACCATAAAATACCTTATAAAATAGTAAATACTTTTTGTGTAATAATCAAAATTTAATTCGTTCATTTTCTATTTTAAATTGATTTTACAAAGCAATTTTCAGGGATTTTTCCTGGTTGGTCCACGTGGACCAACCAGGTGCAAACCCTAGTTGACCCCAGTCACCTAGGCGTCCTCCCCCCTGTAGCCCGTGTCAGGCCTAGTTTTTGACCGCTTTGGCGGATTTCTCGAGGTCAAGTCTTTCACCCTTTTGAGATGATTTCTTCTGCAAAACTTCTCCTCGATTATCCACCTTACTCGCCCAGTAATTAACTTGGGCATTGGATTACTGTGGCCCACATGCCTCTCGATTCTTGGAGCCTCTTCACCATTAGGTCAAACCACATAAAATGGAACCCCCGACCTTCTTTGAATTTTGAACCCCTCATTTCCATAGCTACACTCCCCTTTCGTGCCTAATCGGTCCAGGGAGGTGACAGCTCCTTCCAGCGAGTCTCAGGCGGGTCGAGCAAGGCTCGAGGCGGCTTCCACGACCTCCGCCATCGCCCGCGTCGAGGTACCCCCTTCCCTCCGTCACCACCGTCGAGGATGCCCTATTTCCCCTATTTTTCTTTCGCATTTTGTTTCCCTTAGCCTTAGGATTAAAAGCCCTCAAGAAATTTTCGCTTCCATCAATCAAATCACCATCCATTTCAACCTCGCCGGAGCGCACCTCCGGCCGACCACCTCCTCTTCGTTTCGCGCCACCATTTTGCCTCAGTGGGACCCAGGCACTTTGCCATGGGTCCTCTCATGTGTTTCTGCAGGTCAAAGGTGCGTTGACTCGAGCCTGGGCTCGTTTTGCGTCTCGCCGGAGTTCAGCGGAGCTCCATAGCTCCGCTGCCCTCTTCCGCGAGCCTCGGCCACCGGCGAGGCATTCTGGAGCCATCAGGAGATAGAGGAACCCTGCAGGAAGATCCGCGGCCATTTTGGTACCTTCACGACTACCGGAGTTCGGAGATCGGGTCAGGAGAAGGTCGCTTCGCCGCACCTTCGCCCCTGTTCTTCCTCCCGCCTTCATCACCGTTCGATCAAGGGTGCCTTCCAGGCGCTACAACTGCCATTGGATCAGCCACGCCACCAGCCGTCCGATCTTCATCGCCTATCTAATCGTGATCGTTGGCAGCCGAAGCGTCATCGCACAAGGAGAAGCTGACACGTGGTTAAGTTAACGCATCGGGACCGCCCGCTTCCTCGCAAGTCTGTGTATTTTGCAACTTTTACCACAGGCATTTTTTTTTATTAAATAGAACTCAAACTTTCATTTGGCTTTCAAAAATTTTTGTAATATTTATAAGTAGGCCCCCGAACTTCTTGTATATTGCATTTCAGTCCTGGCCACGTCACCTCACGTGACCTGTACACGTGAGGTGAAGGGAATTTTGCACAAGACCCCTTCAAGGTTGTCATATTTCATTTCAGTCCTAGAACTTTGATATTAAGTGTAGACTTTTTGGGATATTTGCATGTGAGCCCTCGGGCATTTTGAATATTACATCTAGGTCCTTCCCAGGCGCGTGCTAGTCACGCGCCCTGGTGGGTATTTTGCAGGTGAACCCTTGCGGTTCTTGGATTTTGTGTGGTCAATTAACTTCAATATCCAATACTATATTTTGTGTGAAATTTGCACTTTGGCCCTTGGTTGTTTGCTTATTTGCACTTATGCCCTTGCCAATAGTGTAGTTTCTAGATGTTGTCTTTATTTATTTAGTGCATCATTTTAACTCAAAAATTCTCAAAAAATACCATAGGCTCCTGTTGCATCGTATTTTCACGCCATATTTTTGCATTGCATTTTTATTGCATTTCAATATTTATTAAAAATAAAAGACATGCATTTTCAGCACTGTCTATCTTAGAAAACCCATAAAAATTTGCAAAATTTCTTGGAAAAATCTAAAAAAAATTATATTTCACTTTTCTTATCATATTTTAGTGTCAGACAAAAAATCATTAAAAATTTAAAAACAAAAACCTTAAAAATTAGAAAACCCCTAAAAACTTCATAAAATCTAAAAAACCACAGAAAAACCCTAAAAATATAAACTCAGGTTCTGTAGTTTCCTTATTTTATTGTCTTTTATTTAAAATTAATTTGTGAAAAATTTGTTACTGTTTGTTATTTTTCATTCCCATTTTAATTTCGACCAGAACCTTTATCCACTATTTCCTTGCATTTTTTATTTTAAAATACCAAAAACATTTAGAAAACCCCCAAAAATCAAAAAAATAGTAGAAAATTATATACCAAAAATATTTTATTCCCTGATTTTTGAATATTTTTACCTATTTTTATAAATACCTCATCCTCTCTTTCTCTTATATTGTATATATATCCTAATATTGAAAAAGAAAATACAAAATTATAAAATATAAAAAGAAAATATAAAATCAGAAAAATCAAAAACCAAAATATAAAATCAAAAATTAAAGATAAATTAAAAAATATAAAAAAAGTAAAAACCCACAAAAATTTGCATTTTGTAGACACATAATCACATTCACACTTGCGCATTTTTGATCTATCCTGCGTCGCTCCTTGTGCTCGAACTCTCTACGTACTTATACCTATACATCTTTTATGTAGAGTTAAAAATAAATTTGACTCCACACTTGTCTTTCATTGCTTGATTTATACTTGTGGGTTCATTGTTGACTTTAGTTGAATTTATGCGTGGTCGACACATCGACTGAGTTCTCGCCTTGTGTAGAACTTAAGACCATCAAAATTCGGCTAAATCATGAATCAAGAGAGATGAAGAAGACATAACTCGTGCTTAGTACAGGGAAGTGAAAAGTAATGATATACTACAACGACGAATCAAAGAATAGAATGAAGAGGACTCGGTGTTCCCCCTATACCTAGGATCAAGTAATCTTAAGTATAGCAAGCTATACATGAAGGGAAATCCGAGGGAGAATGTACAGGGTCTACCTCCCCTATACTTAGGGCAAAATATCCCTAAGTATAGGCAGCAAAACAGAGGTAGAAAGAATCAACAGAATACCCGAGAGTCCGACACCCCCCCTATACTTAGGGTAAAGTACACCCTAAGTATAACATAATCGTAAGATAAAGATGGGGTGTGAGACTAAAGAATGGAATGATATAGGAAACTGGATCTATACATGGCGGAAGAACAGTGATAATCAGAAGTGAGATGCAGTAGATGTGAGTCAAGAGACCACATCTCACGCAAAATGAATGGGGGCAACGTCAACGACCATCGGCTCATGATCTAGATATGGTTTGAGCCGCTGCCTGTTGACACGAAAGGTAGCCTCAGATGACAACTCGGATATGTCAATGCTTCCATTGTTGTGTACCTTTCGGACCAGATAGGGTCCCTTCCATTTTCTCTATAGCTTTCCTGGAATTAAACAAAGCCTGGCATCAAACAACCATACTCTCTGTCCTGGCTCAAACTGCTTGTGGATGATATGAGAATCATGCCACTCCTTCACTCTCTCCTTATACTGTAGGCTGCTCGAAAAGGCTGAATCACGAAGCTCCTCCATGGCTGCTAACTCTGCCCTCCTCTGATCTCCTACACTCACTGGATCCAAAAGTATATCAGTGACTGCCCAAAGTGACCTATGTCTCAGCTCAATAGGTAAATGGCAGGACTTTCCATAAATGAGGCGAAAGGGAGATGTACCCAAAGGCGTCTTGAAGGACGTCCGATATGCCCACAAGACCGAGTCCAAAAGCTGTGACCAATCCTTTCGGTCAGGATGGATGACCTTCTGCAATATAGTATTGATCTCCTTGTTCGACACTTCAGCAATACCATTGGTCTGAAGGTGGTATGGAGTGGCTACTCGATGGTCTATGCTGAACTCACTAGCAAGGGTCTTTACCTTGTCGTTGATGAAATGAGACCCCCCAGTCAGATATCAAAACTCTAGGCACCCCTAACCGTGAAATGATATTCTTCCTCAAGAATCTGCAAACGGTCCTAACATCTGCGGTTCGGGTGGGGATGGCCTCAACCCAACGACTAACATAATCAACGGCTAACAGAATGTACTCGAATCCCTGACTCTTAGGGAATGGACCCATGAAATAGATGCCCCATTTGTCAAAAACCTCACAGAAGTGAATGGGTTGCATCGGCATCATATCACGCTGTCCACAAGTGCCCATCATCTGACAGTAAGTACATCTCTTCACGAACTCATTAGAGTCCTCGAAGAGAGTAGGCTACCACAGGCCGGATTGGAGCACTTTCTGTGTTGTTCTCCTCCCAGAGTGATGTCCTCCTGCCTCAAGCTTGTGGAAGTAAGTGAGGACGCTATGGTGCTCCTCCTGAGGAATACACAGACGCCAGACGCTATCCCCTCCCTCATGATAAAGGACGAGAATCCTCCCAATGGTAGAACTTGGCCTTCGCGAGGAAGGTCTCAAGTTGTTGCCTGAGCTAATCTTGTGCAAAATTCTTGGCAACAAGATAGTTCACAATATCGGCTTACCATGGGAGAGAGGCAATAGCAAGGATCGCCTCATCTGGGAAGTTCTCACAAATAGGCTCAATCTGCTCAGAATCCTCAAGAAACTCCGATCGGGAGAGATGATCCGCCACCACATTCTTAACTCCAAGCTTGTCCTTAATCTCTATGTCAAACTCTTGGAGTAGAAGGATCCATCTGGTCAATTTGGCTTTGGCATCCTTCTTTGCCATGAGGTACCTGATGGCGGTATGATCAGTAAAGATGGTCACCTTAGATCCAATGATGTACGATCTGAACTTATCTAGGGTGAATACTACGACTAGCATCTCCTTCTCAGCGACGGTGTAGTTCCGCTGAGCGGTGTCCAGAGTCCGGCTATCATAGTGAATAGAAAAGGGGACTCCATCCCTCCTCTGTCCCAGCACGGCCCCTACGGAAAAATTAGAGGCAACCGTCATGATCTCGATTGGGAGAGACCAATCAGGCGGCTGGAGGAGAGGAGCCTCTACAACTAGACTCTTGAGAGTCTCAAATGACGTAAGGCACTTATCATCAACTATGAACTCAGTGTCCTTGGTCAGAAAATTAGTCAATGGTCGGGCAATCCTGCTGAAATCATGAATGAATCGTCGGTAGAAACTGACGTGCCCCAGAAAAGACCGTAATTGTTGCAAGTTGGACGGTGGATTGAGTTTTCGAATGATATCCACCTTGGCTGGATCACCTCCATGCCCCTGTTGGAGATGATGTGTCCAAGCATCGTCCCTTGAGTCACCATGAAGTGACTCTTCTCCCAAGACGAAACAAGGTCGACCACAATGCATCGCTATAGGACGCGGTCTAGGCACTCAAGACAAGAATCGAACCCATCGTCGTAGACCAAAAAGTCGTCCATGAAGACCTCCATGCACTCACCCACCATGTCCGAAAAGATGGATAACATACACCTTTGGAATGTTGCCAGAGCGTTGCATAGATAAAAGGGCATGCATTTGAAAGTATATGTCCCGAAGGGACAGGTGAATGTAGTCTTGTCCTGGTCCTCTAGCGCAATGGCCACCAGATTGTACCCGTCCAAAATGTAGTAATGGCTCTTCCCTGCCAGCCTCTTTATAATCTGATCAATAAAAGGCAACGGGAAATGATCCTTCTTGATGTCCTGATTCAATCGTCTGTAGTCCACACAGATCCACCAAGAAGTGGGTACCCGGGTAATGATCTCCTCTCCCGACTCACTCACAACTGTAGTGATGCCCGTCTTCTTGGACACCACATGTAATGGATTACCCACTTGGAGTCGGAGATGAGGTAGATAAAATCGACGCTCCACCATTTCGAAATTTCCTTCATGACAACCTCTTGAAGATTTGGGTTTAGCCGCCGCTGGAACTTAGGCGACGGCTTCGCATCCTCTTCGAGATAGATATGGTGGGAGCACAGGGCCGAACTTATCCCCTAGAGATCGGCTACACTCCATCCTATCACCTTGTGGTTCTTTTCAAGAACCCCCATCAGACGAGATTCTTGCTCTCCAGTCAAATCCATTGAGATAATGACTTGGTGCATCTCATGCTCTCCCGCAAGGAACCTATACTTCGACGACTGTGGCAAGGTCTTCCGCTCTGGGCAACTGGGAGCTGGTGGATCTGGCCTCTGAAAAGTCTGAGTGAATGCAACCAAATCTGCATTGGACAATGAGAACTCTTTTACAATCTGAATCTGGTGAAGGTTGCTCTGCTGGTGTGTCTCTGCTCTGCATGGAATCAACCTCCACCCTAGTTGTAGGCTCTGTGGAAGTCAGACATGGTATCAAATCATAAAACTCTGCCTAGTCTATATCTGACTCCGAGGGATCTGTATCAATATCAAAATAAGAATCTGCCTCACGACCGGGAACCGGCTTTGTTGCCTAAGATGTATCCTGGACCAGGAATGCGCTCTCCAGGCTCTCCTCTGCTGGCGTCTGTGCATCAGCGAACTCTGAAGGTGAGAGGATGGCCTGTGCTGCTTGATCTGCCCAAACTGTCTCGTCGTCTGTAATCATAAAATCACAGTCCTGGTGGATGTCTCGCCCTGCCTCTGTCATCTACTCTGAATCTGAAGGCGGTTCTGAGCAAGATGAATCTCTAGCTCTAGTCTCCTCGATCGTCTCTATTTGTATACTTTCGCCCTCTACACGAAAGTATACCTTCCCGCTATCATGATTGGATACTGCCTTGGCTGTGGCTAAGAATGGGCGTCCTAAAATGATGGGGGTATCGGTCACGGACTCAGGGATCTCCATGTCCAACACAATGAAGTCCATGGGGAATTTCAGGCCCTGAATCGTGACGACAACGTCCTTCAGCAACCCCTTCGGCCTCTTGACAGATCGATAAGCAAACTGAACGACCGCCTGCTCTGTCGTAGAGGGCCCAACTCGAAGCGCTTGAGTAGAGCTGCTGGAAGTAGATTGATCGAAGAACCATTGTCTAATAGAGTACGGTCGAACCTCTGCTCATGAATGTGGCATATGACATAAGGGGCTCCTACATCTGGCCTCTTGGCTGGCAGACGGTTCTAGATCGCAAAGCATGTGGCGCGAGTGAGCACATGGATCTCTGACTGGTGGTTCCGCCTCTTCCTCCAAACTATAGTCATGTCTCTGAGGGATCTCTGGAAGAGAGGTATGTTCTCCAAGGACTCTTATAGAGTCATCTGTATATAAAATCAGTCCTTGATCTGCTGGTAGAATCTCTAGCTGGTGGGACTTTTTTGGATCCTTTTTTGTCCCCTTAGCCAAGTGGACTGCTTGGGGAGAGGGAACGGCTGTGTCCTTCTCAGATGAAGGACTAGGATCGGGTCTATGCTGCTCAAGCAAAGTAGAATCCATACAATCATCATCAATCAACACAGATGGATCCATAAAACTAAACCCTTTCCTTTATTCACAGAAGTGTCCTGAGATACATCAACTAAATGAAAAGCAATAGGAAGTGAAGAGCTGGAAATGGTGGCCTCAGCACCAACCTTGGCATCTGGAATAGCGGCATCAGTACCGTGCTCTGGCTCAGCAACAATGGTGGCATCAGTACACCTTCTCTATCTGGTGAAGCGACGGCCTTAGTACCATCGACTGGATCAACGTCCTTGGTGGCGTCATCACCACGACCATCATCATCATCTCTAGCAGCATCAACACCTCTCTCCTCCTCGTCTGGCACTCCTGAGGTTGCATGGGGTGATCGCTCAGACATGGTGTCGCCTGCTGGCATCCTACCGCTCCTAAGTGTAATAAAATCAGCATCAATATGTATGCAGTAACATCACCAAGTGAATTACTATGAGTGGTAATCTCAGTGAACTCTACCTGCTCAGACTTCCTCTTCAGGTTGTTTAGGTTTGGCTCGATCTAGGCAGGAATGGTGGCCTTCCCTCTCACAATCTCCCTCATCTCCTGTCAAAACTCGTCCATATTCCGTCGGAAGGTGGCCTACTTCTCGGACATGAGGCGGTCTAAGTCATCAAAGGTGGGGTTCTCATAGGTGGGCCCATGAGGACCTGATGAGTGGCCTCTCTGAAACTGAGGCGGTTACTGTAGAGGAGAGTGAGAGGGGTACTGTGAGTGATACTATTATTGAGGCTGCTGCTGCCTCCAAGACTGTCCCTGCTGATAGGGATGAGAACCATGTTGCTGGTGTGGTGGGAACTGGGGTTGCTGGTGCTGCTCTTGCTGTTGGCCTTACTAGTCACGGTGAACTGGATGCTGTTGCTGGGAACTGGTACCTCCGGTCATCCAACGGAATCTGAGATGGTCTCGTCGGATCCCTGGTTAGGGTTTGTCATACCATATCCCGTTGACATCCATCAACGACTCCTGCTCGTAAGTGGGTGGGGGTAGTACTGCTAGGGGATGGTCCGGCTGATACACCACCATTTGGTTGTCCTGAGATGGTGGCGACTGGATGTACTGCTGCTGCTACGACTGGTAGGGCTCCGCCTAAACAAGGTAAACTGTCGGTACTGGGCAGAGGGCAAGGTCGAACTGCTGTTGCTGCCGGTGTCTACCTGTGACCTGAGATGGGGCTGAGAAGCCGTCTGTGCCTCTTGTAGACACATGATCTGTGTCTTCAGGTCACTCAGCGTCTGTGACATCTGATCGATCTGCGTCATGCCCTGACAGTGCTTCTTCTCTATCAACTCAATTTGGTCCAGCTTCTCGCTGATGATACCCATGTCAGCAGCTGTCAACTCTGCATGTGCTGTTGCCGCTGACAAAGTAGAAGGACCGGCATCGACCCGTGCTATCCTCTGATACGACACGACCTGTGTCTGGGGTCTCCCCTGTGTGTAGAGTCTAGTCTGGGACATCACTGTATAGTTCTTGTCCATCTCCTCATAGATGGTCCAGATCTGATCCTCATCCTTGGCGAAATATGATCCCCCACAGGATGTATTCACTAACCCCTGCAGCTCCAGTGTAAGCCCGCAGAAAAAGCTCTGAACAAGGTTGGGCTTGGATATGTCGTGGTGGGGGCACCAGTCTGTAAGCTCTCGAAACCTCTCCCATGCCTCGTGGAATTGCTCATTGGGGAACATGGAGAAGTTGATGATCAAGGCCCTAGCTGCATTCGTCCGACTGAGTGGATAGTACTTGTTCAAGTACTCAGTTCGGAGCTGCTCCCATGTGGTAACAAATCTCCCTAGATGCTTCAGCCAGTTGGTTGCTCTGTCTACGAGGGAGAATGGAAAGGTGATCATCCGGATGGTGTCCTCGTCTACATGCCGATCGTGGACAGTGATGTAGATCATCTCAAACTCTTGGAGATGGAGATGTGGCTCCTCAGTCGCGTGCCTGTGGAAGTGGGGAAGAAGCTGAATCATCTAAAGGGGGAACTTGAACTCCCCCACAATTGCTGACAGCACGATCCATCTGTGTGTGAGCATCGATCTGGGGCTGTTCAACTCCCGCATTGGTCGGGTCTGGCTGGTGGTGCTGGCTGGACTGGCTCCTCAGGTTGGTCTGGAATCTCTCCCTCTCCTGCGGCTCTTGGCTGATCTCTATCTTCTCTCAGTCTCTAGATCTCTCGACGCATCTCAACCATGAAAGCCCCCTAATCTCGAATATGTCACTGCATCATCTCAAGGGAGGCTAACAGGGTGTTGTTGATCGCACCCTGGTCCAACACGTAAGTCTGCTCTGCTCTGGGACCATCGGCGCGCTCTTCGTTGCTGGCCATGGTCTCTGCAAAGGAAAAAGATCCAAACTTAGGTGTTGATAAATCAACTGGCTGCAGCTCTCTCTGATGGGGCACTGGCACCTCGGAACTGGTAGTAGAAGGGTGGTCAAGGGGGAACATGGTGGAATCAAACTCGGGTTCGGAGAGCAGGTCTTGGCTCTCATGAACCAACCTAGATGAGTGGGATGGAGTGTTGTGAAGCAGTGCAACCAAGTGCTGCCTAAGAGACCTCCTGCCCATCATCTTGATCTGGCGAGTGAAGGTGGATGAGATCTGGAAACACACAAGATGAGAAAACAAAACCCCGATTCACCTGCTAAACGCTGAGCTGAAGACCGTAACGGTTCGGTAAATTATCTTATCAATTTTTATTAGGTGATCAAGTCAGTCTTTTAGAGCAATTAAGCGAGCTGATAGGAATCCAATACTCCCAATAGACTATCCTGTATAAAAGGCCGGTAGTCTACTCAGAAATCGGATGTGGCTCTATCCTGGTGTGCGGGTCACTCTCTCTTTCATCCAAACCAAACAATGAAGGGGTTACTCTCCCCAAGACAGATTTTTAGGTGAAGTGTCTTTTAGGGTCAAGTGTGTTTAGCAGTTCCAATTTTATGGTTTTTGTTTTGTTTTTTTAGATATTTTTCAGATCAAACAAAGCCTAACGAACTTTTCAGTTCTCCTGGTTATTTAAGTCCGAAAATTGGGGAAGAAGGCAAAAAGACGGATGTGCGATCAAACACAATGATGCATGTAGAGTAAGAAATGCGTACCTGACTCCAACTCTCTACATGCAGGGTGATTGGCACATAAAAGTAAAGACTGAAATAAAACTACATATATGATGCACGAGGAAAACGACCTTAGATGAAACAATTCTACACGCGAAGCACGGTAGTCAGGTAATCAAACTAAAGTCCTGAGTCCGATCTTGGGAACCACTCGGTGTCCGCTACAACGGATCTTGCACGCGCTGTATGTGGTTCCTCATGACACGTGGACTCGAGCTTAATTAATCCGACTTTTTCTTTGTGATTTAATTAATTAGGTCTAATTATCGAACTATAGGTGCATGTAGATAATTAAGGTTGGGCCTTAATTAATTACGTCACAATCAAATAAAATACTAAGGCTAAGGCTAAATCCTCGAAAATCAGATAAGCAGTATAAAATGTGATGAAAACAAAATCAGCGAAAATCACGGTGAGGTCCCCCGAGCACATCGGTGCTCAGCAAAACAGACCCCGAAAATCACCACAAAAGTTGAGTGTCCCTGTTGGTCCTGTATTATTACAATAATATAGTTAGCAGAAAAGGAAAACTACTCTACGGCTAATCTATGCTAAGCTATGCTCCCGCGCTCATGTTCGCCTTCCTCGCGCTCCTACAGCTCTATACAGAAAAGAGCCGCCTTTGATTCCTGCGGTTGCGTCGGCTTCTCGAAGAAAGCCACCTCGGTACTCAGGCCCTCGCAAGAAAAGTAAACAAGAGTGTGTCAGTCCACAGATTATTATAAAAATATGATAAAAATGGAATATGAATTTATTGCTAGAAAATGCAAGTAAATACGAAAAGCCGAAAAAATGAAAATCGACTACTAAGTCGTGCTCCCTAGCAACGATGCCATTTTGATGACCGTATAAAACGCACGATTCGAGTAAAGGTGTAAATCAGGGTCATTGTGACCCGAACCGCGAGACTCAGTCAATCAAGAAAAAAATCAGACCACCAAATAAGATAAATTAATCAATTAAGTCAAATAGCGGTCTAGCTATTTATTTAACCCAGTATAGTTACCAGGGTCGAACTCAAGGAGCACGGACTGGACAAGTCCTACGAAGTAGTCATATATCAAAATAAAATATTTTTTGGGTGGATTTTTAAGTTTTTAAATTTTTTATGATTCTTAATTATAAAGAAAATGTAAAAGAAGGGAAAAAGTCACAATCAACAAATTATTTCACACATCAAAACAAGTCAGAAAATTGCAATAAAAATATTTTTGGATTTTATACTTTTTCAAGTAGTTTTGGTAACTTCTTAGATTTTTAGGATTTTTAGTGAATTTTCTAAAAATGAAATAAGACAAAAAGTAAAAACCAATGTGCATCCAGAATCTAAAAGCTATTTAAAAATAACTAAATAGCCTATAAAATTCCAGAGACAATTTTATGATGAATAAAGATAAAAAATCTAACTACTGGAAAAGAAATTGTATTTTCTTTAATTTTTTAGAATTTTTAATGATTTTTATGAGTTTTTTAATGTTTTTCAATTTTTAAGATTTTTATAAGTCCAAATGCAACAAAAATTTCATAGATATAAAAAGGCAACAAAATAAGTTAACACTAATTTTTGGAGACTTTTTAATATTTTTTATTTGTTTTTAAAGTTAGATAGTAGCAAAAATAGAGGTTTTTGAATTTTTAAAAATAAAAAATAAAAAAAATGTCCCAAAATTTCAATGAAATTTTTACACTATGGCAGGGGCCATGTTTCCAAATTTCATGAGATTTGGAGTCAATTTGCTATTTTATTCAACCAATAAAACATGCACAGCACATAGGGACCATTCTGTAAATAAAATAAGTTCCCAGGTCTAAATAATAACACGTTTGAAAAGTAAGAGGGGTCTACTGTAAATTTCACAAGATATTTAGTACATGTCGCAATTCAGCATTCACAGGGGCATAAGTGTAAATATGAAAACTATCTAATCAAATCATAACACTCATAAACCCTAAGGGTATACATGCAATTATCCCAGATATGCATCTGACGACGCACGTGCATCCACAAAAGGAGGACTAAAGTGCAAATCAAAAAAACAGTAGGGGCTACTAAGCAAAAAGTCCATAGAGTGCTACTTTATTTAACAGACTAAACAATAACAGAAAATAAACTATAGGGGGGTCTGCGCAAATTACCCAGCCAAGAAGCGTGCGGGTCACGTGGGGGCCAGGTGGCAAGCAGTCAGTGGCTGAATGTGTGCAACTCTGGTGCATCCACTTGGCGGATTTGACGGTCGGTCCTTCGGGCACAGACGTGGGTGGACAGTGGCCGTTAGATACAAGATCGAATGGCCTGTCCGATGCAGGCGTTGGATGGCTCAGATGGCGTCTGGCGAACGGGCTCGATCCGACGATGGAGAGTAGATATGGAAGATCTCCTCCCTGGCGGGGTTCATCGGTGAGCTAGAGAAAATCAGAGCATCCGATGGATGATAAGAGAGAGGGGTTCGACTCACGTCGCCCCTCCGTGTCTGATGGCGATGGCGGATGGAGCTCCCAACGACTAGATCTCCGGGAAGGGGGGTACATCCTGGGTCGACTCCAACGAGGATGGTTGCACGCGACCTGGAGGGTGCTCTGATGCTTATGAACCTGCAAATGAAAGTGGATGCTCTGAGGAGTGCTCCGGCAGTGGTTATTGCATGAAAGGCAACAGGAAGCGACGGTGGGAGGAGAGGGCGGCTCCGGTGTAGGAGGAGGAAGAAGCCTAGCTCAATCTTGGCTCGGATAGCCAAGATTGAGATGATCAGATGGTGGGAGAAAAGGTGATGATGTAACTTCAGAGTGATCTGAACGACTAGATATGGTCGGCAGAGCTCTGGCCACTAGGGCGGAGCCGACAGAGCGAAGGGTGAAAAATCGACGATAAGTAGAGCTAGGATCGCTAGAAGGTTAGCTGATGAGCGGAGGTCAATCCTTATCCCCAGGAGGGTGCAGTGAAGGTGGTCGTCGCCTCGACCAAGTTACGGCGGGCTGGGAGGCTCCTACGTGGCGGCGCTCCGGCCACGTTCGTCGAGCGTAGGCTACAGGAGCCTAATGCGGCCACCAAAGAGTGGTTCCAATCGCTGTCACCGAATAAAGAATCTTTACGGTAGGTTTAGGGCTTGCGGTATGAGATGGAGAACTGGGGTGTGAAATGAAGGTCTTTATAGGCATCCCAGGTGACAGGGAAGAATGGGCAAGAGTGCGCAATCCGAGGTAGATCCGCCCAGCCCTAGGGATCCTCGGAGGTGTCTGATCCATGGATAAGAGGTGGGTGCAGGATTCAGGGCAAAAGGCAGTTGGATCCGTTCTGTAGAATTTCAAGAAGTCGGGCTAATGAACATGATCCACGAAGAAGAGGTCTGAGGGGGAGAGTTGACCGGGGGGTCAACAATCCCCGTGGACAAATCGGATAATTCCAAGTCAAAGAGATTTGGAAATTCAAAATAAAATAGAAAACGATTTTATTTAAAAATATTTACAAAATGAAAATTGTTTATTTTTTTCAAACTATTTTTTAGTGATTTTTATTTTTTTGAAAAATAAATTATGATATATACATTATATTATATTATGTGCATGTATAATTATTTTCTTAATTTTGTTTTAATTTTTATTTTGTTTATTTTTATATAAATATTATAAATTTTATATTTTATTTATTTACAACATACAATTTAAAACATAAAATAATTTTTATTTTATTTTTATGGTTTATTTACAAGGGTGAAATAAATAGGTATCTTATTCAATTGTACATGGTTCGTACAATGTGAAGAGAGAGAAATTATTTTATTTTTGTCTTTATTTTCTTTTTCTCATTTTTATTTTATTTTTAGAAATATATACAAATTAAGAGAAACACATTTTTATTTTTTTAGAAAATGAATTATGTATATACATACATATATATATATATATATATATATATATATATATATATATGTAGGGAATATGTACAAGGATGAGGGCCCTATCTCTCTCTACTTATTTTATTTGTCGATCAGACCCGGGTTGGGCCCTCGCTTGGGTTCAGGTCACTCAATATTTATTTTAAATACTTCTCTCTTTTTTCTTTATTTCATTATTCTTTTATTTTTGCACAAATACATGCTAATTATTCATATTTACACAAAGCATGCATTTTGGTAACTTATTGTAGTTACAATCATATACATGGTATTTTGCCAAAATATCTAGCTAAAATAAAAGAATAAAGAGTGATGAATGGGGATTCATCACATATTAAGGTTATACTTTTTTTATTTTGGGTACAAGAGTGAACACCCATTTTAGGTGGTTGCATTAGCCCTCACTTCGACTGAACGACTAAGTACTAGTAGACTATTCCTCATTTAGAGCTTTATCTCAACCTGCACTATGGCTTTTATATGTCCACGCTACTAGAAAAGGATCCCACATAGTCTCCCAACACCCTGTCTGAGTTGAGCTAAGTGTGGAGTGCTCGAGTTAATATTAATTCCATATTCAATAGCCATCCTTATAATGAGGAAATCAATTTAGACACTAAGAGTCGAGGTTTGAACACTGGCATGCAGAACTCGGAGATTCAAGTGTGGGACTAGAAGCTTCTAAAATCCTACTTATCAGTGAAGTTCCTATGAAAACTAAGGGGATTAAGGTCATGCCAAGACCACTCCTGTTTTTACCCATGACTCGGTTCAAACCCATTAACTTTTCACCAATGCATATTCATGGTGTGATGAATGAAGTCCATATGCTTGAGATGCATTTTCTTTATGGGTTTTTTATTTTACAAGGATTATACATGTTTATAAGTAATTTACGTTTTATGCATGTTTTAAAAAATTTTAAGTTTTAAAAGAGTTACATGCACCCCGTATAAGTAAGTACGATACCATATAGTACAATGCAATGCAGAGTATGTACATAAATGTAACTCACCTCCCATATACCTTGTGTATGCTAACTATAACCAGGTGCAAAGCAAGAAAGGAGAGGGGTAGAAGTTGATTGATCCCTAATGAATCTCCATTTCATCACCTTTGTTATTTCATTTTAACCTTTAAATCTTAGACAAATACATGTATATAGCATTATTTTGCGCAAAATAACCCATGTTATTTACACTATAAATATTGTATAAAATATTATATTTAAAGCCAAAATAAAAGAATAAAGAAAAGAAAAGAAAAAGATATGAAATACCATAGGTATTGAATAACCCTAAACCCCAGGACCGAGGCATCATGTCGACTGGATCGACAAAGAATGAAATAGGGGGAGATAAGGGCCAAAAATACAATGAAACCCCTAATTTTTAATTCCCCAATAATTCAATTTGGGATCTACTTCATTCTTTATTATTATACCTCAAATCAATAAACATTGTATACGAAAGTTGTAGATAAAAATACATAGAAAAATATGAAATTTGTTTTATATAAAAATAATGCACAGTGTGCCCTAGATGTCAAAATAAAAGCCAAAATCAAAACTTCCCAGATCTTTATCTTCTCCATACTGTATCAAAATTGACCAAACTCACCGCTATTATTCCTAAAATTAAATTATTTATTTAATTAGGGTGGTTTCATTCAATTTTATAAGTTGCAAAAGTTAGGTTTTGGGTCCTCATTGTGCAATTAAATGGACAGAATAATCACTTTATTTACTCTTTAAAGTTTTCTTTATTTTATATTTTTTTCGTTTTTAAATATTCTTTATAACATATATAAATAATTAAAATAAAATAAAGCAATGAACATAAAATAAATAATTACACTAGAATATATAGACGAGTTATACATACATAAACATATATGATAAATACACCTATTTATTTAAGTATACAAATAACTTTAGACGAATATAATAAAAATATATTTATATGTATATAAATAAGTTATAAATATATGAAATATATATAATAATAAATTTAAAGATGGAAAATAAAATTAAAATACCTAATATATAGGTAAATATACCTATAAATGTACATCCAAAAAGTGACCCACAACAAATAAACTTATATAAATAAATAAATAACATATTAAATACTATGTAAAATAATAAATATTTCTCATGTTTTAACCAAAAATAAAATAATTCATTTATTATTTTTACTTTATTCTTGAATTTATTTTTTTTGTCTCGTAATGGCTAACGTGGCCCAATCAGATTGACCCGCCAATAAACTGAGCCCTCGGAACTCTAGGCCTCTCAGACCTCATCATTGTTCCTTCTTCCTCGATTTTTCACCAATTCATCTTGCATTATTTGGCTAGATTCCTTCAGCAATCTTGTTTATCAATCTTTTCTCTTTCACGCCGCATCGATTCCTTGATCGATGGAGCTCTGTTGTGAATCGTAGCCATGATCCAAGTCTACCATGTATAAAAATAAGCCTTCGACCTCCATTCAAATTTGATCCCTTTTTACCATTGAAATCCCCAACTTCTCATGCATTCTAGCTTCCTGGTGATAGCAGGAAACTCGCCAAACTTGTTGGCATGGAGAAAGAGGCATGGAGGCAGAGATCCAACATCGTCGACCATTCGCGGTGGATCTCCAACCGGATCCCTCTTTCCTGAGGCAGAGCCATAGATTTTAGATTTGTCTAATTCCTAGTGTTAACTTCAGTTGATTGTAGTATTTAGTTTATGTTCTTTCTGAATTTTATTCTGTCAAATCCCAAATTCATAGTTTGTTGGAGCTAAGCTTCGACCACCATTCCCTCACACTCCAACTGTTCTTTGACCCACATATTGCCTTCATTGTCTTCCCCAATGCTTCAGCTACATCCTAGACATTGCTTTCCGTGTTGATCATCCTCAGATGAAGATATCAGAATTTCCATCTTCACCTCATGCCGGAGACTTTCCCCTCGACTCATCCCTTGCCCATTTCCACCTAAAAAGGACCCTTGGATCTCGTATTTTTGTGTGCGTTGACTAACCCTACAGGCTCCAAGGGTCAAAGACCTCTTTCGAGTCAATTTTTGCCAAAGTCAAAGTTCATGGATCGTGTTGCCTTCTTCGACCTCAAGTGCCCCCGGAAGACTTCTTGCCCTTGTCTAACCTTACTAGCAGCTATGCAAGGCTTCCAAGAAACTTTTGTGCTTTGGAGTATCACCTGTGACCGTCGGAGGAGGGAGCTATGCATGATCAAAAATCGAACGTGGTCATGTTCTTCTCTATTCTTCCCGTGAAATCCACGATCGTTCGATCCAGGAGGAGCTCCAAGTCTTCTAGCAGTCATTGAATTCCTTTCCCTACAACCATTCAATCTCGAGCTGAGATCTGATCTCAGCCACTCATCAATGAAGCTATATCCACCATTGAGGAGAAGCCACGTAATTAAGTGAAAGAATTTGTACCCCTTAGCCTTTTTTATTTTATTTATAGTCCATAAAATATTATCTATAGTGCAAAAACTTTTGTATAATTGGGAAGTAGAACCCTATACTTTTAATTATTATACTTAGGTCCATCACCACGTCACGTCATGTGCCCATTCACGTGAGGAGGTGGGCGATGAATCTCCATTTCATCACCTTTATTTTTTCATATAAGAATTTAAACATTAGCTAAATGCATGTAAATAACATTATTTAGCATAAATTAACATATATTATTTATTACATAAATATTGCATAAAATACTGTAATTAAAGCCAAATTAAAGGAATAAAGAAAAGAAAAGAAAAAGAAATAAAATTCCAAAGCTATCCTATGACCCTAATCCCCGAGACCCAAGCTCATGATGACTAGTTCTACATGGAATAAAGTAGGGGAAGATAAGGGCTAAAAACACAATAAATTTACCAATTTATTTTGCTAAATAATACAGTTTTCGGACCTATTTTAGTTAATTATTTGTATACCTCAAATCAATAAACTTTGTATGTGAAAGTTATAGATAAAACTAAATAGAAAAATACAAAATTAATTTCACATTATAATAATATATAGTGCACACTCAAAATAAAATTCCAAAATCTAAACTTCCCAGACATGTATCTTCTCCACAAGAACTCAAAATGCACCAAAAATCACTTTTAAATATAAATTTTTATTACCTATTTAATGAAGGTGATTTCATTTAATTTGGAATTAAGATGCAAAAGTTATGTTTTGTACCCCTATCGTACAATATGCATGAATAAAATATTCTTTTCATTTATTCTTTATATTTTTCATTATTTTATATTTTCTACAATATTCTAAATATTCTTTACAATATATGTATATAATTAGAATAAGATAAATTCACCAAAAAGATACTAAAATGAATAAGTCTACTTCTATAACATAGATGAATATAGTGTACATATGCATATATAATTAATACTTAAATTTAATTAAGTGTACAAATAAACTCATAAAAATACAATAAAAATATATTCAAGTGCAATAAATAAGTTTTAAATATATCAATTATATGAATAAAATAATAAAATACAAAATATACAATAAATTTAATATATGCAATACATAGGTAAATATACATACGATTTACTTGTAAATATTAACTTGTATAAACAACCTCATAAAAATTAGTAAAAATAGTAAATAAAGACTACGTAAAAACTCAGGTCGTTGCGACCTCAATCATTCGCAAATCGGACTCAACAAGAAAATATAAGAACCACCAAATAAAGATAAATCAATAAAATCAAGAACGGTCCTCGCTACTTTTATTAACCTGGCATAGCGACCATAGTCGAACTCAAGGAGCACGGGACGGCCTTGCGGCCTACGAAGTAGTCAAAATCAAAAAATACGGGAGAAAAATATTTTTGGTGGATTTTAATTATTTTTAATTATTTTTGTGTTTTTAATTTTATAAGAAAATGAGAAACCAAGCAAATACAACAATTTATTAAAGCACTCAAAAATACACAGAAAATTCAAACAAAATTATTTTTGAGTTTTTAATATTTTGAGGTATTTTTCATGAATTTTTCAGAAATTTTCAATTTTTATTTGATTTTATAAAAATCAAGAAAGAGGAAAAATATGAGCTATTATGCAGCCAGACTTGAAAGATCAATTAAAAATATAAAATTGATCTAAAAAAGTCTGGAGATAATTTTTATGAAAAATATATGTAAAAACTAAACTACAAAAAAAGTTTGCATTTTTTATTTTTATAGAATTTTTATAAGATTTTTAGGGTTTTTCAATTTTTAAGGTTTTTATAAATCCAAATAAGCTCAAAATTGGACAGAAGCTAAAAACACTCACATTAACTATCAATAATTTTTTTAGAATTTTTAAAGAAGTTTTTATATTTTTCTTTGATTTTCTTTTTCAAACAGTAATAAAAATGCGTATTTTTGATTTTTTAAAATAGCAAAAAGCCTCAAAAAAGTCCCAAAAATTTAGGAAAATTTTTTTACAGTGGCAGGAGCCACATATCCAAATTTCACCTAATTTGGATTTAATTTGATATTTTATTCAATAAAAACAAGGCACACAACACACAGGGACCTAAATGCAAAGAAACATGGTTCCATGGACTTAAACATAACACGTGTGTAAACTTTAGGGTAAAAGGCGCAAAAAGCTCAGATATTCATCACATGTTTAATAAAAACCACACACAGGGGTATAATTGCAAATATCAAAAACTTAATTTCATTTCATAACAGACAGAAATCCCAAGCCCATACATGCAAATATCCCAAAATATCATGTGACGATGCACGTGTTCCACGTAAACAGGGACTAAAATGCAAATAAAATAAACACGAGGTCTACAATGCAAATATCCAAAATAAAAACAACTACACTAAATATTTACAGGACTAAACTATAAATGCAATAAACAGAGGGGCCTAAGTGATATTACCCCTTTATTTAAGATCGAAGGCTAAGAGGGGGCCACGTGTAGATCTGATGGCTGAGAAACGAGGGCATCCCTTCGTCGATGAACGCTCCAAATGAGCTCCTGATCGAGATCCAACGGTCGAGGCTGCCCGAAGAACGAAGGGGTGAGATCAAAACTGGGGCGAAGCTCGATCTGACGGTGGTGGAGGGTCCTGAATGAACTGGCCTCTGGCGAACTTCGCCGGCTCACTCCATGTGCGCTGGACCTCCTCCTGGGCTGCTGAGATGTGGAGAAGAAAGCTCGGCCTCTTCCGCAGCTGGTGGGCACCTCCGATAAGGCCGAGAAGCTTTGGGGAGCTCCGCGATGGTGGAGGAGCCAAGCTCCTGTGCTTGAACGTGCAGACCCTCAGATGGGTCTCATTGACCTGCAAAGTGGCACAGGACGAACGCTGGGTCGAGGGCAAAGTGCCTCGACCCGGTTAGGGGTGGAATGGCGATCGGAAAGGGGGCGGAGCGGGGTCTCCAGCGAGGCGACGACGGAGGAGACTCGGTTCTTGGTTTCGGGGCGAACCAAGGTGAACGGAGTGGCGTAGAACGTGGATAGGGGTCTAGTGAGTGTGAATCAGGGGTCCGATGATCGAATGGGTGACTGAGATGGTATGAATTAGTCGGCGACTACCGACGACGCTAATTGGTCGTGAATGAAAATTATGTGAAACTAAGGAGAATCGGGGATACCTGATGGCAGAGGTCGACTGTGGATGAGCTGGCGGAGCTCTGGGGGTCTTTTCCTCAAGGATTCGTCGGGGTCCGAGGCTCGACGCACCTCGCGGCGGCGCACGGCGAGAGAGCTCGCCGGATCAGTGGCTGGGGACAACTCCTCCTCACTGCGACACCGCCCTCGGATAGCTGTCACTCTAAGGAGGGTGATGGAGGTCCTGCGATTTAAAGGCGGAGCCAAAGATGGCGTGAAAAGTGCGGCGGAGGTGTGGCTTTATACTGGGAAGGGTCCGGCTAAATGGAGTCAGACAGGGTCGCTCGAAGCACGGACCCCTAGGCAAACCTCCGGGCGAGGATCTCAGACGATTCAAGAATAATCGGGGCCCAGGGTTTCGGTTGATGGCGATCGGATCAATGCGCGAAAAATAGGAGAAAACAGGTCGGCGCACGGATCTGCGAAGAAGAGGTCCGCGGGGGAGAGTTGACCGGGGGTCAACAATCCCCGTAGACTAATCAGAATTCCCCATTTATTAAATATTTGGAAATTCAATTAAAAATAGTAGATGATTTTATTTTAAAAACTTTTCTACATGAAAAATGTTTATTATTTTTCAGATTATTTTTAGTGATTTTTATTTAATTTTTTGAAAAATATATAGCATATTTACGTTATACTATTATTATATATACGTATATACATATATATTTTTTATTTTTATTTTTAGTTGTTTATTTTTGTATAATTATTCCAAATTTATATTTTATTTATTTACAACATAAATTTGGGAATAATAAGGTATTTTTATTTTATTTTTATGATGTATTTACATGGGTTAAATAAATAGGTGTATATACATATGTACATGGTATATATACAAGGTGGAAAATGCTTTTTCTTTTTCTTTTTCTTTTTGTGATTTTTATTTTATTTATTTACACCATAAAATATGGAGTATATAATTTTTTATTGGATTTATTAATGATTTACAAGGAGAAAAAATAGGCATTTTATTGTATATACATGGTCTATATACACTGATGAGAGAGAATTGTATTTCTGTTTACTTTTCCATTTTTATTTTAGTTTTATTTTTACAAATATGTACAAAATGTGAGAAACACTTTTTTATTTTTATTTTGAGGAAAATAAATTTTATTTATATACATGGGGGTATGTACATACATGATTGACCTTATCTCTCTCTACTTGGGTTCTTTTGCGATCAGGCCCATACTGAGCCCTCTTTTGGGATTAGGTCACTAAATATTTATTCTAAATATTTCCCTCTTTTTCTTGTGTTTCTTTATTCCTTTATTTTTACTTAAAAATATGCTAATTATGCATATTTACAAGATGCATGTATTTTGGCAATTTATGATATTTACACACATTTACATGGTATTTGGCTAAGGTTTCTAGCTAAAATAAAGGAATAAAGAGTGATGAATGGGGATTCATCAAAAATAAAAATATTTGTCATTTTATACCCTAAAATTAACCAATTCATTTACTCTTATTTATCTATTTTATGAATAATTTTCTATTCCCTTTTTCCTCGTTGGTCCACGTAGACCAACCATGGCCTTTCTTTTGTTGACCTTGGTTAACTATATCTCCCACCATTCTGACTCTTGTCAGAACCTCAATCTCCCCATTTTATCGAATTCTCTAGGCCGTCGTGATCACCAAATCACCTTGAGATCTTCTTCGATTATATTCCCATCACAATCTTCCTCCACACGCCATCATCAGATTCCGTCGAGCCATGAAACAATCTCGATCAAAGTTAGACTTACCCTTTTCTGTAAATAAAAATCCATTTCATTCTTTTATTCTTTGATCCCTCTCCAAGCGTTGAAGCCTTCTACCCTTCACACGTGTGTGTTCCAGGTGATAGCAAGGACATCCCCAAGGTGTTAGCGAGGTAGACAGAGGAAGAGTGGTGGTCCAAGACATCGCTCCGGCGAGGCCTCTGCTCCCTAGTTTTGAGGTATGAGCTACGCCTGCTTTATCTATTTTAAGGTTTATTTAATCTTAGCTTTCTCATTCCTACATTTTAATTTGTAATTAGATCTGTATCCTAGCCGTATTTCCAATTCCTTCGATCGCCTAAGCTCCCTGCTCCGATCATGTTCTGTCGTGCTCCAGATTGTTTCAACCCCCTTATCCATGCCCATTTCATTCCATATCACTTTCTTCATCGAAACCACCCTTCAACTCAACTAGACTCTCCTTGGATCCGCGAATCAGGGCTCCACCTCTGCCCTTCATTGGATCCCTTCTGATCGCCTCCATCTTCATGTGCATCGGCTTCAAATCAGATTGAGATGATTTGCTTCGAGCCCAGGATCTTTCTTCTGCGAGCACTAGTAGCAAGGGACACAAAGAGGATCGATTTCAATGTAGGAGAAGCTACCCAAGCACCCAGAACTTCGATGAGCTCCATGCCCCTTACCAACGTAGCCTAGACCTTCTTGTTGGTGCCATTTGATGCGGAAGGCTCCCAGTAGGATGATGGACCAACCAGCAACAAGAATGGAGGCTGAAGACATGATATTTCCATGCTCGAAGTAGCTCCTCGGAGATGTTCTTCCCTATTCATCATGGTGGCTCCAACACCGTCGGATTGAGGAGTGACTCCAGTTCATATCAACGTCATCCGATGCCCCGCTCCACCATCAGATCAAGGGCAAGAATTAATCCCAGGAATCTAAAGTGAAGTAGTATATGTGTATATGTAACACTGATCGCATATGTGATGACCATCTGACTGTCCATTAACGTGCAAATAAAGGGGTAATTGTTGATGACCCCTCCGTCTTTCTTTATTTAGTTTAATATTATAAGTTCTGTTTAGAGTGTAAATAAATGTCTTTATTTTGCAAGGAGCCCCTTACCTTTTCTTGTATTTACATCTATGTCCATGCCAGCCACCTCACATGGTCCCCTATGTGATGGGGGCATTTTACACATATACCCTTGCGGATTTTTGTATATGTATTTCGTTCATTAAGTTATTTATTCAATGTTAATATTTTTGTATAAATTATGAAAGGGACCTAGAACTTACGGATATTGCATTTATGCCCTTTATAGGGTGAGATTTATTTTGATTATATATGGATTATTGCACACTTGCCTTGGATTTTGTTTGACGGTTCTATAGTACATGAATACATGTTTTTATTTGCAAAATGGTCCCTACAAACATTTTATTTTTATTTATATTGTTTACTTTATTAAAAATAGCTCCTGTTTGAATTAAAATTTGGAAAATTTTGTGTATATGCTTGGAATGGCGTTACTTCACTCCCTAATTTTTACTTTGCATTTAGACAATTCTTCGTTTATTAAAATTCAAACAAGGACCTTGTTTTCCTCTAACTTTAAAATTAAAACTATAAACCTTTTAGAAAAAAATCAAGAAAAATATTTTTTATTATAGTATTTTTTCCTCCAGACTAAAAATCCCTAAAAATAGAAAAAGAAAATCATAAAAAATTTAAAATATCCAAAATCCTTACAAAATTATAAAATTTTTTCTAAAAATCCAATAATATTTATTTATGTCTCAAATTTTTTTATATTGTATATTAACTATTATCTATTAAAAATCATTTTTAGGAATTTGGACCTATTTTATTTTTTTAGTACTTTAAACATTCGTCGATTTGAAAAAGTCACTATATCAACTATTTTAGACTTTACAATACCTAAAATTTATCAAAAAATCCCAAGAAATATTAAAAAGATATAAAAACCATAAAAACATTTTTATTTATTGAATTTTTGTTATTTGTATCTATATTTATAATTATATTACTCCACATTGTATTATATGTTTATGTATCCTTAAGATTATTATTGCTTCTTATAAATACCTTATAATTATTTTTGGAACACTAAAAAATAATATACACGTAGACTATACTTATTAATATTTTCTGATTTTTGTATATTTATTGTATATCTATTATTATATAATACTTATATGATACATATCACATCTATATAGTTACATATATACCCATACTATGTATATTTAAAATAAAAGGAAAAATAAAAATAAAAAATTATGTAAAGTAAATAAAGACTAAAAAATAATAAAAAAAGTTAATTGAATTAGTTATTAATTTATTTATTTTAAAACTCATTAATTAATTAATTGAGTAAATATTATATAAAATATATTAGTATTTATTCATCATTCATTTATAAATAATAAACTTGTTATACCGACTGGCTTCCTTGTGTTTGACACCCTACTCTATTTGTCATTATACACATTTATTTGTAGTGTTATAAAAGATTTTTATTCACATCCATTTATTTATTGCTTGATATTATTGTGTGGGTTAATTATTGCTTAGCTACTTGGGTTTAACGAGCGGTCAATCAACGATTGTCTCTCTACCTTGTAGATTGGGATGGTCGCTTTGCTCTGTTCAAGTGTAATTAATCACTAGCCATTTTGTGGGGATCCCCCTTAGGAATTGGGTTATTATTTAGTCCATAAAATTTGTATTCTAGTTGAAACTTTTGGGATATCTTACATGAATGACCTACTGATTTTGAAAATTACATTTATACCCCTACTGGCATTATATGAATTATATATTCGAGAAAATTTGTGCAGAGTCCCCCATAGTTTCATTTTGGGTTATGGACTACACTTTACTTAATTATATCTGTGTTAAGTTCCCTGCCTATTTTTGTATTTTTATTTATTTATTTCTTACATTAAAATATCATTTTACATTAAAAATTCGTAGGAAATTTATTATAAGTGCCTAGCATCGTATTAATTCACAATTTGCATGACCATTTAAAATATATTCGTTATTTAAAAATTCAAAAATATTACATTTATTCCATGTTTTCATTAAAAAATACATAAAAATAAAAAATTGTTTTGAAAAATTATAAAAAATTACGATTATCTATTGTTGTATTTTGAACCTACATATCAAAAATCACAAAAAAATGAAAGAAAAATTAAAAAATTACAAAGCCTCTCAAACCAAAAAAAAATTAAAAATTTCTTTAAAATCTAAAAATACCATTTTTTATTTCTGTGCCTTATTTATATTATATATAGATTAAAAATATTTTTGGAAATTTTTGATGCTTTTATATATTTTTAAATTCCAAAAAATTAGGGTACATATTTTTTCCATAGTTTTGCTCTTTTCATTCAATTAAAAAATCAAAAATTAACAAAAGACTGAGAAAAACTAAAAATATATTAAATACAAAAAGATAAAAATATTTTATTTGGTCTATTTTGAGTATTTGTTGCTATATTATATTTATATTAATCTATATATTATATACATATATCTATTTATTCATATTTGTATTTATTATTATTATTATTAAAATTCCCTTTATATTTTTAAAACAATTAAAAAATTATACTTAGGGTATTTATCTGATTTTCTTTATTATATATATTATATATATTATATATCAATTATATTGTATATAGTTCTTATATAGTGATATATATCTTATATATAAGAAAACTAAAAATCAAGAAATATAAAAATATAAAAATATAAAATAAAAAACAAAAATATAAATTAAATTTCCAAAAAAAATAAATATTACAAATCCACAAAAAAGTAAAAATACTTATAAAAACACAAAAGCACTTATTGTCTTTTCTAGTCAATTTTTGTGGTTTATTCATGTTGCTTCTTTGTGGTTCGACCCCTACGCTTGCATACTCTACATATCATTATGTAGGGTATAATAAAATTTATCTCACTATTATTCATTGATTGAGCATTAGTGTGTATTATTGGTTGATGTGCATTGATTGAGGATATCTGACAGCCGAGAGAGGCATCGACAAAACAATTGTCGGACCTAACTTGTTAGACACTGCAGATCCTGGAAGACTAGACGTTAGGATCCCTCCTCAATCTGTGCATTCATCAATCCCCCTATACTTAGGCTCTGGTCAGCCTAAGTATTGAAGAAGTTAAAAACGAGGCAGCTGAGGGCAAGAAGAGGAATGATGAGTATATACATGGTGGGCATTTGTCCTTATACATAGCCCTTGGCCTAAGTATATAATAAGTACAAGGGGACCGATGGGATCGGGGGAAGAATGTACATAGGATCAAGGAGGTTTCAAACAAAACTTCTTGCGGCAACAAGGCAGAAAGGAGTATGGAAGTGAATAATGTGACGAAGAAGATTCAAATACCTCGTTAGAGTCACTCTCAGAAGAATAGTAATGTTCGACAGAGGTTCTTCGACTATTTTTGATCTTCAGATGCTCACTCAAAATGTGTTCATTCACATGATTAACCAACTTGACCTTAGATGATGAATATCTCACGAAAAGCTGTCTGACTGTTCATAACTATTCACTTCAATCTGTCTAGCAGAGCCTAGAGAAGAATCCTCAAAAAGATACATGTATATAGTCAAGTACCTAGCCGGTTTGCTAGGACCTGAAGCAAGGAGGGAGGAAGGCCATACTACTTCTCCCCTCTACTAGAAACTAGACTAGATGATGTGAATCCTTTGAACTATGTAAGGTGTTGGACATTCTTTTTAGCTTGGTTGGTAGTCTAGATATGGGTTTCATAGGTTCCTCAACAGATGAATCGAGTTGTTCATTAAGCATCTTGTCCAAGGTCCGCAAACATCTCGAGTATGTGCTAGTGCTCTCCGTCGTGATGTTTTGGGTGTGTAAGTCTACTATTTCCTTTAGGGGTGTGATATAACCCAGCTGTCAGATAGATTACTTCTTTGATTAAGGTATAGTAGAATCACATATTATCATCTGGGAGACATAAATGTATCTAATAGATTCAAAGATTGGATCTTTACCTAACTTGAAAACTAAAAATATAATCAGACGTACCTTTGCAGTCTTTATTTATGAAGTTGGTGCACTTGGGGTTTGCAATGTGTTTTGTATTGTGTGTAAAAAGACACTGCACTTGCAAATAATTGACTGTGTTTCATGAATCATTCTCCACCTTCATTTGTAAATACATTGGAATATTGATATTCATACCTAGACCTCATGGGTCGAGCTTACATGACCATATCTCGATCATATTCATCATTTCTTTTATTCTAGAAGAACCATTTCTTCGAGACAGATCTTTCCCATCCATTATTCCCTTCCTCTTCACATATTCCATTCTATGTCCCAACTTCTTCTTTGGTTGAGATGTTAAGATATGAACCACTCACAAACTCAGAATCAAATGAATATTATGTGGATATAATGGAGCGAGTGACTTAGAGTATGTAAAAGAGTGTAACCGAACTTAAAAGAGAAACACGGTTCCCATTTACAATAATCAACTCATTCTTTGAACCATCCCTTACTCATGACGACTCTCTCCTCAAGTACCATCACTTTTCCATTGACCATACACTTGAAATTCATAATAAAGGAAATAGGACTCATGACCAGATCACAGGTGAGAGGAATGACCATTACTCGACTCATGATTGCTTGCTGGAGTCACGACATGATGAATGCAGTTATTATTCTCAAAGTCATGAGATGATTACAGATGACATAGCTCAAATTAGCAGAGAATCGATGCTTTAATTGATCAACTTGATAATATCATCCAGATGGTTAAAGAAATGACTAATAATCAAGAATGAGCGGGGACATCACAAAGCGAAATCGAGACACATCATGTGTACCATATTCAGACACAAACCACCACCAACACACTCACTATTCCACCGACTCTACCAAAAACACCAAAAAATTAAAAAAAAATAGACAACATTGAAATGGAAGCATTATGCAAAAGCATGATCTGAGAACATCCATTAATCAAGACCATAAAGTATGTGCCCCTTCATAAGAGATTTGTGAAGAGTCAATTACACCTAAGAATACAAGTAAGAAATGATCAAAGATTGAATTTCATTTAACTACTATGGCTAGTTCAATGATGATGATTCAAAAGACTAAGAGCCGCAGAGTTAGGCAGTTGAACAGGTTAATTGTGAAATTTAGGATACCGAGTTTACTCATGTTTAGATAGATGATGACTCGATTTAGGATTCCATGAGTGGGATTCGGGCTCTCACCCCTTTGCATTCCGTAGCCAACTTAAATACCGATCTCATGTGATTTTTAAAGAGAGAGTAATATCTAGAGTGAATGAGTTGACACATTTAAATAAAATAAGAAAGGAAGAAAAGGGAAAAGAAAACGAGATACATGAAGGGGAAGAGGAGATGTACCGAGGGAGCAAGGGAGGGGAGGAGAATTATAGACAAGGTGATAGTAGTTTATTTATAATCAAGGGATAGATTAAAACACAAAAATCATAAGAAGCGATGAACGGGACAAACCTCAACGAAGCAACTAGAGAGGACAACATTACTGGCTTTTAGAGTTGTAAATATCACAACTTGAAATAGCAATCTAAAGGCTAAAAAGGATAGACAAAAATAAGTTAACAATATCATATATGTGAAAACCTTATTAGCAAACATTCCATCACATATTTCTTTCCTGCAAAACCAAAGTATAGTATATATTATAATGAAGGTATTACTTCTAATAAGCAAACTGAGGTGGTTCCCAATGGCATTCCATTATATACGTAAAAAAGGCACATGAAATCCAATCGATACCTCTTTTGTTGACTTTCCTAAGTTTGAGAACGATGAAATCACACTAAAAATGCAGTGATTTATAAAATCAAACTTTTTAAAACAAAGGGCACAACGAATAGCAAGATATACATCATGTCTTTGCAATTTTTTTTGCGTAAAAGAGCTTATCATGAAAGCATAACTAGATAAAAAAGAAGGAATTTTTACCCAAGAACCTTATAAAATTAATAAATTACGTTCTCGATCTCTGAAATATCGATATTCCTCCATCGACCTCCTAAATTTATTCCGTCTTACCCCACATACTCTGCATTTACTTTTACCTTTACTTAAGTCAATAACATGAGTTAGTCTAACCGGAAAATCATTCCACGGCAGATCTTTATCCTCTAGCACCTCGGGTTCATGAGGGTGTCAACAAACACCCGGAGGACATCGCTGGAGCGATTGGATTTCATGAGGGTGTCGACGATCATCGCAATTGGAGTGGGGGCGATGGATTTTTTCAGGATGAACCGATCATCGTCAGACGGGAGCGAGTCGAGCCACGGATCAGCAGGGGGATCAGGGTCACAGCAGCAGCAGGTGCTGGCGTTCGAGTGATTGATGGGGAGCTTGAGGGCAAAGGAGTGGATGGGGGACATTGAAGGATATGGAAAAAGTCCTTAAGCACATCACAGAAGTGTGATGATCATATCGTATGTGATCAGGGGCGACTAGTCATACTAGTTTCTTGGGGTAGAAGAATTTAAAAACTTAAAAACGATGAATCCACATGATCCAAGAACACTTCTCGAATCATTTCATCTAAAGCACATGCAAGTATTAAGGTTACCTCATGAAGTGTGGTTGCGATCGATTCTCTAAATGAAAAGACCTCCTGTCTCAAGTCCGATCCAACAGAGGAGACGCTTGCTAGCGCATTGATGAAACGCGTGCTCCTCACAATCCATGTTGATAGATCATTTCTGCCTTCCTATAATACAATATATCATTCTTAAGTGAGGTAGAAAACAATTCATTACATCACCTCTGTTTCACTCCTTCAAGTGGAGGATGCAATTCATAAACTCATACTGATCAAAGTCCCTTAGGTTGGATGGAAACATTTTAGAACTATTTAAATCTTTTTGACATACCATGAAGAGGGATTTTTTGATACAATGAACTATGTTTCTGATAGGGAGAAAAATCTCGAAAATATTAAGTATATTAAGAACTAAATAATTTCCTTAATTTAGAAATCGAGTGATCCAGAACAAATTGAAAATTATAGACCCATTAGTTTTATCAAGTTGCCCTTCCGTATTGTCTCTATAATTCTCGTTGATCGTCGGGCTGTGAAATTAAACTCCTTTTTTTCAAATGATGAATCTCCATTTCATCACCTTTATTTTATCATTTTGGCCTTAAAAACCTAGCTAATGCATATCATTATTTTGTACAAATTAGCATTCATTATTCATTTTTTATTATATATAAAATACATTTTTCAATGTTAAAACTATAGAATAAAGAAAAGAAAAGAAAAGAAAAGAAAAAGAATAAAATACTTATTTTATGACCCTAAATCTCGAGACCAAGTAATAATTGATTTGGTCGACAAGCAATAAAGTAGGAGGAGATAAGGACCGAAAATAATCACTAAAATCCATTCTTTAATTTTTTTATAAGTATTTTTTGGGAATTATTTTATTTTCTTTGTTTTATACCTTAAATAAAGAAACTTTGTACATCAAAGTTGTAGATAAAAATAAAATAAAAATACAAAATAGGTTTCATACAAAAAATAATATATTCTATTTATTTTATACTCTATATAAAAAGCCAATATCCAACTTCCCAGATCCATATCTCCTAAATAAGAAATCAAAATGTATCAGAATCACCTTTGAATGTTTATAACTTTTAATAACCTATTTAAATAAGGTGATTTCATATTTTTTAGAGTTAAGGTGTGAAAGTTAGGTTTTGGAACCCTATTATATAATTTATCTATATAAAATATTTATTTTATTTATTCTTTATTATTTTTATAATTTTAAAATTTTGAAAATATTTTTTATAATATATGTACATATTTAAAACATAATAAAACCATTCATAAAACATAAAAATAAAATATGTGTATAAAATACATAGATGAAAAACCTATACTTATACCAATATAATATATACTTATATTTTTTCAAGTATACATAATATATCAAAAAATACAAAAAAATATATTTAAGTATAGAAAAATAAGTTATAATTTTATAAAATAAGATAATAAAATAATAAATTACAAAATACAAAATAAAAATAGAATACATTAAACATGGATGAATATACCTATAAATATGCACTCGAAAATTAACTTATAATGATAACATCATAAAAACAAATAAAAATAATATTAAAATACTACATAAAATGATAAAAAAATATGTTTTATTAAAAATTAAATAAATAATTTATTATTTATTTTTGAATTATTTTTTTCTCTGATTTGCCATTTTGCAGATGATGTGGCCCAATCAGGCGACACCATCCATTGTCCAAGGGTTTAGGTCTAGGGTTGTCAGAACGACTTCGTCTCTTCTTGATTTTCTACCTATTGATACATAGATCGAGAGAGATTGTACTCTTCATGATATTTCATCTTTGCAAATCCTTGATCCACGCCATGTACCCTCCTGACACCATACCTTCTTCCTACACTAGTGATCCGCCCTTGAACATCGCTCTATCATCACCTATACAAAAAGACCACCCCCGGTTTCTTCTCAAATTTGAATCTTTTTCCCTCTCGATTTCTTCCCCATTTCATGTGTCTGGGCTCGAGCTTGGTGACAACAAGGTTTCCCTCCAATTTTGTGAGGAGAGGTTGAGCGTGGAGACGTGTTCCAGCCATCTCCGGGCACTGCCACCGTTGAGGTACTGATCTTATGGCTCCGACCATTTGAGTTATTGTTTTCATGTTATTTAAGTTTATCCCTAGTTCTTAACTTTCTTTTTATGCATTTAATTTGGCTTTTAAGCAACTGAATCAGCATAGAATCCACCATTCGTTGTTCGTCAGAGGCTGGCTCCGATGAAGCCCTCCATTGTGTTTCCGATTGTCTCCCGACTCGTCGCCACCACCATTGTCCTCCCCTTCCAGTTCTCCACATGTGCAATCCATCTATCCAACCAGATCCTCTGTGGATCTACAATTAAAAGCCCAATCCCTACACCCTCGTCAGACTTCACTGCATGTCATCATTCCACCTTTGTCTTCCTCTAATAAAGGCCCAAACCTCTGCCCCCTTCATATTGTGTATTTTCCTAACCATTTGCAGGGCTGGAAGGACCCATTTGAGGGTCCCCTGAAGTCGAGATCACCCTCTAGGAATTGAAAACTTATAGGGATCCATCGCTAAGACCCATACCTCATTGATGGATCTGAACGACTCGTCGGAGCTATAGGAGCACGTAGAGCTATGGAGCATCACGAGGAGGCTGAGGAACACATCGGGCTCTATCAAAACTCTCCTCGGGTGAGTTCTTCTATTGTTCTTCCACATCCTCTTTCCGTCGTCTGATCAGCAGAAACGTCCTAGTTTTCATCAGCGTAGTTGGATTAGACCCACTTTGGCATTGTCAGATCAGCAATTGTTGCGCGAAGCGGTATCACACATCCTCGAGCTAATGAGTGGCAAGTGGGTGGAGTTGCACCGTCCGATCGTGCTTAGTTGTGGTAAACTTGCATATCTGGCCCCCTTGTTTTTGTATATTAGTATTTAAGATGCAAACTTTCATTTGTAGTTGTAAATTATTTTGAGTAATTTGCAAGTATGACCCTAATTCTCTGATATTGCATATTGGTCCCTTTCCAGTGAGGCTCACATGCCTCTTCACATGGGTTTAGCTATTTTGCATCGAGACCCACTCGGCTTTTGTTATTTGTATTTAGTCTAAGAAATTTGAACTACAATTTTAGTATATTTGCGTATTGACCTTAATCTTTAGTTTATTTGCAAATATGCCCTACTAGTTCATTGATTTTTAAATGTTTATTTCTATTTATTAAATATAGAAATCATGCCTTTAAAATTGCCAAAAAATAGGGTTTAGCTCCTAACTGCACACACTTTCTTGCCATATTTTAGATTTGTAATTAGGATGACTAATATTTATTAAAAATAAAAAAGAACATATTTTTGCCCTATTTGACTTTCAAAACCCACAAAAAATATAAAATTGTTTCGAAAAAATCCCCCAAAAAATATTTTGTTTATTTAGGAACTTTGAACCTTCAGACCAAAAATCACTAAAAATAGAAAAAAAATATAAAAAATCAAAAATTATTAAAGGCATTTATAAATGATGCATTCTATAAGCCTCAGGTCTTTTGACTTTAGCGGAAGAGAGAGGGCTCAAAAAAGCAGGGAAGCGGCTACGCTTCTTCTTCCCCTGGTCGAACTCATTCAATCTCGTCTCTTTCCTGACGCACCAGTCCGCTATCACCTTCCTGACTTCCATTATCAAATAGCACTCATAGGCTGACTACAGGCTTAAAAGAAAACCGGTTCTAGCCTTTTCTTCGATCTTCTTCCTGAATACCTTGATTTAAGGCCAAGAAAGCATATTATCTGAAGCAGGGTCAAGACAAGCACTACTACGAAAAATTGTTTTGAAGAATTTGGATATTATTTGCTAATTTTAAGTTTTATTTCAATTTTGGATATTTGTTTAATCTCTGATTTGGGATATTTTTGAATTTAAAATCCATAAAAAATAGAAAATTTTCTTAAAAATACAGAAATAGTAAAAATTTAATAAAACCCAAAAATATTTAATTATGTTGTTTTTATTTATTTTTAGTTGTATATATTTCTATATTATCCTATATTGTTTATATAGCCTTATATACGCTTTTATTATATATTTAAAAAGGAAAAGAAATAATCGTAAGAAAATATAAAAAGTAAAAATTATAAAATTAAAAACAATTAAAAATGTAAAAATATAAAATTAGAAATATAAAATTAAAAACACACAAAAACAAATAGACAACAAGAAGCACACATTTTTGTCTTTATTTGCACCATTCTCTCGTTTGCTCTATGTGTTCGACCTCTACACAACTTGCACATATACACATATCTAGTAGAGTTACAATAAATTTTAACTCCACATATTTTACTTTTCACTGCTTTATACATATTGTGGGTTAATTATTGATTTAATCCGAGGTTCTTGTCATGCCTTGTGTGGAGTACAAGATTGATATAATTCCTGACTTTTCACCCATTCAATCTGCCTTCTAAAAAAGGTTAGTTCATGATCGTTTATTGGTTACATCGAAGATTCTAAGCTCCTTGATCAACTCCTACCACAAGGCCATTGTTTTTAAGATTGGATTTCGAAAAGCCTTTGACACCCTAAATGTAATTTCATGATTAGAGCCTTGAAAATCTCGGGATGCTCAAATCGGTTCATCCACTAGATTTTGTTCATTCTTTACACAACCGATATCTCCCTCAAAATTAATGGGATTCTCATGGGTTTCTTCAACCCCATAGTGGGGTTCATCATGGAGATCCTATGTATCAGTCACTCTTCATTAATTCGATGAACATCCTTGATGGTATGCTAAAAAAAGTCTTAGAGATGGGGAAAATTCATGGGCTCAATGCACCTAGTATGACATCCAAAATTATAAACATTCAATTTGCAGATGACCTCCTTATCTTCCTCCATTATAATGTGGATTCACTTAGAATCTTCGAAAGCACTCTTCAGATTTTGACCCTTATCTATGGGTTGCAAATAAATAGAGATATCCTCACTCATCTTCCTTAACTTATGTCTGTCCGAAATCAATACCCTTAAATTCTCTTTTGACTGGGAATTGGAAATTTTCCAATCACCTCTTGTGCTTTCCTCTTGCCTCCTCAAATCTTCCTTATCCTACTGGAGGCCTTTGATTTATAAATTTTCTGAAAAATTAAGTGGCTAGAAGGCATGCATGCTTGCCTTACCTACTAGAGTCTTTTTATTAAACTATAACCTCACTCCCCTAGACTAACACATTATCGCTACTCTTGTGTTGCCAAAATCAATGATTGAGATAATTAACAAAATAAAATGTGATTTCCTTTAGAATGGTAACACAAATGTGTAAAAAGGAACCCAATGGCATGGAAAAAGATATGTTGCCCAAATGTGAATAATGGTTGGGGCATCATTGAACTAGAAAGTTTTAACTGTTGTGTGCTCTCCAAAAAAAAATTCCATCTTAAAGAGCGAAAATCCTCTCACCGGAGACATGATTAAGGCATCCTATTATCATGGGGAGCAAATCTCCCTCCACTCTCATGCTCAATGTAGACACTCCATAGTTTGGAAATCTGTGATTAAGGGATCAAAAAATATCCCGCTTGGTTTCTAAAATAGTTATTAGCTTGGGGAAGAACACCTACTTCTGGATGGACCCCTAGCTGGGTTGGACTCCCCTTAAAGACAAATTCCCATAATTACCACCCTATCTTCGAAATAAAAAAGATACTTGGGCTAATGCTTTTTGCAAACTAGGGGCTCTCAATAATTGGCTCGCTAGCATACACTCTAGTAATGTTCTTCCACATTGAAGTAAAGCCATCCAATTGAAAAACATCCTCGCCTGGTTGTACATGATGACTTGAAAATGGACAACATTATATCCTCTCCTATATTGGTGCCTCGGAGATCATCAAAATCAACACATCTATTGCATCCTCCCACATGGTGGCCTCTCTCCAAAATTTGATCGTAGATTATGGAAGCATTTGTTTCACCCATGTGTATCATACTTCCTTTGGCTGCTTCTACATAGAAAACATCAAACGCAAGAATATTTGAATAAATGTGGCTTATGCTTGTCAAACAGTTGTCATTTGTATAAGAAAATAGAAGAAAACATACTCCATATTCTATGCACATATGATTTTTCTAAAAACTTATTTGGCAAAGTTGGCTTGCTATCATCTAGGCTACTTTTCACCCATTTTTTTCAAGATTGAGTTTGAATCCCTAATTCGAGGACATAATATGTTTTTTCGCAGAAACTGCTACTATTTGGAAATAAAGATGTAAATAAAGATGTAATAGGTCCTTTGAGGGAAAAGAAATCCCTCTTCAAATTCTTTTTTCTGAGGATAATAAATTCCTCTGGCTTCATGTCACAAACAAATAAATTTTTTTATTGATTTCCATTTCTTGACTTTTCACAGGCCATGAAGTGCGGGAGCCTCTGTGTGACCTCAACTGACCTGCAGCAGGAGAAAGTCTTGCTAGAGGAATTGACTCCTCTCGTTCTTGTTCAGATGGACTTTTTTATGGTTTCAGTCAGCCTCTTGTACGTTTGGGCTATAATCTAAAAGGCTTTTAGTCCTTGGTCTTTGATTTTAGTTTTTGTTTCTATGAGCTCTTTCCGATTCTATTAAAGTATGCGCGGTCATGGAAGAACTCTTGTAATGTGCATTATCATACTTTTCTGGTTATCTTAGTCGAATGGAAAAGTGATCGTTTCTAAAAAAAATTAAAAGGATTTTGTGATCAATTATGTTATAGATAACACAAACACAATGCATCATTGGGAAAAAATACATAGGAAAAAATACACTTACCATCCATCCAACCCCGATAACCTCGTGATCATTGTCAACTTTATCATCACTAATCCAGATGTAAGCACCGCTTGCTTGATCTGGACGAATATCGTCGATTCCGTACCTACTAAACTTTGGACTGCCGCCATAAAAGATTGCTTCTACAGTTCTCCACCCTGCATACTAATCACACAAAATTGTTTCAGCTATCTATATAATTCATAAAATAATTCAGTGATTTTTATAAGTCTATATGGTATAGGTAAATCGACTATATATGTAATTTAGTATCTATAACAACAGGTGACAAAGCATGGGTTGAACTTCGTATTTCAACTATATATATACTTGTGTTTCATTTGTTATAACAAGTTTTCACATGGTAGCCTGTGTAAACAATTCAAATTGCAATGGCATATACAATAGATGGTACTTTACGGATAATGCATTTGGAAAAAAAGATGTTACATATGTAGGGTTTTATTTCTTACTCCGTTACACTATACGCTATGTTTTGCCTTGTACTATTCTTAGAGGAAATTATATCCTAAAAATCTAATATGTAGGACATATGTGTAATATTTTTTTAATGTTGTTCTGGATAAGTTCCATATTGATCGGGGATATATTTATTATGAAATAATTATAGGGTTAGCTAAATATTGCCTACACAGACCTCTTTTTCAAAATATTTTATATCAAACATGGGACCTTTTATACGAAACTTAAAAGAAAAGAAAAAGAAATCCACTTATATGTAATATGAAATCTTAGGCGGATTATATATCATATATGCATCATTGATTTTTTTACTATAGTCTATATAAACAAGCCGAATTTAAAATAAAGAGCATTTTTCAAATTATCTATTATTTTTTCTTATTATATTTTTTTGCACAGTATAAATATTTTTTTTGAAAACCTAACCTAGATGGAATGAGGGCGTGTACATATATACTTACACACACTCACTGCAACACCTCAAATACAGTCTAATATCTAAAACTCACAAAGTGAGAGAGTGGATTATAAATAGTGGGAATTAGTGCTCGACAACTTGGGCAGACTCATTTTGAGTAGTTAAGGAGGTTCCCTTGGATAGTAAAAAGGGCTATCGAAGCGGACCTAATCTTGGAGCATACAACCACTAGTATTACTGAGAATAAATGATGAGTCATCACCTAAAATATTATCCCACGTCTGGACCTCAAGAAGTATGAGATTGGGTTATAAGTTGTGGGAACAGTATTTAATAATTTGAGCTGAAGTATTTTGGGTAGTTACAACGGGTCTAATTGGACAACATATTGTTAGGATAAATTTTCCTTGATAATGGTATCGGGATCAAATCTTGAGATATTACATACTAATACATGGGTGTGTACATACATACATGTGTGTCTATGTGTATGGGCACATACACGTGTTGTATGTGAGTGTGTACACACAATTGTAAAATTCCTTATATTGAATTATATATGTATTACAAAACACTTTCACAGTAACTATATGGCTATTAAGAAATACTCATATTGTGTCTATGTTTATCTTGTAGTCGAGATATTCAAATAATATAAACCTTGAGATTTTATAAAAGAATATTTTAAAAATAAGTTGACAGTTTCACATGTCATTGTAGCAATTCTTAAACTAATTCGGTAAGGTTTGAAATAGTGATAATTTTATTGGAAACGGATTCTTCGTATAGATTGAACTGCATAAAAATCTGAAATATCTGTGTTCTCTAAGGGACAAATCTTCTTTTATGTTCTACTATATTTATCTTGTTTCACAAGTTCGTTTGATATGTATTGTTTTAAATATGTGCTCTTGGGAATATGAAATGCTCTTATGGAATTCTAAAAATGCATTCCTACCATCTTCAATGACATAGTCAGCAATTTCTTATAGAATTTTATGGGTGATCGGTCTATGGTGATTAAGTTGATGATTTCTTATTGCATATAGCCTGAGTTCAATAAATATGGTAAGGCAAATCTAGTTTTTTCATGAGAGATAATTCTCTTTAAATGAAGAATGGAGGTTGACTATGTTAAGGTGGATATAATCAAGAAACTCAAGTAACCAATCAACTCGAAGTAATTGCAATCATTTATCGGGCATGTTAGTTTCTACTAATAATTCTAAAGGGTTTTTTAAAATTTACCTGACCTTTGATTGAACGATTAGGCAAAGCATGGAGTTCATTGTATACTAAAATTATGTTGAGGTGTTTTGCAACTTCAAATAATAGTTATGATTGCTCATTTTTAACAACCATGTGATTGGTATCCATCATTTGAGATCATCACGAAGGCAATGGATTTCGTAATTAAGGGTCGATTTTGTAATTAAGAGTCTTTTGAGATAGAGGAGGGATGACATTCAGTTTTTTATCTATTACGTTAGAAAGACTTTCGATGAAACCTAAAATATTACATTGTAATATCAAAAGAGATATTAGTATTTGTAATTGTGCTTGACAATTTCAAATCTTGTATGCTTGGTTCTGGACTTAATATGTATACAGACCATTCAGCCGTCTGATTTTTTTATGGAAAAGAAGGATGCTAAGGCATGCCTTCAACATCGATTCTTTCACTCTAGGAATCAAATTTGAATATTAAGTACAAGCTAGCAACAAAAAATTGTTGCGTAAGATATCTTCTCCAAAATAAAACAACACTAAACTCCATATGTGTACATCATGGAGATTTATGATAACTTTATAGACAAAACAATTTTTTGTAATTGCATCTCTCCCATTGTATGTTCATAAATTACTTTCCGTATCAAAGTTTTACCATTTTGATAATCCAATCTTTTTTAGGAAGGATCGGATTGCATATGACTTTGTGTATTCCTCAAGAGGAGAATTCTAGTATTCTCACTCTATGTTCTACATTGAATGCTGAAAGACACCATTCTAGAAAAAAGACATCACAAGAGGTAATGCTAGGTGATTTTGGGTATCCCACTCTCACATAATGCTCTTGTTCTTTTGTTAGAAGTCGTTCCATCATCTAGAATATAGGAGGCATAGTCAACGCCAAATATTCAACAATGAAGCCGGATACAATTTGCAAGATATTTGATACTTGGAGCATTGATTTCATGGTGCATTTCTTTTAGCAATGGTTTTTCATACATTTTGTTAATTGTGGATTACATAAGTTGATTATTGGAGTTTAAGCATGATGGAACCATAAATAGCAAGATATCTGGTAGATTTATGAAAGATGGCATCATTTCACGATTGAGATTCCAAGGATTCTCATTTCAGACTTGGGTAGCCATTTTATCAACTGAGAAGTCAAAAACTTTTTGAAGGAGTACGTTGTCGACTATCATATTACATCTCATTATCACCTACAAACTAATGGTGTCGTGAAAGATTCCAATAGAGAAGTTAAGTCCATCCTACAAAGTCTAGCTTGACTTAGACAAAAAGAATTGGTTACAATCGCTAGACCAAGTATTTTAGGCATACAGAATTATATACAAGACTCATTTTTATATTTCTTTATTTTATATTGTTTATGCTTTCCATTTTCTCCTAGAAGTTGCTTATAAATCCGAATGGACAATAGGAGAACTGAACGTAGATTGACATCTACTAGAATTCAGAGATAGGCAGATTTATATGAACTCATGGAGATTCATAATCACGCTTAAAAATAGCCTGATATACAAAGACAAAGTGAAGAGGTGGCTTGGCAAGAATATTCAGAATAAAGTCTTTGAGGTCAATCAAGAAGCTTAGTTATTTAATGAAAAATTACTGATTATCTTGAGAAAGCTGAAAAGAACCGCTCTTGGTTAATGTCCATATGTTTAAGTATTTTGTTGAGAGCGCGTACCATCTAGATCTAGTGGAGATGATCTACTTTATACAAGATACTTGGATGATTTTCCATTTTATGAGTTTTCTTCAAAAACAATTAAACTTTACATTCTTAAATTCACCTTAATTTTCTATTTTTTTTATGATTTTTCTTTTGTTTTTATTCTTCTAATTCTAAGGATATTAGATCCTACATATATGTATTGTTGATTGAATTCACTGATTTGACTGTTCTATTTTTTTCTCCATTGTTGATGTACATTCATTTAATCTTTCCATTTGATCCTCGATTGTTCTACATTTTCTATTTACTTAGAATGCATATTACTAAGTATAATGGGGACTGATTGATCACATTGATTTATCTTATTTATTTTGATATTCGATTATTTTATTAACATCTCATTTTTCTTTTTTCTTTAGGATGATCAGTTCCTAAGCATAGAGGGGTTGTTGATGACGAAACCATATTTCATGCACCATTCTAGTAAAATTGAGCTATTTAGTAAATAGATGCATTTATATATTTATTTTGCATTCTTAGTAGTCATTCATATGTATATAAAATAATTTGTTATCATAGAAAACAAATAAATCAATAAAATTTAAAAAAACAAAAAGAGAAATAAAACAAATGCTACTTTTCATGCACGTGCACAAAAGCTGATCAAAACCCATAAGAAGAAAACTTGTAGACTCTTCTTCTTACCCCAAACTATAGATCCATGCCCTACTTTCGACTAAACAAAAAGAAGGGAGAGATATGGAGAAAGAGAAATATGCATACATATATACATATATATATATATATAATGTACAAATAATTCAATTGTATAAAACACACACACACACACACTCAAATACCTAACATTTCATGTACACAATTAAATGTTTTTAATTTATTTATTTTAAAATAAATTATATAAGATAACTAACTTTAGAAGAAATAAAACTTTAAAAATCGTAAAAAACCTAAAAATAATAAAAAAGATAAAATCTATATTGTGTATACATGTATCTAGTTATTTTAGCTAATATCACCACTTTAAAATAAAAATACAAGTATATACATAAAATATTAATACGATACAAACATGGTACATTAAGCAACCCAAAAATATACAAAACATCAAAAAATTGGTATTTTATGGATATAAAATTCCTAACAAACATTATATAAATTGTAGATCTCAGTATTGAATTATTTTCCTGGTCTTTTGTGAAATTTGTATATCTCAATGCTGAATTTGTTTTCTAGCCCTTTATGAAAAGTGTAGATCTTAATAAAATATATAGCTTTTATAAGGAATAGTTTTTTATTTGATGACATACTATCTATTTTATATATTTTACTTTAAATTATTATTTTTTGAATTTTATGGCTTGGGGACATGGATCATTGATTGATCCACGCACATGCCTCTCTCTTCACTCAAGTAGACCATCTTTGTGTGCTTTATGCCTTGTCAGTAATTTGTTGATCTATGCCTTGACTCAATGAAGAGTGGCTCAAACATGCTTCCCATTGGTCCCATCGAAGAAGGTCATCGTCCCTATCTACGATTAAAAAACCCCTCTCTTGCTTCTCAAGGAAACTCCCATGTTTCTCCCCATTTCCTTGTAGCACTTCTCCATTATAAACCTCCCACATCACCACCGAAATCTCCCATGTACATCCTACTTCCTCACCATAATCATCTCTTCATCCCTAGTTGCCCTTTGCACAAAAGAATCTCAGTCAAACTTAACCCGCCAATTCACTTCAAACCCTAAGGTATATAATCTCTTCTAGAGCCATGCTATCATGGATCCACTAATATTGAGGGTTGAGATCCAGCTTCATCCATTATCCATCTATGACAATACATTAGAGAATTAGTAGAGGACAAGTTGAGCATCAAGCACAAGATCTTGTTGGGTCCAAGTGTTGAACCACCTACGATAGTAGTCTCAGCTGCTATTTTGGCTTCTGGAGGTATGCCACTCCATTGAAGCAACGATCGAAGCTTCTCTCCAAATTCCAGGTAACTCGACCATCATTCTAGGTTCTCTTCACTTATCTATCTCATCTCCTTTCTTATCTACTACATCATATTATTCCTCCCATTCACCTCCTCCCTTCTTCATTTATCATATATCTATCTCTCACAAAATACAACTCCGATCAAAAACTATGACCAGATCTCTCAAATCTCCTCTATTCACATTGGAGACCTCATATTTCACCATGTTCACTACCTTTAGATGATCGTTCACCAAGCTCAATAGCAATAATGAAGCTTTAAGCATGCAGGTCCTTTGTGGAATTATCGCTGTAGCAAGGGAAGCTTCATTGGAATTCCATCATCTCCTCCTCACCATACTAACTGAAGAAGACAAAGAAGAAGAGATGAGGGAGGGCACTACATCATCTGTCCTTTTATCTTGATGAAGGGAGTCTTGTTAATACTTACGCATTTTCATATTTTAGATGTATTCGATGCTTAGGGCATCAATTTCATGGGACCCATTCCAAACAGTCAGGGATACGAGCACATACTTCTTGTCATTGACTATGTGAGTCACTAGGTTGAAGCTATCCCTGCTGGAGCCGCAGATAGTCGTACATTTTGTTGATTTCTGAGAGAGAATATCATATCGTAGTTCGAGATTTTGAATATTCTGATATCATACGGGGGTAGCCACATCATTAATAGAGAGGTCAAGAAGTTAACAAAGGATTACGACATCAAGCACAGATCACATCTCCTTATTATCCACAGACCAATGGCATGTCATATATATCAAAAAAACCATGCCATCTGCTCGTGGAGTTGATTCGTAAATTATTGTGGGCAATCAATACTTGAAACTTGGACTCACAAAAAGGAGGTCAGTAAAGAAAAGAGAATCTGAACAATCTCTTGGAATTACAAGACTATGCATATGATAACACAATGATGTAAAGGAGAAGGTCAAACGATGGCATGATCGACACATCAGACAAAAGGCCTTCGAAACTAAACAGAAAGTGCGTCTATTTGACATAAAGTTGAAGATATTTCCGAGCAAATTAAGGATTAAATGGAAAGGGCCATTTGAAGTGCAAGAAGTGGGTGACAATTGAAGCATTGTGATATCAGAATTGTCACCTGACGCACAACAGTTCATCGTCAGCGGTTAGTTACTGAAGTCGTACCTAGAGCATGACACTTTCTTGGCCATTGTCGATTCAATCCAAGTGTTATGCAATGGCGAAGCATCCACAACCTCATCAACATCGAAAGATTCACATTGTGTTACTAAAAAACTTTTCCTTTAGTTTTCTTCTTTTCTGTTGTATTTTCAATTTTCTATTTTGCTTTCCCCTTTCATTGCCTCAATAGGATATTTGTCATCCTAAGTATAGCGGGGATGAGTGACCTCACACGTTCATTCCTTGTCTCGCCACCTGTCTCCTCTCTTGTTGATATTTCTATCTATACATAGGGATGTCTTACCATAAGTATAGGGGGAGACAGGAGGAGTCGATGAGTTGTTCATTCCCACCATCGACCCTCTATACATGTAGATAAAGTCTACTATACTTAGGATTATTTGATCCAATGTATAGGGGGGCCATCCGATTTCTTATTCTCCCGATTCTTTCGTTCATTATTCTTTAATCGTCCGCCTCTCAAATTGATCTTGTGAAGAAGACCAATCTCCACCTTACTCGATTGCATCACCCTCCTAAGAGGTCATCCTTGCGTATTGGGCCATTGAAACAAACACAACAAAAGAGATTTATTAGCACAACTAATCAAATAATGTAATAAAATAAAATGTGAAATGAGGTATATACAAGTAGGAGATAGAAGAATGAATAAATAAATAAATGAAGAAGTGAATAAATGCAAGGCAAATATTCACAAAATAGGCTACCCTATGTTCCTCCCAGGAAATAGCGCCATTTTATGGCCGAGAATTTCCACACGAGTCTAAAAGTATCCTCACAGAATGCGAAGACAAGTTGTTACTGAGCAGCCCACGAGAATTCTCAAGTCAATCAACAAGTATCCCCAATATAATAATAAGTAATGAATATCAAAAAAATGTGAGGCACAATTTATTATAAACTACAAACAGAAATGTATAACATGTAAGCATGTAGACGTCGAATCGTGGAGAGTAAATGAGGAATGCTATGATTAGTGTTAATCAATGTGTATTTTATACCTACTTGTCTTTATGTGGGTTTTTTAATTATTTATATCTTTTTTCCTTTTTCTTCTTTTTCTCTTTTTTAATAATAATATTAATAGTGAATATATGTAATTTTATAATAATAAAATATATTATATACAAATACACTCATATAGCTAGGGGTATATACATAAGGTATATGTCTACATATATACTTATATATAAGAATATATATTACATTTTTAAATTTTGTAATTTTTTAATTAATTTTTGATTTTTGAAAACCAAATAAAAATACGTGTATAGAATATATTAGTACAAAATAAAAGTATATAAGTAATACATGCATACATATAGATAGTGTATAGTATACATATCCATAAATAGTCTAAAAATACATGGAATATATTTTTTAGGTTTTTCAAATTTTTTTTCATGTTTTGTGTTTTTTTTAGAATTTTTGCATATTTTTAGGTATTTTTAAAATCAAAAACATCCCAAAAAGGATTAAATAAATAGGTCGAATTGATTTGAAGAATAAAAATAGGAAAAAGAATAAAAAATACTTCAAAACTTTTATGTATAAAAATAAGAGATGAAAATTAGGGGTAAAAATAAATATTTTTGGATTTTTGGGAATTTTATCTTTTTTGCTGGACTTCGGAGCTTTTTAAATTTTTATTTTTATTTTTTTTATTTTTAGGGATTTTTGGTTTAGAGTTAATATAGGTCATAACAAACAACATACAAATTTTTTGTATTTTTTCAAAGCATTCTAATATTTTTGGCATTTTTAAAGCTAAACAGGGACAAAGTCGTTCTCATTTGATTTTTAATAAATAGTTAAAATCTTTACAATGTAAAAATAAAAATATGACGTGAATGTACATACTAACATGCATCTAATCATATTTTTGCATTATTTTTGGAGCACAGATGCTATTTTTAATAAATAAAATAAATGCACAAAAATAACATGCACTGGAGAGGGTATATTTGTAATTAAAATTAAAGTCATGGCATATGTGCAAATATACCAGAGATATACAACTTCTATTTAAATCTAATGGATTATTTTACAATTCACAAAACTACTAAGACATATTGCAATTTTCCCAGCTCACATGAGATGACACGTGAGGTGAGCTAGACTGAACCCCTATGCAATAAAAAATAAATACAATGGTCCCTATATAAAATTTTCAATTTTATTTACATTACAAAAACTATTTACATGACTAGTAAATAAAGCCAAAAATGGGGGACTAGATATGCAATTTACCTCTCTATATGGGCGATGGCGAACGACCGTGATCATCTCACTTGAACATGTATCTTCATCCGCACGGTCGATAATCCTTTGCACATGACATCTACGATTAGATCTCAGGAGGAGATACAACGATTGAGGCATTGGTTGATATGATGTCTCTTGCTCCTCGAGAAGAACATGGTACGATCGGACGATCTTGGATGGACCTGGAAGAACCAAGAAGCGGGCTTCCCTGGAGCTCATACAATCAACCCTAGTTGCCTCCTTCGGCCACCGATCAAGCTGTTGAAGTGTTCGAGAATACACTAGAAGGGCTTCGTGTTTATTGGCGACCTCACAAAGATCTGGGGCTCGCTGATCAAGCCTCAGAGGTCAAATCTTCCAGGAGGTGTTCCCGATTCTCAAATCCCCCTAGATTGGGTTCTTATGGGCGTAGAACCTACAATAATGGAGTCACGCGTCGAGGGCAAAGTGCCTCGACCCGATTAGGCGTGGAATACGTGGGAGATGGAGTGGGTGGCATGCTCCAACAAAGGGGCGACAAATGGAGCATGTATACTTTAATCCGGAAGGAGTCGAAGGGGGTTGATCGATCGAGGATATGGATAAATGAAGGGGCTAGGATATGAGATGGTCACAGTTGTCAGAGACAACAAGTCATGATGAATCACAGTGGCTGGAGCTCTAGAGCTCCGACGAGACCTAGATCTAACCCTAGGTTACAATAGTAATTAGAAATGAAAAATAAAAGATAGCAAAAAAATCTATGAATGAAAGTTACTTAGATATAAGAAAATGGCACGGCTCCGACTTGGTGGTACACCAGGGGGCAGGACGAACGTCGGAGCATCGCTTGGTCCTCCTCTCTTCCTCCTACAGTGCTCCGAACCTTGAGGAGAGGTCCTCTATCACCGGTTAACTCTCATGCACACGATTGGGGTCACTACAGATCTTGGAGAGGGATCCATGATGAACGAGTGGTGGAGAGTCTTATTTATAGACAAGGTTGAGGTAGCTCAAATATTCGTTGGTTTTGGTTAGCCTGAAGTAGATTGACCAAATCTAAGATGTGGGAAGAAATTACGGAGATTAGATCAACGTTTTTCGTTCACGTAACTAAGCCAGACCATGAATGGATTCGGCATGAAAAATAGAAGAAAACCCGAGGCTGACATGTCTGCAATCGAGATAGAGAGAGGGGGGTCAGTAACTTTAGGTTAACGATTGGCAGATTGTGATTGGTTCGCATGAGCCTTTACATGACAAACTAGGAGCTTTATTTGAAAATAATTAATTAGAAAGTAAATGAGTTTATTTATTTTTAGGTATAAAACAAAAAATATTTGCTATTTTATGTAGTATTTTAATATGATTTTTATTTATTTTTATGATTTCATTTATTACAAGTTACTTTTTGCAAGTTTATTTACAGGTATATTGACCTATGCTTTGCATATTTTATTTTATTTTGTATTTTTATTTTATTATTTTATTTTCTCTATTTATATATTTACAACTTATTTTTAGGTATATAAATGTATTCTTATTGTATTTTCTGATGTATTATGTGCACTTAAATAAATATGGGTATGTATTATATATGTATAAGTTTTGGTATTTCATCAATGTATTTCTATATGACATTTTAATTTAGTGTTTTCTTTATGGTTTTATTCTATTATAAATATGTACATATATTATAAATAATGTTTACAAAATTATAAAAAAAATAAAATTATGAAGTTAATAAAGAATAAAAAATAAATATTTTATTCAAGTATGTTATACAATAGGGGTCCAAAACCTAACTTTCACACCTTAACTTCAAATTAAATGAAAACACCTTCATTAAATAACTTATTAAAATTTATATATAATTAAACTGATTTTTGATTCATTTTGAGTTTTTAGTGAGGAGATATGGGTCCCGGATGTTTGGGTTTTGGCATTTTATTCTGAGTATATCATGTACACTAAATGTTATTTTATATCAACTCAATTTTGTAATTTATTTAAATTTTCTATAACTTTCATGTACAAATTTTATTGATTTGAGGTATAAATAATAAAGAATAAAATGGACCCTGAAAATGCTTTATTGATGAATAAATAAATGGAATTTTTATTTTATTTTTGGCTCTTATCTCCCCCTACTTTATTTCTGGTCGACATAGTCATCAAGATGCCTACGTCTCGAGGTTTAGGTAATAAAAAACCTTTAGAATTTTATTCCTTTTTATTTTATTTCTTTATTCTTTTATTATGTCTTTAAATAATGTAATTTCTATAATAATTATACAATAAATAATAAATTCTAATTTGTACAAAATAATGATATTTACATGCATTTAGCAAGGGATTAAAGGCCAAAATGAAAGAATAAAGGTGATGAAATGGGGATTCATCATGTAGAAATAGAGATTCAGAGGTGTTGGATAAGCTAAGTCAAAGGGTTGACTTTGTAAGATCGCAAAAACTAAGACGTATGTTGTATGCTCTCATGTACAAACATGCATCCTCTGACCGGATACATATGTATTATTATATATCTAAGTATGTACATTAGGCAGATCATTAAGTTGATGACCTAATCAAGCTCTATGCACCGACAAGTTGGTGTGCATATGAGGGCATATCAGTAAAATACGATCTCTCAACGGGAGTCATACAGGTTCACTACTGAAATGGAAAACATGAGTTCCCTCATAGAATAATGGGATAAATCAAATTCCAATATTGGTCATCTTTTTTTGGAAAAAGACATGATTTGAAGGTATGATATATGCTTTTGGAATGCATATAATCAGTCCCATTTACTAATGATCTGATGATAGACTTACCAATAAAATAATGAAGTAGACAGTCCAAAATGGTATCAGAACTTCAGTTTTAATCAATCTTCTAGTATGTAGGATGTACATGTATTAGGAATACTCGAGAGTGATGTGATCTTAATCGATTGTATAACCATGACGCTTCCATTCCGAGGGATTGATTAAATAGGTTTGGATTATAGTCACTCAACTCAGTAAACTAGTTATTCAATCTTAGTTTAAATATTGGATAGTGGTCTGAATATAATTCGGATGCAACGCAAAGATTGGATATTCTGTCTGACTTGATCAAACATCTTTGATATGCAAAAATAATGTAAATTGCAATATGCAAGTGAATTTAAGATATTAAGAAAACATACAACTTAGCCCAAATAGTTCTAGTGTGAATTTAGTTCAATTTAGCCAAATTATATTTTTTCTAGAAACTTAATTCAGTGATGAATGAGAAACATATTTTGTTTCGAATTTTAGAGGTTAAAATGCAACAATGAAAAATTCTTACTTCTATTGGGTTTTTCGCACTTTTTCACACAAATGTAATGCAAAAATTATGAAAGATTTACTGGAAATAAAACATGATGCAATTAGTCCACAACAATTTTTTGGAGAATTTTTGGAGCAATTGTGAGTAAGGTATGAATTTAAGAGCTCAGATTGGGTAAATATGAAATATTTCACTTAAACAATTTTAAGTAATTACCCAATGATTACCTCAACAATACGATAATTTTTCATTAAATAAAATGATGCAATATGAACATACAAATTAACAAGCAAACATAACGGTGTTTGTGAAAAGCACCAATTTAAAACTTCAAAGCAAAGTGTGTATGGGGACGTTTTGGTAAATATAAAAGCTTCAAAGCTAAAGTATGCAATTTTTACAAAAAAAGGTGGTTCGACCTTCTTCCTTCTTCCTTGTGTTGAGGGTAGTGGAGGGGGCTGGCGGCGCACGGGGAGGAAGAAGAAGGTTGAACCCCCCCTTTTGTAAAAATTGCATACTTTATCTTTGAAGTTTTTATATTTGCCAAAACATCCTTGTACACACTTTGCTTTGAAGTTTTTAATTTCTGCTTTGCACAAACATCGTTATGTTTGCTTGTTTCCTTGCATACCAATTCTGTAAGAGGCCGGGCGATGCGGCTAAAATCTTTGACGAATCTCCTATGTAAACCCATAATGCCCCATGAGTGACCTCACATTTCTGACAGTAAAAGGTGGTTCTAGTTTGGCAATCGCATCCACCTTTTCCTTGTCGACTTCCATGCCATGTTTGGAAGTGACGTGACTCGAGACAATTCCTTCGGTGACCATGAAGTGGCTCTTTCCCCAAGATAGCACGAGATTCACTTCATGACATTTCTGAAATACTATGTTTAGGTGCTCAAGACATGCATCAAAACTGTCATCATAGACTAAAAATTCATCCATAAGCACCTCAAGAAAACTACCAACCATCTCGGCAAAGAATACAAGCATGCATCTTTGGAATGTACAGGAAACATTGCATAGACCAAAGGGCATTCTCATGTAGGCATAGGTGTTGAATGGGCAAGTGAAGGTAGTCTTTTCCTGATCCTCTAGGACAATTGCCTCTTGGATGTACCTGTTGTACCCATCCAGAAAGAAGAAGAACTCCTTGCTTGCTAATATCTCTAGAATTTGATCGATGAATGGCAAGGGAAAATGGTCCTTCTTTGTCGCTGCATTGAGATGTCAATAGTCAACCCATACACGCCAGAACATTGGTACTTGAGTAGAAATCTCCTCTCCATTGTCATTAGTAACCATATTGAGCCTGTATTTCTTCGGAACTACATGTAGAGGACTCACCAAATTTAAATTGGAGATGGGATAAATGAAACCTACTTCACACTATTTTATGATTGTTTTCATGTCAACATCCCGCAAATTTGGGTTTAGTCTACTTTTAAACTCCCTGCATGACTTATCATCTTCATTCAAATAGATATGATGTGAACATAGGGCAAGATTTATCCCTTGAAGATTTGAGATGTGCCAACCAAGTGCCTTGCATTTTTATCTAGAAGCTAGAGAAGTTGAGATTCCTAATCCATGGTCAGCCTGTTGTAGATGATGACCAGATACATCCTCTTTGCACTCGCAAGGAAGGCCTCTTTAAGGCCAGCTGGAAGTGGCTTTAATTCAGGCTCTGATCTGGCCTACTTCTCAGTCACTTCAAAAACTGCTCTAGTAGGTAGATGATCTACCATGACTTTGGAGGTATTGCTCACCTCAGTGGCTTGTTGTTCAAATGAAAATGTGTCGAACAAATCTTTAAAGAATTTATCATGTTTGGACTAACGTGAATCTTCTGAATCAAACAGATGCATTAGCCAATTGGATTATGTCTCCTAGGTGACATCAGAGTGTGCTTTCATGGTCCTCCTCAGGAGAGAGAATGTCCAGTATCCATGCATCATTCAAAGATTGTTCAGTGTATATAATTTCTGCAATAATGTCATAGTCTACTTCAACCGGCGTTGTATGACTTTCATCTGATACGACTTTTTGCTCATTGACCATGTCTATGGTAACTCTATGATTGCTCAAGTACAATGTGATCTTCCTAGACCCACAGTCAACAACGGCCTCGGTAGTACGTAAAAATGGCTGGCTAAGGATAATTGATGTATGAAGTAATGGTGCAGGAGAGTCCATCTCAAGGACTACAAAATCAAACGGAAATTACATGTTCTGTACCTTTACAACAACATCTTCCAAGAAACCTGTGGGGTGTTTGATGGATAGATCAGCGAACTGAAGGACCATGCGTGTCTTCTTTAATGGACCCAACCCAAATTATCGCAGTAATGAGGATGAAAAGATGTTGATGAAGAGCTTCTGTTAAGAAAGTCGCTTGAACACTTGGTTGAAAATCTCGCATCTGATCAAAGGTGCTCCTTTATCTCGTACATGCTTCTCAACTTGCTTGCGTTTGTTGTTATGGTTCGACCAACGGTTGTTTGTACATGTTTCCTTGGAGCCCTTTTTCACAACGGGCATGTATTCCATGGCTTGCATCAATGGTATCTCAATAGTCAATTTTTTATAATATCCACAACACATGGATCAAATAATGCCATTTTTTTATTTTTATATTACTTCCGGAAAAGGAATATTCACAGAACTGAAATCAAAAGCAATGTTCTTATTTACAACAAGATTCTTGTCCATAATATTCTATGCATCCGGACTGCAAAAAGATGTACATCTAGGAGCCGATGGTGTTGTTGGTGGTGGACATGCAAAAAGTGTGGTCTCCGCTCCATCAGCTGGATTTGGATCGGATGGTGGTGATGACTCCTTCATGGATCACATGACTTCACTTCGATTGTTATCATATTTTTGCTCTTTTTAAATTTTACGACTTTTTTATTCTTTTTGTTGATGGAGGTGGAAGCTACTAACAACTGGCATATCTCCTCCTTCTTCTTCTTCCACATCTGAATCTGGGGCTGGCACGACTGATGTAGAAGATGATGATTCACCTAGCAAATCTTTATTCTTCCCTTTGATTGTGGAATACAGAGTCAAGGTCCTACAACTCTTGAGAGTAGTAGCATTATATAAAGTAAAATCACGTTCATTTGACTCTACAAGAACAGATGAGACATCACATTCTACATGCTCTTTTCTCTTGAAATTATTGGGATAAGATTCGACCTGGGCCAATATTAGAGTTTTGGTGGCCATTAGGTCGTCTAGATTTCATGTCATCTCTATGAGACCCGTTACTAAGAGCCAAGCAATCAAGGTTGGGTTTAACCGGAACTGCCTCGGGAGGTTCAACGTGCTGACCACGTTGTGTCTGTTGGTAGGGAAGTTGAGGATGGGACTGTTTATAGTGTTACTAAGGAGGAGGATGCTGATATTATTGGTATGGAGGAGGAGGATATTGCTACTATGGTGCAGCCACGTACTGGTGGTATTGGGGGTGCAGAGGGTACTGTTGACGCGGATACTGCTGCGACTATCTCCAATTATTGTGATATTGTGGAGACTGGTGATGTTGATATTGATGCTGATGCTGGGAGGACTGTGCAAAGTGACCACCCTGAGGTTGGTGGTAAGGTCGGTTGGATGGTGGCTAACCTTGGGGTTGTCTAGTTGGGCGGGCCAGCTGCACATCACTGATCAAAACACCATTAACTTCTTGTATCAGTGGTGGTTGTGGGAATGTTGTATCAGAAGATGGTTAGGAAATCTTGTTGGAAATGCGAGCCCACGGCGAGCCATTATGCAATAAATGTTATTGCAATTCACTCCTTAATCTGAAATGAAGAATACATAATTTGCATAATAGGTCCCTTAGTACAATTAGGGTTATGTACCATGGCCATCTTAACGATCATACAGCTGTTGATTCAATTATTGAATCATAGAGGCTGGTGCTTAGATGAATATCTAAAGAGTTAGATTGAGGACTCATCAAGCACCGTCAGATGATTATTAAGAGATGATCTCCAGCCTGAGTAGGAGATGGCAATCCTTATCTCTGAAGGCTGATATCTGACCGACCTCTTGATGCAGGTCCTCTGCATAGGAATAGAGATTCGGAGGTGTGAGATTAGTTAGGTCAAAGAGTTGACTTAACGAGATCGAGATAACCAAAGTCCTATATCATATGTTGTCATGATATAGGCACGCATCCTCTGACCGGAGACAGATGTGTTGCTATGTGTCTAAGTATGTACATTTGGCAGACCAATAGGTTGATGACCTAATCAAGGTCTACACACCAGCGCGCTGGTGTGCATATAAGGGCATATGAGCAATACGATCTCTCAAAGGGATCATACAGGTTCAGTTACTGAACCGGAAGACATGAGCTCACTCATGAGATATTGGGAAGAATCAAATTCCGTGCGCACGGTCGTCTCGCTTTGGAAGCTTGACTGAATTTGTAGGTTTGATATATACTTTTGGAAAGTATATGATCAAGACCTAGGTATGATATATGCTTTTGGAAAGTATATGATCGATACCGACTCCCAATGATCGAATGAAAAACTTACTGATAAAACCATGAAGTAGACAGTATAAAGTTGATCGAATACTTCGGGTTTAGTCTGAGTCTTCCAGTATGCAGGATGTACAGGTATTGGGAATACCTGAGGGTGATGTGATCATAAACGATTGTATAACCATGACGCTTCCATTCCTAGGGAGTGATGAAACGGGTCTGGATTTTAGTGACTCCTCTCAATAGAGAAGTGATCTGATCTTGGTCCAAGTATTGGACATTGATCTGAATATGATTCAGATACAATGAGAAGATTAGATTTACGGTCTTGATTTAATCAAGCATCTATGGGAGGCCCGCGATCTGGATTTGAGATACGATCTCAATATCCATGTCACTATACGTGGAACAATACAATCGCCCTGTCCTTATCTCCAAGTATCTGCGGAGAAAGCGCATTATCCCTGAAGGAGTTCATGGATAATTCTATTGTTGATATATGTATCCGAGCATTGAGAAAATGGATAATTAAATGTGATTTAATTATCATGAGTAATATGAATTTGATTCATATTATAAAGAGAGTTATCTTAGATAATTAAATGAGATTTAATTATCAAAGATGTAAATAATGTGAATGTGATTCATATTATTTGGACACAAGAGAATAGAGATCCAAGATGATTAAATATGATTTAATTATCATGGATATGAATAATGTGGATAGCAATATCCATATTAGTCATATATATTATAAATGTGATTTATAATATATAAGAGAGAGCTATTTGTAATTTACATTTGTTAATTAAATGTTAATGTGAATTGGATTCACATTGGACATCAAATTGAAAATGTAATTTACATTTTGTTTTGGGTTGTGAATGTGATTCACAATTGTTCAATGGCATGATTGCAAAGTTCACAAAATAAATTGGATTTATTTTTGTGAAATAATTTGCAACAAAAGTTGTTGCAAATAATGGAGATTAAATAAAAGGTGAAATAGCCACCTTCCTAATGGAGGAGGGTGGACGGCCACCACTCCCATTAGGAAAGGGAGGCCGTCCCCCCTCTCCACATGGAAGGAGGCTTTCTCTCCTTTCATTATCTCCATGTATTGATGATTTAATTTTGTAATTAAATTGTATTGATTTATCAACATATATTTAATTTAAATTAAATTAATTGTTGTTGTGTTTTTAGCAACAAATCATAACCATTGAAAGAAACACAAATTGATGTGGACCATTGGATTTGTGTTGACACATGGATTGAGATCCATGGATCCCAAAACCCAATAAAAGGAGAGGCACCCCATTGCTCTTCTTTACACATAAGTTGAGGCAACAAATCTCTCTCTCTCTCTCATTCTACACGTCCTCTCTCCATCTCTCTCATGTGGCCGTCCACCATGGATGCCCTAGAGAGGTTCTCCATCGCCGCGGCATCGTCGTTATGTTGCCCGATGGTTTGCTCGTGGATCTCCGTCTCCTTCGGTGCGCCCTGCTCGTGAAGAAGACATCGGATCTCGTGTGTCGAGATCAGGAGATCCGCCGCTTAGATCATCAATATGGATTGCGAGAAGCACGCGGTTCATCCCCGCGCTCGCAAGCGTCTCCTCCGACGGATCGGACTTGAGACAGGAGGTCTCTTCGTTTAGAGACTTGATCGCAACCACGCTTCAAGAGGTAAACCTAATACTTGGTTGTGGTTTAGACGAAATGATCCGAGAAGTGTTCTTGGATCATGTGGTTTCGTCACATGAAAATTTTTTAATTTCCGCTGCATAGAACAACTAGTGCGACTAGTCGTTCTTCGTCGTATTCGATACGACGATCACGCTTCCGTGATGCGCTTGAGGATCTAACCATATCCTTCAAGTGGTATCAGAGCCTTAGGTCGGTGGTTTTGGATATGATCCATAAACCGAGGACGACTTGGGTTCATTAGGGTTTGTGAAAGTTTTCTTGCATTTCATTTTCGCATCTCTGTTTTGATATTATTTTCGGCACTGTTTAAATTGTTTAAACACGAAAATAATAATTGGATTTTATTCCCCATTAAATAAGGAAACCGTAGGATCTGAGTTTGCGTGATTTCGATTCCGTTTGCTCTAGATATGCTCATTTTAGTGAACATGTATCCACTGTTTCGGGGACTGCGGATCATGACGTAATTAAGATGTTAATTGCGGATTTGAAACGCCTTGAAATGCGTGCAAATCACTTGGGTTCTGTTGTAAATCAAGTTAGCAAACTTTAGAAATTTACTTTGCTTAATTTGGATTTAAATTGATTGAGATATGGTATTTTTAGTAAGTGAGGGTCACTGCTGAAAATACTTTCCTAATCAAGAACCTAGTGATTGTCATTTAATTAATTAGTGAAATTAAATTGTTTAATTTCCTGGAATAATTATGCATAAATATTTGTGAAATATTTAATGATAATTATGTCTTTAAATGACTTTGCCCTAACCAACAAATGATTAGATGTGATCTAGATCAAGATTGGTTACATGATCTACATGATCAACATTCCAACAAACATGTTGCTTGAATAGGACTTGGGATTTGTTTAGCAAATCTCATTATAATGTTAATCAAAAATGTTTTGATTATTACTATATGGTACAATTTCGGTTGAAAAACCGATGATCATCTCAAGTACAAATTAATCAATTTGGCATTATCCTTTCCCGAGGCGGATATGGTGCCTAGTCGGAGAGCATTGGGGCTGCGGGTTGCAACGTATGTGGTCCGTCCCACTCTCGTCGGTACTGGCCATGACAGCGGGTAGGGCCGGGATAATGTCCGAGGGATTAAGATGTATTTTTTTCTAATTATTAAAATTCGAAATAATACGTATTTGAGATAATATCATTATTCAAGTAACTATTAAAATGTTTGTTGGATATTAATTGGATCATTAATTTAATATGATTAGATTAATTGGAATCCAATTAAGATTGAAATACTCTAATATTATTAGAGTTAATAATTACCTTGGAAGAATTAATTATGTGAATGTGATTCACGATAAATAATTAAAATTTGAATATGAGGTGGAGGATCACATAAGTGACATCCATGGTCTCCCGTCAAGGCGAAGGGTTCTGTCGCCAGGGATTGTATGTGGGAGACGCCTGTCCGAAGTGACAGCTCCTGTATGCAAGCGCATCTGGATCGGACTCTTTGCTTCTCTAAAGAGTAAGGCCGTATACGTAGTGACCCCAATATCGGATCCTCATATTATTGGGGCGATATTGGATTGCGTATAGCGAGTACTATTCCTGTTGACGGTTGGTTCAATTAACGACGGGTCAACATTGCCTTAGGGGTGGTGGGCCCGGGTGTTAAAGACCGAATTGGGAGATGCAAGTTGGACTTGCAAAGCGGAATGTGTTCCCGCTTCTTTTTATCCGAGTTGCAGATTCTCATATTATTGGGATGCAACAAAGATAAGGAAGGAGATCCCAGATCTTGTTGAGATATAATGGTAAGTATATCTCTTACATTGAAAGTGATTAAGGGAATGAACTTTCAGTGTTGACAAGACAAGACAACTTTGATATAAAAATCCTAAATCAAAGTAATATATATATTTATATATTTATGCAAATTTCTTATTTCAGATAATCCTTCATTAAAACCCACTCAATGATATACTCAATAATAACCAGTAAAATATCATGGATTGGACTCATGATCCAGATATTGTACTTGCAATTGGACACATAATGTATGTGGTTGCAATGTGCAAGTTTCCTCATAATATTGAGGAATGACAATTAAATAGATAATAGGACTACAACCCTAGGGTTTGTATGTCTCTATAGTCTTGATCTCTCATCGGATGTACTTTGGAAGTGACATGTCGATGATGATCGCAATTGTCAAATAATCCTTATAAAATTAATGAAGATATTCTGGCATACACATGTGCTCTTGACATTTAACATGAATGAGATGGTTCACTGCATCATGCAGAATGGTGGCTCTATAAGAGATGATGTATTCAAATTGTTTGAGTACCTACCTGAACCTATGTTTTAAGAGTTTAGATGGATGTAGATGATGAGTGTCATCATTCTACTATCTATACTCTGGTCATTCATGAAGCTTCATAATATTCATATTGTATGAATTTAATGAAGCATGTATAAATGTTGAAATGCTCTTACATAAGAGATCCTTAGTCTTAAGCAATGGTTGCTTATAGATAAAGGGAGCGCAGTGGAAGCATGGGTTGGACCCGAGTAAGAATTATAATCAAAGAGTTGACTATACATCTATGACTTCCATATGTCATCCGAAGAGTTGGATGAATGACAATACTGCAATAAGTTGATGTGTTGATAGTATGACTATCAAGTCTATCTAGAATCCTTAGAGAAGGACTCGGATGGAGCATCAGATTAATCTACATAAATCATTGATAAGATAAAGTCAAATAATTGTATCTCAATCTTCTGATGACATTTGCAATAGGTTGCATATGTTTTAGAAGACTGGAAAATTTGATCTTAAAGGTTTATAGTTATCCACATGGATATTGATGCAATTGTTGCAACAATCTCTGTTGGATTGATAGACTTGTTAATTTCAGTGGGAGAGTCCTTAGTCTTAGAGAATGTTTCTATGACCTAGATATAAGAATACACTCATTGTTTGTTTCTAAATGTTAGAAATAAACATGAATCTGAGATAGAACTATCATAAAGAGTTATGATGTATATATTTCAGATAGTAATCTAATAATCTAGTGGACTTCACTAAATTAGAAAATTAATGAATGGTTCATTAACATTTCTAAATACTGAAATTAAACCTTAAGATCAATAGGAGGATGAAGATCATTTGACAATGATCTAGCATCAAGCCTTGGACATTTGTCTATTGATTTGATCAATAGGCTAGTAAGAGATGAAACTTTAGAATGTCTAAAATTTCAAAGCTTACATGCTTATGAATATTGTATTCATAATAAAATGTCCAATACACCCTTCTTTGGGAATGGTGTAAGATGATAAGGTATTCGGGATCTCATACATATTGATGTATGCGGATCATCTATATCATAGTAAACATTATGGATATATGATATCTATTAATGATTATGTATGATATGAAATTTCTTCTCTTCACCTGAAGAAACCTTTGAAATGTTCAAAGATTTCATAATTTTGGTCTACAACCAAAGTTTGAAGGAAGATAAAATGAATTTGATCTAATCAAGGTAGCATGTACCTGTTAGATGAATTCAAAGGATACCTTATGGAGATATGAATATCATTTCTATCTAAATCCTCCTAACTCACCTTAACTCAATAGAGTTATAGGGAGATACAATTGGATCATGTGTGACATGATCTTATCAATGATGATTTTTAGCATAATTATCCCTTAGTTTCCAGGTATATATGTGTAGTAGAGACTACAATATATATCCTTAATAAGGTTCCATGCAAGATGGAATCTAGCACTTGAGAGTGCTGCTTCATTAGAAAAATAAAGGATGGTATTGGATACCTACTTTATGACCTTGAGATTCTTGAAATATCTCATCTCTGAGAATGTGATTCTTGGAGGTTGAGACTCTTGAGAATCAAGATGAAAATGAAGTGTAGGAACTCATTTAATCTTGAAAAGATAATGAGGCTCCTGAAATTGGAAACTAAAAGGATAATTGAAGATGAAACACTAAAACCTCTTCAAAAGAGTTTGAGGAAGGATTCCATGTTTCAGAGAAATCTGACAATGATCGAACTTCATGTGATGAAGCTTCTGAAGATCATAGCATGGATAGATGGATGTTAGCAATAAAAGTCTAAAGTAGACTTCATATACAAGTGTTGTATATGGACCCTATAGGATCCACCTATATAGGTAAGACCTGTAAAGGTGTAAATGGATCTTCAAGAGAAAGGGAACCTGATGAGAAGGTAGAGACCCTCAAAGCACGGTTCGTAGCCATGAGCCACACACCGGAAGAGAAGACATTGCTTGCAATGAGACTTGCTCTTCGGTGACCGTGCTTAAAATCATCAGAATGTTGCTAATCTTAGCTACACAACTTGACTATTGCATCTTCAAGATGTAAGTCAATATTGCATTCCTCTACGAATACCTCTTTGAGGATATTCACATGAAGTAGCCCCAGGGCTTCATGGTTGAGGAAAGCAAGGTGTGCAAACCAAGGAATCCATCTATGGACTCAAATAAGCTTCTTGAAGTTGGACCATAAGATTTGATGGAATTGTTATGATTTCAGATAGAATCTTGATGAGCCATGTAAAGCTTAGTGGGAGTGCCTTTGTGTTCATCTTGCTGAATGTAGATGATATCCCAATCATTTAAAATGATATAAGGATAATAATAAGTGTTTTATTCTTTGGTTATTCCATATCTTGAAATATGATTTCAAAGATACCTCTTAGATCTTAGTTCTGAAGTTGTTCAGAAGCCAAGAGAAGAGGATAATTGGACTGTCACATTTGTATTATACCTTGGACATATTCTATTCATAGAAATTCCAAGAAAGGCTTCTAACCCTTAAGATATGGTACTGACCTATCTTAAGGGATAACACCTCAAAGAGTTGAGGAAGTGAATGCTAGAATTACTTGCCCTTGGGCATCAGTTCTGAGAAGCTGGGTGTGTGCTAGATGTGTACAAAAGCCAGATGGCTGCCATGCAGTGGGAGTAGTAAACTGTTACTAATCCTACTATGGAAATAAAACACTTGGTTGCAGTAAATGCAAAATCTTCATAGATGACAAGATTTTTGAGATAGTGATCTCGAAGTCTTAAGACTTTATAGATAGAGATCTAAAAGGTCTTATTTGTAGATACCTTTGGAGATAGAGATCTTCATGAATAAGGGTATTCTGATAAGGATTATGGAAATACTGGTTATAACAATTATTAAGCTATAGTGTCAAGAACACTACAATAGCTTTAACTAGATTGAGTATTGGTTGCATGAGATGCAACATTCGCATTAGATGCGAGCACTGTTACTGGGGATATGCAAGTGCCGTAAAAGGACTTGGCGTAGTCTCGCGAGAACAGAGTGACTGATCAGCTTACCTAGCTATTTTCTAAATAACCTATGATTGTCACATGAGTGCGGGTTTAAATGATTAGCCCATTAATGGCTCTTTGGGCTAGTGGGAGATTGTTGGAAATGCGAGCCCACGGCGAGCCATTATGCAATAAATGTTATTGCAATTCACTCCTTAATCTGAAATGAAGAATACATAATTTGCATAATAGGTCCCTTAGTACAATTAGGGTTATGTACCATGGCTATCTTAACGATCATACAGCTGTTGATTCAATTATTGAATCATAGAGGCTGGTGCTTGGGTGAATATCTAAAGAGTTAGATTGAGGACTCATCAAGCACCGTCAGATGATTGTTAAGAGATGATCTCCAGCCTGAGTAGGAGATGGCAATCCTTATCTCTGAAGGCTGATATCTGACCGACCTCTTGATGCAGGTCCTCTGCATAGGAATAGAGATTCGGAGGTGTCAGATTAGTTAGGTCAAAGAGTTGACTTAACGAGATCGAGATAACCAAAGTCCTATATCATATGCTGTCATGATATAGGCACGCATCCTCTGACCGGAGACAGATGTGTTGCTATGTGTCTAAGTATGTACATTTGGCAGACCAATAGGTTGATGACCTAATCAAGGTCTACACACCGGCGCGCTGGTGTGCATATAAGGGCATATGAGCAATACGATCTCTCAAAGGGATCATACAGGTCCAGTTACTGAACCGGAAGACATGAGCTCACTCATGAGATATTGGGAAGAATCAAATTCCGTGCGCACGGTCGTCTCGCTTTGGAAGCTTGACTGAATTTGTAGGTTTGATATATACTTTTGGAAAGTATATGATCAAGACCTAGGTATGATATATGCTTTTGGAAAGTATATGATCGATACCGACTCCCAATGATCGAATGAAAAACTTACTGATAAAACCATGAAGTAGACAGTATAAAGTTGATCGAATACTTCGGGTTTAGTCTGAGTCTTCCAGTATGCAGGATGTACAGGTATTGGGAATACCTGAGGGTGATGTGATCATAAACGATTGTATAACCTGAGGGTGATGTGATCACTTCCATTCCTAGGGAGTGATGAAACGGGTCTGGATTTTAGTGACTCCTCTCAATAGAGAAGTGATCTGATCTTGGTCCAAGTATTGGACATTGATCTGAATATGATTCAGATACAATGAGAAGATTAGATTTACGGTCTTGATTTAATCAAGCATCTATGGGAGGCCCGCGATCTGGATTTGAGATACGATCTCAATATCCATGTCACTATACGTGGAACAATACAATCGCCCTGTCCTTATCTCCAAGTATCTGCGGAGAAAGCGCATTATCCTTGAAGGAGTTCATGGATAATTCTATTGTTGATATATGTATCCGAGCATTGAGAAAATGGATAATTAAATGTGATTTAATTATCATGAGTAATATGAATTTGATTCATATTATAAAGAGAGTTATCTTAGATAATTAAATGAGATTTAATTATCAAAGATGTAAATAATGTGAATGTGATTCATACTATTTGGACACAAGAGAATAGAGATCCAAGATGATTAAATATGATTTAATTATCATGGATATGAATAATGTGGATAGCAATATCCATATTAGTCATATATATTATAAATGTGATTTATAATATATAAGAGAGAGCTATTTGTAATTTACATTTGTTAATTAAATGTTAATGTGAATTGGATTCACATTGGACATCAAATTGAAAATGTAATTTACATTTTGTTTTGGGTTGTGAATGTGATTCACAATTGTTCAATGGCATGATTGTAAAGTTCACAAAATAAATTGGATTTATTTTTGTGAAATAATTTGCAACAAAAGTTGTTGCAAATAATGGAGATTAAATAAAAGGTGAAATAGCCACCTTCCTAATGGAGGAGGTTGGACGGCCACCACTCCCATTAGGAAAGGGAGGCCGTCCCCCCTCTCCACATGGAAGGAGGCTTTCTCTCCTTTCATTATCTCCATGTATTGATGATTTAATTTTGTAATTAAATTGTGTTGATTTATCAACATATATTTAATTTAAATTAAATTAATTGTTGTTGTGTTTTTAGCAACAAATCATAACCATTGAAAGAAACACAAATTGATGTGGACCATTGGATTTGTGTTGACACATGGATTGAGATCCATGGATCCCAAAACCCTATAAAAGGAGAGGCACCCCATTGCTCTTCTTTACACATAAGTTGAGGCAACAAATCTCTCTCTCTCTCTCTCATTCTACACGTCCTCTCTCCATCTCTCTCATGTGGCCGTCCACCATGGATGCCCTAGAGAGGTTCTCCATCGCCGCGGCATCGTCGTTATGTTGCCCGATGGTTTGCTCGTGGATCTCCGTCTCCTTCGGTGCGCCCTGCTCGTGAAGAAGACATCGGATCTCGTGTGTCGAGATCAGGAGATCCGCCGCTTGGATCATCAATATGGATTGCGAGAAGCACGCGGTTCATCCCCGCGCTCGCAAGCGTCTCCTCCGACGGATCGGACTTGAGACAGGAGGTCTCTTCGTTTAGAGACTTGATCGCAACCACGCTTCAAGAGGTAAACCTAATACTTGGTTGTGGTTTAGACGAAACGATCCGAGAAGTGTTCTTGGATCATGTGGTTTCGTCACATGAAAATTTTTTAATTTCCGTTGCATAGAACAACTAGTGCGACTAGTCGTTCTTCGTCGTATTCGATACGACGATCACGCTTCCGTGATGCGCTTGAGGATCTAACCATATCCTTCAAATCTGGCTGGCAAGCTACCATATGTTGATGCGGTGGGGCCTTCTCGTGGGCCTACACGTAGTATACATGTTGGATCACTGACTACTGCTGACTCGGTTGGGGCTGATGTGTCGCTAACAGTTCGTCTTTCTTGTCAACAGGAGTCTCTGACATTGGTGTCGCCGACGAGCATGAACTTATGGTGCTCACTAATAGATCCAACTGCTTGGTTATTTGGTCCAGCGTTGCCAAGTGTTGCGTCCTCTATTTAATCACAATGAGCTTTTCAAGGTCATATGATAGCTTCTCTATAATGTCAACCTTCAAGAGATGGCCCCCGATGACACTAAGGTTGAAGCTCTCATCTCTTGTTGCCTCACAGGATGCTGCCATGTAAACTATCTTGTAGAGGACTTAATCTTTAATAAGCACGTTATGCGGAGAGGGTGACCTCTCCCTCGAACAGTTCTTCACAAATCTGCCATACCGCATCTTCATCTTTGTTAAAGTGTGATTCCCCACATGAAGTGTCATCTAGTCTTTGGCTCTCTACATTCAGGCCCCCGAAAAAGTGTTGGACCAACCTAGTCCTCGGTATGTCATGGTGGGGGTAATTTTCCTATAGATCAGTGAATCATTCCCAGGCTTCATGTATAGACTCATGGGAATCCTGAGAAAAGTTGCTAATCCTAGCTTACATCTGGTTGAGCTAACCAACAGGGTAGAACTTGTGAAGGAACTCAGATTTAAGTTCCTCCCAGGTCATCACGACCTTTCCCAAATGATTGACCCAGTATAAGGCCTTGTCTTGGAAGATGAAGTAAAACACATTCATCTTCACGACACCTAACAATATGTTAGGGTAGTGGGTAGTTCTGCAGATGCGAGAAAACTGTTGTAGATGAATGTACGACTCCTCATTGGTATTCTCATGAAATGAGGGTAGGAGCGCAAGGAATTGGGGCTTTATCTCGAAGTGAGCATGAACCAGAGGGATGCGAATCCACTCTGTCATCTGGTTGTCTACAGGATTACATGTCTCGTTTAGTGTCAATTTTGTGTTCGCATTCCTTGGTTTGTCTTCTTCTTATGGATCATCATGAGGTCTTTCACCATCCGTTCCTCCTCCTGCTGTTCTATTCCTCGTGTCATCCAGTATATCTTGAAATGCAACATGTACGAGTGCATGCTCAGTCAGTTATTGTTGTATGGCCTGGATGGAAGCCAGCAACTGGGCATTCAATTGATTCTAGTCTGGTGTGAAGCATTGCTCTGGTTGGTGCGGCTACTGCCCCTTGCCCTTTTCTTGGGGAGCTATTTCTATATATGTATATGAGGATATGAACTCTATGTTGGGATCCAAGATTGGGACTGTCTTCTCTCTGTAATGTAAGACAATCCCAATCAGACCACCTTGAAACTGAACACCAACTGCTGAGATGAATATGAGATTAGGGTCAATCCCAGATGGTCATGAATGGAGAGAATGATGTAGACTGAAGTTCACCTCCATTCGTAATAGGTAGTAGTGGGACAGGAGTGATCCTTGTTTATTAGAAGATAATGGAAGGTGGGAAGAAAATGAGGAGTCTGGAGATCAGTTCACAAGATTCGAACCGGATTCTCGGGAATTACCTCAAATTATTGATAATGTTGAGTCCATGGAATTGATGTAGGTGTCGACACAGTACCAACTAAACCATCCATGGATTGACATCGTGACGTATGAGAAGACTTATGTAGGAAGAAGGATATGGTGGTCACTAAGGAATAAAATGGAATGTAAAATAGTAGAAAGGCTTGAAACGAGCAGGGTGTCAAAGAGAAGACACATCTAACAAAATTTGTGTAGGTGCGTGGGACTTGATCTTTGAACCTTAATCTCGATCAATACAAATACAAGACAAAATTTGGTTCACCAACTCAACACAATGTGAAATCATAAATGATCTGTTATATTATCTTTCATTTTTAGAGTTGTTATTTCAGGCATATCTTATAACAAGTACTTATCATGCTAACCCTATAGGATCGAGAGTACTTCTAGAAAAGTATCATGTACTTGTCGTCCTCCTTTGTGACCAATAGTTTGCACTTTTTGAGGTCCTTGTAACCCTTCATGGATCCCTACTCAACTAAAGAATAAGAGGGAGGAAGCCGATAGGTGACATCACTACTTTAGACCTCGCTGACAATAGAATCACCCGTAAGCGTGCAAAGACCTACTCGGATGCAAACCGATGAGACAGACACACATGTGAGGGTGTGGCCTAAGCTTAGTTCTTCGGACCAAGTCGATGTTCCACACAAGGTAGGAACACCGTCGATGACAGGGCCCTACTTGGTCACGTACGAGAGAAGCTCTAATACTTCAGAAATCCAATCAATACACAAGGCAGTTACGAGTGTTTGTTGGCTCTAATTCATAGTGGGTCGTGGGTGGTGCCTCGCTAATGGGAGGGGTTTTGGTACCCTCCTAAGGTACCTTAAAACAATAAGGGCTTGATGAGCCCAAAGCAATGAAGTCCATTATAGATTTTAATTCAGGTAAACGCTTATTTAGCAGTCCCCTTATTTTTAGTTTTTTGGGTTTCACTTTTTTGGATATTTTGCATACGAGCGCCTAATGATTTTTGTAGATTTTATTTAAGTCCTAGGTGCTCAAAATTAAAGGGAGACAGTGAAAAATATGTGCAAATCGATTCGATGATTGAGATCTCATCATTGAATCTAATGCATGTAGAGTTAGAGGACTTATAGTACTTCCCATCTCTTTCCATGTGGTATGCAAAATAGAATTTAGACTTATCTACATGGCGGTTTGAAATCAAAAAAATCACCCTAAACAGTAGCAGCTATTAAGCGTGAAGAACCATATTTTAATTATTCATAAATAAAACCTAGGGTCATGTCTTGGAGACATCTCAGTGCCCGCCACAATAGGATCTGCTAGCATTGTATGATGCCTCTCTCGGCGTTTGGGTCTAAGAACAAACAACTAGCATTTATTAATTTGAGTAGATCCAGTTGTAAGAGACTATAGATAAATAATTCTTGTTAGGGTTGGACCTAATTATCGATACAAGCAAACCTAAAGGCTGATGAGTGCGAAAATCGAGGAGTCTAAAATGAGCCTCACAATTTGAGGACTCAGTTGTTGTGAAAACTTCTCAGCAACTGCACTCGATCAACGATTAAACCACTTAATGAATAAATCAAGAATAATAGTGTGAATCAAAATTTATAATACCCTACGAAATATGTATAGTTTCAAGCAAGTAGGGGACGAACTCATGAATCAATGGTGTAAAGCAATATGAGCTAAAAAAGAAATCAAACGCAATATGCTTCTCAATTGCTTAGCCAAAATATGGTCTTATAGGTTTTAAATTTTGTATTTTTTAATCTTGTTTTTTTTATAATTTTATATTTTTATATTTTTTTACTTTCTTTTTATAATTTTAGATTTTTTTAAATTATATAATATAGGATATATAAAAATATATGTACAAGATAGAGTAATATCAATATATACAACTAAAAATGCACAAAAAATCAGAAAATGATTTTTTTAAATATTTTTTTACTTTTTGTGAGTTTTTAGTGAATTTTCCTGATATATATATATATATATACATATTTAAAGTAACAAATACCTTAAATCAGGGTTTTAGTAAATACTTGAAATTGAAATGATGATTAAAAATATCAAATGATGTCCAAAATTATTCAAATCAATTTTCGTTCATAACTAATGATATAAAAAAAATAATAAAATAGAAAACAATATTTTTGGAATTTTTAGGATTTTTATAAGATTTTGGGAGTTTTTAATTTTTAAGAGTTTTCTTTTTATATTTTTATGGATTTTTTATCTGAACGCTCTAAATTCTTAAATAACAAAAACATATTTTTTTTATTTTTTTAAAATGTTTTTAAAATTTTTAGGATTTCCTAATACAACAAGGAATAAATGTGCTTTAAATGATTTTCGATAAATATTTAAATGTCCTAAATTGTAAAATAAAAATATGTTGTGTAACTATAAGCAATCAGGAGTCTACACATGTTTTTTTGATGATTTTTAGAGCATAGTAACTATATTTCATAAATGGAGGAAACACTCAAAAAGGCATGTACTGACAAGGGCATAAATGCGAGAAAACCAAAGTTTTTGGACCAATATCAAACCTTAAAATAAACTACAGGGGATTAGCATGTAAAATACCCGAGTAATAAAAATATTCACCTCCTAGGAAGGGTATAAACATGATTATCAAAATATGGGAGGGCCAAGTTGCAATTTATCCACAAAATATAACAATATATATGCGATTTTAAGGCCATAATGTAAACACAAAGCTGCCAAGGCCCCTTTGCAAAATATCCCTACCTCACGCGCACAGACACGTGAGCTGACGTGGTGAGGGACCTAGTTGTAAATATAGAAAAGTTTAGGTGCTTTCATGCAGATATTACAAAAACCATATAACAAGAGATGAAAGTTTAAATTCTATATATTAAATACAAAAGTTGCCAGGTAAAGGTTCACAAAATGCCCAACACGAGTACCCTGTGATGTCACTTGCTACGTTTCACGATGGGAATAACTGATGACGCTTCATGCCTGATGGTCCTGATTATATCACCCTAGGAGATCGAACGAAGGAGGGGCACTATATCCAATAATGCATGATCAAACTGAATGACAAAGGCAATCAGACGGTAATGATGAAACCTTGAAGAATAGGGAAGAATTCTCGGGTCTCTGAGCTTCGATCTAGCGGGGTGAGTGATTTCTACTGCTTGGGATGCTCACGGGAGACACAACAATGTTGCTCGCATCCCTCCGCACCTGCTGACAGCCAGAAAGGCTCCTGGAGCCCTAGTGACATCCAACGAGATCGAAGGAGGAGAGAGGCTCCAGGTACCTTTGGGTCCTTCAAAAAGCCCTACAACGATGCCTTTTCTCTTTGTATCCTGCAAGATATTGATCAGCACAAAAGGGGAGCTCTAGGGTGATCCTGAGAGTGGAATGGAGTGGAGGTGGGTAGTGACGGAGGTCTCCGACGAGGGGCGGTGGAGGGAGACCCGATAGCTTGCTTCGTGTAAGAGCAATGGTTGTGCATGTGTGGGACATGCATCATGTGAAGGGGATAAAATGGAGGTGGTCGTGGATAGGCACAATGTCAGAGCACAGTGGGAACAGGCGGTGGAGCTAGAGCTCCGCTGAACAAATGATGTAGACTTTTGTAGAAAATATCACGAACTAAAGCTAGAAAAAATTTTAAACTAGGATACTACTATGCTAAGGAATAAGAATGACTATGGAAAGGTTAAATGATCAAACCTGAACTAGCTAGAAGACAAGCTCATGAAAGAGGCGGTGGAGTGACCGGAGCCACCTCGATTCAACGCTTAATCACACGATTGGACCTCCTAGGGTTTCCTGATGTCACTAGGACTCATTAGATGCTCGAGGTTTATGGTTTATATGATGAAAGAGTAAAAAAGATGAAGGAAATAGGACGGTTAAGTTTTATACCGATAGTGATAGGGATCAAAGAACGAGGGAGTAGCAACGATTCAGTGGCCCATTGGCCAAGGAATAATACGCATGTGAATCATCATAGATCAAGGAAGAAAAACTCAGAAGAATAATTCCAAATACTTGAAGGAATCGATAGGAAGAAAATCAATAAGTAGAGGTTAAACATAGGCTCTAGCGGTCTGAGCGCCTAGGGTTAGAGTTGACCCTAGGTCAAGGGATGGCGTGGCCCAGTTGGGCCACGTCATCCGTAAAAAGACAAACTAGAGGGAAAAAACAAAAATAAATTGAAAATAATTAATAAATGATTTTATTTATTTTAAGTTATAAAATAAAAAATGTTTATTATTTTTCATAGTATTTTATCATGATTTTTATTTTTTTGAGGTATTTAATTACAAGTTTATTTTGAGGTTTACATATGTTTGAGTTTTTTATTTTTTTTATTTTTTGTATTTTTTATTTTATTTTCTTAGTTTATATATTTATAAATTATTTTTATATACATAAATATATCTTTATTATATTTTAATGATATAATATTTACACTTAAATAAATAAGTATATTTAGTATATAAGTATAAGTATAGGTATTTCATATATGTATTTTATATACTTATTTTATTTTAATATTTTATTTATTACTTTATTTTAGTTTTAATATGTACATATGTTATAAATAGTATTTACAAAATTATGAAAATATAAAATTATAAAAATAGTAAAGAATAAATAAAATGAATATTTTATGTAGGTACATTGTACAATAAGGGTCCAAAACCTAATTTTCACACCTTAACTCTAAAAAATATGAAACAACCTTCATTAAATAGCTGATTAAAAGATAAATACAATTAAAAGTGATTTTGATACATTTTGAGTTTTTACTTGAGAGATATGAGTTTGGGAAGTTGGGATTTTGGTTTTTTATTTAGAGTATAACTTTTACACTGTATATTATTTTATATGAAACTGATTTTGTATTTATATATATATATATATTATTATCTACAACTTTCATGTTCAAAGTTACTTTATTTGAAGTATACAAGGTGGAAAATCAAATAGGTCTCAAAAATGAATAAATAATGAATAAAAGAATATGGATTTATTGGATTTACTGGCCCGTATCTCCCCCCACTTTATTCCTTACCCATCTAGTCATCAAGATGCCTAGGTCATGGGGTTTAGGGTTATAAAAATACCTTTGGCATTTAATTCTTTTTCTTTTTATTTTCTTTATTCTATAATTTTGGCATTAAAAATAATATATTATATAATGTTTATTTAACAAAGAATGAATATTAATTTGTACAAATTAGGACTATTTACATGCATTAGCTAGGGTATATAAGGACAAAATAATAGAATAAAGGTTATGAATGGAGATTCATCAAAGGCTAGGGACTCCATGCACACAAAAAAATAAAAAGAATAGCTGAAAACTAAAAACATCAAGAAACAAAAAAACAAGGTAGTGAAAATGCGAGAAAACCACAAGGAGGCCCCCCAGTGAACAATCAACAGGGCACTGGACCTCATCGAGAAGAGTAGTGTCCAAGTCCATAATTATTCAAATGACGAATAAATGAATAAATCTCTCTCTCAACAAAGAAAAATCTAAACTTAAAATCTAGGCTAAGAGGTCCCCTTGTTATGCATGCCAACCCCTCTCCTTTCTTCTTTTGCACCTGGTTATAGTTAGCATACACAAGGTATATGGGAGGTGAGTTGCATTTATGTACATACTTTGCATTGCATTATAGTATATGGTATCGCACTTTTTGTATATAATACTAACTTAAACGGGGTGCATGCAACTCTTTTAAAACTTGAACATTTTGTAAAACATGCACAAAATGTAAATTACTTATAACTATGTATAATCCTTGTAAAACTAAAAAACCCATAAAGAAAATGCATCGCAAGCATATGCACTTCATTCATCACACCATGAATATGCATTGGTGAAAAGTCAATGGGTTTGAACCGAGTCGTGGGTAAAAAGAGGCGTGGTCTTGGCATGACCTTAATCCCCTTAGTTTTCATAGGAACTTTACTGATAAGTAGGATTTTAGAAGCTTTTAGTCCCAGACTTGAATCTGCATGCCAATGTTCAAACCTCGACTCTTAGTGTCTAAATTGACTTCCTCATTCTAAGGATGGCTATTGAATAGGGAATTAATCTTAACTCGAGCACTCCACACTTAGCTCAACTCAGACAGGGTGTTGGGAGACTATGTGGGATCCTTTTCTATTAGCGTGGACATATAAAAGCCATAGTGTAGGTTGAGATAAAGCTCTAAATGAGGAATAGTCTACTAGTAGTTAGTCGTTCAATCGAGGTGAGGGCTAATGCAACCACCTCACATGGATGTTCACTCTTGTACCCAAAATAAAAAAAGTATAACCATAATATGCAAAAAAATCAGAAAAAACCCAAAAATAAGTATATAGTAAAAGTTAAAATCCTAAGTTCTTGACCACAACGGTCCATTGAATGCATACCAAAGACATGACAACACTAGCCAAGCTTAAAATAAGAGACTTAGGTACACTGGCTAGGCTCTAATTTCTTCCTTCTTTCTCTTTTTTATAGTACTAGCAACACTTGAACGCAGAAGGAAATACCAGACTCCTTGAGGACGAGTTATAGGAGGAGAGGTCTTCACGGTAGCCATTTCGAACGGGGAGAGCTAACACCGTTCACACACTAAGAGGCAGTTCTTACATTTTTTGGAGTTTTTATTGGGAGGGGGTTGATCTAAGATGACCTTTGAGCTAAACGGGTATAATTATGTGTAGAACTTGGATACTATTGATTTTAAAATTCTAATTCTCACAGGAGCTCTTCCAAATTATTAATCCAAAGGACGGGTCAATCTTTATTTTTACCTTTTGTCCATGATCTTGGTATGGAACCCAATCACATGTCTTTTCTTCATTATTTAGTTTCTCGGGTACGAGCAAGATTTATGTATATGTGGTTGACGAATATGTGATTTACCATACCAATTACCTGAAAATGGAGCTTGTTCCCAAGTAAATAGGTGCATTCGTATGTTTATACTTCGTAATTAACATTCATGTAGTCGTAAATGGTTGCATAAATAAGCATTTCATTTTACATTCAAATTCAGCTATAATACTCACCTAACTTCATTTTTTTAATTAATTCATGCTAACTTCAATTGACATAAAATAAAATCAAGTGTGCACATATCGTTGATATCAAACAATGAAAAAAATTCTAAAAATATAAACTTGCATATATATGAAACATAACCAAACCTTAATTCCAGTATAGCAAGCCATAAAATTTGATATCTCTCACACACATTGGCCAGTTTCACTCCACTCACTTTTGAATTAATGTACACTCTATTATATGCAAATCAAAATAAAATTCAGAAGAATTAGAATTTATTCGTGAAAGTTGGGTTTTGGGGCTAATTGTACATTTTGACCTTTTTTAATTTATTTCTTTCTCATTCATTTATTTAATTTCATGCTTTAAATAATTACATAAAAGTAGAAATAAAAAAATAAAAAATTAAAGAAAAATAATAAATTTTGACTTGATCTCACTGACCAAATCCACACACATATACTTCACATCATTCATTTATCTAACCTTCTCTTAACTCATAAAAATCTAAAAAAAATTACATTTGTGTTCATTGCATTTTTTATATCATGTTTGATATTTACATGCATTTATTGTATACATAAAGTCAAATAAAAAATAAAAAAATAAAAAATTGGTATTTTATATACATAGAATATCAACAAAAAATGCATATCCTACACAGATAAGTTCACTTCCATTTGAATCATTCATGAACATTATTTAATGAATTTAGTCAATATTTTTTATTATAATCATTTTAACATTTGAGGTTGATTACTATTTTTATTTAATTTTTTTTATTTTCAATACATAAACAACATGTCAACGTACGTGTGTCCCCCTTTTATTGGAGCCACCTTATCCTAAGTCAAACTCGCCCAAGCCTCGGTCTAAGCCTTTTATCATGTAGTGTGTTCATCCACTCCACTTCACATGCTTCACACGTAATCGTCTCCCAGTTGTTGGATCGATCCGCGATCCAATGGTTGTTGTCTCGTCTCTGACCTCCAACACACTGCCCTCTCGGTTCCTCTTCCTACCATGTATCTTGCGAACTCCGAAAATCCTCCCTCTCCTATCCTTAGCCTCATCCAATAGCTGAAACCACCTCGATCCTCTTCAACATATGTTTCCCCTCTGAGATTTTTTTAAATAATTATTAAAAAAATCTTAATTAATTAAATAAGCACGGTTAAAAAAATTTAAAAAAATAGGTATCGATCGGCACCTCAGGTGCTGATTTGGGGCGCCCCCTCCAAATACCCGTTGGCCCCCGCTCCAAATCGGCACCTCAGGTGCCGATTTGGAGAGGGGCTCCAACGGTCCCCTCCTCCCCCATTTCTTATATAACCCCCCTCCCATTCCATTCTCCTCACATTTCCCCCCTCTCCTTCTTCATCTTCTCCCCTTACTCCTCTCTTATTTCACTTACTCGATTTTCTGAAGTGGGATTTCTTCTCTCGATCTGCTAATCTTATTCAAGTAAGAATAAGATGTTTTTTGTAGCCTATTTTTTGTGCATTTTTTGCAGGGTCTTATCAGTGAGGGTGATATATACGTTCGGATACCAGAATATATTATTATCTTTTGGATAATATTTCTTGTAGAAGACACGCGTCTTTCAGGTAATTTTACTTGTAATAAATTTTTCGTAAATTTAATAAGTAATTAGATGTGAAAAATTGATACTTAGTTAAAATATATTTTTAAAATTATTCATGTTAACATTTTATGTTAAATCCTTTGTCTATGAAGTAACCTAAAGATGTTGAAAAATAATAATTGTAAATGTAATATGATTTTTTTAATGTCAATTACATTAGACATTTTATTAGAAGATTTTTTTAATAATTATTAAAAAATCGAAATTAATTAAAATAGGGGACATTAGACATTACATTAGCATTGCATTCATTTAGATTTAAAAGTGCATATATTCATGTTAAAATTACTGTCATTTAGACTTGGAATCGAGCGCCGGGAGGGTCTCTATACAACGCTGGCAGGACTCACTGTGGTGAGCACCGATGAGTCCCCAAGATCGAACTTTTGGATTCCATATCTGAGTAATTAATATATCATTTAAATTATCGATTATTAGAGATAACATCCGACTGAAATGTTAATTAAACTACTTGTTACATCCGATTATTAAGTAATTGTTTCGTGTAATTAAACTAATTAAATCATTATTTTATTCGTATAGATGGCCTCCAACACCGCTAATGTCTTAATATATTGGGGAGGATCGATTGATGTCTTTGATGAACACGTAGAATATATTGGGGGCAAGAAACGGATGGTTACATTACCATGCCAATTAACATACATTGGCTTACTGTCTCGAGTCTCTGAAGCCACTGATCTCCCGCTCGACCAATATATACTTACATTAACTTGTAAGTGGTTGTATCAGGGATCAACTTTCTTTGCGGTACCGATTAACGATGATGAATCCACATTAGCAATGTTGAGTTCAATCGTCGGTGTGAGATTTATCCATCTTTTTGTACAAGCTACTCCCTTTAATATGGAAAATATGCCGTCATCTTCGAGGTAAAATTAACCACATTCAAATTGTAGAATAATTTCACAAATTTTTATTTAAACTGATAAAGATTTAAATTAATCAGGCCAACAAATGAGATCATGTTTGACGATATCGAAGGGTCATCACAAGTAAATGTAGAAGATGATTTAGTGACAACAATATCCAAGGAAAATGAGGAGTCCGAAAATGACGAGTCAGAAAATGATACTCAAACATTAGAAGAAAACATAGGTGGTAATACTTGTCATGATTTTGGATATGGTTCGCTAGTTCTAGCCGTAGGTAATGAGGAAAGGGGGAACTCATATTCTGCCAATAACGATGATGCTGAAGAAGAACCGATGGATGAGTTACCTCACGTTTTTTATCATGAAATTGCAGAAGCAGAAGATGTATTATTTGTAGAGAGTCAATCGGAACCCACCGATGATTCCGGACTAAGTTATTGGTTAGGTAGGAGTTATAAGTTGAAAAGGGATCTACAATACGATTTACAAAAATGGAGCATGGAAAATCACGTGCAATACAAACCCAAGGCGTCAAACAAGCATATTTTGACGGTTGTTTGTATTTATGATGATTGTGGATGGCGTTTGCATGCATCAGAGAGGAAATCGCGAGGAGATTGGTACGTTGTAGGATATAGGGGGAAGCACACATGCAGAAATCCTGTCCTTTTAGTGAAACATCGTCAATGCACTTCTGTTTTTGTAGCGCAATATATTTTATCTTCCTTTAAAGCAAAAGTTAGTATGACCTCAGGAGCAATAATGTACAAGATAAAGGAGGAGCTGAAGACTGAAATCAATTACATGAAAACTTGGAATGCTAGACGTCGTGCAATGGATATGGTTTATGAGAATGAGGTTGACTCATATCGTGATCTTCGGAGATTCATTCGTGCTTTAGAACGACATAAATCTGGCACATATACGTGGTTTAAGACACTAGAAGGACAAAACGAGAGCACTATACATTTTCAGAGAGTGTTTGTAGCATTTGGAGCGTGTCGTAGAGCGTTCAGATTTTGTCGACCTGTTTTGTCTATTGACGGAACACATCTATACAGGAGATACGCCGGTCACATGTACGTGGCCACAGCAATTGACACCAATAATGGCCTTTTTCCGTTGGCATTTGCCATTGCTAAAAAGAACGAGAATATTTCGACATGGAGCTGGTTTTTGAATTTACTAAAACAAATTATCGATTGTCGGGACATTTGTTTTATAAGTGATCGATTTCCTGGTTTAAAAGATGATGTACGTGGTTTATTTCCACCAGAAGAGGGATTCACGTATCGTCATTGTCTCAGACACATGCGTGCAAATATGCAGAGAGCCGGTCACAAAAATCGTACAGTTCAAATCGGTGAAGCCGGATTTAGAGGTTCAGGTATAAATATATTATGGAATATAAGAACTCATTTCAATACGTTATGTCTAATTTCTGTGATACTTACAACAATGAAAATGTCTCAACCTTGTAGGACCATCGAGTCAATTTGACTCTGGACCCTCTCAGCTCATACCGTCTACTCAATATAGTTCAGGAGATTTGCAGTCGCAGATATTTGATAGTGTTCGGCAAATGGAGGCAACTGATTTCGATAGACAGTTGTTTGGTATATCCACGATAATACCACAATAACGTCCGGAGCTGCCTCGAAGACCTTCTATCGGGGTAAGGATTACTGAGCCTCCTCCATCAGAGCCGCCTCGCCATTCAACAAGTGTACGGACGTCAAGAAATCAGGAATCCCAAACAATCGAACCGTCACGGAAGTCGTCAGCTAGACCACATCCTCCAGGGCACGTTCCAACGCATTCAGAACAAATGGCCAAGCAAAAGAAGAAGAAGAGAACACATGAGGAGACTCACAAAAAAATGGGAGATGGAGGGAAAGGAAACGACAAAGGAGGAGGTGCAGGAGGTGGAGGAGGAGGTCTGAAGGGATTTATGAAGATATGGAAAGTTTAAGTTATTGTACAATTTTTTCTTATTATTTGTAAACTCATCTTTCTTCTCTTATGATTTCAGTAAAATATTTGTACTTTTTTCCAATTAATTCATGTCAAGTTGTATGTTGTTGAGTTCACATATGTCAATGGTAAATGATGTTGAGCACACTCTCAATTTCTTTATATTTACTATAATATTGTTCATGTGTCAATTATAAATATTCTAAGTATGTCTCAATAATGAAGAATATAATTAAAAATAGATATATTCTTCCCATTTAACAATAACGTTATCGGGGAGAAGATGAGAGCACGAAGCTCTAGCAATAGATAAAATAATTGTGATGATGGAAAATATTGAAAGCCTATTAAATTTATTTAATTTTTTTAAAATTATTTACAAAATTCCATAAATGTACTCATTCACATCTAATGAAAATATTAATAATTTGGAGTATCCGGTAGTATTGAAATAAAATTAAAGTATTAACGGGGTGTATTTTGTAAAATGGCCATCTCCAAGTCGGCACCTCAGGTGCCGATTTGGAGGGGGTGCCCCAAATCGGCACCTGAGGTGCCGATCGATACCTATTTTTTTAAATTTTTTTAACCGTACTTATTTAATTAATTAAGATTTTTTTAATAATTATTAAAAAAATCCTTTCCCCCTCTCTTTGTCCTGATCTCTAAGAACTACCCAAACCCCGCCTCCTATCTCCTTCCCTAATCCACCTAGAAATGAAACCCCCATCGCCTGAAGATTAACCCAAATCCCAAACCTCCTTATCCGATCATCCTCCTCGATCGATAGAACTACCAAATGACCAACTCCATCCTATTTCTTATCAAGTCGGCCGACCACCATGTTCACCGACCGTTGTATCCCCTCTTCTTCCCCGATCGATTCCCCAGTCCTAAACAAACCAAATCCCCTTCATCTTTAACCTGATCCCCTCCACCCATTGCCTGCAACAAATCCTAACTCTGTTATGATCGGCCAACAACCACCTGAAATCCAACTCATCCTCACCTTCTTCGATGACCTCATTTACAGGACCCAATTCTATCCACTATTTAAACCCCAATCTGAACCTAAGTTCAACTATACACTATTCTTCTAATCAAGTCAGAGAGAGAGAGAGAGAGAGAGGTAGCTGGTGGGGCGGGGATGGTGACAGCGGCCTCCACTCCCTCGGTAACGACCTCCTCGCAGGTACAATCCACGACCATCAAAACCGTGCTGCTGCAACTCCTTGGAAGCCAACAGAGCCTCAGCCCCTTGGATGACTTCGAGGCATTCATTTGGAGTTGAATCAACTTTCTCGAACACCAGGCGAATCCTCAGGTATACCCCTTTTCCTATTTCTTATTCACTTTCATTTTCCCTTCTCTTCTTCGTTCGTCTTCTTCATTGATCAACTCCAAATCCCCTTCTATGTTCTTCTTCAAGACCACCACTCTGGTTCAAAGACATCAGCCGACCACCGACTTCTCCCCCATCCTCTTCATCTCATCGTGTTCTCCTTCTATCCCCGACACAACCCTTCACCAACCCCGCTCCTTTCAACCACCTACTCGCCGAAGCATCGTCCGCAACTTCCCTGTTCTCGTGCTTTCACGCCTAGCCGAAGCCAAAAGCTTCAAGCTCTCAATCTCAGTTGCAGTACACAGGAGCAAGCAGCCCCCATCGCTTGGCTCTGACGGCCCCTGGCCGTGAGACGACCTCCGGAGCACTTGCACCTTGGTCGTGTGTTGGCCGATATGAGGAAGCTCGACCTATTTCAGTAGTACGTCGAGGTTTGAAGGAAGAAGGAGCCCCCGTGAGTATACATCCACCTCCTGATCAAGAAGATCTATCGATTTGAGCCGTCGAACCACACCTAAACTGCAACCCTCGGATTGCATCATCACGCGCATCAGAACCTTCCACGCAAAGCCACCCGAGCCTCTTACCTCGGGTGGAACCAGAGCGATCGCAGACGGCCACGCGAAGCGCAAGACTCGACCCAGGTTGAACGTGAGCCACCTCACGTGTGATGGTCGTTTTTCGCTCAATACCCTTTCTCCTTCTAGATTTTACGCACCTACCCCCGTGAGGGGGTAAACGTCACCAGAGTCCCTTGAGGTTGTACAAATTGCAGAAGAGTTCTCCTGAAGGTGTAGTTTGAACTAATTTTATTTATTTTTCCTGTATTCTCTCTCATTCTCTCTACACGTCCTCTCTCTCTCTCTCATGTGGCCGTCCACCATGGATGCCCTAGAGAGGTTCTCCATCGCTGCGGCATCGTCGTTATGCTGCCCGATGGTTTGCTCGTGGATCTCCGTCTCCTTCGGTGCGCCCCGCTCGTGAAGAAGACATCGGATCTCGTGTGTCGAGATCAGGAGATCCGTCGCTTGGATCATCAACATGGATTGCGAGAAGCACGCGGTTCATCCCCGCGCTCGCAAGCGTCTCCTCCGTCGGATCGGACTTGAGACAGGAGGTCTCTTCGTTTAGAGACTTGATTGCAACCACGCTTCAAGAGGTAAACCTAATACTTGTTTGTGGTTTAGACGAAACGATCCGAGAAGTGTTCTTGGATCATGTGGTTTCGTCGCATAAAATTTTTTAATTTCCGCTGCATAGAACAAGTAGTGCGACTAGTCGTTCTTCGTCGTATTCGATGCGACGCTCACGCTTCCGTGATGCGCTTGAGGATCTAACCATATCCTTCAAGTGGTATCAGAGCCTTAGGTCGGTGGTTTTGGATACGATCCATAAACCGAGGACGACTTGGGTTCATTAGGGTTTGCGAAAGTTTTCTTGCATTTCATTTTCGCATCTCTGTTTTGATATTATTTTCGGCATTGTTTAAATTGTTTAAACACGAAATAATATTTGGATTTTATTCCCCATTAAATAAGGAAACCGTAGGATCTGAGTTTGCGTGATTTCGATTCCGTTTGCTCTAGATATGCTCATTTTAGTGAACATGTATCCACTGTTTCGGGGACTGCGGATCATGACGTAATTAAGATGTTAATTGCGGATTTGAAACGCCTTGAAATGCGTGCAAATCACTTGGATTCTGTTGTAAATCAAGTTAGCAAACTTTAGAAATTTACTTTGCTTAATTTGGATTTAAATTGATTGAGATATGGTATTTTTAGTAAGTGAGGGTCACTGCTGAAAATACTTTCCTAATCAAGAACCTAGTGATTGTCATTTAATTAATTAGTGAAATTAAATTGTTTAATTTCCTGGAATAATTATGCATAAATATTTGTGAAATATTTAATGATAATTATGTACTTAAATGACTTTGCCATAACCAACAAATGATTAGATGTGATCTAGATCAACATTGGTTACATGATCTACATGATCAACATTCCAACAAACATGTTGCTTGAATAGGACTTGGGATTTGTTTAGCAAATCTCATTATAATGTTAATCAAAAATGTTTTGATTATTACTATATGGTACAATTTCGGTTGAAGAACCGATGATCATCTCAAGTACAAATTAATCAATTTGGCATTATCCTTTCCCGAGGCGGATATGGTGCCTAGTCGGAGAGCATTGGGGCTGCGGGTTGCAACGTATGTGGTCCGTCCCACTCTCGTCGGTACTGGCCATGACAGCGGGTAGGGCCGGGATAATGTCTGAGGGATTAAGATGTATTTTTCTAATTATTAAAATTCGAAATAATACGTATTTGAGATAATACCATTATTCAAGTAACTATTAAAATGTTTGTTGGATATTAATTGGATCATTAATTTAATATGATTAGATTAATTGGAATCCAATTAAGATTGAAATACTCTAATATTATTAGAGTTAATAATTCCCTTGGAAGAATTAATTATGTGAATGTGATTCACGATAATTAATTAAAATTTGAATATGAGGTGGAGGTTCACATAAGTGACATCCATGGTCTCCCGTCAAGGCGAAGGGTTCCGTCGCCCGGGATTGTATGTGGGAGACGCCTGTCCGAAGTGACAGCTCCTGTATGCAAGCGCATCTGGATCGGACTCTTTGCTTCTCGAAAGAGTAAGGCCGTATACGTAGTGACCCCAATATCGGATCCTCATATTATTGGGGCGATATTGGATTGCGTATAGCGAGTACTATTCCTGTTGACGGTTGGTTCAATTAACGACGGATCAACATCGCCTTAGGGGTGGTGGGCTCGGGTGTTAAAGACCGAATTGGGAAATGCAAGTTGGACTTGCAAAGCGGAATGTGTTCCCGCTTCTTTTTATCCGAGTTGCAGATTCTCATATTATTGGGATGTAACAAAGATAAGGAAGGAGATCCCAGATCTTGTTGAGATATAATGGTAAGTATATCTCTTACATTGAAAGTGATTAAGGGAGTGAACTTTCAGTGTTGACAAGACAAGACAACTTTGATATAAAAATCCTAAATCAAAGTAAAATATATATATTTATATATTTATGCAAATTTCTTATTTCAGATAATCCTTCATTAAAACCCACTCAATGATATACTCAATAATAACCAGTAAAATATCTTGGATTGGACTCATGATCCAGATATTGTACTTGCAGTTGGACACATAATGTATGTGGTTGCAATGAGCAAGTTTCCTCATAATAATGAGGAATGACAATTAAATAGATAATAGGACTACAACCCTAGGGTTTGTGTGTCTCTATAGTCTTGATCTCTCATCGGATGTACTTTGGAAGTGACATGTCGATAATGATCGTAATTGTCAAATAATCCTTATAAAATTAATGAAGATATTCTGGCATACATATGTGCTCTTGACATTTAACATGAATGAGATGGTTCACTGCATCATGCAGAATGGTGGCTCTATAAGAGATGATGTATTCAAATTGTTTGAGTACCTACCTGAACCTATGTTTTAAGAGTTTAGATGGATGTAGATGATGAGTGTCATCATTCTACTATCTATACTCTGGTCATTCATGAAGCTTCATAATATTCATATCGTATGAATTTAATGAAGCATGTATAAATGTTGGAATGCTCTTACATAAGAGATCCTTAGTCTTAAGCAATGGTTGCTTATAGATAAAGGGAGCGCAGTGGAAGCATGGGTTGGACCCGAATAAGAAGTATGGTCAAAGAGTTGACTATACATCTATGACTTCCATATGTCATCGGAAGAGTTGGATGAATGCCAATGCTGCAATAAGTTGATGTGTTGATAGTATGACTATCAAGTCTATCTAGAATCCTTAGAGAAGGACTCGGATGGAGCATCAGATTAATCTACATAAATCATTGATAAGATAAAGTCAAATAATTGTATCTCAATCTTTTGATGACATTTGCAATAGGTTGCATATGTTTTAGAAGACTGGAAAATTTGATCTTAAAGGTTTATAGTTATCCACATGGATATTGATGAAATTGTTGCAACAATCTCTGTTGGATTGATAGACTTGTTAATTTCAGTGGGAGAGTCCTTAGTCTTAGAGAATGTCTCTATGACCTAGATATAAGAATACACTCATTGTTTGTTTCTAAATGTTGGAAATAAACATGAATTCTGAGGTAGAACTATCATAAGAGGTTATGATGGAGATATTTCAGATAGTAATCTAAAATCTAGTGGACTCCACTAAATTAGAAAATTAATGAATGGTTCATTAACATTTCTAAATACTGAAATTAAACCTTAAGATCAATAGGAGGATGAAGATCATTTGACAATGATCTAGCATCAAGCCTTGGACATTTGTCTATTGATTTGATCAATAGACTAGTAAGAGATGAAACTTTAGAATGTCTAAAATTTCAAAACTTACATACTTATGAATATTGTATTCAAAGAAAAATGTCCAATACACCCTTCTTAGAGAAAGGTGTAAGATGTCAAGGTATTCAGGATCTCATACATATTGATGTATGTAGATCATCTATATCATAGTAAACATTATGGATATGTGATATCTGTTGATGATTATGTATGATATGAGATTTCTTCTCTTCACCGTAGGAACTCATTTAATCTTGAAAAGATAATGAGGCTCCTAAAATTGGAAACTAAAAGGATAATTGAAGATGAAACACTAAAACCTCTTCAAATAAGTTTGAGGATGGATTCCATGTGTCAGAGAAATCTGACAATGATCGAACTTCATGTGATGAAGCTTCTGAAGATCATAGCATGGATAGATGGAGGTTAGCAATAAAAGTCTAATGTAGACTTCATGTACAAGTGTTGTATATGGACCCTCGAGGATCCACCTATATGGGTAAGACCCGTAAAGGTGTAAATGGATCTTCAAGAGAAAGGGAACCTGATGAGAAGGTACATACCTTCAAAGCATAGTTCGTAGCAATGAGCTACACATGGAAGAGAAGACATTGCTTGCAATGAGACTTGCTTTTCGGTGAACATGCTTAAAATCATCAGAATATTGCTAACCTTAGCTGCACAACATGTCTATTGCATCTTCGAGATGTAAGTCCAGATTGCATTCCTCTATGAATATCTCTCTAAGGATATTCACATGAAGTAGCCCCAGGGCTTCATGGTTGAGGAAAGCAAGGTGTGCAAGATAAGGAATCCATCTAAGGACTCAAATAAGCTTCTTTGAGATGGACCATAAGATTTGATGAAATTATAAATGTTATGATTTCAAATAAAATCTTAATGAGCCATGCGAAGCTTAGTGGGAGTGCCTATGTGTTCATTGCGCTAAATATAGATGATATCCTGATCATTTAAAATGATATAAGGATAATAATAAGTGTTTTATAATCTGGTTATTCCATATCTTGAAATATGATTTCAAAGATACCTCTTAGATCTTAGTTCTGAAGTTGTTCAGAAGCCAAGAGAAGAGGATAATTGGACTGTCACATTTGTAGTATACCTTGGACATATTCTATTCATAGAAATTCCAAGAAAGGCTTCTAACCCTTAAGATATGGTACTGACCTATCTTAAGGGATAGCACCTCAAAGAGTTGAGGAAGTAAATGCTACAACTACTTGCACTTGTGCATTAGTTACGAGAAGCTGAGTGTATGCTAGAGTGTACAAAAACCAGATGTCTGTCATGCAGTGGGAGTAGTAAATTGTTACTAATCCTACTGTAGAGATAAAACACTTGATTGCAGTAACAACAAAATCTTCATAGATGAGGAGATTTTTGAGATAGTAATCTCAAAGTCTTATCTTCAAAAGTTTAAGACCATGTAGATAGTGATCTATAAAGGTCTAAACTTTAGATACCTTAGGAGATAGAGATCTCCGGGAATGAAGGTATTCTAATAAGGATTATGGGGATACTGGTTATGATGTCAGGGACAATGTAACCAACTAGATTGAGTATTGGTTGCATGAGATGCAACATTCGCATTAGATGCGAGCACTGTTACTGGGGATATGCAAGTGCCGTAAAAGGACTTGGCATAGTCTCGCGGGAACAGACTGACTGATCAGCTTACCTAGCTATTTTCTAAATAGCCTATGATTGTCACATGAGTGCGGGTTTAAATGATTAGCCCATTAATGGCTCTTTGGGCTAGTGGGAGATTGTTGGAAATGCGAGCCCACGGCGAGCCATTATGCAATAAATGTTATTGCAATTCACTCCTTAATCTGAAATGAAGAATACATAATTTGCATAATAGGTCCCTTAGTACAATTAGGGTTATTACCATGGCCATCTTGATGATCATACAGCTGTTGATTCAACTATTGAATCATTGAGGCTGGTGCTTGAATGAATATCTAAAGAGTTAGATTGAGGACTCATCAAGCACCGTCAGATGATTGTTAAGAGATGATCTTTAGCCTGAGTAGGAGATGGCAATCCTTATCTCTGAAGGCTGATATCTGACCGACCTCTTGATGCAGGTCCTCTGCATAGGAATAGAGATTCGGAGGTGTCAGATTAGTTAGGTCAAAGAGTTGACTTAACGAGATCGAGATAACCAAAGTCCTATATCGTATGCTGTCAGGATATAGGCACGCATCCTCTGACCGGAGACAGATGTGTTGCTATATGTCTAAGTATGTACATTTGGCAGACCAATAGGTTGATGACCTAATCAAGGTCTACACACCGGCGCGCTGGTGTGCATATAAGGGCATATGAGTAATACGATCTCTCAAAGGGATCATACAGGTTCAGTTACTGAACCGGAAGACATGAGCTCACTCATGAGATATTGGGAAGAATCAAATTCCGTGCGCACGGTCGTCTCGCTTTGGAAGCTTGACTGAATTTGTAGGTTTGATATATACTTTTGGAAAGTATATGATCAAGACCTAGGTATGATATATGCTTTTGGAAAGTATATGATCGATACCGACTCCCAATGATCGAATGAGAAACTTACTGATAAAACCATGAAGTAGACAGTATAAAGTTGATCGAATACTTCGGGTTTAGTCTGAGTCTTCCAGTATGCAGGATGTACAGGTATTGGGAATACCTGAGGGTGATGTGATCATAAACGATTGTATAACCATGACGCTTCCATTCCTAGGGAGTGATGAAACGGGTCTGGATTTTAGTGACTCCTCTCAGTAGAGAAGTGATCTGATCTTGGTCCAAGTATTGGACATTGATCTGAATGTGATTCAGATACAATGAGAAGATTAGATTTACGGTCTTGATTTAATCAAGCATCTATGGGAGGCCCGCGATCTGGATTTGAGATACGATCTCAATATCCATGTCACTATACGTGGAACAATACAATCGCCCTGTCCTTATCTCCAAGTATCTGCGGAGAAAGCGCATTATCCTTGAAGGAGTTCACGGATAATTCTATTGTTGATATATGTATCCGAGCATTGAGAATATGGATAATTAAATGTGATTTAATTATCATGAGTAATATGAATTTGATTCATATTATAAAAGGAGTTATCTGAGATAATTAAATGTGATTTGATTATCAAAGATGTGAATAATGTGAATGTGATTCATATTATTTGAGAACAAGAGAATAAAGATCCAAGATGATTAAATGTGATTTAATTATCATGGATATGAATAATGTGGATAACAATATCCATATTAGTCATATATATTATAAATGTGATTTATAATATATAAGAGAGAGCTATTTGTAATTTACATTTGTTAATTAAATGTTAATGTGAATTGGATTCACATTGGACATCAAATTGAAAATGTAATTTACATTTTGTTTTGGGTTGTGAATGTGATTCACAAATTTTCAATGGCATGATTGCAATGTTCACAAAATAAATTGGATTTATTTTTGTGAAATAATTTGCAACAAAAGTTGTTGCAAATAATGGAGATTACATAAAAGGTGAAATAGCCACCTTCCTAATGGAGGAGGGTGGACGGCCACCACTCCCATTAGGAAAGGGAGGCCGTCCCCCCTCTCCACATGGAAGGAGGCTTTCTCTCCTTTCATTATCTCCATGTATTGATGATTTAATTTTGTAATTAAATTGTGTTGATTTATCAACATATATTTAATTTAAATTAAATTAATTGTTGTTGTGTTTTTAGCAACAAATCATGACCATTGAAAGAAACACAAATTAATGTGGACCATTGGATTTGTGTTGACACATGGATTGAGATCCATGGATCCCAAAACCCTATATAAGGAGAGGCAACCCATTGCTCTTCTGGACACATAAGTTGAGGCAACAAATCTCTCTCTCTCTCTCTATCTCATTCTCTCTACACGTCCTCTCTCTCTCTCTCATGTGGCCGTCCACCATGGATGCCCTAGAGAGGTTCTCCATCGCTGCGGCATCGTCGTTATGCTGCCCGATGATTTGCTCGTGGATCTCCGTCTCCTTCGGTGCGCCCCGCTCGTGAAGAAGACATCGGATCTCGTGTGTCGAGATCAGGAGATCCGTCGCTTGGATCATCAACATGGATTGCGAGAAGCACGCGGTTCATCCCCGCGCTCGCAAGCGTCTCCTCCGTCGGATCGGACTTGAGACAGGAGGTCTCTTCGTTTAGAGACTTGATCGCAACCACGCTTCAAGAGGTAAACCTAATACTTGTTTGTGGTTTAGACGAAACGATCCGAGAAGTGTTCTTGGATCATGTGGTTTCGTCGCATAAAATTTTTTAATTTCCGCTGCATAGAACAACTAGTGCGACTAGTCGTTCTTCGTCGTATTCGATGCGACGCTCACGCTTCCGTGATGCGCTTGAGGATCTAACCATATCCTTCATGATGCACATGGTAGATCGGAACCGTAGGTGCAGTAGGTATCCCCATCTTGGACACCTTCGTAGTGAGCTCCTCCATCTGCTTTGGGAATTGAGAGATCCTATTGTCGATGTCGCTCATTCTCTTATCCACTATTGTCAATTTATCAGCTATGAAGTTCATGTTCGGAATCAAACCTTCTGCTATTTCTGCGATAGTCTACTTCTCGCCTTTGGCTTGAAGGGTGTTCAGGGAATCAGTGTAAGCTCTACTGACATTCTGAGAATGGCTTGTTTCTTCCATCTGCTCCAATACTTTCCAGCCGGTCTCAGCTCCACGCGATGTGTAATTCCCTCCGCAGGCAGCGCTAACTAACCCTTGAGTCTCGTAGTTGAGGTCAGAGTAGAGTGACTGAACCAGGATGTTGTTATCCAGATCATGGCAGAGACATTTCTGTAGCAGGTCTTTAAACCTATCCCAAGCCTCACAGAGTGGTTCATTGGGCATCTGAGAGAAACTGGTGATTCAGAACCTCATTTGGTTGGTCCGACTCAAGGGGTAGAATTTCTTCAAAAATAGGTTTTTGAACCTCTCATAAGTAGTCACAGTCACTCCTAAGTTCTTCACCCAGTAGTCTGCCTTCCCTTCCAAGGCGAAAGGTAGTGCAGTGAGACGAATGCAGTCTTGGCTGAGTTGTGGGTGCCTTAGATTAGAACATATCAGCTCCAAGTCAAGCAAGAATTCATATGGCTCTTCAGTCGTATTACCATGGAATTGGGGTAATTGACTTACAAAGTGTGGCTTCAGTTCATAGTGAATCTCGGGCTGTGGTGGCTGCAAATAATTCCTCACTATGTACTGTCTAGGGTTGTATGACGCTTCCATTGGTACTTCTTCCCCCGCATTCAACTGTTCTAGCTGCTCCCTCAGTAACTGCTGTTGATGCTCAGATGTAGGCAATCTTGCTATAATCATCTGAATAGTATCGTCATTGGGTTCATCCTCAGGATCTTTCTTGGAAGACATCTTGGGAGGCATCTCTTCGTCTTCACCTTCAGAATATAAGGGGTTCGAGTTAATAGAGTGGAAAGAATTGATGTAAAAGTTTTCCTCGATCTGTTTTGGTGAGAAAGAGACAGTGTGGGTCTGTCCTCCCTCCAGAAAGAAGAAGGAATCGTAGGAATAGTGTTCTTGGGAAGGGTTTCCCTGAGGCCAAGGAGGTCCAGAGAAAGAGTCTCTCTGGGCTTTTGAGATTGGAGAGTTTGTGGTAGTGAAAGAAGGGTTCGCGGAGTCCGAACGAGAATTACCACAATCTTCCATTCTCGAGGTCAACAAGAGGTTCGTGGTTTATGATGTAGGCACAAGAATGCGGTATTCGTTGATTGCTTATTTTCTAAGCACAAACCAAACACAATACAAGGATTTCTTTCACCAACTCACTCAGTGAAGGCCGTAAGAGTTCAATCAGTTATCTTGTCAGTTTTAAATTGGTGAGAATTCAAATCTTGTAAACCGTTTAACAAGCTGTTAGGTACGAAAATTTCCTTAAAGACTGTTCCGAGTTCGTACGACTACTTGCATCCACTTTCAGCCAGTATAGGTGTAAGTACGAACCGTAAAACGACTACCCATGTTACTTAAGGACGGAGCCTTGCGCAGTTTCCTTTAAACCACCCACTATGCCAAGGAAGTCCGGACCGTAAAACGGCTACCCGTATTCCTCACTGAGAAGTAGCTAATCATTTTTAAAATCAGTAGTCTATATGAAAATCTTGGCTTGGCTTTATCCTAGTGTGTGTCTGTCTCCTCACTGCAAGATAAAATCAAATAATTTCGAGGTTGCTCTCCCGCAAGAATTCTTGATTTTATAGGTTCTTAGGATTGGCTATATTTAGCAGTGCTAATTTTATTTAGGTGATCACTGAAGAATTTAAATGAGCACAAATACACGTCTACCGTCCAATTCCAATTTCCTTTAGAATTATATGATAAAACAAGAGGGAGGAGTTCGAGAAAAGCCGATGCACACAAAAACAATGATGTATGCTCAGTTAGAAGACTTACAATGCTTCCTCGCAATCTCCATGTGGGATGCAATACAGAATTGAAAAGTTATTCTAAATGAATGCAAGCTGATGAAAAATCACACCTAAGCAGAAAGTTCTATTAACGGGAAAGAATTGAGTTAAAGTTTGGCTAAATTGAACGATCTAATGTGCATCTCAATTAAAGTGCAGTGTGGCCTTAGATCCTACCAGCACAATCAACAATATAAATGCTCTGAGAGCTGTATGTGCAGGTCTATCCTAATCTCCACTCAAGTCAGGCCCCACCCTCACCGGAGAGTGAAACAGGCCACGACACACCACAGAAAAGTTGAAGGTCTTTTTACATTCGGGAGAGTCCAAACGGATACCGCTGTAAATGAGCAATTAAATAAATGTGCAGAAATTAAAAACATAGACTCTACGCTCTCTCACGACTCGACTCGATCTTAAATTAGTTGCGGCTTTTTCGGATGTCGGTGAAGATGCTTCGATTTCTTGAAAAACCGCTTCACGTACGCCGGTACCTCGTAAGAAAAATAAGAGAGATTTGTGAAAGAGAACGACTCAGAAAATAATCAAATAGACAAGAATAAATGCTAAAAATAAATGAAGGAGAATAAATGGGATTTACAATGAACAAGGGGTCAGACTACCCGAATGCGGAAAACCGAACGAAAATTTTCAAAACACAAAACTAAGTCGTTTGCCTCCCCGGCAACGGTGCCATCTGACGAGTTTGAAATCGCAGCTTTAAAAAGTTGTTTTTATGTTTGTTCGTGCTAAAAGAATAAATTGTCGTTTCGTGCGTTGTAGGCGGCAATCAGAATCGTTCAAGAAAATAAGTACACGAAATTTAATCAATTTTTAATCACGTGGTTTTATGTTTATATTACTTGGGCAAGTCTCAAAGTTGAACACAAGGAGGTAAAGGAACAACCTAGAATGATGTCTATTAAAGTTCGTGCACGGTTTTCAAGGCGTTTTTTTGGATTTTTTAATGCAAATAAGGGGTGCAAGATGCAATTTCAGCCTATTTTAGGGACTAAAATGCAAATTACGTTCAAATGATGTCCGAAAAATATGGAACTTGGCCGAGATGAAAATTATGATGGAATGAATGCACTGTAATGTTTTTGGAATTTTTGGATGCAATATGATTTTTTTATGAATTTTTAAATGCAAACAAAAATGAGTTTCAATATTTAATTATAATAAATATTAAACCTACTTGTTTTCAAGGAATAAATTTATCTAAGATCTATTACTAGGTAATGGATACTAGAAAAATCCTAAACCTCGAAAATGTAAGATCTAATACCTATTAAAAATCGAATACTGAAATATGCAAAATGATTTTTACAGGGCAAACTATATGCGCAAATGCAAATCTTTTTGGATACAATATCAAGCACAATTAATCCTACAATATGTGACTTTTGGAGTTTTTTAGAGTAATGGTTAATAAACTATGAAAATCGGAGCATAAAATGGGCAAAGTTTGCAATTTTCCACAAAACAATTAAGTATTAATTAACCATTAATCATAAAAATATCTGCAATATGTCAAAATGTAAAGAAATAATTGAGGAACATCATGCCAATTTTTGATAAATAAAATGATGCAATATAGAGGTCCATAACTACAAGGAAAGACATGGATAACAATGCAATATAATAAAATAAATAGAATATGCAGGGGGCATATATGTATTTACCATGACTGATGGGGGGTTTTCTGCAAAATGTTCAAAGGGGTACGTGCGTGGCACGTGCCCTCTGGAGACGGATTGATCTGTAAATATCAAGACTCCCAGGGCGACTTATGCAATATTTCCAACGTCACTTGCAATGCACGTGACTTGTGTTGATTGTTGCTCACGTTTCCCCACGCACTTGCGGAGAACGTGCGGGGGACCTCGGGGTTAGAGCACGGTCCTGTCGGCGAGGGGGAGAGGCGAAGCGGTCCAACGAAGGCTTTATCGGTGGCGAAGCAGTGGAGGGGCTCCGACAGAGCATTGGAGGAACACCAAAGGGGATCCCGACCAAGTCTGTAGCTTCGAGGGCATGCGAGGCGGCGGATGTCGTTGATGAGCTGCTCGTTGTCGATGGCGTTACAGATGGCTGGAGGAGACGACGAAGGCGATTGACTTCGGGCTGACATACGGCCAGGGGACATCGGGGCGGAGTCGGTCGATGTCGATGAAGAGCGTCGTAGGCGTACGGTGTTGCACGGGAAGAAGCTTCGCGAGAAGCTCAGAGGTGTAGTCGGAGAAGAGGAAGGTCAGAATGAAGGGGAGCGCAGGAGTAGCGATGAGGATGACGATGGTTATCGGAGATGAAGTGTGATGCATAAGAATAGAAGGTTGCTCGGAGTAAGGTGAAGATGGAGGAGAAGGTACCTGGAGAGGAGCTCGACGGCGGTGTAGGGCCGGAGCGGAGCAGCGTCCTGGAGAGGCTGCGACGAGGAGCTAGAGCTCTCGGATCACGCTGGAGCGGTCTGTCACTACCGGGGATTTACGACGGATGAGCGACGTCGGGGGTGTCGCGGTTCTCTAAATAGGAGAAGGGGTCGAGCGGCGAGTTGCGAAGGATCCGGAGGTGGTCAACCGCGAGCGACGCAGAGGAGGTTGACGAGGATTGCGGGGGCGTTGGCGGAGCGACTGTTGTGGAGGCGTCTGGAGTCGCGGTCAAAGGGCGGCAGTTGCGAGGTTGGGGGCGCCTGGAGGTTGAAGATGATGATCGTGGGCCGTCCGATCAGCAGAGATCAGACGACCCCCAGATGGCTACGTGGCGGCTCACGATGGAAGGTGCGAGGCGCATGCATTGCTGATGAATCTCGTATTCATCATGCTAAAAGCCGCAAATTAAACCCCCTGCTTATTCAATCCAATAAAAATCACCTGTAATTCCTTGTTTTTATCATGTAATATATTGTATATATTTTACCATTAAATTATTATTTTTAATTCCTCTTATTTTTCTTGTAATTATTTTATCCCAAAAACCCATAAAAATTAGGTAGAATAATTGTCCATAATTCACAGACCATTAAAAACATAAAAAATATAAAAACATCTCAAAACCACAAAATCGGTATTTTTATCCCCTTAAAAATACCTCCAAAAATACATTTTGTACAAATGACCTCTTTTGGCTTTTTAACCAAATAAAAGTTGTAGATCTCGTCGAGACGAGCAACTTTCATGTTTTGACTTTTTCCTAATTCGACCTCTAACTATTTCTTTTATATTTTTCTTTATAATTTTATTCTAAATTTTCTTATTGGGCCACATGGCACCCTCTGGGCCGCCCACGTGGCCCGCCTCCCCTCTCGCCACCCGGCCTTCAATCTGACCGTCCGACCCACTCTTAACCGCCCCATCTCCACCGTCCGATATCGCCTCGCTCACAGCCGTCGGATCTGATCTTCAGATCTGATCTCAACCGCACATTAGCGCCTAAACGACATCCCTCCGATCTCATCCCCATCCAATGCCCCTCAGCCCTCCACATCTCCCTTTAATCTCAACCGCCTGATATTCTTTCCATCTAACGCCCCTCAACGCACCACGTCCCCCTTTTTACCCTCGCCGTTCAATCTATCCAACTCTCCATCCGAGCCGCTCCTTCACGCCCTAATATCAACCGTGCGATCAGATCCTCAGATCTGATCGCATCCCTCCACCAGCGCGACCCTTCCAGCCGTTGGATCATTAGATCCAACGGTCCTCCACCATCGTCAGCCTCCGTAACCCCCCCTTCCCCAGCCGTTTCACCTCGCGCACCCTCCGCCCCTTCCATTTCTAACCGAGGCTCCAGCCACCTTACTCCTCTCCTAACGCCTCTCGTACATAGCCCGTTCCCCCGCCATCCTCACGCTAACTTCAATTCCCCTCGCCATTACTCCGTCGCCATGAAAACCTTCGGTTTGCTCCTAGTCTCCTCCACCCCTCCGGTGACAGTAGAGGGGCGGAACATCGAGGTAAAGATGGGTCTCTCCTGGTGTCGACCCGCGGCACCTCCATCGCGTATCGGTGACCCTCCGGTCACCAAATGAGCCACGAGGTCCGGCTGACCTCGCCGGGCGACGACCCGAGGCTCTCTTGAGCCTCGGCCCAAGCTATCCCCGCCGCCATTCGCCTTGCTCCGGCAAGGCAAATTTTCCCTCTATTTCTCCTAATTTCCCCTTCATACCCATCATCGTTCACCTTCCTCCGACTACTCCAACACCTCCACCAAATCACTCCGACCTTCACCGACCATTCCCTTCTTCTTCACAACCCCTAACACTCCGAGTCAAGTCTCCTCCCGCTTCGCCGGAGAAGACACCCAGGTCCTCTGCTCCCTCCGCTCCAATGGACCTCCACTCACCCTCCACTCCACTCTAACTCACGCACGATCACGCTTAGGCTATTCCTAACATTTGCAGGTGCTCAAGTCGCCAATGATCGGAGTTGGCACAGGCGCTCCGATCTTCTCCTCTGCCACCGGTAGCCCGCCATTGATCAGCCCATCCATTCGCTGCCAGAGCATCGCCGCATCACCAGCCGCTTCGCGAGAGTACTGGCCATCTTCTCCGACCATCAGCGGACCTCGCGGGGCACGGCAGAGCTCCATCGAGTCCACCGAAGACCCGCCTTCTCCGACGAACCACGGAGGAGGATGAAGATACAGGCACCGTCCGATCATCAGGATCGGACGATCACGATGATGCCACGTGGTGGACCCGAGGCTCCAGCCCAACCTGCAGGCTCGGGTCATCCGCGCCTCAAGACGAGCCACAAACAGCGGCCACGTGGCCTGAACCGCAGGGGCTAACCCGAGCCTAGCCCCTCACGTGCAGCGCACGTGAGGTGCTGGGTAATTTGCAGAAAAGACCCGGAAGATTCAAGTATTTCCGTTTTGGTCCCCAGGCACGTGCCTTACGTGCGTGCCTGGGTATTTTACAGGGAGCCCCTCAAAGTTTCTGGAAATTACAAAAAGGCCCCCGCGCGCAAATGGTGAAATCGCACTTGGGCCTAGGCGGTTTTTCATAATTGCATTTAGGTCCTTCCAGGGACCTAAATGCAATATTTATCCTTTATTTTTATTGCACTTTTATTACAATTATGCCCCTGTATTGTTTTTAACATAATTGAGCATTGTAGGTCCGAATTGCATGATTTTAGTGTCGTTTTGATCCTTGCTTTGTCCTCTTCATCTTAGCATGCTTAATTGTCTCATTTGCTCTTGTATTAATTAAAGTGAATTTTTATGTGCAAAGTGGGACCCTGATCTCCTTGTCTTGCTTTGATCCGATGACCGATTTTTATTGATGTGTTCAAATTGACTCCGATTTCATTTTATATTGTGTTGCTCACATTTTAGGGTATAATTGTAGTCTTTATTCAGCATACATACTCTCTTGCATATTTGCTCATGCATCATTCTAACTTGCATAAAAATTAAATACAAAAAAATTGCATGCATCATAGCTTTGCTTTGTAAATAGCATATTGCATCCTGTGGACCTGAAATTGAAATTAATTCACATTGTGCTTAATGAATCGAAATTCGATAAACATATTAGGCCACCGTGTCCTTGTGTTCGACCTTAGTAGATTTGCCAAGTATAAATATTCCACGACATTCGAAGATCGTGGTTTTTGCTGAACCGAATTCGCCTCCTGTACTATGACTAATATCACATTATTAAAGAGGCGAATTTCGCGTTCATCAAATGGCGCCATTGCCGGGGATACGACTTTGCTTAATTATTGAATTTTTTTGTTGAGTAATTTCATTTTTTTAGGACCTCATTTCATGCATAAATTTTTGCATCATATTTGTTGATTTAATTTCTCGGTATGCTAACTTGTCTCTTTTGTGGCAGGGCCCATGATGATCGAGGACGCTTGATCCTCATGGAGGCGTGAAGTCGGGAGCTTCTGCTGAAAAGGTCGCAAAAGAATTCGGGAAGAAATTTGAGGATTTTTATCAGTCAGATTGCATTGCATATTGTAAAAAAAACACGCATCTGCATATTTATTTTCAGTTTTGCATGTTGTATAAAAAAAGAGAGTAGATCACTTGATGATCTACCCCCCCCCCCCACACACATACACTTGCATATACACACTCACTCCCACCATCCCCCTGTATATTTCACTCTCTCTCTCTCTCTCTCTCTCTCTATCTCTCTCTCTCTCTCTGTGTGTGTATATATTTCACGAACCCCCTCCCCCTCACCCTTGTATCATAAAACAACCGCCCCCCTAATTCAGACCTTACTTAGGCTATTTGTAGCCTAAGTATAGGGGGACCCGCCTCCTCAGTTCCGCTATATCACCCGATATTTGAATCGAGCCCTGGCTTCATGGCACTTGTGCTATGAGGACATAACAAAATTTAAGTATAGGGGGGTATACCGTATATTACTGTATATTTGCTTTAGCCTTTGCTCGTGTTTTTAAAACTTTTTAAAATTTATTTTCGGGATGGGATTTGGTAAACTAGTGAACTGAGCTTTGTAAAAATTTGTTTATCGAGGGTTTAATTTTTGTAAATGTTCCTTTTCAAAAAAAATTTGAAAAATCAAAACTTTTCTTTGAACTAGACTCTGACTACTAGGCTTAGTAGACACTCTCAGTGAGGGAACTTCGGTCTCCCTTAGCAGAGTGGGTGATTTAGAGGACACTGCGAAAGGCACCTTCTTTAAGGATCACGGGTCCGTTTATCGGCTCGTACTTACACCCATACTGGCTGAGAGTAGATACTTTTATTTATTTGAGCCTAGGCCAATCATTGTCTCTCTGAAAAAATAATAAAAAAATCCATAAAAATCTGCAATAAGTCAAAAATTACACAAAAACCATTAACCAAGGAGTTAGTGTATTCCTGACACATTTACACTCATGCAAGGCTTAAGGATTTTGAGGACACTAGATTTCTATGATCTTGAGAGTCTGAGTTAACATAACTTAGCCATTAGGGTTTGTAAGACTTAAATATCCACACTCCCCTGGATTGAAAGATTTGAGTGCTATATTTCACTCTTCATCTCTACCTCCAAGAAAAATATGATTAGCACAATCACTTCCACAACTGCATGATTGATGAGCTGAGTTGAGATATCACTTGAGGAACTAGGACCATTGAATTGAGTTTAGATCCGATCTAATGATATTCGAGGATGGAATAAAGTCAATGAAGGCTTCAGAAAACCTGAGTGTCAGCAAAACCCTAGCCAATATGTGAACAAGATTCATATGCTATCTCTTTGATATTTACCTAAAAGTGCCATGGTGTGATGAAACTTAATGAATATTGTTGATCAGTGTGCACCAACTTTTGGTAGAAGCAGTGGAGCTAGCCAACAAAAGCAATGAAATATCAAAGAAAAAGCTCTAACATCCAAGTCAATTTATAAATGAGCTTCCACCAATGGCGAGCGCTACCAAACATTTTCAAAGTGTCCATTTGGACCAAGCGCTAATTAGGACCAGGAGTCGGGCTGACACCAAAAAGGGCTCTGCATCGTAAATGCTACAAGTCTGGGTGTCGAAGGTATCTTAGATACTCAAAAGAGACACACCCCGGTGTATTCCCATAAAAACAAGTGCAGACGACTCCAACTCTCTTGACGGACACATTGGTCAACAATCTAAAAATTTATATGTGTTGAGTAAAAAGGCACTCGAGAGGCCCCTTGTTCCAATGTGAGGGTGAGAAAACAGACACAATCCCATTACCTCCATCATCTGGCCATCCATCAACATTTCAAGTCTGACAAACTAATGAGACGGATGACTGAAGCAAGAATAGACTTATTCCCTAGTATTGAAGATTAGGTCTAGAGGAGAGTCTTTGGGACTGGAACTTTGAGTGATGCATCGACTCGGCTCTCATGAAATGCAGTACGCTAAATCTCATAACCTTATAGTATATGTACAAAAAGAGAGTCTGATAATCAGCGAAGTTGGATTCCTTCTGACTAAGGCTTGGATAAACCCGGAATTTTAGGATCTCTTAAGTCAAGAGTCTTTGAAAGATCAAGCCTTGAATTTTTCACGCTCACTGTTAGGAATTAATCCGACTCCTTCATTCTTTAGATGCTAGAGGACGAGCATGGTTTAAGTATAGGGGTATGATGAATCTCGTATTCATCATGCTGAAAGCCGCAAATTAAACCCCCTGCTTATTAGATCCAATAAAAATCACCTGTAATTCCTTGTTTTTATCATGTATTATATTGTATATATTTTACCATTAAATTATTGTTTTTAATTCCAATTAATTTTCTTGTAATTATTTTATCCTAAAAACACATAAAAATTAGGTAGAATAATTGTCCATAATTCACGGACCATTAAAAACATAAAAAAATATAAAAACATCTCAAAACCACAAAATCAGTATTTTTATCTCCTTAAAAATACCTCCAAAAATACATTTTATACAAATGACCTCTTTTGGCTTTTTGACCAACATGAAAGTTGTAGTCTCGTCGAGACCAGAACTTTCATGTTTTGACTTTTTCCTAATTCGACCTCTAACTACTTCTTTTATATTTTTCTTTATAATTTTATTCTGAATTTTCTTGTTGGGCCACGTGGCGCCCTCTGGGCTGCCCACGTGGCCCGCCTCCCCTCTCGCCACCCAACCTTCAATCTAACCGTCCGACCCACTCTTAACCGCCCCATCTCCACCGTCCGATATTGCCTCGCTCACAGCCGTCGGATCTGATCTTCAGATCTGATCTCAACTGCACATTAGCGCCTAAACGACAGCCCTCCGATCTCATCCCCATCCAACGCCCCTCTGCCCTCCACGTCTCCCTTTAATCTCAACCGCACGATCTTCTTTCCATCTAACACCCCTCAACGCACCACGTCCCCCTTTTTACCCTCGCCGTTCGATCTACCCAACTCTCCATCCGGGCCGCTCCTTCACGCCCTAATATCAACCGTGCGATCAGATCCTCAGATCTGATCGCATCCCTCCGCCAGCGTGACCCTTCAAGCCATCGGATCATTAGATCCAACGGTCCTCCACCATCGTCAACCTCCGTAACCCCCCCTTCCCCAACCGTTTCACCTCGCGCACCCTCCGCCCCCTTCCATTTCTAGCTGATGCTCCATCCTCCTTCCTCCTCTCCTAACGCCTCTCCCACATAGCCCGTTCCCCCACCATCCTCGCGCCAACTTCAATTCCCCTCGCCATTACTCCATCACCATGAAAACCTCCGTCAAAACTGCCCCTCCATCTCATAACCTCCGACCTCCGCCCCCTATAAATCCCTACCCTCCGCCCACTGTCACCGTGTCCACCATTTTTGGGTTTGCTCCTAGTCTCCTCCGCCCCTCTGGTGACAGCGGAGGGGCGGAACATCGAGGCAAAGATGGGTCTCTCCTGGTGTCGACCCGCGGCACCTCCGTCGCGTATCGATGACCCTCCGGTCACCAAATGAGCCCCGAGGTCCCGCTGACCTCACCGGGCGACGACCCGAGGCTCTCTTGAGCCTCAGCCCAAGCTATCCCCGCCGCCATTCGCCTTGCTCCGGCAAGGCAAATTTTCCCTCTATTTCTCCTAATTTCCCCTTCATACCCATCATCGTTCACCTTCCTCCGACTACTCCAACACCTCCACCAGATCACTCCGACCTTCATCGACCATTCCCTTCTTCTTCACAACCCCTAACACTCCGAGTCAAGTCTCCTCCCACTTCGCCGGAGAAGATACCTAGGTCCTCCGCTCCCTCCGCTCCACTGGACCTCCACTCACCCTCCACTCCACTCTAACTCACGCACGAGCACGCTTAGGCTATTCCTAACATTTGCAGGTGCTCAAGTCGCCAATGATCGGAGTTGGCACATGCGCTCTGATCTTCTCCTCCGCCACTGGTAGCCCGCCATTGATCAGCCCATCCATTCACTGCCGGAGCATCGCCGCGTCACCAGCCGCTTCGCGAGAGTCCTGGCTATCTTCTCCGACCATCAGCGGACCTTGCAGGGCATGGCGGAGCTCCATCGAGTCCATCGGAGACCCGCCTTCTCCGGCGAACCACGAAGGAGGATGAAGCTACAGGCACCGTCCGATCATCAGGATCAGACGATCACGATGATGCCACGTGGTGGACCCGAGGCTCCAGCCCAACCTGCAGGCTCGGGTCATCCGAGCCTCAAGCCGAGCCACCAACAATGGCCACGTGGCCCGAACCACAGGGGCTAACTCGAGCCAAGCCCCTCACGTGCAGTGCACATAAGGTGCTGGGTAATTTGCAGAAAAGACCCGGAAGTTTCAAGTATTTGCATTTTGGTCCCCAGGCACGTGCCTCACGTGCGTGTCATGGGTATTTTACAGGGAGCCCCTCAAAGTTTCTAGAAATTACAAAAAGGCCCCCGCGCGTAAATGGTGAAATTGCACTTGGGCCCAGGCGGTTTTTCATAATTGCATTTAGGTCCTTCCAGGGATCTAAATGCAATATTTATCCTTTATTTTTATTACACTTTTATTACAATTACGCCCCTGCATTGTTTTTAGCATAACTTGAGCATCGTAGGTCCAAATTGCATGATTTTAGTGTCGTTTTGATCCTTGTTTTGTCCTCTTCATCTTAGCATGCTTAATTGTCTCATTTGCTCCTGTTTTAATTAAAGTGAATTTTTATGTGCAAAATGGGACCCTGCTCTCCTTGTCTTGCTTTGATCTGATGACCGATTTTTATTGATGTGTTCAAATTGACTCTGATTTCATTTTATATTGTGCTGCTCACATTTTAGGGTATAATTGTAGTCTTTATTCAGCATACATACTCTTGCATATTTGCTCATGCATCATTCTAACTTGCATAAAAATTAAATACAAAAAAATTGCATGCATCATAGCTTTGCTTTGTAAATAACATATTGCATCTTGTGGACCTGAAATTGAAATTAATTCACATTGTGCTTAATGAATCGAAATTCGATAAATATATTAGCCAACCTGTCCTTGTGTTCGACCTTGGTAGACTTGCCAAGTATAAATATTCCACGACATTCAAAGATCGTGGTTTTTGCTAATTTTTGCTGAACCGAATTCGCCTCCTGTACAACGACTAACATCACATTATTAAAGAGGCGAATTTTGCGTTCTTCAAACGGCGCCATTGCCGGGATACGGCTCTTCTTAATTATTGAATTTTGATTTTTTGTTGAGTAATTTCATTTTTTAGGACCTCAGTTCATGCATAAATTTTTGCATCATATTTGTTGATTTAATTCTCGGTATGCTAATTTGTCTCTTTTGTGGCAGGGCCCATGATGATCGAGGACACTTGATCCTCATGGAGGTGTGAAGTCGGGAGCTTCCGCTGAAAAGGCCGCAAAAGAATTCGGGAAGAAATTTGAGGATTTTTATCAGTCAGATTGCATTGCATATTGTAAAAAAAACTTGCATCTGCATATTTATTTTCAGTTTTGCATGTTGTATAAAAAAAAGAGAGTAGACCACTTGATGATCTACCCCCCCCCCCCCACACACACCTATACTTGCGTATACACACTCACTCCCACCATCCCCCTGTATATTTCACTCTCTCTATCTCTCTCTCTGTGTATATATTTCACGAACCCCCTCACCCTTGTATCATAAAACAACCGCCCCCGTAATTCAGACCGTACTTAGGCTATTTGTAGCCTAAGTATAGGGGGACCCTCCTCCTCAGCTCCGCTATATCACCCGATATTTGAATCGAGCCCTGGCTTCATGGCACTTGTGCTATGAGGACATAGTAAAATTTAAGTATAGGGGGGGGTATACCATATATTACTGTATATTTACTTTAGCCTTAGTTCGTGTTTTTAAAACTTTTTAAAATTTATTTTCGGGCTGGTTTTGGTAAACCAGTGAACTGAGCTTTGTAAAAATTTGTTTATTGAGGGTCCAATTTTTGTAATTGTTCCTTTTCAAAAAAAATTGAAAAATTAAAATTTTTCTTTGAACTAGACTCTGACTACTAGGCTTAGTAGACACTCTCAGTGAGGGAACTTCGATCTCCCTTAGCAGAGTGGGTGGTTTAGAGGACACTGCGAAAGACACCGTCCTTAAGGATCACGGGTCCGTTTATTGGCTCGTACTTACACCCATACTGGCTGAGAGTAGATACTTTTATTCATTTGAGCCTAGGCCAATCATTGTCTCTCCGAAAAAATAATAAAAAAAATCCATAAAAATCTGCAAAAGTCAAAAATCACACAAAAACCACTAACAAAGGAGTTGGTGTATTCCTGACACATTCACACTCGCGCAAGGCTTGAGGATTTTGAGGACACTAGATTTCTGTGATCTTGAGAGTCTGAGTTAACATACCTTAGCCATTAGAGTTTGTAAGACTTAAATATCCACACTCCCCTGGATTGAAAGATTTGAGTGCTATATTGCACTCTTCATCTCTACCTCCAAGAAAAATAAGATCAGCACAGTAACTTCCACAACTGCATGATTGATGAGCTGAGTTGAGATATCACTTGAGGAACTAGGACCAGAGAATTGAGTTTAGATCCGATCTAATGATATTCGAGGATGGGATAAAGTTAATGAAGGCTTCAAAAAACCTGAGTGTCAGCAAAACCCTAGCCAGTATGTGAACAAGATTCATATGCTATCTCTTTGATATTTACCTAAAAGTGTCAGGGTGTGATGAAACTTAATGAATATTGTTGATCAGTGTGCGCCATCTTTTGGTAAAAGCAGTGGAGCTAGCCAACAAAAGCAATGAAATATCAAAGAAAAAGCTCTATCATCCAAGTCAATTTATAAATGAGCTTCCACCAATGGCGAGCGCTCCCAAAAATTTTCAAAGTATCCATTTGGACCAAGCGCTAATTAGGACCAAGAGTTGGGCTGACACCAAAAAAGGGCTCTGCATCGTAAATGCTACAAGTCTGGGCGTCGAAGGTATCTTAGATACTCAAAAGAGACACACCCCGGTGTATTCCCAGAAAAAACAAGTGCAGACGACTCCAACTCTCTTGACGGACACATTGGTCAACAATCTAAAAATTTATATGTGTTGAGTAAAAAGGCACTCGAGAAGCCCCTTGTTCCAATATGAGGGTGAGAAAAATAGACACAATCCCATTACCTCCATCATCTGGCCATCCATCAACATTTCAAGTCTGATAAACTAATGAGACGGATGACTGAAGAAAGAATAGACTTATTCCCTAGTATTGAGGATTAGGTCTAGAGGAGAGTCTTTGGGACTGGAACTTTGAGTGATGCATCGACTCGGCTCTCATGAAATGCAGTACGCTAAATGTCATATCCTTTTATTATATGTACAAAAAGAGAGTCTGATAATCAGCGAAGTTGGATTCCTTCTGACTAAGGCTTGGATAAACCCAGAATTTTAGGATCTCTTAAGTCAAGAGTCTTTGATAGATCAAGCCTTGAATTTTTCACGCGCACTGTCAGGAATTAATCCGACTCCTTCATTCTTTAGATGCTCGAGAACGAGCATGGTTTAAGTATAGGGGTATGATGAATCTCGTAGTCATCATGCTGAAAGCCGCAACTTAAACCCCCTGCTTATTAAATCCAATAAAAATCACCTGTAATTCCTTGTTTTTATCATGTATTATATTGTATACATTTTACCATTAAATTATTGGTTTTAATTCCTTTTATTTTTCTTGTAATTATTTTATCCTCAAAAACCCATAAAAATTGGGTAGAATAATTGTCCATAATTCACTGACCATTAAAAATATAAAAAAGTATAAAAAACATCTCAAAACCACAAAATTAGTATTTTTATCCCCTTGAAAATTTTCCCCAAAAATACGTTTTGTACAAATGACCTCTTTTGGCTTTTTAACCAACATGAAAATTGTAGATCTCGTCGAGACGGGAAACTTTCAAGTTTTGACTTTTTCCTAATTCAGCCTCTAACTACTTGTTTTATATTTTTCTTTATAATTTTATTCTGAATTTTCTTATTGGGCCACGTGGCGCCCTCTGGGCCACCCACATGGCCCGCCTCCCCTCTGGCCACCTGATAACCTCTCCCGCTACCCTAGTTAATTCGGTCAGATTAATGTCCAAATTAAGAGTTAATGTTCGTTGCAGTCGGATACGAGAGGGAATATCAAAAACCACTTTTAATTAGATCGAAGTTAATTTCGAGTGGCAATTTTTTTACTTGGTGAAGTCCAAGGTCGAACTCAGGGAGGCATCTGTCTCCTTAGGTGAATTTTAGCAAAGTCCAGGTGTGAGATTTTTGGGGAATATATTTTTTTTATCTTTTTCTTTTTTCTATGCAGGACACATGCAAAAATCAAGCCAATTTAAAGTTAAATCAGTTAAGGTATCAAATGAAGTCCAAAAATTATGAAAATTGGCCAGATGATGAAATATGGTGAAAATAGACTACTTTAATTTTTTTGGAATTTTTTGACATTAAATGGATTTACTTTGAATTTAAAATGAATGCAGGGTGATTTTCACTAATTTAATTTTAATAAATATCAAATCACAAAATTTTAGGGAATTAAAATTACCCTAGATAGATCTAATGATGAGGAATCTAGAAAATTGTCAAACAATTTTAATGTGAATTGAACCTATTAAAAATAAACTAAGGAAATCACCAATTAATTTATTTAGGCCTCGATATGTATGCAAATGAGATGAAATTTTTATGCCATGTTAAGTTAATTATCCTAGAGCTACTGTGATGTTTTGAGATTTTTTTGAGTTACAGAGAATTATTTATTAATTAAAAGGTCCAACTAGGCAAAATATCATAGAAATAAACCAATTAATTTATTTAAAAATCTACTGATATCTCAAAAATATGACATTGTCACAACAGATAGAGGACAAGTTACACTACAACATGCAATTTTCAGAATTTCAAAATGATGCAATATGACACCTAGGGATGCGTGCAAAGACAGGGGTGCAATTGCAATACAGGAAAGAAAATTTACATCAAAATAAACATGCTGACATGGACTTAAATGCAATTACCTATAATGCTGGGGGGGGGGTGGAATGCAATTTCTCCACGTTGCACGTACTCCTCACGTGGGGGCGCTTCACAGGGACTTGTTTGCAATTTCAAAAAGTTCCCAGGCCTGAGTGCAATTAACCCAGGTCGTACGTGCTCCTCACATGGGATGACCTAGGTTCGGGTGGCGTCGATGGCTCGGGTCTTGGCTCGAGTCTTCTGGAGGTTCGGCTGAGGCTTCGGGTGGTCCGAGCCTAGAGGTCAGGGAAGAGGCTCGGACCCGATGGCGTGGCGTACACTGGACGGTTGGATCTAAGGTGATCCAACGGCTGCTGCTGATGAAGACGTGGCGAACCAGTAACCGTCAGATCTGGAGTGATCCAACAGTGCCTGGAGATCGATGGAGGGGGGCGACGTGGCTGGCGCTGGACTGTTCGATCTGTTGGAAATGCGAGCACACGGCGAGCCATTATGCAATAAATGTTATTGCAATTCACTCCTTAATCTGAAATGAAGAATACCTAATTTGCATAATAGGTCCCTTAGTACAATTAGGGTTATGTACCATGGCCATCTTGATGATCATACAACTGTTGATTCAACTATTAAATCATAGAGGCTGGTGCTTGGATGAATATCTAAAGAGTTAGATTGAGGACTCATCGAGCACCGTCAAATGATTGTTAAGAGATGATCTCCAGCCTGAGTAGGAGATGGCAATCCTTATCTCTGAAGGCTGATATCTGACCGACCTCTTGATGCAGGTCCTCTGCATAGGAATAGAGATTCGGAGGTGTCAGATTAGTTAGGTCAAAGAGTTGACTTAACGAGATCGAGATAACCAAAGTCCTATATCGTATGCTGTCATGATATAGGCACGCATCCTCTGACCGGAGACAGATGTGTTGCTATATGTCTAAGTATGTACATTTGACAGACCAATAGGTTGATGACCTAATCAAGGTCTATACACCGGCGCGCTGGTGTGCATATAAGGGCATATGAGTAATACGATCTCTCAAAGGGAACATACAGGTTCAGTTACTAAACCGGAAGACATGAGCTCACTCATGAGATATTGGGAAGAATCAAATTCCGTGCGCACGGTCGTCTCGCTTTGGAAGCTTGACTGAATTTGTAGGTTTGATATATACTTTTGAAAAGTATATGATCAAGACCTAGGTATAAAATACGCTTTTGGAAAGTGTATGATTGATACCAACTCCCAATGATCGAATGAGAAACTTAATGATAAAACCATGAAGTAGACAGTATAAAGTTGATCCAATACTTCGGGTTTAGTCTGAGTCTTCCAGTATGCAGGATGTACAGGTATTGGGAATACCAGAGGGTGATGTGATCATAAACGATTGTATAACCATGACGCTTCCATTCCTAGGGAGTGATGAAACGGGTCTGGATTTTAGTGACTCCTCTCAGTAGAGAAGTGATCTGATCTTGGTCCAAGTGTTGGACATTGATCTGAATGTGACTCAGATACAATGAGAAGATTAGATTTACAGTCTTGATTTAATCAAGCATCTATGGGTGGCTCGCGATCTGGATTTGAGATACGATCTCAATATCCATGTCACTATACGTAGAACAATACAATCGCCCTGTCTTTATCTCCAAGTATCTGCGGAGAAAGCGCATTATCCTTGAAGGAGTTCATGGATAATTCTATTGTTGATTTATGTATCCGAGCATTGAGAAAACAGATAATTAAATGAGATTTAATTATGACGAATAATATGAATTTGATTCATAGTATAAAGAGAGTTATCTAAGATAATTAAATGTGATTTAATTATCAAAGATGTAAATAATGTGAATGTGATTCATATTATTTGGACACAAGAGAATAGAGATCCAAGATGATTAAATATGATTTAATTATCATGGATATGAATAATGTGGATAGCAATATTCATATTAATCAAATATATTATAAATGTGATTTATAATATATAAGAGAGAGATGTTTGTAATTTACATTTGTTAATTAAATGTTAATGTGAATTGGATTCACATTGGACATTAAATTGAAAATGTAATTTACATTTTGTTTTGGGTTGTGACTATGATTCACAAATTTCCAATGGCATGATTGCAATGTTCACAAAATAAATTGGATTTATTTTTGTGAAATAATTTGCAACAAAAGTTGTTGCAAATATTGGAGAGAATCATGAGATAATGTAATCTCATGTAATAGGAAAAAGGAAGCTCCCTTCCTAATGAGGAGAGGGGACGGCCACATTTCCCATGAGGATTGGTGGCCGTCCACCCTCCTTATGGAACGAGGCTTGCCTCCTTTCCTATCTCTCCAATGGAGATTGATTTTATATAAATCAAATTATATTTAATATACATTAGATTTTTATTAAATTAATTGTTGTTGTGTTTTTAGCAACAAATCATGACCATTGAAAGAAACACAAATTAATGTGGACCATTGGATTTGTGTTGACACATGGATTGAGATCCATGGATCCCAAAACCCTATAAAAGGAGAGGCACCCCATTGCTCTTCTTTGCACATAAGTGAGACAACAAGTCTCTCTCTCTCTCTTTCTTTTCTCTTTCTCCCTCTCATGGCCGTCCACCATGGATGCCCTAGAGAGGCTCTCCATCGCCGCGGCACCGTCGTTATGCTGCCCGATGTTTTGCTCGTGGAACTCCGTCTACTTCGGCATGCCTTGCTCGTGAAGAAGACGTCGGATCTCGTGTGTCGAGATCAGGAGATCCACCGCTTGGATCATCAATATGGATTGCGAGAAGCACGCGGTTCATCCCCGCGCTCGCAAGCGTCTCCTCCGACGGATCGAACTTGAGACAGGAGGTCTCTTCGTTTAGAGACTCGATTGCAACCACGCTTCAAGAGGTAAACCTAATACTTGTTTGTGGTTTAGACGAAACGATCCGAGAAGTGTTCTTGGATCATGTGGTTTCGTCACATGAAAATTTTTTAATTTCCGCTGCATAGAACAACTAGTGCGACTAGTCGTTCTTCGTCGTATTCGATGCGATGCTCACGCTTCCATGATGCGCTTGAGGATCTAACCATATCCTTCAAGTGGTATCAGAGCCTTAGGTCGGTGGTTTTGGATACGATCCATAAACCGAGGACGACTTGGGTTCATTAGGGTTTGCGAAAGTTTTCTTGCATTTCATTTTCGCATCTCTGTTTTGATATTATTTTCGGCACTGTTTAAATTGTTTAAAGACGAAAATAATACTTGGATTTTATTCCCCATTAAATAAGGAAACCGTAGGATCTGAGTTTGCATGATTTCGATTCCGTTTGCTCTAGATATGCTCATTTTAGTGAACATGTATCCACTGTTTCGGGGACTGCGGATCATGACGTAATTAAGAAGTTAATTGCGGATTTGAAACGCCTTGAAATGCGTGAAACTAACTTGAGTTCTGTTGTAAATCAAGTTAGCAAACTTTAGAAATTTACTTTGCTTAATTTGGATTTAAATTGATTGAGATATGGTATTTTTAGTAAGTGAGGGTCACTGCTGAAAATACTTTCCTAATCAAGAACCTAGTGATTGTCATTTAATTAATTAGTGAAATTAAATTGTTTAATTTCCTGGAATAATTATGCATAAATATTTGTGAAATATTTAATTATAATTAGGTCCTTAAATGACTTTGTCCTAACCAACAAATGATTAGATGTGATCTAGATCAAGATTGGTTACATGATCTACATGATCAACATTCCAACAAACATGTTGCTTGAATAGGACTTGGGATTTGTTTAGCAAATCTCATTATAATGTTAATCAAAATTTTTTTGATTATTATTATATGGTATAATTTCGGTTGAAGAACCGATGATCATCTCAAGTACAAAATGATCTATTTTGCATTATCCTTTCCCGAGGTGGATATGGTGTCTAGTCGGAGAGCATTGGGGTTGCGGGTTGCAACGTATGTGGTCCGTCCCACTCTCGTCGGTACTGGCCATGACAACGGGTAGGGTTAGTATAATGCTTAAGAAATCATGATGTATTTCTAATTATTAAAATTCGAAATAATACGTATTTGAGATAATACCATAATTCAAGCAACTGTTAAAATGTTTAATGGATATTAATTGGATCATTAATTTAATATGATTAGATTAAATGAAATCCAATTAAAATTAAAACACTCTATTATGAATGAAGATGTTATTTCCCTTGGAAGAATTAATCATAATGAATATGATTCATAATGATTAATTAGAATTTGAATATGATATGGAGGATCACATAAGTGACATCCATGGTCTCCCATCAAGGCGAAGGGTTCCGTCGCCAGGGATTGTATGTAGGAGACGCCTGTCCGAAGTGACAGCTCCTGTATGCAAGCGCATCTGGATCGGGCTCTTTGCTTCTCGAAAGAGTAAGGCCGTATACGTTTTGACCCCAATATCGGATCCTCATATTATTGGGGCGATATTGGATTGCGTATAGCGAGTACTATTCCTGTTGATGGTTGGTTCAATTAACGACGGGTCAACATCGCCTTAGGGGTGGTGGGCACGGGTGTTAAAGACCGAATTGGGAATGCAAATTGGACTTGCAAGGCGGAATGTGTTCCCGCTTCTTTTTATCTGAGTTGCAGATTCTCATATTATTGGAATGCAACAAAGATAAGGAAGGAGATCCCAGATCTTGTTGAGATATAATGGTAAGTATATCTCTTACATTGAAAGTGATTAAGGGAATGAACTTTCAGTGTTGACAAGACAAGACAACTTTGATATAAAAATCCTAAATCAAAGTAAAAAATATATATAAATATATATATATTTATTTATTTATGCAAATTTCTTATTTCAGATAATCCTTCATTAAAACCCACTCAATGATATACTCAATGATAACCAGTAAAATATCATGGATTGGACTCATGATCCAGATATTGTACTTGCAATTGGACACATAATGTATGTGGTTGCAATTTGCAAGTTTCCTCATAATATTGAGGAATGACAATTAAATAGATAATAGGACTACAACCCTAGGGTTTGTATGTCTCTATAGTCTTAATCTCTCATTGGATGTACTTTGGAAGTGACATGTCGATGATGATCGCAATTGTCAAATAATCCTTATAAAATTAATGAAGATATTCTGGCATACATATGTGCTCTTGACATTTAATCACGAGTGACATGGTTCTCTGCATCATGTAGAATGGTAGCTCTATAAGAGATGATGTATTCAAATTGTTTGAGTACCTACCTGAACCTATGTTTTAAGAGTTTAGATGGATGTAGATGATGAGTGTCATCATTCTACTATCTATACTCTGGTCATTCATGAAGCTTCATAATATTCATATTGTATGAATTTAATGAAGCATGTATAAATGCTGAAATGCTCTTACATAAGATATCCTTAGTCTTAAGCAATGGTTGCTTATAGATAAAGGGAGCGTAGTGGAAGCATGGGTTGGACCCGAGTAAGAAGTATGGTCAAAGAGTTAACTGTACATCTATGACTTCCATATGTCATCCGAAGAGTTGGATGAATGCCAATACTGCAATAAGTTGATGTGTTGATAGTATGACTATCAAGTCTGTCTAGAATCCTTAGAGAAGGACTCGGATAGAGCATCAAAATTAATCTACATAAATCATTGATAAGATAAAGTCAAATAATTGTATCTCAATCTCCTGATGACATTTGCAATAGGTTGCATATGTTTTAGAAGACTGGAAAATTTGATCTTAAAGGTTTATAGTTATCCACATGGATATTGATGCAATTGTTGCAACAATCTCTGTTGGATTGATAGACTTGTTAATTTCAGTGGGAGAGTCTTTAGTCTTAGAGAATGTCTCTATGACCTAGATATAAGAATACACTCATTGTTTGTTTCTAAATGTTGGAAATAAACATGAATTCTGAGGTAGAACTATCATAAAGAGTTATGATGGAGATATTTCAGATAGTAATCTAAAATCTAGTGGACTCCACTAAATTAGAAAATTGATGAATGGCTCATTAACATTTCTAAATGCTGAAATTAAAACTTAAGATCAATATGAGGATGAAGATCATTTGACAATGATCTAGCATCAAGCTTTGGACATTTGTTTATTGATTTGATCAATAGACAAGTAAGCGATGAAACTTTAGAATGTCTAAAATTTCAAAACTAACATACTTATGAATATTGTATTCAAAGAAAAATGTCCAATACACGCTTCTTAGAGAAAGGTGTAAGATGTCAAGGTATTCAGGATCTCATACATATTGATGTATGTGGATCATCTATATCATAGTAAACATTGTGGATATGTGATATCTATCGATGATTATGTATGATATGAGATTTCTTCTCTTCACCTAAGAAACCTTTGAAATGTTCAAAGATTTCATTATTTTTGGTTTAGAACCAAAGTTTGAAGGAAGATAAAATGAATGTGATCTAATCTAGGTAGAAAGTACCTGTTAGATAAATTCAAAGAATACCTTATAGAGATATGAATATCATTTCTATCTCAATCCTCCTAACACATCTTAACTCAATAAAGTTATAGGGAGATACAATTGGATCATGTGTGACATGATCTTATCAATGATGAATTTTAGCATAATTATCCCTTAGTTTCCAGGTATGTATGTGTAGTAGAGACTACAATGTACATCCTTAATAAGGTTCCATGTATGTTGGAATCTAGCACTTGAGAGTGCTGCTTCATTAGGAAAATAAAGGATGGTATTGGATACCTACTTTATGACCTTGAGATTCTTAAAGTATCTCATCTCTGAGAATGTGATTCTTAGAGGTTGAGACTCTTGAGAATCAAGATGAAAATGAAGTGTAGGAACTCATTTAATCTTGAGAAGATAATGAGGCTCATGAAATTGGAAACTAAAAAGGACAATTAATGATGAAACATTAATACCTCTTCAAATGAGTTTGAGGATGTATTCCATGTGTCAGTCTGACAATGATCGGACTTCATGTGATGAAGCTCCTAAGGATCATGACATGGAAAGATGGATTTTAGCAATAAAAGTCTAATGTAGACTTCATATGCAAGTGTTGTATATGGACCCTCGTGGATCCACCTATATGGGTAAAACCTGTAAAGGTGTAAATGGATCTTCAAGAGAAAGGGAACCTGATGAGAAGGTAGAGACCTTCAAAGCACGGTTCGTAGCCATGAGCCACACACCGGAAGAGAAGACATTGCTTGCAATGAGACTTGCTCTTCGGTGACCGTGCTTAAAATCATCAGAATGATGCTAACCTTAGCTACACAACTTGACTATTGCATCTTCAAGATGTAAGTCAATATTGCATTCCTCTACGAATACCTCTATGAGGATATTCACATGAAGTAGCCCCAGGGCTTCATGGTTGAGGAAAGCAAGGTGTGCAAGCTAAGGAATCCATCTAAGGACTCAAATAAGCTTCTTGGAGATGGACCATAAGATTTGATGAAATTATAAATGTTATGATTTCGAATGGAATCTTGATGAGCCATGCGAAGCTTAGTGGGAGTGCCTATGTGTTCATCGTGCTAAATGTAGATAATATCCTAATCATTTAGAATGATATAAGGATTATAATAAGTGTTTTATAAACTGGCTATTCCATATCTTGAAATATGATTTCAAAGATACCTCTTAGATCTTAGTCCTGAAGTTGTTCAGAAGCAAAGAGAAGAGGATAATGGGACTGTCACATTTGTAGTACATGTTGGAAATTCCAAGAAAGGCTTCCATCCCTTAAGATATGGTACTGACCTATTTAAAGGGATAGCACCTCAAAGAGTTGAGGAAGTGAATGCTAGAACTACTTGCCCTTGGGCATCAGTTCTGAGAAGCCGGGTGTGTGCTAGATGTGTACAAAAGCCAGATGGCTGCCATGCAGTGGGAGTAGTAAACTGTTACTAATCCTACTATGGAAATAAAACACTTGGTTGCAGTAAATGCAAAATCTTCATAGATGACAAGATTTTTGAGATAGTGATCTCAAAGTCTTATCTTCAAAGAAACTTAAGACTTTATAGATAGAGATCTAAAAGGTCTTAATTGTGGGTACCTTAAGAGATAGTGATCTCCAGGAATAAGGGTATTCTAATAAGGATTATGGAAATACATGTTATGATAATTGTTAAGCTGTAGTGTCAAGGACACTGTAACTGCCAAAATTGAGTATTGGTTGCATGAGATGCAACATTCGTATTAGATGCGAGCACTGTTACTGGGGATATGCAAGTGCCGTAAAAGGACTTGGCGTAGTCTCGCGGGAACAGAGTGACTGATCAGCTTACCTAGCTATTTTCTTAATAGTCTATGATTGTCACATGAGTGCGGGTTTAAATGATTAGCCCATTAATGGCTCTTTGGGCTAGTGGGAGATTGTTGGAAATGCGAGCCCACGACGAGCCATTATGCAATAAATGTTATTGCAATTCACTCCTTAATCTGAAATGAAGAATACATAATTTGCATAATAGGTCCCTTAGTACAATTAGGGTTATGTACCATGGCCATCTTGATGATCATACAGCTGTTGATTCAACTATTAAATCATAGAGGCTGGTGCTTGGATGAATATCTAAAGAGTTAGATTGAGGACTCATCAAGCACCGTCAAATGATTGTTAAGAGATGATCTCCAGCCTGAGTAGGAGATGGCAATCCTTATCTCTGAAGGCTGATATCTGACCGACCTCTTGATGCAGGTCCTCTGCATAGGAATAGAGATTCGGAGGTGTCAGATTAGTTAGGTCAAAGAGTTGACTTAACGAGATCGAGATAACCAAAGTCCTATATCGTATGCTGTCATGATATAGGCACACATCCTCTGACCGGAGACAGATGTGTTGCTATATGTCTAAGTATGTACATTTGGCAGACCAATAGGTTGATGACCTAATCAAGGTCTATACACCGGCGCGTTGGTGTGCATATAAGGGCATATGAGTAATACGATCTCTCAAAGGGATCATACAGGTTCAGTTATTGAACCGGAAGACATGAGCTCACTCATGAGATATTGGGAAGAATCAAATTCCATGCGCACGGTCATCTCGCTTTGGAAGCTTGACTGAATTTGTAGGTTTGATATATACTTTTGGAAAGTATATGATCAAGACCTAGGTATGAAATACGCTTTTGGAAAGTGTATGATTGATACCAACTCCCAATGATCGAATGAGAAACTTAATAATAAAACCATGAAGTAGACAATATAAAGTTGATCCAATACTTCGGGTTTAGTCTGAGTCTTCCAGTATGCAGGATGTACAGGTATTGGGAATACCTGAGGGTGATGTGATCATAAACGATTGTATAACCATGACACTTCCATTCCTAGGGAGTGATGAAACGGGTCTGGATTTTAGTGACTCCTCTCAGTAGAGAAGTGATCTGATCTTAGTAGAGAAGTGATCTGATCTTGGTCCAAGTGTTGGACATTGATCTGAATGTGACTCAGATACAATGAGAAGATTAGATTTACGGTCTTGATTTAATCAAGCATCTATGGGAGGCCCGCGATCTGGATTTGAGATACGATCTCAATATCCATGTCACTATACGTGGAACAATACAATCGCCCTGTCTTTATCTCCAAGTATCTGCGGAGAAAGCGCATTATCCTTGAAGGAGTTCATGGATAATTCTATTGTTGATTTATGTATCCGAGCATTGAGGAAACAGATAATTAAAAGAGATTTAATTATGATGAATAATATGAATTTGATTCATATTATAAAGAGAGTTATCTAAGATAATTAAATGTGATTTAATTATCAAAGATGTAAATAATGTGAATGTGATTCATATTATTTGGACACAAGAGAATAGAGATCCAAGATGATTAAATATGATTTAATTATCATGGATATGAATAATGTGGATAGCAATATTCATATTAATCAAATATATTATAAATGTGATTTATAATATATAAGAGAGAGATGTTTGTAATTTACATTTGTTAATTAAATGTTAATGTGAATTGGATTCACATTGGACATTAAATTGAAAATGTAATTTACATTTTGTTTTGGGTTGTGAATATGATTCACAAATTTCCAATGGCATGATTGCAATGTTCACAAAATAAATTGGATTTATTTTTGTGAAATAATTTGCAACAAAAGTTGTTGCAAATATTGGAGAGAATCATGAGATAATGTAATCTCATGTAATAGGAAAAAGGAAGCTCCCTTCCTAATGAGGAGAGGGGACGACCACATTTCCCATGAGGATTGGTGGCCGTCCACCCTCCTTATGGAAGTTGGCTTGCCTCCTTTCCTATCTCTCCAATGGAGATTGATTTGATATAAATCAAATTATATTTAATATACATTAGATTTTTATTAAATTAATTGTTGTTGTGTTTTTAGCAACAAGTCATGACCATTGAAAGAAACACAAATTAATGTGGACCATTGGATTTGTGTTGACACATGGATTGAGATCCATGGATCCCAAAACCCTATAAAAGGAGAGGCACCCCATTGCTCTTCTTTGCACATAAGTGAGACAACAAGTCTCTCTCTCTCTTTCTTTTCTCTTTCTCCCTCTCATGGCCGTCCACCATGGATGCCCTAGAGAGGCTCTCCATCGCCGCGGCACCGTCGTTATGCTGCCCGATGTTTTGCTCGTGGAACTCCGTCTACTTCGGCATGCCTTGCTCGTGAAGAAGACGTCGGATCTCGTGTGTCGAGATCAGGAGATCCACCGCTTGGATCATCAATATGGATTGCGAGAAGCACGCGGTTCATCCCCGCGCTCGCAAGCGTCTCCTCCGACGGATCGGACTTGAGACAGGAGGTCTCTTCGTTTAGAGACTCGATTGCAACCACGCTTCAAGAGGTAAACCTAATACTTGTTTGTGGTTTAGACGAAACGATCCGAGAAGTGTTCTTGGATCATGTGGTTTCGTCACATGAAAATTTTTTAATTTCCGCTGCATAGAACAACTAGTGCAACTAGTCGTTCTTCGTCGTATTCGATGCGACGCTCACGCTTCCGTGATGCGCTTGAGGATCTAACCATATCCTTCACGATCAAGATCGTCGAACGACGGTTGGGGCTTCGTCCTCAACGGTCCTCCGTTGCCTGCGGAGGAGTTGGCGGGGCTCCGGTCTTCTGAAGCTTAGCTCCGCCCGATCTTCCTGGTGTTGGCGAAGCTCTCCGGATGCTCGAAGATATCTCAGAAGATGCGCGGTGGTGCGGCGAGGCGTCCGGTGGTCTCAGGAGCAGAGGAGGCGCGTCAGAGCTTGCTGGCGATGAAGCTCGATAGGAGCTCCGGTGGGACTTCCGGCCAATGAACAAGATGGGTACCTGCAGGTGTTAGGTCTATAGCCGAAGCACGCGGAACATCGGTGGAGGTGTGAAGTGGACGGTGAGGCCTAGTCGAGGTGAAGGGAGGTCCGGCGATGTTGCTCCGCCCAGGTGGCGGAGCTGGAGCTGATGGAAGGTGAAGTGATTCGTTGGAGGGTGTGAAGTGTACCGCGAAGGTCAGAGCTCCATCGTGGAGCTCGACAAGGTGGAAGCTAAGCGAGAAGATGAAGGTGGAGAGCGGATAAAATGGAAGAAAAACCAAAGAAAAACTAGATGAAGATCAAAGAGGATGGAGGGTATTACCTGGGGTTTGGAGCTCAGATTGAAGCTCCAGGTCGTCGCTCGAGGGATCGATAAGGTCCCGAGTTCAAGCAGCTATGCGGAGGACGGCTGGGACACGACGGTGGCACCGTGGATCTCGCCGGAGAAGAATCCCTTCGTTGCTCGAAGATTCACTCGCTTGCTGTCACCAAACGAAAGCTCTGAGCTCAGGGAAGCTCTTTGGGGTGGCGGATAGGGTTGAGGTTGGTTGGTGATCGAGTATTTATAAGATGAAATCGACGGCCGGGCTGGTGACGAGGTGATGATCATGGATGTCGTGGAGCATCTCTGGTGGGCGACTTGGTGAATGAGGGAGCTGGCGAGGATGAGGGGATAGTGGGGAAGGTCGTGGGAGTGTTGGCGGCCGGCGAGGTTAGCCGAGGTACGGTCGAAAATAGAAAGGGGCAAGCCCCTTGCGCACGGCTGAGATCGTGGGAGAGAGGGGCGCTGGAGGTGGAAGACGAAGTCCTCACCGTTGGATCTTGTGATCCAACGGCGGAGAAGAAGGCGGGGAGGGGCAGGTAGGATTAGATCTTAGGCGAGGTGATCGGAGGGACTCGATGGTACCATGTGGCGCGATGGGGGTGAAGCGCGAGCGGGTGGCTGAGATGCAATCAGAGCTTAGATCGGAGGGCTGAGGTGCAAGGCGGGATGAGCAGTTACGACGGAGAAGCGGCATGCATGATCGAAGGGCGCAGCATGCGACGCGTGGCGCGCTGTGGTAAAGGCGCTGATGGGCGGATCAGATGAGAAGGGTGGAATGATCGGATGGTGAAAGAGAAAGGTGTTCGTGGAGCGCAGCTGGCCGCTGGATCTAGAGAGAAATCCAACGGCTAGAGGCGCATGCGGCTTGGGCAATGGGAGCGGGCCGCGTGGCGCAACCAGAGGGCGCCACGTGGCCAGCATTGGCTGCGAAAAGAAATGAGTGTTGAGGGAGAAGGAGGCCGAATTTGGAGAAACTCAAAACATGAAAGTTGTAGATCTTGATGAGATCTACAAGTTTCATGTTGACCAAAGACGGAGATGAGGTCAAATATGATACAAAAATACAAATATACATATATACGCATATATAGTATACAAAGAGGCCCAAAAACCCAACTTTTTCATACGAGCTCCAAATTGGATGAAATTAGTCTCACTTTAAAGGTCTTTTAATGTGTATTATTCTAAAAGTGAGTAGACCTATTTTGGAGGTTGTATGAGGGCATTATGGGCATTTTGTGGTCCAAGGGCTTTAAGTCTTTATTGGGTGTTTTTACAAAGGGGATTTCTAATTTTCTTCCTTATATTATTAACTAAGGTGTACATAGTATAAGGAAGAGCTTATTTTATGAGGGGATATGTTACAAGTGATCTTGGCTTCTTATTTAATGCAGCATGTGAATGCTAAAATGCATATTTTATGAATGCATGTATGAATGCTATTTATGCATTATAAAGGGAAATATGCATCTATTTACTTGGGAACAAGCTTCTATTTTCAACTTTTAGAGTGATGAATAACAAATTCATCAACCCCCTATACTTAAACCCTGCTCGTCCCCGAGCAACTAAATGAAATGCAAGAGTGAAATGATTTTGGGTTCCATACCAAGGTTATGAACAAAAGTTGAAAATGAGGCTTGACTCGACCTTTGGATTAATTGTGTGGCAGAACCTTATTGGGACCTGAACTTAAGACCTAACAGACTTCAAGTTCCACAAGTCTTCTATTCAAGACGCCTCAACAGTTAGGTCAGAACAAATCCTCAAACGCAAATTTCTGATGACTATGATTCTTACTTGTAATGTGTAAGTGAAATGTAACTCTCCACATCAGAAATGGCTCATAACCAGCCTCCTCTAACAAGGTAACTCAAATAACCCGGTCCAATAACTCTTTCCTCGAGGAGCGCGGTATTCCCTTCTAAGTTCAAGTGCAACCAACTCAAGAGGAGGGGGTGGAGAAAAGAATGGACGGTAGCCAGTGTAGCTACCTATCCTGGGATGCCTGACCAGTGTAGCCAAGTCATCCAGCTGCAGACTTCTTGCTAATATACATACTCCGACAGGCAATATTTATTTATTTTTTTGGCCTGTCTATTTTTTTGGAGTTCTTGCATTTTTTCTCTATTTTTTCTTTTTTTTTCCTTTTTTTTGGAACTATATACAAGGTGCAGCATGTACATCAGGAGTTTTTTTTCCTCTTGAGCCAGTAGACTATCCCTCTTTTAAAGCATTATTGCAACCCACAGCATCCTGTCCTCGGACTTCAACACCACCAGACTAGGTTGAGATGCACTACCCTCCCTAGAGGAGGACGGATATTTCCACCCGTGTGCTACTCCAAGCTAAAGGATTCTACCTCCTCACCACCTCATCAATGAAGAGCTACGTGCATTGTGCTTGTCCAAGTTAGGTCATTGTCTAAAAGAATTATGCGTGTGCATGAAGTATTCTACTTAGACTAATCAATATGACATGTGAACATAGACTTGCGGACTCAAAGAATTAAGTCACTTGACCTGAGAAATCTTAACTCTAGTTCCTATAAGGTTCCTCTGAAATTAGGTGGATTAAGGTCAAATCAAGTCCATCCTCAATATCTACTCATAACTTGGTTCTGAACCCACTAGCTTTTCACCTTGCATATGCAAGATATGCAGATGAGATGCAGATGACATGCTATGAATGAAATGCAAGACTTTTTTTTAAATGCAAGGATGCAAAAGTAAATAAGAAGCCTTTATTTTCAACATTTTTGTTTTATTTTCTGGTATACAACATTTTTTTTACAATAATGATACAATTTGTACATAATATACATAGTATACATGAATTTTTTTATTGGTATACATCCTATTTTACAACAAATCTTACAAGAGTATTATTTACAAGAATTTTACAAAAAAGAATTTTTTTTCAACTTTTTATACAAGTATTATACATATAGTACAAAATTATAATTTTTTTTCAATTTTTACCCCACCCCGTAATTATTGCATAATATATACAAAAATACGCGAAAATACGTGAAAGTACGAGCTATGGGTAAAGTATGTATGTAATGTATACGTGCCCCCCTATACTTAGTGTGTGCTATGTCCTCAGAGCACGAAAAGCGACGAAAAAGACATAGCTCGGGTTAAGCGTATGAGAGCTAAAAGTACATAATGTATAGAAGTCGCTCCGCCCCCCTACACTTAGGCTATGGCAGCCTAAGTGTAGAAGAGGATCAAAAATGGGGAGGACGAGGGCAAGAGGAGAAATGGATGAGTATATACATAGCGGGCATCGGTCCCCCTATACTTAGGCTCTGGTCAGCCTAAGTATAAGACAGGAGTGAGTATGAGAACCGATGTGATCTGTAGGATGTACAGTGAATGGACTTAAGTGGCTCATTCCCCCTATACTTAGGATCTGGTCATCCTAAGTACAGTCCAAGATAGAGATAGATGATGCTGGAATGAGTTACTAAAGTTGCGGGAGAGAAAGGATAGAATGTACAGAAATGATGGTATTTACAAGTGAGTCGGTCTGAATCTTTCAAGATGCTGCTGATGGCAGGAGCTCACTGTTTCAAGGTTTCCTGCGCGACTGAGATGTATCTGCTGAATATGTCTCACGCATAAACACAATCTCCTCGATATGGACTAACTTCTCATTGGATTCGACGAAGTGTTTTAACAATTGTCCATTCACAAGGGATGTCAGTGCGTCATCTGCGAGATCTGAGATCTCGACACATCCACTATCATGCACCGCTCGTACAATGAATGGTCCCGTCCACTTGTATTTCAATTTGCCTTGGAAGGTCTTCAACCTTGCATTAAACAACCATACCTTCTGTCCAAGAACAAAGGTCTTTCGTCTGATATATCTATCATGCCAACGCTTCACCTTGTCCTTGTACACCAAACTATTGTCATATGCATGATTTCTAACTTCCACAAGCTCATTCAGATCCATCTCTCTCTACTTCTGCCCAATGTGCGTGTTCCAATTGACCTTCTTAATTGCCCATTCTGATTTATGCACTAACTCTGCGGGCAAATGGCACGGCTTTCCGAATACCATTCGGAAAGGGGAGGTTCCTAGTGGTGTCTTGTAAGCTGTCCTATACGCCCATAGGACCTGATCCAAGATCTGAGACCAGTCCTTCCTGTCTAGGCGGACAAGCTTTTGCAATATGGTCTTTACCTCCCATTCGACACCTCAACCATACCATTAGTTTGTGGGTGGTAAGGGCTAGCGACATGGTGTTTGATGCCGTAGTCCTTTAGGAGTTTCTTCACCTCCCGGTTCACAAAGTGGCTACCCCCATCTGATATCATCATTTTGGGAATCCCGGACCTAGAGATGATATGATCTATGATGAATTTACAGACAGTTCTGCTGTCTGCGGCTCAGGTTGGGATAGCCTCCACCCACCTGGATAGATAATCTACCGCAAGAAGGATGTACTCAAACCCGTGTCTAACAGGGAATGGGCCCATAAAGTCGATGCCCCAGGCGTCAAAGACATCACAAATGATGACAGGCTGCATTGGCATCTCATCCTTGGGACCAATGATTCCTCCCATTCTCTGACATACTGGGCATGACTTCGCAAATGTGATGGCATCGTGAAACAGAGTCGGCCAGTAAAAACCACATTGAAGTACCTTCCATGCGGTCCTCTTACCGGAGTGGTGTCCTCCTGCCTCCAAGCTGTGGCATAAAGAAAGGACACTCTAGTATTACTCCTGAGGAATACACCGTCTCCAGACGCAATACGGTACTTCAAAGAAAAGGATCGGATCCTCCCAATGGTAATGTCTCGCATCCGACTTGAGTCGGTCGATGTGGCTCTTGGGCCAACCCTTGTGAACCTTCTTGGAGACAAGATAGTTCACGATGTTGGCATACCATGGGAGTGAGTCGACAACAAAAATCGACTCGTCACGGAAGGAGTCTCGAATTGGTGAATCTCGAAAGTATTAAGATCTTTGAGACGAGAAAGATGATCGGCTACTACATTCTTCTTTACAGGTTTATCACGAATATCCAAATCAAATTCCTGGATAAGTAAAATCCACCGAAGAAGACGCGCCTTCGCATCCTTCTTCTCCATCAAGTACCGTAGAGCCGTGTGGTCAGTGAACACAATTACCTTGGATCCAATCAAGTGAGATCTGAATTTGTCCAAGGCAAACACTACCACAAGCATCTCCTTTTCCGTAACTGTATAGTTACACTGAGCGGTATCAAGCACTTTGCTTGCGTAGTGAATTGCAAACGGGACGCCATCTCTCCTCTGTCCTAGCACAGCCCCAACAGCGAAATCTGATGCATCCGTCATGATCTCAAAAGGTAGAGACCAATCTGGGGCTTGTAGGATAGGTGCGTCCATTATCATTCCTTGCAATAGCTTAAAGGCCTCAAGACATTTGTGATCGACAACAAACTCCATGTCTTTGCCTAAAATCTCAGTTAGCGGTCGGGCAATCTTTGAAAAATCCTTAATGAATCTTCGATAAAATCCAACATGCCTGAGGAACGACCGCAACTGCTTGACGTTGGTTGGTGGCTGGAGTCGTCTGATCACATCCACTTTGGCAGGGTCAACTTCCATTCCTCTCTTGGAGATGACATGCCCCAACACTATGCCCTCCGTCACCATGAAGTGACTTTTCTCCCAGGAGAGCACCAGATTAACCTCACAACATCTTTTGAGGACTCGATCTAGATTCCTAAGACAGGAATCGAAGGAATCGCCGTGGACAGAGAAATCGTCCATGAAGACTTCCAGGAATTCATCGACCATTTCGGCGAATACAACAATCATGCACCTTTGAAAAGTACCCGGAGCATTGCATAACCCAAAGGGCATGCGCCTGAAAGCATAGGTACCAAAGGGGCATGTGAATGTGGTCTTCTCCTGGTCCTCCGGAGCTATGGCTACTTGATTGTAGCTTGAGAACCCATCCAAGAAGCAGAAGAATTCTTTCCCCGCTAGTCTCTCTAGGATCTGATCAATGAATGGTAGGGGGAAATGATCCTTCTTCGTCGCGACATTCAAGCGTCTGTAATCCACACAGACGCGCCACGACATGAGCACTCGCGTTACAATTTCCTCTCCATCCTCGTTGGTGGTCGTCTGAATTCCCGACTTCTTCAGGACCACATGTATCGGGGCCACCCATTTCGAGTCAGAGATGGGATAAATAAAACCCGCGTTGCACCATTTCTCTATCTCCTTCTTCACTACCTCTCGTAAATTTGGATTCAAACGACGTTGGAATTCACGAGAGGGTTTTGCTTCATTTTCCAAGTAGATATGGTGCGAACACAGAGCGGGATTTATCCCGTGGAGATCGGAAATGCTCCACCCTATCGCCTTGCGGTTTCTCTCCAGGATCTCTAGCAAGTGAGATTCCTGCTCCTCGGTCAATCACGAACTGATGATGACCAGATATTTCTTCTCCTGACCCGCAAGGAAGGCGTATTTTAGTGTTGTGGGTAAGGATTTGAGCTCAGGTAAGGTGTGATCATCTAGGAAATCTGGCTCAATCGAATCTGGTTGAGTGTTGGAAGTGGCTGGATCTTTCTCTGTAATAGCTGCCACCAAATTATTCGGCTCTGGAGTCGGATCGTCAAAGGTCTCCATGAAACAGGCGAAAGACACGTCCGACTCGTCATCCTCATCTTCTGATTGTCCTAAAGAGGGAAGGACTGACAAGCCCAGCTGGGCTTCTAAGTTATCGAAGATGTAGGGGGATGCATGTTCTGGGCTGTACTCGTCTCTGAGGATCTCGCAAACTGACTCATTCACTGGATCATCTCCGGAGGGGAGGGACTCATTGATGCTGGCTGGGTTCTGTCTCCTTGGACCAACTATGTCTATGTAATCGCAGTCTGCTTCGGACGAAGTGTACTCGGTGCTAGATTCGGAATCCGGTCTCTGCCATCTGGTCTGCTTCATCTCAAGTTCCTCATCTCCGCCTGGAGTTTGGAACTGGATCATCCCGATCTTGTAATCAAACAAGGCCCCCGCTGTCCTGAGGAAGGGCCTGCCTAAGATGATCTGGGAGTCTCTCCAATTAGGAGGGGTTTCCATATCTAGGACAGTGAAGTCCACCATGTATTCTTGCCCCTCGACTTTGATCACAACATTCCTCAATTCTCCTTGGGACCTCTTGGTTGATTTATTAGCGAACTGCAGGAGTGCTTGATAAATCTCGTATTCATCACTCTAAATCTCATTTATTAAGTTAAAATCCCTAAAAATCAACAGCATTTTAGCATCTATTATGCGTAATTAGCATGCATGCATGATTTCATAAGAATTGCATTTTAGCACAAAAAACTGCACAAAATAAGAAGCCAAAAATCCAAGCCAAAAGTGACCTGTAAATAGCCTAACTTCCCAGATTTTTAACTCATTCATGCTAACTCTGAATAACACAAAACCACCTCCATTGTGTACATATCACTAACAAGAATAAAGGAAAAAATACAAAAAATAACTAACCCAAATAGGTTGATCAAAAACCTAAACCCTAATTTCAGGATTGTCGGACTCAAAGCCTCATATCTCCCTCTTCTAGTGTCTGTTTTAATCCTACTCACTTTTGAACTAATGTACAATCAATTACCTTCAAAACAAGACCAAGTTCAAGTGAATCGGAGTTCATATGTGAAAGTTGGGTTTTGGGCCTCTTTTGTATATTGTATATTTTAGCGGTTTTTGACCTATTATTTTATATACTTATTTTATCAATTAATAAAAATCCAAAAAAATTAGATTAAGGTGTCTTTATTTATCTTTGATTTTACCGTAATTTTTCCGGATTTTTATCTGATCTTAAAAATGACATAAAAATTACAAAACCCCAAAATCAAGGTGTTCTATGTACATGGGACACCCCAAAAATACCACTTTGTGCAAATGATCGATCTTGATTTTGATGTCTTCATGAAAGTTGTAGATCTCATCGAGACGAGCAATTTTCGTGAAGAAACTTTTTTGATCCGAGGTCATTTACTATTTTTTATCGAATTCACAAAATCTTTTATTCTCGAATTTTCTGGTGCTGACACGTGGCAGCACCTGGTGCCGCCACGTGTCAGCCATTTTTGGGCTTATTATATATCGGTTTAAAAAAATAATAAAAAAATAAAAAAATAAAAAAAATAAAAAAAATAATAAATGGGAGCACGTGCGTCGCACGTGCCTCCCAGGCACGTGCTCCGCACGTGCCATCCCTTCCCCTCTCTCTTCCTCCACATGGCATGCTGACGGCCGTCCGATCTCGGCCGATCGGACGGCCAGTGTGCTTCTTCTCCAAGCCTCCCTTCCCAATTGGGAACTCCACCGCCTCCAAGCTTTCGCCGCGAATTTCGCCGCCGCCGTATCAATCTCCTCCTCCGCGTATCTCTCTCGTCGAATCCAATCTTCGTCATCCCCCGATCCTCCTTCCATCCCCGGGCGAAACCCTCCACCCTATTTAAACCCATCAGCCGCCCCTCGCCAACTCATCTGCCGATACGCACAGAACATCGGAGAGCCACCACGCCGGAGGTGACAGCTCCAGTGAGGCCTTCCAAAACTGAGGCGAGATCCGGCCACCTTGGCCGCTGCAACTTGAGCTCAGTGCTTGATGCTTTGCTCCGCCTCCTGTGACGTTGAGCCAGTTATCAACCAAAACCACCTTCGACAACATTATCCATCTTCTCCATTCATCCCCATCTTGCGCAACCTTCGTCTCCACCGAGCGTTCCACCTTCACCGTACGCCTTCGCTCCTCGGTCATCTTCATCGACATCAACCAGCTCCGCTTACGGCCAATGCTTCTTCCGCAAGCCTCGTCTTCTCCGCCAACTCCAGGTTCCTGGCGAGCTTCTTCGTCGACCACCCCCACCTCGACTCCAGGCTCCAGCAGCTACGTCTCGCCTTCGACGCCCGCCGGCCGTGTGTCGGCCAACGCCTTCGTCCTCGTGCTCCGATTTCTCTCGCCAACCACCTGGAGCTCCTCCGCCAGCACTCCAACGCTCCACCATCTCCGACTCCGCCTAACGCCAGGAGGCTCCGCCCCCTCGCCTTGGTCGACTACGCCGCCCACCGCCGGCTCCGACTTCGCCTCCACCGCCAGCTAGAGGCTAGGCAGGCCTGCCTTCGTCTCCCACCGCAGGATCGGCTGGGTTCCTCCGTCGAGCCCCACGACCAGGCCACCAACGTCAGCAAGATGTCAGTGCTGACATCAGCCCAAGGTCACGTGCTGCGCACGTGACCTTTGGGCAGTTTACAGAAACAGTCTCGGTCCTTCTTCATATTACGCCAAGGCCCCCATCAGCCAGAGGCACGTGCCCAGCACGTGACCTCTGGGAATTTTGCACTTCTGTCCCCAGAGTTCTCGGTAATTACACAACCCCCCCAGTTGCATTTTCTATTTATTTATTTATATTATATTTGCATTTGCACCCCTGTGTTCCCCCTTAGTTTTGAACCTTTTTCTCTACACTATTTCATTAATCTAAAAATAACATGATGTTCATTGACTAATTCTCTACGCTTTGACATATTGTGGGTAATTTTGTGATTGATGGTTAATTAATAAATAATTATTTTGTAGAAATTTGCATATTTTACCCATTTCTTGCTCTGAAATTCGTAGTTGATTAACCATCGCTCTAAAAATTCTCGAAAAATCACATATTGTAGAGTTAATTGTTCTTAACATTGTGCCCAAAAAGATTTGCATTTGCATCCATACTTTGCCCTGTAAAAAGAGTTTTGCATATTTTAGTATTTAATTTTTAATAGGTATTAAACCCCACATTTTCGAGGTTTAGGATTTTTCTGAGATTTATCACATAGTGATAGATCTTAGATAATTTTATTTCTTGAAAATAAGTAGGTTTATTATTTATTATAATTAATATTAAAAATCATTCTATTTGCATTTAAAAATCCATAAAAAAATCATATTGCATCCAAAAATTCCAAAAAAATTACAGTGCATACATTTCATCAAAATTTACGTTGTGGCCAAGTTTCGTATTTTTCGGACATCGTTTGAACATACTTGATATTTTAGTCCCTAAAATAGGCCGAATTTGCATATTGCACTCTCTATTGCATTGAAAATTCCAAAAAAACCACCTCAAAAATCGCACACAAACTTTGATAGACTTAACTCTAGGTTGTTCCTTTGCCTCCTTGTGATCGACCTTGGGACTTGCCCAAGTAAAATAAACATAAAACCACACGATTAAAAATTGAATAACTTGTTTGTGGTATTTTCTTGACCTTTACCGATTGCCGCCTACAACGCACGACACGATAAGAACTACTTCTTAAAATCGGCATTTCCGGATTCGTCAGTGCTCTAGATTTCCTAAGAGGTCCGAGACTAAGCCGCTCATAGAGAGCTGTGGGCATTAAGTTAATTGAGGAGCCGTTATCTAGGAGAGTGCGTGCAAACGCGATGTCATCAACATGACTCACTACATAATGTGCACCCATGTCTCTTCGTTTCCTTGGAAACGAGTTCTTTATTGCACAAGTCGTGGCTACTGACAGAACGTGTTTCTCAACACGACTTTTGGTCTTCCTGCTAACCCTAGTAGGTGTGCATCTCACCTTAAGGTATTTCTGAAATGCAGGAGTCATTTCCACGTACTTGTCAAAGGGGATTGTGACCTTGATATATTTGTTACAGAATTCAGCCATCTCAGGGTCATCTTTTGGATTTTTTGATTTTCTTCTTTCCACCCGTAAGAGCTCAGGGGAAAGGGATTATTGGCTCTAACTCATGTTCTGAAACTGAAATCTTTTCATTGAAAGCTGGAACTGATTTATGTACACGACTCGGACTCTGAAACAGACTCGGACTCTGACTCGGACTAAAAGAAACATGCTGGGGTGAAACCGGTGATGCGTCTTCCGCTTCTTCTGGACGGTCCTCCTCAGATGGAGGTGTGGGCTCTTCATCAGTTTCGTCAGACTCACTAATGATGCAGGCTTGCTGCTTCGAGGACCCAGAAGTCCTCTTCTTCTGCCGGTGGTGGTGATGGTGGTGATGCTCCTCTTCTTCCTCCAAGTTCTCCTCAAGTAGAGACTTGGCTGCTCCTTCCTTCGGTGCTCGTACCCGATCAGGTACGATCACGGTCCTTCTGCTCCTGAGGGACATATGATTAACATTATCATGCGAAAGGATCTCATGTTCAGATAAAGACTTATCTGAATAGTATACCTGATCACGAGGTCGGTTGTGGCCTTGATTTAGGCTGTTCAGGTTGGCCTGAACCTGGACGGGAATTGGGGTCTTTGGTGCCATTTTTGGTCTTGGGTACGAGAAACACGATTCTGATCGGTTCTCATATCCAGATAGTCATTCTGGATCTGTTGGACCCTATCAGACAGGGTCTGGATCGCCAAGGTGAGGGACTCCAATTCAGTGGGCTGGGCTGGCTGGTGATGCTGATTTGCAGACGAGGTTCTGTACTGGCCCTGCTGGCCATACCCATACTGTTGATGCTGTTGGGACGGGCTCTGCTGGAATGCGCGCTGGTGCTGCTGGTGCTGCTGAGGCTGGTACCCTTGTTCGGGTCTAGACTGAATAAAGCGCGGTGCAGGGACGGACCTGCTTTCTTGGTAAGCTAGGGCTTGTCGGTGAGGCTGACCATTCCCCATCTCTGCTTGTCTGACGATCGGGTCACGGCTATACCAAAGCCCGTTGATCTCGTACACCTGCGGAGGCTCCTCGTTTTCGATCTCCACTTGTGGGGGTGCATGATGGTCCTGCTGGGTGTAAGTCTGATCCCAGCCACTCTGAGGCCCCGGTGCCTGTTCCTGTATAAGATGGACTCGATGTACAGGTACAGATGGTGCAGAAGGGGCAGGTATCTTTATCTTAGCTACCTTCTCAGAAAGTTCCTCCACTTGCTTCGATAGACGTGAAGGAGAATCAAGGTCCGCGACTCTTTTGTGGATCTGCTCGACCATGGTTAGCTTGTCAGCAATCATCCCCATGCTGGGAATGAGGTCCTCTGTCAGATCTGCTATAGTCCTCCGGGTTGTCTCATTGGATAAGATTGATGGAGACAACTGATAACCCCTGGTGGCATGCGACCTGCCGGTTTCTACCATCTGCTCCAGTATCTTCCATACAACATTCTCATTTTTATTCAGATTGCTTCCTCCACAGGCGGCACTTACTAACCCCTTCATCTTCGGGGGTCAGACCACAGAACAAGGTCTGGACTAAAATTGCCTTAGAAATGTCGTGGCAAGGGCATTTTTGAACTAGGTCATTAAACCTATCCCAGGCATCATGGAATGATTCTCCGGGTCCCTGTGAAAAACTGGCAATCTTTATTCTCATTTGGTTAGTCATACTGAGAGGGTAGAACTTCTTCAGAAATAAGTCCTTGAACTGCATCCAGATTGTACATATCACCCCTAGGTTCTTCAGCCAATGTGCTGCCGTATCTCGTAAGGCAAATGGGGTAGCCTTCAGTCTTATGTAATCCTGCCCAACCCTAGGATGGCTAAGGTTGTTGCAAACCAGCTCGAAGTCTTAGAGGAAGGCATATGGTTCTTCATGGGCATTTCCGTTGAACTTCGGTAGCAGACTAAGGAAGTGGGGTTTAAGCTCAAATGCTTCGGCGGGCATCGCTGGTGCCAACCAACTTTGTATCTCATTCTCGGCTGGGTTGTAGGCATCAACCATTGGTCGGTCGATGCCTCCTGCTGCAACGATTTGTCCCATTCTAGCTGTGAGATCTGCATTTTGTTGTTCGGCTGTGGTGAGACGATTAAGAATTTACCGCAACTGTTCCTCGTCCGGTGGCTGCTTAGGTGGCATCTTGTCCTCCAGTCCTGGGTATGAAACAAGGTTTGTGTCAGAGGATAAATCAAGGATGTTGGAAATGTGAGCCCACGGCGAGCCATTATGTAATAAATGTTATTGCAATTCCCTCCTTAATCTGAAATGAAGAATACATAATTTGCATAATAGGTCCCTTAGTACAATTAGGGTTATGTACCATGGCCATCTTGATGATCATACAGCTGCTGATTCAACTATTGAATCATAGAGGCTGGTGCTTGGATGAATATCTAAAGAGTTAGATTGAGGACTCATCAAGCACCGTCAGATGATTGTTAAGAGATGATCTCCAGCCTGAGTAGGAGATGGCAATCCTTATCTCGGAAGGCTGATATCTGACCGACCTCTTGATGCAGGTCCTCTGCATAGGAATAGAGTTTCGGAGGTGTCAGATTAGTTAGGTCAAAGAGTTGACTTAACGAGATCGAGATAACCAAAGTCCTATATCGTATGCTGTCATGATATAGGCACGCATCCTCTGACCAGAGACAGATGTGTTGCTATATGTCTAAGTATGTACATTTGGCAGACCAATAGGTTAATGACCTAATCAAGGTCTACACACCGGCGCGCTGGTGTGCATATAAGGGTATATGAGTAATACGATCTCTCAAAGGGATCACACAAGTTCAGTTACTGAACCGGAAGACATGAGCTCACTCATGAGATATTGGGAAGAACCAAATTCCGTGCGCACGGTCGTCTCGCTTTGGAAGCTTGACTGAATTTGTAGGTTTGATATATACTTTTGGAAAGTATATGATCAAGACCTAGGTATGATATACGCTTTTGGAAAGTGTATGATTGATACCAACTCCCAATGATCGAATGAGAAACTTACTGATAAAACCATGAAGTAGACAATATAAAGTTGATCCAATACTTCGGGTTTAGTCTGAGTCTTCCAGTATGCAGGATGTACAGGTATTGGGAATACCTGAGGGTGATGTGATCATAAACGATTGTATAACCATGACGCTTCCATTCCTAGGGGGTGATGAAACGGGTCTGGATTTTAGTGACTCCTCTCAGTAGAGAAGTGACCTGATATTGGTCCAAGTGTTGGACATTGATTTGAATGTGATTCAGATACAATGAGAAGATTAGATTTACGGTCTTGATTTAATCAAGCATCTATGGGAGGCTCGCGATCTGGATTTGAGATACGATCTCAATATCCATGTCACTATACGTGGAACAATACAATCGCCCTGTCTTTATCTCCAAGTATCTGCAGAGAAAGCGCATTATCCTTGAAGGAGTTCATGGATAATTCTATTGTTGATTTATGTATCCGAGCATTGAGAAAATGGATAATTAAATGTGATTTAATTATCATGAGTAATATGAATTTGATTCATATTATAAAGAGAGTTATCTGAGATAATTAAATGTGATTTGATTATCAAAGATGTGAATAATGTGAATGTGATTCATATTATTTGAGAACAAGAGAATAAAGATCCAAGATGATTAAATGTGATTTAATTATCATGGATATGAATAATGTGGATAGCTATATCCATATTAGTCATATATATTATAATGTGATTTATAATATATAAGAGAGAGCTATTTGTGATTTACATTTGTTAATTAAATGTTAATGTGAATTGGATTCACATTGGACATTGAATTGAAAATGTAATTTACATTTTGTTTTGGGTTGTGAATATGATTCACAAATTTCCAATGGCATGATTGCAATGTTCACAAAATAAATTGGATTTATTTTTGTGAAATAATTTGCAACAAATGTTGTTGCAAATATTGGAGAGAATCATGAGATAATGTAATCTCATGTAATAGGAAAAAGGAAGCTCCCTTCCTAATGAGGAGAGGGGACGGCCACAATTCCATAAGGAATGTGGTGGCCGTCCACACCCCTTATGGAAGGAGGCTTGCCTCCTTTCCTATCTCTCCAATGGAGATTGATTAGATATAAATCAAATTATATTTAATATATATTTGATTTTTATTAAATTAATTGTTGTTGTGTTTTTAGCAACAAATCATGACCATTGAAAGAAACACAAATTAATGTGGACCATTGGATTTGTGTTGACACATGGATTGAGATCCATGGATCCCAAAACCCTATAAATGGAGAGGCACCCCATTGCTCTTCTTTGTACATAAGTGAGAACAAGTCTCTCTCTCTTTCTTTCTCTTTCTCTCCCTCTCATGGCCGTCCACCATGGATGCCCTAGAGAGGCTCTCCATCGCCGCGGCACCGTCGTTATGCTGCCCGATGTTTTGCTCGTGGAACTCCGTCTACTTCAGCATGCCTTGCTCGTGAAGAAGACGTCAGATCTCGTGTGTCGAGATCAGGAGATCCACCGCTTGGATCATCAACATGGATTGCGAGAAGCACGTGGTTCATCCCCGCGCTCGCAAGCGTCTCCTCCGACGGATCAGACTTGAGACAGGAGGTCTCTTCGTTTAGAGACTTGATCGCAACCATGCTTCAAGAGGTAAACCTAATACTTGATTTTGGTTTAGATGAAACGATCCGAGAAGTGTTCTTGGATCATGTGGTTTCGTCACATGAAAATTTTTTAATTTCCACTGCATAGAACAACTAGTGCGACTAGTCGTTCTTCGTCGTATTCGATGCACGATCACGCTTCCGTGATGCGCTTGAGGATCTAACCATATCCTTCAAGTGGTATCAGAGCCTTAGGTAGGTGGTTTTGGATACGATCCATAAACCGAGGACGACTTGGGTTCAAATAGGGTTTGCGAAAGTTTTCTTGCATTTCATTTTCGCATCTCTGTTTTGATAATATTTTCGGCACTGTTTAAATTGTTTAAACACGAAAATAATAATTGGATTTTGTTCCCCATTAAATAAGGAAACCATAGGATCTGAGTTTGCGTGATTTCGATTCCGTTTGCTCTAGATATGCTCATCTTAGTGAACATGTATCCACTGTTTCGGGGACTGCGGATCATGACGTAATTAAGATGTTAATTGCGGATTTGAAACGCCTTGAAATGCGTGCAAATCACTTGGGTTCTGTTGTAAATCAAGTTAGCAAACTTTAGAAATTTATTTTGCTTAATTTGGATTTAAATTGATTTAGATATGGTATTTTTAGTAAGTGAGGGTCACTGCTGAAAATACTTTCCTAATCAAGAACCTAGTGATTGTCATTTAATTAATTAGTGAAATTAAATTGTTTAATTTCCTGGAATAATTATTCATAATTATTTATGAAATATTTGATGATGATTATGTCCTTAAATGACTTTGCCCTAACCAACAAATGATTAGATGTGATCTAGATCAAGATTGGTTACATGATCTACATGATCAACATTCCAACAAACATGTTGCTTGAATAGGACTTGGGATTTGTTTAGCAAATCTCATTATAATGTTAATCAAAATTGTTTTGATCATTATTATATGGTATAATTTCGGTTGAAGAACCGATGATCATCTCAAGTACAAAATGATCTATTTTGCATTATCCTTTCCCGAGGTGGATATGGTGTCTAGTCAGAGAGCATTGGGGTTGCGGGTTGCAACGTATGTGGTCCGTCCCACTCTCCTCGGTACTGGCCATGACAGCGGGTAAGGTTAGTATAATGCTTAAGAAATCATGATGTATTTCTAATTATTAAAATTCGAAATAATACGTATTTGAGATAATACCATAATTTAAGTAACAATTAAAATTGTTTGTTGGATATTAATTGGATCATTAATTTAATATGATTAGATTAAATGGAATCCAATTAAAATTAAAACACTCTATTATGAATAGAGATGTTATTTCCCTTGGAAGAATTAATCATAATGAATATGATTCATAATGATTAATTGGAATTTGAATATGATATGGAGGATCACATAAGTGACATCCATGGTCTCCCGTCAAGGCGAAGGGTTCCGTCGCCAGGGATTGTATGTAGGAGACGCCTGTCCGAAGTGACAGCTCCTGTATGCAAGCGCATCTGGATCGGGCTCTTTGCTTCTCGAAAGAGTAAGGCCGTATACGTAGTGACCCCAATATCGGATCCTCATATTATTGGGGAGATATTGGATTACGTATAGCGAGTACTATTCCTGTTGACGGTTGGTTCAATTAACGACGGGTCAACATCGCCTTAGGGGTGGTGGGCCCGGGTGTTAAAGACCGAATTGGGAATGCAAGTTGGACTTGCAAGGCGGAATGCGTTCCCGCTTCTTTTTATCCGAGTTGTAGGTTCTCATATTATTGGGATGCAACAAAGATAAGGAAGGAGATCCCAGATCGTGTTGAGATATAATGGTAAGTATATCTCTTACATTGAAAGTGATTAAGGGAATGAACTTTCAGTGTTGACAAGACAAGACAACTTTGATATAAAAATCCTAAATCAAAGTAAAAAATATATATATATTTATATATTTATGCAAATTTCTTATTTCAGATAATCCTTCATTAAAACCCACTCAATGATATACTCAATAATAACCAGTAAAATATCATGGATTGGACTCATGATCCAGATATTGTACTTGCAATTGGACACATAATGTATGTGGTTGCAATGTGCAAGTTTCCTCATAATATTGAGGAATGACAATTAAATAGATAATAGGACTACAACCCTAGGGTTTGTATGTCTCTATAGTCTTGATCTCTCGTCGGATGTACTTTGGAAGTGACATGTCGATGATGATCGCAATTGTCAAATAATCCTTATAAAATTAATGAAGATATTCTGGCATACATATGTGCTCTTGACATTTAACATGAATCAGATGGTTCACTGCATCATGCAGAATGTTGACTCTATAAGAGATGATGTATTCAAATTGTTTGAGTACCTACCTGAACCTATGTTTTAAGAGTTTAGATGGATGTAGATGATGAGTGTCATCATTCTACTATCTATACTCTGGTCATTGATGAAGCTTCATAATATTCATATTGTATGAATTTAATGAAGCATGTATAAATGTTGAAATGCTCTTACATAAGAGATCCTTAGTCTTAAGCAATGGTTGCTTATAGATAAAGGGAGCGCAGTGGAAGCATGGGTTGGACCCGAGTAAGAAGTATGGTCAAAGAGTTGACTATACATCTATGACTTCCATATGTCATCCGAAGAGTTGGATGAATGCCAATACTGCAATAAGTTGATGTGTTGATAGTATGACTATCAAGTCTATCTAGAATCCTTAGAGAAGGACTCGGATGGAGCATCGGATTAATCTACATAAATCATTGATATTGACTTGCTTATTAAATAAGATAAAGTCAAATAATTGTATCTCAATCTTCTGATGACATTTGCAATAGGTTGCATATGTTTTAGAAGACGGGAAAATTTGATCTTAAAAGTTTATAGTTATCCACATGGATATTTGATGCAATTGTTGCAACAATCTCTGTTGGATTGATAGACTTGTTGATTTCAGTGGGAGAGTCCTTAGTCTTAGAGAATGTCTCTATGACCAAGATATAAGAATACACTCACTGTTTGTTTCTAAATGTTTGAAATAAACATGAATTCTGAGGTAGAACTATCATAAAGAGTTGTGATGGAGATATTTCAGATAGTAATATAAAATATAGTGGACTCCACTAAATTAGAAAATTGATGAATGGCTCATTAACATTTCTGAATGCTGAAATTAAAACTTAAGATCAATATGAGGATTCAGATCATTTGACAATGATCTAGCATCAAGCTTTGGACATTTGTTTATTGATTTGATCAATAGACTAGTAAGAGATGAAACTTTAGAATGTCTAAAATTTCAAAACTTACATACTTATGAATATTGAATTCAAAGTAAAATGTCCAATACACCCTTCTTAGAGAAAGGTGTAAGATGCCAAGGTATTCAGGATCTCATGCATATTGATGTATGTAGATCATCTATATCATAGTAAACATTATGGATATGTGATATCTGTTGATGATTATGTATGATATGAGATTTCTTCTCTTCACCTAAGAAACCTTTGAAATGTTCAAAGATTTCATTATTTTTGGTTTAGAACCAAAGTTTGAAGGAAGATAAAATGAATTTGATCTAATCTAGGTAGCAAGTACCTGCTAGATAAATTCAAAGAATACCTCATAGAGATATGAATATCACTTCTATCTCAATCCTCTTAACACACCTTAACTCAATAGAGTTATAGGTAGATACAATTGGATCATGTGTGACATGATCTTATCAATGATGAATTTTAGCATAATTATCCCTTAGTTTCCAGGTATATATGTGTAGAAGAGACTACAAGATATATGCTTAATATGATTCCATGCATGCAATCTGGAATCTAGCACTTGAAAGTGCTGCTTCATTAGGAAAATAAAGGATGGTATTGAATACCTACTTTATGACCTTGAGATTCTAAGTATCTCATCTCTGAGAATATGATTCTTAGAGGTTGAGATTCTTGAGAATCAAGATAAAAATGAAGTGTAGGAACTCATTTAATCTTGAGAAGATAATGAGGCTCCTGAAATTGGAAACTAAGAGGACAATGAAAATTGAAACACTAATACATCTTCAAATAAGTTTGAGGATGGATTCCATGTGTCAGAGAAATCTGACAATGATTGAACTTCATGTGATGAAGCTTCTGAAGATCATGACATGGAAAGATGGATTTTAGCAATAAAAGTCTAACGTAGACTTCACATACAAGTGTTGTATATGGACCCTCGAGGATCCACCTATATGGGTAATACCTGTAAAGGTGTAAATGGATCTTCAAGAGAAAGAGAACCTGATGAGAAGGTGGAGACCTTCAATGCACGGTTCGTAGCCACGAGCTACACATCGCAAGAGAAGACATTGCTTGCGATGAGACTTGCTCTTCGGTGACCATGCTTAAAAACATCAGAATATTGATAATATTGGTTGCACAACTTGACTATTGCATCTTCAAAGATGTAAGTCAAGATTGCATTCCTCTATAAATACCTCTCTGAGGATATTCACATGAAGTAGCCCCAGGGCTTCATGATTGAGGAAAGCAAGGTGTGCAAGCTAAGGAATCCATCTAAGGACTCAAATAAGCTTTTTTGAGATGGACCATAAGATTTGATGAAATTATAAATGTTATGTTTCAAATGGAATCTTGATGAGCCATGCGAAGCTTAGTGGGAGTGCCTATGTGTTCATTGTGCTAAATGTAGATGATATCCTGATCATTTAAAATAATGTAAGGATAATAATAAGTGTTTTATAATCTGATTGTTCCATAACTTGAGATATGATCTCAAGGATACCTCTTGGATCTTAGTTCTGAAGGTGTTCAGGAGCAAAGAGAAGAGGGTATTGGGACTGTCACATTAGTAGTACACCTTGGACATATTCTATTTTATGGAAAATCCCAAGAAAGGCTTCCATCCCTTAAGATATGATTCTGACCTGTCTGAAGGGATAGCACCTCAAAGAGTTGAGGAAGTAAATGCTAGAACTACTTGCACTTGTGCATTAGTTACGAGAAGCTGAGTGTATGCTAGATGTGTACAAAAGCCAGATATCTGCCATGCAGTGGGAGTAGTAAAATGTTACTAATCCTACTATGGAAATAAAACACTTAATTGTAGTAATAATAATATCTTCAAAGATGATGAAACTTAGAGATAGTGATCTCAAAGTCTTATATTCAAAAGTTTAAGACCATGTAGATAGTGATCTATAAGGGTCTAAACTTTAGATACCTTAGGAGATAGAGATCTCTGGGAATGAAGGTATTCTAACAAGGATTATGGGGATATTGGTTATGATGTCAGGGACACTGTAACCAACTGGATTGAGTATTGGTTGCATGAGATGCAACATTCGCATTAGATGCGAGCACCGTTACTGGGGATATGCAAGTGCCGTAAAAGGACTTGGCATATTCTCGCGGGAACAGAGTGACTGATTAGCTTACCTAGCTATTTTCTAAATAGCCTATGATTGTCACATGAGTGCGGGTTTAAATGATTAGCCCATTAATGGCTCTTTGGGCTAGTGGGAGATTGTTGGAAATGCGAGCCCACGGCGAGCCATTATGTAATAAATGTTATTGCAATTCACTCCTTAATCTGAAATGAAGAATACATAATTTGCATAATAGGTCCCTTAGTACAATTAGGGTTATGTACCATGGCCATCTTGATGATCATACAGCTGTTGATTCAACTATTGAATCATAGAGGCTGGTGCTTGGATGAATATCTAAAGAGTTAGATTGAGGACTCATCAAGCACCGTCAGATGATTGTTAAGAGATGATCTCCAGCCTGAGTAGGAGATGGCAATCCTTATCTCTGAAGGCTGATATCTGACCGATCTCTTGATGCAGGTCCTCTGCATAGGAATAGAGATTCGGAGGTGTCAGATTAGTTAGGTCAAAGAGTTGACTTAACGAGATCGAGATAACCAAAGTCCTATATCGTATGCTGTCATGATATAGGCACGCATCCTCTGACCAGAGACAGATGTGTTGCTATATGTCTAAGTATGTACATTTGGCAGACCAATAGGTTAATGACCTAATCAAGGTCTACACACCAGCGCGCTGGTGTGCATATAAGGGCATATGAGTAATACGATCTCTCAAAGGGATCATACAGGTTCAATTACTGAACCGGAAGACATGAGCTCACTCATGAGATATTGGGAAGAATCAAATTCCGTGCGCACGATCGTCTCGCTTTGGAAGCTTGACTGAATTTGTAGGTTTGATATATACTTTTGGAAAGTATATGATCAAGACCTAGGTATGATATACGCTTTTGGAAAGTGTATGATTGATACCAACTCCCAATGATCGAATGAGAAACTTACTGATAAAACCATGAAGTAGACAGTATAAAGTTGATCCAATACTTCGGGTTTAGTCTGAGTCTTCCAGTATGCAGGATGTACAGGTATTGGGAATACCTGAGGGTGATGTGATCATAAACGATTGTATAACCATGACGCTTCCATTCCTAGGGAGTGATGAAACGGGTCTGGATTTTAGTGACTCCTCTCAGTAGAGAAGTGATCTGATCTTGGTCCAAGTGTTGGACATTGATCTGAATGTGATTCAGATACAATGAGAAGATTAGATTTACGGTCTTGATTTAATCAAGCATCTATGGGAGGCCTGCGATCTGGATTTGAGATACGATCTCAATATCCATGTCACTATACGTGGAACAATACAATCGCCCTGTCTTTATCTCCAAGTATCTGCAGAGAAAGCGCATTATCCTTGAAGGAGTTCATGGATAATTCTATTGTTGATTTATGTATCCGAGCATTAAGAAAATGGATAATTAAAATGTGATTTAATTATCATGAGTAATATGAATTTGATTCATATTATAAAGAGAGTTATCTGAGATAATTAAATGTGATTTGATTGTCAAAGATGTGAATAATGTGAATGTGATTCATATTATTTGAGAACAAGAGAATAAAGATCCAAGAAGATTAAATGTGATTTAATTATCATGGATATGAATAATGTGGATAGCTATATCCATATTAGTCATATATATTATAATGCTATTTATAATATATAAGAGAGAGCTATTTGTGATTTACATTTGTTAATTAAATGTTAATGTGAATTGGATTCACATTGGACATTGAATTGAAAATGTAATTTACATTTTGTTTTGGGTTGTGAATATGATTCACAAATTTCCAATGGCATGATTGCAATGTTCACAAAATAAATTGGATTTATTTTTGTGAAATAATTTGCAACAAATGTTGTTGCAAATATTGGAGAGAATCATGAGATAATGTAATCTCATGTAATAGGAAAAAGGAAGCTCCCTTCCTAATGAGGAGAGGGGACGGCCACAATTCCATAAGGAATGTGGTGGCCCGTCCACCCCCCTTATGGAAGGAGGCTTGCCTCCTTTCCTATCTCTCCAATGGAGATTGATTTGATATAAATCAAATTATATTTAATATATATTTGATTTTTATTAAATTAATTGTTGTTGTGTTTTTAGCAACAAATCATGACCATTGAAAGAAACACAAATTAAAGTGGACCATTGGATTTGTGTTGACACATGGATTGAGATCCATGGATCCCAAAACCCTATAAAAGGAGAGGCACCCCATCGCTCTTCTTTGCACATAAGTGAGACAACAAGTCTCTCTCTCTCTCTTTCTTTCTCTTTCTCTCCCTCTCATGGCCGTCCACCATGGATGCCCTAGAGAGGCTCTCCATCGCCGCGACACCGTCGTTATGCTGCCCGATGTTTTGCTCGTGGAACTCTGTCTACTTCGGCATGCCTTGCTCATGAAGAAGACGTCGGATGTCGTGTGTCGAGATCAGGAGATCCACCGCTTGGATCATCAACATGGATTGCGAGAAGCACGCGGTTCATCCCCGCGCTCGCAAGCGTCTCTTCCGACGGATCGGACTTGAGACAGGAGGTCTCTTTGTTTAGAGACTTGATCGCAACCACGCTTCAAGAGGTAAACCTAATACTTGGTTGTGGTTTAGACGAAACGATCCGAGAAGTGTTCTGGGATCATGTGGTTTCGTCACATGAAAATTTTTTAATTTCCGCTGCATAGAACAACTAGTGCGACTAGTCGTTCTTCGTCATATTCGATGCGACGATCACGCTTCCGTGATGCGCTTAAGGATCTAACCATATCCTTCAAAGGAAGGGATTCTTACCGAGGCGATGGTCTTCCTTGGTTAGCTCAGAGGAGAGGAAAGGGTTGGTTTGAGAGTAACCACCCTCGGTGTGAGGAAACCAAAACTCAAGAGGGTCATGAGTCCTGGGTGGTCCAAGGTGCGCTTGGGCCAATGAAGAGGAGTTTCGTGAGGGGCTCAAAGAGAGATTGGTGAATAAAGAGTCGATATCCCCCCAGTCACTCATCTTGATTTGGCGAGAAGAAATGGGAGATCTAAGTGATGATAGGATTTGACTCCTACGTGAAACCAACAATTTAATCCAAGACCCTGGGTTCACACTCAACACAGTAGAGGACTCGAAACTGAGTCCAATTTATCTTGTTAATTTTAAGTGTGATTTTTCAAGCAAGATAGCAAGGAGTTACGCGACCTATAGGGAAGTCACCTCAGAGCCGGATGCGTCTTCCCTGTTTAACCTGTCGCCTAAGATACCACCGGTCCGCCCTTTCTTCGCTCCTATCCGGAGTTGGGGACTCAAAGACCGTGCCCCTATCTACCTGCAAGCAGGCGGAGGCTGAAAAAGCTAGGCCTTGTCTTGAAGTACCATTGGTTCGCCCCTATCTACGTACGAACAGACGGAGGCTACTTGGTACTGGTCAATGAATCTAAAAGTATCCAACTCGTGATATTTGCTAGGATCAGTTGGCCCGTGATATGGAAGGCGGGGATTTGGGCTCTGCCTTAAGGTGTTCACACACACTCAAGTACCCTCACTCAGCCTGAAAACAAGGTCGGGGATTAGTCTCCCGCAGACAATTTTTTTTAAATTTTATCGATTTTTTGGTCAATACTGTTAGCAGTCCCTGTTTTAAGTTAAATTCTCATTTGTTAGTCCAACCACATAGCACGCCTAATGTCCAGTCCCAATTTCCGTTTAATTTATGTTTGAAAAACAGAGGGGGAAATCGAGAAAAGCCGATGCACGAAAAATGATGATGCGTATGCTGAGTTGAGAAGACTTATAGTGATCCCTTCGCTTGTATGCAGGATGCAAAGCAGTATTGAAATTTTACACTACATGCAAATGCAGACGACAAAATCCGCTCCTAGACAAGCAGTTCTATTAGCGAGTGAAGAACAAGTTCAATTTGACTAGATCCGCGGTCTAGGTGCGTCTTTTAAGTGATTTGTGTGGTCCTAACAATTACGAGCACAAGCAATTCCTAAAGTGGCTCGAGGAGCCACTAGTGCAAGCCTAAGTTATAATTCAACCACACAGCACACGGGGACACGGTTCCACTATTTTTACACACGCGAGAACCCAAACGGGAACCGCTAGAAATGGTGCGAAAAAAAAGTGGAAATAAATAAGAGTACAAGTTCTCTCAAATCACTCAAAGAATTAAAATGCAAGTTCCTCGAAGCGTCTTCGACTCCGGCGTCCCTTGCACAAAAAAAACAAGTTGAGGTCACATAGAGAACGACACGCAAATGCAAAAATTTAAAAGATAGAGAAATATTCACAAGGAAAATCGGGGGTCACACTACCCGGGGATTAAAAATCAAACAATCAGAATTTCACTTCAAATTAATCTAAGCTGTGCCTCCCCGGCAACAGTGCCATTTTGATAACCTCTCCTGCTACCCTAGTTAATTCGATCATATTAATGTCTAAATTAAGAGTTAATGTTCGTTGCAGTCGGATACGAGAGGGAATATCAAAAACCACGTTTAATTAGATCGAAGTTAATTTCGAGATGCAATTTTTTTTACTTGGTGAAGTCCAAGGTCGAACTCAGGGAGGCATCTGTCTCCTTAGGTGAATTTTAGCAAAGTCCAGGTGTGAGATTTTCGGGGAATATATATATTTTTTATCTTTTTCTATTTTCTATGCATGACATATGCAAAAATCAAGCCAATTTAAAGTTAAATCAGTTAAGGTATTAAATGAAGTCGAAAAATTATGAAAATTGGCCAGATGATGAAATATGGTGAAAATAGACTACTCTAATTTTTTTTGGAATTTTTCGACACTAAATGGATTTACTGTGAATTTAAAATGAATGTAGGGTGATTTTCACTAATTTAATTTAATAAATATCAAATCACAAAATTTTAGGGAATTAAAATTATCCTAGATAGATCTAATGATGGAATCTAGGAAAATTATCAAACCTTAATTTTAATGTGAATTGAACCTATTAAAAATAAACTAAGGAAATCACCAATTAATTTATTTAGGCCTCGATATGTGTGCAAATGAGATGAAATTTTTATGTCATGTTAAGTTAATTATCTTAGAGCTACTTTGATTTTTTGAGAATTTTTGGAGTTACAGAGAATTAATTATTAATTAAAAGGTCCAACTGGGCAAAATATCACAACAATAAACCAATTAATTAATTTAAAAATCTATTGATATCTCAAAAATATGACAAGTGTCACAATAAATAGAGGACAAGTTACACTACAACATGCATTTTTTTGAAATTACAAAATGATGCAATATGACACCTAGGGATGCGTGCAAAACAGGGGTGCAATTGCAATACAGGAAATAAAATTTACATCAAAATAAACATGCTGACAGGGACTTAAATGCAATTATCTATAATGCTGGGGGGGTGGAATGCAATTTCTCCATGGTGCACGTGCTCCTCACGTGGGGGCGCTTCACAGGGACTTATTTGCAATTTCAAAAAGTTCTCAGGCCTGAGTGCAATTAACCTAGGTCGCACGTGCTCCTCACGTGGGACAACCTAGGTTCGGGTGGCGTCGGTGGCTCGGGTCTTGGCTCGGGTCTTTTGGAGGTTCGGTTGAGGCTTCAGGTGGTCCGAGCCTAAAGGTCGGGGAAGAGGCTTGGACCCGATGGCGTGGCGTACACTGGACGGTTGAATCTAAGGTGATCCAACGGCTGCTGCTGATGAAGACGTGGCGAACCAGTTACCGTCGGATCTGGAGTGATCCAACGGTGCTTGGAGATCGATGGAGGGGGGCGACGTGGCAGGCGCTGGACTGTTCGATCAAGAAGATCGAACGACGGTTGGGGCTTCGTCCTCAACGGTCCTCCGCCGCCTGCGGAGGAGTTGGCGGGGCTCCGATCTTCTGGAGCTTAGCTCCGCCTGATCCTCCTGGTGTCGATAAAGCTCTCCGGATGCTCGGAGATATATCAGAAGATGCGCGGTGGTGCGGCGAGGCGTCCGGTGGTCTCAGGAGCGAAGGAGGCGCGTCAGAGCTTGCAGGCGATGAAGCTCGATAGGAGCTCCGGCGGGACTTCCGGCCAATGAACAAGATGGGTACCTGCAGGTGTTAGGTCTATAGCCGAAGCACGCAGAACATCGATGGAGGTGTGAAGTGGACGGTGAGGCCTAGTCGAGGTGAAGGGAGGTCCGGCGATGTTGCTCCGCCCAGGTGGCGGAGCTGGAGCTGATGGAAGGTGAAGTGATTTGTTGGAGGGTGTGAAGTGTACCGCGAAGGTCAGAGCTCCATCGCGGAGCTCGACAAGGTGGAAGCTAAGCGAGAAGATGAAGGTGGAGCGCGAATAAAATGGAAGAAAAACCAAAGAAAAACGAAACGAAGATCAGAGAGGATGGAGGGGATTACCTGGGGTTGGGAGCTCAGATTGAAGCTCTAGGTCGTCGCTCGAGGGATCAGTAAGGTCCCGAGCTCAAGCAACTACGTGGAGGACGGCTGTGACACGACGATGGCGCTGTGGATCTCGCCGGAGAAGAAGCCCTTCGTCGCTCGAAGATTCACTCGCTTGCTGTCACCAAACGAAAGCTCTGAGCTCAGGGAAGCACTCTTGGGTGGTAGATAGGGCTGAGGTTGGCTGGTGATCGAGTATTTATAAGATGAAATCGACGGCCGGGCTGGTGACGAGGTGATGATCATGGACGTCGTGGAGCGTCTCTGGTGGACGACTTGGTGAATGAGGGAGCTGGCGAGGATGAGGGGATAGTGGGGAAGGTCGTGGGAGTGTTGGCGGCCGGCGAGGTTAGCTGAGGTATGGCCGAAAATAGAAAGGGGCAAGCCCCTTGCGTACGGCTGAGATCGTGGGAGAGAGGGGCGCTGGAGGTGGAAGACGAAGTCCTCACCGTTGGATCTTGTGATCCAACGGCGGAGAAGAAGGCGGGGAGGGGCGGGTAGGATTAGATCTTAGGCGAGGTGATCGGAGGGACGTGATGATACCACGTGGCACGATGGGGGCAAAGCGCGAGCGGTCGGCTGAGATGCAATTAGGGCTTAGATCGGAGGGCTGAGGTGCAAGGCGGGATGAGCGGTTGCGATGGAGAAGCGGCGTGCATGATCGAAGGGCGCAGCGTACGACGCGTGGCGTGCTGTGGTGAAGGCGCTGATGGGCGGATCAGATGAGAAGGGTGGAATGATCGGATGGTGAAAGAGAAAGGTGTTTGTGGAGCGCAGCTGGCCGTTAGATCTAGAGAGAAATCCAACGGCTAGAGGCGCATGCGGCTTGGGCAATGGGAGCGGGCTGCGTGGCGCAACCAGAGGGTGCCACGTGGCCAGCTATGATTGGCTGCGAAAAGAAATGAGGGTAGAGGGAGGAGGCCGAATTTGGAAAAGCTCAAAACATGAAAGTTGTAGATCTTGATGAGATCTACAAGTTTCATGTTGACCAAAGATGGAGATGAGGTCAAATATGATACAAAAATACAAATATACATATATACACATATATAGTATACAAAGAGGCCCAAAAACCCAACTTTTTCATACGAGCTCCAAATTGGATGAAATTAGTCTCATTTTAAAGGTCTGTTAAAATGAGTAGACCTATTTTGGAGGTTGTATGAGGGCATTATGGGCATTTTGTGGTCCAAGGGCTTTAAGGCTTTATTGGGTGTTTTTACAAAGGGGATTCCTGATTTTCTTCCTTATATTATTAACTAAGGTGTACATAGTATAAGGGAGAGCTTATTTTATGAGTGGATATGTTACAAGCGATCTTGGCTTCTTATTTAATGCAGCATGTGAATGCTAAAATGCATATTTTATGAATGCATGTATGAATGCTATTTGTGTATTATAAAGGGAAATATGCATCTATTTACTTGGGAACAAGCTTCTATTTTCAACTTTTAGAGTGGTGAATCACAGATTCATCACCACCCGGCCTTCAATCTGACCGTCCGACCCACTCTTAACCGCCCCATATCCACCGTCCGATATCGCCTCGCTCACAGCCGTCGGATCTGATCTTCAGATCTGTTCTCAACTGCACATTAGCGTCTAAACGACAGCCCTCCGATCTCATCCCCATCCAACGCCCCTCAGCCCTCCACGTCTCCCTTTAATCTCAACCGCCTGATCTTCTTTCCATCTAACGCCCCTCAACGCACCACGTCCCCCTTTTTACCCTCGCCGTTTGATCTACCCAACTCTCCATCCGAGCCTCACCTTCACGCCCTAATATCAACCGTGCAATCAGATCCTCAGATCTGATCACATCCCTCCACCAGCGCGACCCTTCCAGCCGTTGGATCATTAGATCCAACGGTCCTCCACCATCGTCAACCTCTGTTACCCACCTTCCCCAGCCGTTTCACCTCGCGCACCCTCCGCCCCCTTCCATTTCTAGCCGACGCTCCAGCCTCCTTCCTCCTCTCCTAACGCCTCTCCCACATAGCCCGTTCTCCCGCCATCCTCGTGCCAACTTCAATTCCCCTCGCCATTACTCTGTCGCCATGAAAACCTCTGCCGAAACCGCCCCTCCATCTCATAACCTCCGACCTCCGCCCCCTATAAATCTCTACCCTCCGCCCACTGTCACCGTGTCCACCATTTTTGGGTTTGCTCCTAGTCTCCTCTGCCCCTCCGGTGACAGCGGAGGGGCGGAACGTCGAGGCAAAGATGGGTCTCTCCTAGTGTCGACCCACGGCACCTCCGCCGCGTATCGGTGACCCTCCGGTCACCAAATGAGCCCCGAGGTCCGGCTGACCTCGCCGGGCGACGACCCGAGGCTCTCTTGAGCCTCAGCCCAAGCTATCTCCGCCGCCATTCGCCTTGCTCCGGCAAGGCAAATTTTTCTTCTATTTCTCCTAATTTCCACTTCATACCCATCATCGTTCACCTTCCTCCGAATACTCCAACACCTCCACCAGATCACTCCAACCTTCGCCAACCATTCCCTTCTTATTCACAACCCCTAACACTCCGAGTCAAGTCTCCTCCCGCTTCGCCGGAGAAGACACCCAGGTCCTCCGCTCCCTCCGCTCCACTAGACCTCCACTCACCCTCCACTCCACTCTAACTCAAGCACGAGCACACTTAGGCTATTCGTAACATCTGCAGGTGCTCAAGTCGCCAATGATCGGAGTTGGCACAGGCGCTCTGATGTTCTCCTCTGCCACCGGTAGCCCGCCACTGATCAGCCCATCCATTCGCTGCCGGAGCATTGCCGCATCACCAGCCGCTTTGCGAGAGTCTTGGCTATCTTCTCCGACCATCAGCGGACCTCGCGGGGCACGACGGAGCTCCATCGAGTCCACCGGAGACCCGCCTTCTCCAGCGAACCACGGAGGAGGATGAAGCTACATGCACCGTCCGATCATCATGATCAGACGATCATGATGATGTCACGTGGTGGACCCGAGCCTCCAACCCAACCTGCAGGCTTGGGTCATCCGACCCTCAAGCCGAGCCACAGACAACGGCCACGTGGCCCGAACCACATGGGCTAACCCGAGCCTAGCCCCTCACGTGCAGCGCACGTGAGGTGCTGGGTAATTTGTAGAAAAGACCCAGAAGTTTCAAGTATTTGCATTTTGGTCCCCAGGCACATGTGTGCCTGGGTATTTTACATGGATCCCCTCAAAGTTTCTAGAAATTATAAAAAGGCCCCCGCGCGCAAATGGTGAAATTGCACTTGGGGCCTAGGCGGTTTTTCATAATTTCATTTAGGTCCTTCCAGGGATGTAAATGCAATATTTATCCTTTATTTTTATTGCACTTTTATTACAATTATGCCCCTGCATTGTTTTTAGCATAATTGAGCATCGTAGGTCCAAATTGCATGATTTTAGTGTCATTTTGATCCTTGTTTTGTCCTTTTCATCTTAGCATGCTTAACTGTCTCATTTGCTCTTGTTTTAATTAAAGTGAATTTTTATGTGCAAAATGGGACCCTGCTCTCTATGTCTTTCTTTGATCCGATGACCAATTTTTATTGATGTGTTCTAATTGACTCTGATTTCATTTTATATTGTGTTGCTCACATTTTAGGGTATAATTGTAGTCTTTATTCAGCATACATACTCTCTTGCATATTTGCTCATGCATCATTCTAACTTGCATAAAAATTAAATACAAAAAAAGTGCATGCATCATAGCTTTGCTTTGTAAATAGCATATTGCATCCTATGGACCTGAAATTGAAATTAATTCACATTGTGCTTAATGAATCGAAATTCGAGAAACATATTAGGCCGCCGTGTCCCTGTGTTCGACCTTGGTAGACTTGCCAAGTATAAATATTCCACGACATTCAAAGATCATGGTTTTTGCCGAACCGAATTCGCCTCCTGTACTACGACTAATATCACATTATTAAAGAGGCGAATTTTGCGTTCATCAAATGGCGCCGTTGCCGGGGATACGGCTTTGCTTAATTATTGAATTTTGTTTTTTTGTTGAGTAATTTCATTTTTTTAGGACCTCATTTCATGCATAAATTTTTGCATCATATCTGTTGATTTAATTTCTCGGTATGGTAACTTGTCTCTTTTGTGGCAGGGCCCATGATGATCGAGGCCGCTTGATCCTCATGGAGGCGTGAAGTCGGGAGCTTCCGCTGAAAAGGCCGCAAAAGAATTCGGGAAGAAATTTGAGGATTTTTATCAGTCAGATTGCATTGCATATTGTAAAAAAATGCATCTGCATATTTATTTTCAGTTTTGCATGTTGTATAAAAAAAAGAGTAGATCACTTGATGATCTACCCCCCCCCCACACCTACACTTGCATATACACACTCACTCCCACCATCCCCCTATATATTTCACTCTCTCTCTCTCTGTATATATTTCACGAACCCCTCCCCCTCACCCTTGTATCATAAAATAACCGCCCCCCCTAATTCAGACCTTACTTAGGCTATTTGTAGCCTAAGTATAGGGTGACCCTCCTCCTCAGTTCCGCTAAATCACCTGATATTTGAATCGAGCCCTGGCTTCATGGCACTTGTGCGATGAGGACATAACAAATTTAAGTATAGGGGGGTATACCGTATTAAAAGGTAGCATGAGAACTTGTTCATATACTAGCTAGGGCTTGCTGACACTCATGTTCATGAAGCTTTCATCAACTTTATACTATCCTTAAGTATCATAAAATCATGTCTGGACTCATATCTCAAGTCCCTGACCCTTATGTGAAATCTCTACTCATCTCATCATTCATGTATTTGTGCAAGTGATGTACTGATCATATTCTTAGAAGGTAGAGATTAAGTGTGCAATATAGCACACATATATTTTAAACTAGGCAAGTGTGGATTATTAAGTTTCAAACCCTAATGACCAAGGTCGATTAACTATAAAACAAAGGTTCTTAAAAACCTGAGTTTCTTTCAATCCTCAAATCTTGAGTGATAGTGAAAATGTCAGGGATAAAACCTTAAGTTAGTTTTGTTTATGTTTTTTTGTTTTTTTTGTTTTTTATGTTTTTCCAGTTTTCTAAAAGCTTGGTATATTGCTTAATTTCGAAAACATGTATAATTTACATAGAGAATTTTGTAATACACAACTTGTATTCATACCCGATTTTGGACGAAAACAATTAAAGTATGAGCTATGGATAAAGGTATGTAGAATATACACATACACACACCCCTATACTTAACTTGTGCCACTCCTCATGGTGCAACGTGAAATGTATACATAGCTTGTTCCAAGCATAGTTCAGTGAAATGAAACGGAAGTTGACTTGCCCCCTATTCTTACGCTTTTGAGGACCAAAGCATAACAGAAGAGCAAAAATGAGGAGGTCGAGAGTGAGAAGAAAAGAATAGAAATAATGTATACATGATGGTATTATTCCCCCTATATGTAGGATTAGGTTAGCCTATGTATGATTGGATAACTAAAGGTGGATGACCGAGTAGATTTACATATTTACAAGGTCAAGGAAGCTTGCGATGAACCTTCTTGCATGAGTATGGTGGGAGATAGTATGGAGATGTAGAGGGTGGTGAAGAGGGGGAGAATGAAGAGGATCATCCATTGTCAGAGTTGTCCTCATAAGAATAGTAGTCATACAGAAAGGATCTCCAACTATTATCAACAAGAGGTAAGTGCCCATTGATCACAGCTACGCTTATTGCACTTATTTGATGCACTGCTTCGGGACTGGACGAGGATTCTTCAGAAATCACTTAAATTATTTGGTCAAATGTGACTTTCTTAGTTGGTTTGTTTTGTATTAGAATCATTGGGAGGAAGACGATTACTATTCTTCTCACTATCATGAGTAATTGGTGTGGCATTTATGGGTTCCTCGTGACATGAATCTCTGTAAAAGTAGACAAATTCTTGTAGGGTCATACAAGACTTTGGGCAATGGAGCACATTCCTGGTGGCTTTATTAGTAATGGAAGGAGATGTTGATGTCATCTTATGATATCCATGAGTTTTGGTAACATAAGATGGTTCTTGAGTTGGCTCCTTGTGTAGTTCAAGTAATTCATGGATGACTGCCAACTCCAAGATTGTACAACTCAAATAATTGTGACGATCTTCATAAACATGATCCAATTCATTCTAAGATCCTTAATAATGATACATCATAGGATCAAATATTCAGCGAGTGGTGTGGGTCTGTATGGAGTTGTGAAGAGAATCAAAGGTAGGGCCAATAACTGGTATCCCAGGTGCAGAACCAAGATTAAGACCTTCCTCAGTAGGGAAAAAGTGACGAGAGGATTAGTCTGGGCTCAACTAAAACATGTGGGAATCTTATTGGTTTCTTCAGGGTTACAATTGTTGAGGTCTTTGTGGGCTGCCTTAGGGTCGGGTGTATTCTTATAAGCCTGGTTATGTGTGTGTGTGTCTAGTGCCGGAAACCTAATGTCCTTGTCTCAATCCATTACTACCTTAGCAGAAGTTAAAAACAACTTTCCTAAGATAATTGGAGATTGGGATAACTCCCCATGGTGCTCTGCATCAATGACCGTAAATTCTATCTCTAGATGAGAACGTTGGAAATTGATGATGATGATGGAAATGGTTCCTCTCGCTCATTTGATAGTTCGATCGTCGAACTGAACAATTTGTTTCGTCATCTTAATAGGTCCAAGTTCATAGAAGATGGTGGTCGGGAGGATGTTTATTGTGGAGTTGTCATCAATCGGAGCATGGGATAAGGTGGTATCTTAGATCGTACATTCTACCTTAGGTAGCTGATACACTCAATGGATCTTGATTTTCCTTAAGACCAAGGAGGAGGCCATGGTTCCGATATGTTTTTCATCTCTATATCTCTTGTTACCTGACCTCTTAATCATCATTTTTTCTTCGCAAATTATTTGAGGTTCAAGCAGTATTCCATGGCCTTGATTAGGGGAAGTTCACGAATGATCGTTTTGATAAAATCTTCCCCTTGAGTTGGACCAAAGTAATAATCCACAGATAATGGGAATGCAATCTTGAGGTTAGTATGGATCTCTTGTAGAGATTATCTGAGCTTCATAATCGAGTGTCCACAGATAATGGGAAGGTTGACCTAGATCCTGAATCAAATCCTCTGTGCATGGGGCTCATCGAGTAGAGAATAAGAAGTCCTGTGAGATTCGATCCAGTGAGGGTGGATATAAGGTGCGAGCCTCTCTATTTAGTCGTCTGAGGGAAGTCTTCATGTGAAAGGTGTATAGGTGCGATATTGACCCATGTAGTTTGACCATCTATCATTCTTAGCAGTTGTTTGATCATGAGATATGTCCAAAGGGATGGAAAGCTTTTGGGTATATGATGTGCTAAATTTGTATGGAAGGGTATCGAGTGGGTAAGATCGTGTAGAGGGTGAGGAGTATGAAGAAGTCACGAAGTCGGTCGAGGTGGTGAAGTTAGTCAAAGTTCCAACTTTGGGGTTGGGGTGACATGGGTTGGTTCTCAGGTATGTGGTGGATAGGGGGTACATGGTATAATGGAAGAATAATAAGTTCCAAATAGGGAGAGAACAGACACAAGACAAATAACACAGGCATACAAGCAAACCCTAGTTTCACAAACTCAACACACTGATGGACACAAGAGTCTGACCACTTATCTTTTCGATTTTAATTGAGTGATAAAAAATCTTTGAGAAGCTAAGAGGGGCTTAGATTCTGGAAGGTATCATAAAGAATGTCCTGAATTCATATAACTAGTTGCATCCACTTTCTGCTAGTATGGGTGTAAGTACGGACCGTAGAATGGCTACCCATATTACTTTAAGACGGTGCCTTTGCAATTTTCTTCAACCACGCAATCTACCAAGTGAGACCATAGTTCCCTCACTGAGAAGTAGCTAGTCGTTTTTAAAATCAGTGGTCAGAATGAGGCGTCTAGATTTTGGCTCTACTCTAAGTGTCCAGTTCTCTCCTTCAAACAAAGTTTGGGTTGCTCTCCACCAAAAACAATAGTTAGTTTTAGTAAAAATATTTTTGGTCAACTCTGCATCAACAGTCCCGATTATCACTTTGATTAAGTCCTCTCAACACGACAAATCAAATCATCAATCTTGACTTCCTTTGATACTAAGTTATAAAACCAAGGGGAATGATGTCGAGGAAAATTGATGCAATTGATAAAATCAATGATGCATGCACATTTTAGAAGACTTACAGTGATCCTTGTGCTTTACATGTGAGATGCAATACAGAATCAAAATTTTATACCTAATGGATTGTGAGTCAGTAAAAATCGCACGTAGCAGAAAGTTCTAATTAGCGAGAAGAATTGATTTGAATTTAACTAAGTTAGGATGATTCAAAGTGCATATTATTAAAGTGATATGTGGTTCTAATTTGTTACGAGCACAAGCAAATGATAAACCTATGATGCTCTAATAGCCGTGAGTGTTGGTCTATCCTACAAGCAAACCACACAATCATAGGGGTCCAAAGTCCAGTCCTGATACACAAGCGAGATTCCAAATGGAATCGGATAGAAATAAAGCAATTATTACAAATTATACAAAATGAATGAGAAATAAAAACACTCTCAAAGAAATTGTCTTTGTGTGTATAAGTCAGCTTCAAGAAACACCGCTTCCAAGTTTAGCAATTCCTCATGAAAACAAAGTTTGTATTAGATGAATAGAATATATATAAGAAAATAAATGATGAAAAAAGAGGGAAAAAATAAGAACAAAATTTCATGGAAAAATTCACAAGAAATGTTCAGGGTCAGATTACCCAAGTGAATGAAAAACCTAACTCTATCTTTTCTAAAAATGAACCTAAGTCATTTACCTCCCCAACAACGATGCCATTTAATGAATGTGAAAATAACCTAAATAATTTATTGATTTTATGTTGTAGTCGGATTATCAGAATAAATCAAAAATTAACTGCACAAATAATTAATTTAATCGATTTACGTAATGAGCAGCTATGTGTTTCTATAACCAGAGCAAGCCCCAGGGTCTACTCAAGAAAGCAAAGGAACAACTTTGGGCTCAATTTATCCAACTTAATGAAAAGTTTTTTAATCATTTTTTGGTATTTTTTATGTAATTAATGATGAAAATGTAATTTGGTAAAGTTTCAAGGCTAAAATACAAATTTCAATCGAATGGTCTCCAAAAATCCTAAAACTTGGCCATAATGTGAAAATATGGAAATTTAGGCTACTGTATTTTTTTGGATTTTCAGTTTCAAATGAATTTTTTATGAATTAAAAATGAAGACTATGTGATTTTGAGAAATTTATTTTTCATAAATAAAAAATCGATTTATTTTTTAGAAATTATCCTTGATAGATTTATATGAGAGGTATCTAGAACAATTTTTATTTCAATAAAACACCTAGTGCCCAATTAACTATAATTATTTACCAGAATCACAAACCAATTTATTTTTACCTAGATATGCATGCAAATGCAATGATTTTTAGGGATGTGATAGAGAGCAATTAAATCTACCTAGTATGATTTTGTAGCAATTTTTGGAATACAGAATAATTTTATAGGAATTAAATTAAATACAATAGCTTTCACCACTTTATTTAAATTAAATTAACCACTACTTACAAAAAAAACCATTAACCAGCCATAATGTAGTGAATAAATTGTTCTACAACAAGCAATTTTTGAAATTAAAAATGGATATAAATGATTGCTCGAACTAGAATGGAAAAGGTAGGGATGTAAAAGTAATAGAAAAACAAACTAAAATAAAAAACATGCAGTGAACACGGACTTAGGAGCAATTACCAAGATCGAGGGGGAGGCTTGCAATTTCCACAAAGCTCACATGCAGGACACGTGTTACTGACGTTAGCAAGCTGGCGGGGGCCTTCTTGTAATTTCCTGAACCTTGTATGAGGGTGTCTATAATTTCCCACCTGCCTCACGTGCTCCTCACATGAGGGGGAGGAGACTTGGGGGCGGGGCTCATCTACCGAGGCAAGCGATAGTGTCTACAAGCGGAGTCTGTCAAGGCAGAAAGTGCAGGCGGACGGTTGTTGCCCCACCATGTGCTGGTAGAGCGGGCGACTGGTCGTGGGTAGATGTAGGTGGATGGCGGGCGGTGGTGCATATGACCTGTTGTGCGGGTGGAGGTGCTGGAGGGTGCGGTCGCACTGGAGTGGTAGGGCGATGCCTGGAAGGGCGTAGGGGAGCAGGAGGGCGGTGACGACTAGGGCAGCCGTTGAATGGGCACATGTGGGAGAGGTAGCTAGGTTGACCGCTGTTGAAGAGGAGAGGTGGTAGATGGATTGACAGTGTACTGGAAGTGGTTCCATGAGGAGGTGCTTGGGAAATACTGAGCTCGATAGAGCTCGGTTCTTTCTCGAGGGCTTCATCACAACCCGAGCGTGACAGCCACGATAATCTACTATGGCAAACGAGGACATCCTCCTCTAGATCACGCTGAGGTCATCGGGATGGGGGTGACGTCTCCTGCTGTCACCTGAGTTGGCAGCACCCTTCGCCCCATCTCTCTCTGAAGATCTCAGATGTTGTCGTAGTGGGGGCGACACAGGGTGTGATAATATGGGATGGCAGAGGTACCGTGGGGACCACGCAAAGGAGAGGAGTACATGGCCCCCGCGGAAATGACAGAGGGACGCGGCTACAAATGGGATAGGGGATGTGTGTCATGCATGTAGAGGAAAAGGGAGAGGGCAGGACCACCTCCCCTTGCTACAAATAGCAAGTGGGAGGGACAACCCTTTCAGAAAAGGGGAGCGGATCCTCTGCCGTACTGCAATCCACGGATGACTGACACGTGGCCTAGTCTTGATCCGATGGTGCGCCCCCGCTCCTCCCCTCTCTTGAATCCCTCTCGCTCCCACCCCTCCCGAATCCCTCTCGCCCACCATCGCCGCCTCCCCGACTCTCTCTCACCCATCCCCGAGTATCCCTCCCCGACTCTCTCTCGCCCACCAGCCGCCTCTCACCGCCTCTTCCCCTCGCCGCCCCTCGCCACCCACCCGCTGCCAAGCCCTCTCTCGCCCCTGACCATGTGTCCCTCACCGCCCTCGTCGCCTACCCCAGACCTCAAGCCCTCTCTCGGCCCCCACCCTCTCCCCGCCTCCCTGACTCTCTCTCGCCCACCCGCCGCCTCTCGCCGCCTCTTCCCCTCGTCGCCCCTCACCGCCCACCCACTGCCAAGCCCTCTCTCGCCCCCGACCGTCTCTCCCTCGCTGCCCTCGCCGCCTACCCTGACTCTCTCTCTCTCTCTCACCTACCATCGCTGCCTCCCCGACTCTCTCTCGCCCACCCCCGAGCATCGCCGCCTCTCGCAGGCTCTCGTCTCCCTTGCCGCCCACCCGTCGCCTCTCGCCCTCTCTCGACCATCGCCGCCTCGTCCCCCTCGCCCGAGACCCCCCCTCGCCATGCACCCACCGCCTCTTGCCTTCTCTCGACCATCCACTATCCTCTCCCACTGTTTTTCTCACTGCCCAACAATGGATCCCTCCGGCGGCATCTTAACGTACGTCGTCAAGAAGGTCGGAGATGGACAGAGAGCAAGAGCATACCAAAACATGCACATATATACAAAAACACGCACATATATACCAAAGGACCATTTATCCAATTCGAGCCTCTTCCATATCGAAAAGAGCACAAATACACCAAAGGGAACACTTCCATACAACAACGATCATAATCATACCAAAACTTACACATATATACAAAAACACGTACATATATACCAAAGGACCATTTATCCAATTCAAGCCTCTTCCATACCAAAACGAGAACAAATACACCAAATGGAACACTTCCATACAACAGAGAACACGATCATACCAAAACTTGCACATATATACAAAAACACGCACATATATACCAAAGGACCATTTATCCTATTCGAGCCTCTTCCATACCAAAACGAGCACAAATACATCAAAGGGAACACTTCCATACAACAGAGATCACGACCATACCAAAACTTGCACATATATACAACATCAAGACTATATACATCATCATATCTACATACATCTTAACTCTAAGAGACTTAGGTTCAGGTAGGTATTCAAACATTTTGAATACATCATCTCTTTCGAGCCACCATTCTGCATAATGCAGAGAACCATGTCATTCATGATTAAATGTCTAGAGCACATATATATGCCAAAAAATCTTCTTTTAATTTTATAAGGATTATTCGACAATTACGATCATCATCGACATGTCACTTCCAAAGTACACTCGATGAAAGATCAAGACTATAGAGACATACAAACCCTAAGGTGATGTCTTATTGTCTTATTTAATTGTCCTTCCTCATTATGTTGAGGGGACTTGCACACTGCAACCACATACATTATGTGTCCAATTGCAAGTACAATATCTGGATCATGAGTCCAATCCAAGATATTTTACTGGTTATTATTGAGTATAACATTGAGTGGGTTTAATGAAGGATTATCTGAAATAAGAAATTTGCATAAGGGTATATAAATTATATGTACATGTTTTACTTTGATTTAGGAATTTTTATATCAAAGTTGTCTTGCCTTGTCAACACTGAAAGTTCATTCCCTTAATCACTTTCAATGTAAGAGATATTCTTACCATTATATCTCTAGCAAGATCTGGGATCTCCTTTCCTATCTTTGTCGCATCCCAATAATATGAGAACTTATGACTCCGATAAAAAGAATCAGGAACTCATTCCGCTTTGCAAGTCCAACTTGCATTCACAATTCGGTCTTTAACACCCGGGCCCACCACCCCTAAGATGATGTTGACCCGTTGCTAATTGAACGAACCGTCAACAGGATTAGAACTCGCTATGCGCAATCCAATATCGCCCCAATAATATGAGGACTCGATATTGGGGTCACTACGCATACGGCCTTACTCTTTCGAGAAGCAAAGAGCCCGATCCAGATGCGCTTGCATATAGGATCTGTCACTTCGGACAGGCGTCTCCTACATACAATCCCTGGCGACTGAACCCTTCGCCTTGACGGGAGACCATGGATGTCACTTATGTGATCCTCCACCTCATATTCAAATTGTAATTAATTATCATGAATCATATTCACATAATTAATTCTTCCAAGGGAAATACACATCTATTCATAATAGAGTGTTTATTGGATATAATTAATTTAATCACATTAAATTAATCATCAATCCAATCATCAATCAACAAACATGTCTTTTACTTGAATAGTAGGTATATACTCAAAGTACGTATTATTCGAATTTTAATAATTAGAAAAATACACATTGTCTGTCTCCAGTATTATACAGTCCCTACCCGCTGTCATGGCCAGTACCGACGAGAGTGGGACGGACCACATACGTTGCAACCCGCTACCCCAATGCTCTCCGACTAGGCACCACATCCGCCTCGGGAAAGGATAATACTAGATAGACCATCATGTACTTTGAGATGTTCATCGGTTTTTCAACCGAAATTATACCATATAATATACATCAAAACATTTTTGATTATATTATAAGGAGATTTGCTAGACAAATCCCCAATCCTATTCAAGCAAGAGGGTTTTTCATGTAAAAGTTGTCCTACAACTATTGTAGGATAAACTATAGTTTTCATGAAGGCAATGTTTGTTGATGAACCAATGATCAAGATCTAATATCTCATCATTGTGGTTTAGACAAGTGTCATTTAATGAAGTAATTATCTCTTTAAATATTTCAAAAATATTTATCACTAATTATTCCAGAAAATTAACAATTAATTTTCATCATGATAATTGAATGACTTATCACAAGGTTCATGATCCAAGATGTCAATTTCCAGCAGTGACCCCCAATCACTAAAATTAACTTATCTTGATCAATTTAAATCCAAAAAATGCAAACTCAGTTTCCAAAGATTGCTAATTTGATTTATTAAAGAACCCAAGTGATAATTCACGCATTTCAAGGCAGATTAAAACCGTAATTATCTCATTAATCACGTTCAAATCCGCAGTTCCCGCAACAGTGAATATAGTCATATTCAAAAAGCCATATCTTGCGCAAATAAAGTCCAAATTTAGTAAACTCAAGTCCTATGGTTTCCTTTTTTAATGGGGAACAAAATCCAATTGAAAATTTCGTGTTTAAACTTTTTAAACAGTACCGAAAAAATCAATTAGATACAGGTGCGAAAATTGAAATGCAGTAAAAATTTCGCAACCCTTTCAAGAACCAAATCGTCTAAGGTCTATGGATCATATCCAAACCCTTATTCAACCTGGCTCTGATACCACTTGAAGGATATTGAGAATCCTCAAGCACATCACGGAAGCGTGTCGATCGCATCGTATGCAATCGGGGCAACTAGTCGTACTAGATGCTAGATGCAGCGGAAATTAATATTTTTAACTTTAAAGATGAAACCACATGATCACGAGAACACTTCTCGGATTGTTTCATCAAACCACAAAGTATAAGGAATACCTCTTGAAGCGTGGTTGTGATCGCGAGATCCCAAAGTAGAGATCTTCCTATCTTAAGTCCGACCCACGGAGAATGCGTTTGCGGGCACGATGATGAGTCGCGTCCTTCCCGCAATCCTTTGACGAAGATCCAAGCGTCGAGGCGCAACAAAAATGAACTCCTTCCTAATACACAAAGTGGACGGTCACTTGAATATTAGGGAGACCCCACGAAAATGAGAGAGAGAGAGAGTAGAGTTCTTCAACTCATGAATGTTGCCACTTGGAAAGGTTACCCTAGCCCTCCTTTTATACTAGTTTAGGATCCAATGGATCTCAATCCATGGGACACATGGATCCAAGGGCTATGCTTGGTCCATGCTAAATCAATGGCTATGATTGTTGTTGGTTAAAACCAACAACATTAATTTAAATTAAAAAATGTTGCAACATTATCAACATAATTTAATTTAACATTAACTAATTAAGAGATAATGTGATAAATAAAACGGAGTCAACCAACCTCCCTAAAATTAGGGGGTGTCACCCATGAACAATTCATGGGTGACGCCACCTATGAATGGTGGTCAATTTTGGCTCCTTTTTATTTATCTTATTATTCCTTAATTAATTTTGTATTCACAAAAATATTCACCAAATTAATTCTCAATTAATTTGCGAATATTTCAATCATGCCATTGAATATTATGTGTATCATATTCACAACCCAAACTAGTTAGTAAATTGTATTTCCAATTAATTAATAAATGTCAATCTAATCCACATTATTAATCAACAAATGCTATTCACATAAATTCTCTCTCTTATATATGTATATTATAAATCATATTTATAATACACATATATCATGGATAGTGTTATCCGAATTCTCTTAATCCTTGATAATTAAATCCCATTTAATTATCTTAGATAATCATTTTCACAATATGAATCATATTCATATTTAAGCTTGATAATTAAATCTCATTTAATCATCAAGTCCTTGCTTGGATATTTCATCAAAAGAATTATTCTTGAACCCTTTCAAGAATAATGTGCTTTCTCCGCAGATACTTGGAGATAAGGACAGGGTGATTGTATTGTTCCACGTATAGTGACTTGGATGTTGAGATCTTATCTCAAATCTAGATCTTACGAACCTCCCACAGATGCTTGATTAAATCAAGACCGCAAATCCAATCTTCTCATTGAATCTGAATCTCATTCAGACCAATGTCCAACACTTGGACTAAGATCGGATCGCTTCTCTACTGAAAGGAGTCACTAAAATCCAGACCTGTTTCATCACTCCCTCGGAATGGAAGCGTCATGGATATACAATCGTTTATGATCACATCACCCTTTAGGTATTCCCAATACCTGTACATCCTGCATACTGGAAGACCCATGGTCAACCCGAAGATCAAGATCTATTTTACACTGTCTTCTTCAGGGTTTGATCACTAAGTTTCTCATTTGATCATTGGGATTTGGTGTCGATCATATACTTTCCAAAAGCATATATCATACCTAGGTCTTGATCATATACTTTCCAAAAGTATATATCAAACCTCCAAATTCAGTCAAGCTTCCAAAGCAAGACGACCGTGCACGGAATTTGATTCTTCCCAATATATCATGAGGGAGCTCATGTCTTTCGGTTCAGTAGTGAACCTGTATGATCCCTTTGAGAGATTGTATTACTCATATGCCCTTATATGCACACCAACGCGCCGGTGTATAGACCTTGGTTAGGTCATCAACCTATTGGTCTGTCAAATGTACATACTCAGACATATAGCAATACATCTGTCTCCAGTCAGAGGATGCGTGCCTATGTTGTGACAGCATTCAACATAGGACTTAGGTTATCTCGATCTCGTTAAGTCAACTCTTTGACCTAACTAATCTGACGCCTCCGAATCTCTATTCCTATGCAGAGGACCTGCATCAAGAGGTCGGTCAGATATCAGCCTATGTGAGAAAGGATTGCCATCTCCTACTCAGGCTGGAGATCACATCTTAATAATCATTTGACGGTGCTTGATGAGTCCTCAATCTAACCCTTTAGATATTCATCCAAACACCAGCCTCTATGATTCAATAATTGAATCAACAGCTGTATGATCATTAAGATAGCCATGGTACATAACCCTAATTGTACAGAGGGACCTATTATGCAAATTATTTTATTCTTCATTTCAGATCAGGGAATCATATTTGCAATAACATTTATTGCATAATGGCTCGTCGTGGGCTCACATGTCCAACACAGCGTCCATCGCTGAAGCTCGACGAGGATGTTAGAGCTCCTGGATCAGGCCATCGGAGCTTGGATGTTGGCGACAAGATTGAGGAAGTCAGCTCCGATGGAGCTTTGGCCATTGAAGGTGCATTCACCTACAAGTTAGTTCCAACGATCCTATGCATGCAGGTGAGTAGTGCTCGTGTCGATGGAGCTCTGTCCATGTGAGCAAGCGGGGCGAAGGAACCAGAGCTCCATCTCCGACGACTGGAGAGATGGGTCGAAGGTGTTCGGGGCATGAAGAAGAAGAGAGGGGTGATCGGAGGAGTGCGCGTCGAAGGTGGAGTTGTGGCGAAGCTCGGAAAATGAATGATGGAGGGAAATAGAGTGTAGAACGACCTAGGAAATTAATGAAAATGACATAAAATACAAGGAAGTTTGAGGAAGCTTACATAGGGATTAATGGCGGTTGGAGGCATGGGCTAGGTGTCTGAAAGACACTCCGGTCATCGCTGGATCCCCTCGGCTGGGTGGGGCAGCTTGGCGGAAGTGGAGCTCCACGGGGCTAAGACTACCATGGCTTAGGGTCAACACCGGAGGCTATAGCTGTCTTTTCACCTCGATCGGACATCCCCCTGTCACGGCGAGGAGGAGAAGAGCTAGGCGGAACCCTGCGTAAAGGTGGACACCGGAGAAATAGGGCGGAGATGGAATATTTAAGGGTCAAAGGTGGCAGTTTTCGCTGGTGTTGGGCATGATTTGTGGAGGAGATATGGAGTAAGTGGAGAGGACTTCTGGAATACGTGATGATTCTTTAAGATGAAGGATGAGTGGGGAAGGTCCTAGAGTGGTTGGGACGTAGAGATGGAGGCCGAAGACTCGGGGAAAAATGGAAGGGCAATTGGTTGTACACGAGTGAAATCGTGGGAGAGAGAGAGTAACGGGTGGTGGAAGAAGGTCTCGTGGCCGTTGGATCATGCGATCCAACGGCTACTAAATGGGAGCCAATGAAAGGCCAAGATTAGATCTAGGTTGATATGATCGTAGGGCAGAAGACACGCTACATGGCGATAGTAAAAGAAGGCGCTAACACACGGTGGAGAAGGAATCAGGGGAATGATCGACGGGTGGAGAGTAAAGGCGGAATGTAACGGCTGAGATGTGAGGGTCCAAGGAATATCGGGTGTCTCAGGATATGACACGTGGCGAGCTCTTGACGTGGCACAGTCGGACAACTGAGATGGAGTCTAGTGCTTGATCGGAGGGCTGCAGATCAAAGAACGAATAAGTAGCTGAGATGGAATGGATCAGGTAGGCCATCGGACGGCGGAGATGAGGTGATGCATGGAGCGAGAAAGACTGGGCCGCGTGGCACAACCAGAAGGCGCCACATGGCCCAATCAGATTATTCGACTATAGAAAGTAAATAATGAGGGGATAGATGGCCGAATTTGGAAAAACTCAAAACATGAAAGTTGTAGATATTAATGAGATCTACAAGTTTCATGTTGACCAAAAGTGGATATGAGGTCAAATAAAGATAGAAAATATTTGTTAGGGTATTTTTAAGGCTAAAAACACCACGGATTCTAATTTTGACATTTTTTGTGTTTTTAATTTATTCAATGGCTCTGATATTTACAAAACTTTGTCTGGTTTTTATTGACACCTTATCTAAGATAGAGGGTTAATTTCAGTGAATTATCAGCATGAAACATTGTTTCATCAACCCCCTATACTGAAACTATGCTCGTCCCTGAGCATCAAAGAAACTTAATGAACTGGATTAAACCCCTTGTGCATGTGCGTACAGGATCTAATCCGTTCAAGCCCTCTCAAATTTAGAGATCCAAAATTTTAGAGCTCAACCCAGCCTTAATCAAGAGGTAACCAATTCCTCTAGTTTTCTCATACTCTCTCTGATATACATATAAACTAAGTATATGACATTTAGTGTTGACTGCGTTCGCGAGAGTGGAATCGAAGAATCACCCAAGGTCTTGGTCCAAGAAATTCTCCTAAGGACCCAATCCTCAACACTAGGGAATAAATCAAATCTTGCATTCAGTCCACCATCTCTTTAGTTGTCAGACTTGAAAATGTAGATGGAAGGCTAGTAATGGAGGGCATGGGATTGTGTCATTCATTCTCTCCCTCTCATTGGAACAAGAGTTCTCTCTCGTGTCTTATTACGCAACACATATTTTTGGTGTTGATCAGTGTGTCCGTCAGGAGAAGTTGGAGCCGTCTGCACTTGTTTTCCTGGGAATACACCGGGGTGTGCCTCTTTTGAGTACCTATCATACCTTCTACACCCAGACTTGTAGCATTTACGATGTAGAGCCCTTTTTTTGGTGCAAGCCCGACTCCTGGTCCTAATAGCGGTGGTCCAAATGGACACTTTGAAATGGTTGGGAGCGCTCGCCTTTGGTGGAAGCTCTTGTTGAAGTTTGACTTTGTATGGAATAATAGATTTTCTTTTTCTTTCATTGCTTTGTAATTTTTGGCTATCTCCACTGCTTTTACTAAGATTTGGCGCATACTAATCAACATTTTTTTGTTTATTTCACACCCTGGCACTTAGGTCAATGTCAAGAGATTAGTATCAGAACCAAGTTCTCATACTGTCTAAAGATGCTGACATTCAGGTTTCATGAAGCCTTCAACGATTTTATCTGATCCTCGAGCATCATAAGATCAAGTCCAGACTCAAATCCCCCAGCGCAGTCCCTCAAGTGAAGATTCAACTCATCTCACCGAAACCGCAGTCGTGTATGTGATGTGTTGATCATATTCCTATGGTCGGAGACTAAGCATGTAACATAGCACGCAAATCTAGAAATCTAGGGGAATGTGGATGATTATGTCTAAGACTCTGATGGATAAGGCTGGTTAATTTAAAATCCCAAAAACTCAAAAACCAAGTTTTCTTAAGCACTTCAGATCCTGGTGGAAGCGTGAATTTAGAGGATTAATCCAACTCCTTCATTCAAAAGTATTTTTTTTCTTTTTTTAATGTTAAGAGACATTATGATTTCCTAAACTCAATTAAGTAGATGCATATGCATTCAGCCAGTATGGGTGTAAGTACAAGCTATAGCTCGTTGCTTATGGATGGAGCCTTACGCGATGTCCTCTAAACCACCCACTCTGCTAAGGGCGAACACTCACTAAACGCGGCTACTTATTTGGGTTTAGTAGTCAATCTGACTCTTAAGGGTTTTTTAGATTTTCTCATTTTTATGGATTTTTGATTGAAGGTTAGAACACAAGTTAGACTCAACTTTCATTGAAATCAAAAAAAATTTAACATCATGTCACACAAGTAAAGATTTCAAAAACATTTTCAAAATATTTTTAAAAACAAGAGAAACTCATTTTTCAAATCATTTTCAAAAATATTTTTGTATAAAAATAGTGTAACATAATGTAGAAAGCCTTGAAAATAATTTTTTCCACTTATTGCAATGGATTTTACTTTAGCCAAAAAGTTTTTAATTTTTCAATTTTTTTTAGATTATAGCTAAATTATATATACTGTATATATATGGGATAGCCCCCTTACTTAAACTTTGCTATGTCCTCATAGCACTAAATGATACAAGTCCATAGGTCCATTTAAATATAGGAAAATATACAAGAACTAAGGAGGGCTCCCCCTATACTTAGGTTAGAAATAACCTATGTATTGAGGCAAGGAAAGATGACTGTAGAAATCATGGGGACTCAGGTCCCCCCATACTTAGTCTTAGAGTAGCCTAAGTATAAAGAGTGAGGTTCGATGTTGGGAGAGACCCGAGGTGAACAAAGAAGATGGATGGACATACAAGTGAATGGAATCTTCGGAGTTAGATGGAGTGTCTATGACTCTAGGGAGGGTGTCAAAGTAAATGAGGCTCAAACAAGTATGCAAAAACCCTTTGATTCACCAACTCACACATGAAACCAACAGATGTTGGTTTATTATCTTGTCGGTTTTATTGGTGATTAAAACAATCTATTTTTAAGCGGAAAAAATGTAAAGTAAAATCAACTGCGTAAACGAGGGTGTTGTTCTCCCAAAACGAGATTTTACTCCATTTTTATGGTTGACATGCAATTATCAGTCCCAATTATTTTTCTTAAGGTTATCACTGAATTACGGTGAGCACATAAACCAAGCAAACATCGTCTACCGCCCATTACCATTTTCCTTTAACCAAGGTGATCAAGCTAGGAGGAGAAATCGAGAAAAACCATGTAATCAATAAAAACCATGATCTAGGATAAGCGAGAAAACATGTAGTGCCTTAGCAAAAATACGTGAAAACTGGACTGTTTTGGAAACCAAAATAATGTATGCATGTCGATCAAAAACCACACCTAACAAGATTCTATTAGCGAGGAAAAATCTTTTAATTTGACTAAGTGAAGCGATGATATGTGCCTCTTTATTTAAGGTGTGTCCTACCTACGAGCAAGCACATATAATAAAAATGTGAAAGAAGCTCGAAGAGCCGCGTGCCTTGTCCTAGGTCGACACTCAAGTGGGGACGATCCCCACACAACCACGTGTACTTCATTCATTTACAAGCATGAGTCTTCGATCGAAGACTATTGTAACGACGATTATTACATGCTTATGAAATGAAATAAAATACGACACATTTTTTTATTTTCGACTTGCTCCAATAATGCTCATGCGGCTCCTCGTAACGGGGAAGCAACTTCTCCTCGCCTCCTTGAAAATCAAGGGCCCTGTCACAAAAGCAAAGGTTAGAGATCAATCAAAAAGAATAATTTTATGAGGCAAGACAAATGAACAAATTAACCTACATAAATGAAACACTTTATAAAATAAATAAAAATCCAAATAAAATAAAAGATGAGCTATATCCCTGACAACGGCGCCATTTGACGAACCACAAATCCAGCCCTTTAAAAGTGTGGAATTAACACTCGGCGGTCATTGCAGTCGGGCCGGATTCAGTTCGTCAAAAAAACATCTAATTGAATAGGTCAATGAAATCAAATGGTCATATTTGTATTTACTTGGTAAGTAACCAAGTTCGAACTCAGGGACACGAGCCTATCTTGAGTTATTTAGACTTGAATTCATTTAACTAAGTGTTGGGTTAATGGATAGTAGGTCAATGGATGCATGCAAATGGGACAATATGCATTATGTAATCAGGAAATGTGCATTTTTTTATTTAATTTTTATCGTGCAAATATATGCGATGCTATGCAAAAATAAGCCCCGACAACACTTGATTACAATGGGATATTTAAGAAGTCAATTTCAGGATAAAATCATGCTTTGCATTAAAACATAAATTTGCATTGATAAGAACAAGGTACATGACACCTCAATTAATTTTAGCGAGATGAATTGTGTGCCAATTCAGTTAATCAAGCATGCCATAATGTAGATATTCACACGAGAATTAAAATGAGGCTGAAATCATCAAATTTGGATTTAAAATGATCGTAAAATTAAACATTAAGTTCATGGGCATAAATGCAAGAAAACATGAAAGATAACTAGCAAGCAGGTCCCTAGGAAGGGCTAAAATGCAAATAAAATAAGGCGCAAGACCTTCCCTGTAAATAACCCACAAGTACGGGGGTATTTTTGTAATTATTCAAACCCATACAGGGTCGGTTGTAAAATACCCCAGACACGCATGTACAGAACGTGGTCTCAGGACCTATCTGCATATTTGAAGAATTTTGTGGGCCTTCATGCAATTTACCCAGATCGCACGTGCGGTACACGTGAGCTCCAGGCTCCGTGAAGGTCCAGGCTCGGAGGAAGGCTCGGGGCAGCTTCGGCTAGGCTCGGCATTGAGGCTCGGAGAAGCTCTGGCAATCCCACGTGGATCGATGTAAACCATTTGATCATGAAGATCGGATGGATGCTATAGCTCTTGAAGAAGTAACGTGGCCCATGGCAAGCCGTCCTATCTTGCCCATCGGACGGCACATGTACGTTGTGTTCTTCAGTTCCTCCGCCTCCAACGGCGGAGTAGGCTACGCTCCGGCGAAGCACGTAAAGCTCTACATCCTTCTTCTGCTTCATCTACTGCACTATGAAGACATCTGTAGATGCTGCGTCCATCGCTGAAGCTCAGGGAGGACGTCAGAGCTCCTTGATCAGGCCATCGGATCATGGATGTTGGCAACGAGGTTGAGGAAGTCAGCTCCGATGGAGCTCCGGCCATTGAAGGGGCATTCACCTGCAGGTTAGTTCCAACAATCCTGTGCATGCAGGTGAGTAGTAGGGGGCGAAGGAACCGGAGCTCCATCTCCGACGACCGGAGAGGAGATGGGTTGAAGGTGGCCAGAGCATGAAGAAGAAGAGAGGGGTGATCAGAGGAGTGCTCACGGAAGGTAGAGTTGTGGAGAAGCTCGAAAAATGAACGATGGAGGGTAATAGAGTGTATAACGACCTAGGAAATTAAGAGAATATGACATAAAATACAAGGACATTTGAGGAATCTTACCTGGGGATCTATGGCGGTCGGAGGCTTGGGCTGAGTGTCTGGAAGACACTTCGGTCATCGCCGGACCCCTCAGCTGGGTGGGGCAGCTTGGCGGAGGCATAGCTCCGCGGGGCAAAGCCTACCATGGCTGAGGGTCAACACCGAGGGCTATCGCTGTCTTTGCACCTCGATCGGACCTCCCCCTGTCATGAGGAGGAGGAGAGCAGCTGGGCAGAGCCCCGCGTAAAGGTGGACGTCGGAGAAATGGGAAAGAGATAGAGTATTTAAGGATCAAAGGTGGTGTTTTCACTGGTGTTGGGCATGATTTGTGGGGGAGATATGGAGTAAGTGGAGAGGGCTTGTGGAATACGTGATGATTTGCGAAGATGAAGGATGAGTGGGGAAGCTCCTGGAGCAGTTGGGACGTGGAGATGGCCACCGAAGACTCGGGGAAAAATGGAACGGAAGTTGGTTGTACGTGAGTGAAATCGTGGGAGAGAGAGTAGCGGGAGGTGGAAGAAGATCTCGTGGCCGTTGGATCACAAGATCCAACAACTATGAAATGGGAGCCAATGAAAGGCCAAGATTAGAACTAGGCTGATATGATAGTAGGGCAGAAGACACACCATGTGGTGATAGGAAAAGAAGGCGCTAACAAATGGTGGAGATGGAATCAGGGGAATGATCGAAGGGTGGAGACTAAAGGTGGAATGTAACAACTGAGATGTGAGGGTCCACGGGATATCAGATGTCTCAGGATACGACACGTGGCGAGCTCTGGACGCAGCACGGTCGGACAGATGAGATGGAGTCTAATGCTCGATCAGATGGCTGCAGATCAAAGCGTGAATAAGCGGCTGAGATGGAATGGATCGGGCAGGCCATCGAATGGCGGAGATGTGGCGATGCGTGGCGTGAGAAGGACCGGTATGCATGGCGTAACCAGAAGGTGCCATGTGGCCCAATCAGATTATTCAAATATAGAAAGTGAATAATGAGGGGATAGATGGCCGAATTTGGAAAAACTCAAAACATGAAAGTTGTATATCTCAATGTGATATACAAGTTTCATGTTGACAAAAATAGAGATGAGGTCAAATAAAGGCAGAAGATATTTTTAGGGTATTTTTAAGCCTAAAAACACCACCGATTTTAATTTTGACATTTTTTGCATTTTTAATTTATTCAATGACTCTGATATTTACAAAATTTTGTCTAGTTTTTATTGACACCTTTTCTGAGATAGGGAGTTAATTTCAGTGAATCATCAGCATGAAACATGGTTTAATCACATATGCAAGGACCTTAATAAGATGGGCCAAGTAGTCCAAGGTGGGGTTCATGAGAGATGCAGTCTCTGATACTTCGACATACTGGACACGCTGATATTGCAAATGGTGTTGAAGTTGTTGGTTGGGGTACTGAGAATGATATTGAGGATAAGGGTGATGTTGTTGGTACTATTGTGGAGGGTGTTGTTGAAAAGGCACAACTGTGTACTGCTGGTTTTGCTGATATTGTTGGTACTGTGATTGCCGGTACTGGTTCTGTTTCTAATTACCATGGAATTGTGGAGACTGTTGGTGTTGAGGTTGGCTATTCTGGAAAAACCTCCCCCCTTGTTGTTGAGGTAATTGGTGGGAGTCAGTAGCTTGACCATGTTGAGGTTCGGCTGGACGGGCCGACTGCACATGATTCAACCATATGTCGTTCACCTCCTGAATGAGAGGTGGCGGAGGGGAGAACTGATCAGGAATGTACTGGGGCTCCGACTGGTAGACGATCAGCTGCTTCTATGATTGTTGCGGAGTGGATGGTTCTGGGGCTTGCACGCAGTAGACATAGTGAACCGCTGGTTGGGGCTGACTCGGTTGAGGAGGTTGTGGTTGTGCTTGTTCCTTTGTCTTGGCTAGAGTGGGAGCCGATGCATAAACAAAGGTGCAAGAACTGATTGTGCTCACCAGCCACTCCAACTACTTGGTGATTTGATCTAACTTGTCCAAGTGTTACATCCTTTGTTCCATCACAACAAGTTTTTCTAGATCATGTGATCCCTTATCAATTATGTCAACTTTGTACAGGTGGCTCCCTATTATGCTCAGGTTTGAACTCTCATCCATGTCTATCTCGTGGGATGCAACCATATACACATGCTTCTGAATCTTCTGTTGATAGGCACATGATGACGATAAGGTGGCCTCTCCTTCGACCATTTCTTCAAAGATCCTCATCTTTGTTGAAATGTGAGCCATCACGCATGGCTTCCACGAGCTTCTAACTTTCTATTGTAAGTCATCCAAAGAAGTGTTGGACCAGGTTGGCCCATGGAATATCATGATGGGAACATTTCTTTTGTAACTCAATAAATCTCTCCCATGCCTTATGAATGGTCTCGTGCGTAGCTTGAGTGAAATTTGCTATGAGCGCATGCATCTGATTGAGTCTCCCTAAAGGATAGCACTTATGCAGAAAGGCTAACTTCAATTCCTCCCATGTCGTAATCACATTCCCCAAGTGGTTGATCCAATGAAGGGGCTTATCCTAAAGGCTGAAGGGAAATGTCGTCATCTTTAATACGCCTTGTGGTATACCAGTGTAGTGAGATGTACCACATATGCGCCCGAACTGTTGTACATGAATATAAGGTTCTCCGTTGGCATTTCTGCGAAATGTGGATAGGAGAGCCAGTAGTTGAGGCTTCAATTCAAAATGAGCTGGATTGTGGGAATCTGGACCCATTTAATGATTTGTGCTGCCCCAGGATTGTATGTCTCTTTGAGAATCAGCTTGGGCAACTCTACTCTAAGCTCGCCTACTTGGCCTCTACCGCCTCCATCTTCGGGTTCATCTTTAAATCCTTCTCTCTATTTTCTCTCCTTCTTCTCAAGTCATTGAGCATGTCCTGGAAAGCGTCATGTGTTGAATCCTAGTTCGTGATTTGTTGTTGGATTACCTGAATAGAGGCTAAGATCTAGGCATTCACCACGTTATAATCCGGTAGCTGACTCTGATCTGACTAAGGTAGTTGATGCGGTCCTTTCCATTTTCCTCCTGGAGCCATCTCCTTTTCTGATCCCGAGTCTGATTCTATCATAATTTCTAACTCCAGACTGGGCTCTTGATCTGAAATTGGAGTAATGGCCTGATCGATCTGTATGGTGGCACCATATGTAACAAATCGGTATGTGTTAAGATCAACACAAAACTTCATAAAAGATCACGATCTGTAAGGAGTGAAATCAATTGCCATCCAAAATGGGCAGATTTAGGGACAAGAGTGATCCTGGTTTATTGGAGCAGATGGGGAGTTTGAAGATCGGTTCACGGAGTCTGAACTGGTTTCTCAGGAATCTCCCTGAATTATTGGAAATGGCAAGCATATGAAATCGATGTTGGTGTCGACGGGGTCTTGACTAAGCCATATATGTGTCATCATCTCGTAGGTCAAGAGTAGATCGAGAATGGAAGAGTGATACAGAGGTCAAACAAGGAATAAAGGGAGTGTAAAATAGTAGAAGGCTCCAAATGACCAGGGGGTCAAAGGAGGATTTTAAAAGAAAGGACTGAATAAAGGCATACATGGTGCAAAACTGATCTTTGAACCTTACTCTAATTCAAACGAACACAAAACAAGGATAGGTTCACCCACTCAACACATGTGAAGCTGTGAGAGTTTGGCTATTTTTATCTTTTTCATTTTATTGTAATTTTTAAGTAATGTTATAACAAGTCTTTAAGTACGCTAAACATATTAGAGAGTGTGTTCTGCCAAGCAAGTGCCCGTACTTCTTCCACCTCCTTTGCAACATGTCATCTATGTACTGAAAGGTCCTTGATCTCATGCATGGGTGGCTGCTCAACCAAAGAAATAGAAAGGGGAAGTGGATAGAGGAAACCAATACTTCGGACCTAGCTTGCAACGGAATCACCCATGAGCTTGCATGGACCTACTCAAATGCAAACCGATGAGACAGACACACCCATGAGGGTGTGGGTGTGGCCTAAGCTTGAAGCATTAGACCAAGTCAGATATTCCACATAAGGCGGGAACACCTAGGTCGACAAGGCCCTACTCGATCACGTACGGTAGAAGTTCCATTACTTTGCCAACCCAGGTGAAAATCAAGGTGCCATATATCGGGATTTGGGCTCTTTCCTTAGCAGGTCATGCCTCACACTGTCCGAAATGTACATGAAAACAATGTGGGATTTATGAAACCCAACCAATGAATGGTTTGTTACAAATTTTAATTTAGGTCGAGTTTATTTAGTAGCCCCTTTTTTTATTTTTTGAGTTTTTAAATTTTTTGAATATTTTTCAGAGCAAGCCACCTAATATTTTTTTATATTTTTCTATTATGTCCTAAATGATATAAACACAGGGGAGGGAGGATGGAAAAGTTGTGTGAGTCGTCACTAAGATGGAAATCTCTCCTTAGTGACTAATGATGCATGCAAAGTTAGAATTACTTACAGTATTTCCCAACTCTCTCCATGTTGGATGCAAAACATAATTTAAATATTTATACTATATGGCGATATGTAAAAGCGATAAAATGTACTAAATAGTAGCTTCTATTATTGGAAAGAACCAAGTTCTAATCACTCAAAAATGGATCCAATATGTCTAGTCTTGGAGACTTACGAGCCGCAAATTCGACCTCTTAATAAATCATTTTAATGCGTTGTAGTTGGCCGAATCAGGTGCATCAAAGAACCATGTAATGAATATAATCAACTAAATCAAATCTTCCATTTATATTTTACTTGGACAAGCTCAAGGTCAAACTCAGGGACACGAGCCTCTTTTGTATCATTTGGACTCTAATCAATTTAGCTAAGTGATATATAAATTAATCATAGGTCAAAGAGTGCATGGAGGCATTGAAACTAAATATGCATTTTTTATTTGATTTTTAGCATGCAAATAGATGCAATGAAATGCAATGCAAAAAAACAAAATATGTCCTAATGATCGACAAACTTGAGTCATTAAATCTTAAGTCCAATCAGGGTCAATTCATGATGCTACATTCATTGATGTGAAAATCAAGCATGTGAAGCATTACACTAAAGACACTTAGCTAATAAGATAATACATCAAAACTCATAGTGTCAAATCTGAAATATAAGCTTGCCATCAAGAAGACAAAATGCCACTAAAATCGACTCAATCGGAGTTAGGATGCTCAAGATATGCACGAGTGAAGACATGGCATAAATGCAAGAAAACATGAAAGATATATAGCAAACAGGTCCCTAGGAGGGACTAAAATGCAAATAAAATAAAGTGTGGGACCTTCCCTGTAAATAACCTATGCGTGCGGGGGTACTTTTGCAATTATTTAACAACGCATGGGTATGAGTGCAAAATACCCCAGGCACATGTGGTATGCACGTGAGTTCTGGACCTATCTGCAATTTGGATAAGTCAGCAGGGTCTCCATGCAAATTGTCCCAGACGCACATGACAGACACGTGAGCGTTAGGCTTGGTGAAGATGCAGGTTCGGATGTTCCACATCTGGAGGTTCGGGGACGACGTCTGCAGCTGATGACGTGGACTTCCTTGGGCCATCCGATCATAGAAATCGAGCAGTTGCTATTCCTGCTCGGTGATGTAGATGTGGCTATGTAGGGGCCGTTGGATGGTCATCGAGAGGATGCCATCCAACGATAGTTGTAACTTGTTCATCTCCTTCGTCGGGGGCAAACTTAGACCTCCGATGAAGGGCAGCGAGCTCCGCCACCTCCTTGCCGGCTTTGCTCTACTCTCATGAGATAGCTGGTGGGTGGTTGATGAAGCTTTGATCACGGGCAAGATACGACGAAGACAAAAAAGAGGCTTTCGATGCTGATTCATTAGAGACGGGGCTACTGAAGTTAGAGCTCTGACGAGACCTCCGTTCATTGAAGACTTGGGTGCCTGTTTGGTCTAATCTATAGCCGAAGTGTGTAGTGCAAAGTGTGTGTGCAGAGTGGAGTGAGATGGGAGCTTCTACGAGTGGAGAAGGTGGAAGCTCGGATCTCCTCCGCCGTGAAGGGCGAAGCAGTTGGGCTGGAGATGGTCTGGGGTTATGAAGGAAGAGGAGGGTAATAGGAATGTCATGCGTGGATGGTGGAAGTGTGGTCAAACGAGAGGTATGGTTTGTGAACGGTGATGGATTCTGTGCGAGAGTAATAAAAGCGAAGAATTAAGATGAAAATGCAGGTGGAGATCAGAAGTACTTACCTGAGAAGAGGGCAGACGCATTGCCAGTGCTCGAGCTCCGGCGAAGAGCCCTAGTCATCGTTGAACCTCCTCGGCAACAGGTAGCAGCTAGGCGGTGTGAAGCCACCGCGGTCTTGGCCTACTATGGCCAAGGGTCATCATCAGGGGCAGCCGACATCTTTACGCCTCGATCGACCCTCCCCCTATCACAGGTAGGAGGAGAGGGGCTTGGTGGAGGCCTACGTAAAGGTGGACGAGGTTGACTGGGGGAGGAGGCGAAGTTTTTAAGGGGCGAAGGTGGTGGTTCTAGTGGGTGTTTCGGTGGAGAATATGGAGCTAGTGGAGAGGAGTCGTGGGAGAGAGGCCTCCCGCGAGGATGACTGGAGATAAGGCTACATCGTGGGGGTGTTAGGAAGTAGAGATGGTGGACATGGACTCGGAGGAAAAAGGAAGGGGCAGGTGGTTGTGTGAGCTGGAGATCGTGGGAGAGAGGGTCGAACGGAGGTAGAAGAAGGGTTTGACGCCATTGGATCTTGTGATCTTATAGCTGAGATACGGGCGCTCAACTGTGGCCAGGATCAAATCCATGGAAACGAGATTTGGGCTGAGGATGGTGCCATGTGACGAGCAGAGTGAACAATGGGGACAAATGGCTGAGATGAAGGATCCAAGTGGATAGGGTGGTGAGGATGGGATAGGAGATGGGCGTCAGGATGGAAGCATCATGAAGGGGATCAAATGGCTATAGGGAAAACATGCAGCGCTTTGAGAGTGCAGCGTTAACGGACGGATGCGATTGATTCAGGAGATGGATTGAAGGGTTGCCGTTGGTGGTAGGAAAGCATGGCTGGGATTGAAGACTCTAGACCGCCATCCAACGGCTGATGGACCAGAGCGCGTGGCATGAAGAGATGCGGCCACGTGGCTCAACCAGATGGAGCCACGTGGCCCAATCAAATTATTGTAATGAAGAAATTAATTTATGAGGGGGCACATGGTCGAATTTGGAAAAACTCATAACATGAAAGTTGTAGATCTCGATGAGATCTAAAAGTTTCATGTTGATTAAAAACAAAGGTCAAACAAAGGCAAAAAATATTTTTTTGAGAGCGTTTTTTAGGCTAAAAACACTACAAATTTGATTCTTTTTCAGTTTTTGTATTTTTAGTTTATTCAATGAGTCCGATATTTACAGGGATTTGTCTGTTTTTTATTGACACTTAGTCTAAGATAGGAGGTTAGTTTTAGTGAATTACATACATGAAACATGGTTTCATCAGAGACCTCTCGGTGCCCGCCACAACGGGTCTTGCAAGTGTTGTATGAGGCCTCTTACGGCTCGTGATTCCAAGATCAAGTAATTAGCATTAATTTTTTTACTAAGTCCAAGCGAAGTATACTATAGGTTCATGAAATGTTGTTAGTGTTTTGGACCTAGTTACTAAGTCAAGCAATCTAATGTCTAAGGGCTCACTTAGAAAACAAATATAAACAAAGGATGAAAGCTCAAATCATGTTAAACAAAAAGAAAATAATGGGGATAAAACACGAAAAAATGCGGTGAGGCCCCCATGTGGACATACACCCGGGTACTAGACCTCTCCAAATGTGGTAGTGTCCAAATTATTACATATTTATTTTAAAATGCAATGACACACTCTCTCCCAAAAATAAAAATAAAATATAAGTATCTTCTTTTCTCCTTTTCTTTGGTTCTTCTCTTGCTATGTCCTCATAGATCAAAGAGAAAAAGAGAAGACATAACTTATACTGAGTATAGACAAGTCTAAAGAATAAACAAATGAATGAATGAATGAATTAATGAGAAGCTGACCCTCCCCCTATACTTAGGATCAAATAATCCTAAAAATAGAAGATTGTACACAAAGCAGGGAGGGTCAATGGTGGGAATGAAAAGATCATAATGAGATTGTCTCCCCCTATACTTAGGGTAAGATATCCCTAAGTATATACAATAAGAGGAGACAATGGAGAGGATTAAAGAATCGAAGGACTCGGGGTGCACATCCCCCTATACTTAGGATAAAGTACAACCTAAGTATAGAAGACTGACAAGAAGGGGTGCCACCTTTTTGGTAGAAAAAAGAATAGAAAAGGAAAAGAAGAAAAGACGTAGAAGAAGTAATATGAATATCTCGGGATGCACCTCGCCCTACACTTAGGATAAAGTGCATCCTAAGTGTAGCAATGATGAAGGGGATGCTATCTTGTCAGTAGAAAAAGAGAAGAGAGAAGGAAAAGAGGGAAGAAGAAGAGTCATTCAAAAATGTATTAATTTGATTTGTCTTCGATTGTCACTTCAGAAATATTCAGTTCATCCTCATAAATAACTTGAATGGAGTTAATGACAAACATAAATGTATCATGTTCAAGGTAAGGTTTCAGAAGCTGTCCATTGACTACAATTGGATGTGCATCGTATGCCAAACTAGATACCAGTATATTTCCATTGTCACGCACATGCCTCACTATAAAAGGCCCAATCCATTTTCTTTTCAATTTACCAGCAAAGATCCTTAATTTTGCATCAAATAACCACACATTCTGACCCATCTCAAAGGATTTGCAGCGGATATGCTTGTCATGCCACGTTTTTGTTAGACATGTGAGCCCACGGCGAGCCATTATGCAATAAATGTTATTGCAAATAATCATTCCATGATCTGAAATGAAGAATAAATAATTTGCATAATAGGTCCCTCTGTACAATTAGGGTTATGTACCATGGCCATCTTGATGATCATACAGTTGTTGATTCAATAATTGAATCATAGAGGCTGGTGCTTGGATGAATATCAAGAGTTAGATTGAGGACTCATCAAGCACCGTCAAATGATTCTTAAGAGATGATCTCCAGCCTGAGTAGGAGATGGCAATCCTTTCTCACATAGGTTGATATCTGACCGACCTCTTGATGCAGGTCCTCTGCATGGGAATAGTGATTCGGAGGTGTCAGATTAGTTAGGTCAAAGAGTTGACTTAACGAGATCGAGAAAACCTAAGTCCTATGTTGAATGTTGTCACAACATAGGCACGCATCCTCTGACCGGAGACAGATGTATTACTATATGTCTGAGTATGTACATTTGGCAGACCAATAGGTTGATGGCCTAACCAAGGTCTATACACCGGCGAGCTGGTGTGCATATAAGGGCATATGAGTAATACGATCTCTCAAAGGGATCATACAGGTTCACTACTAAACCGGAAGACATGAGCTCACTCATGAAATATTGAGAAGAATCAAATTTCGTGCACGGTCGTCTCACTTTGGAAGCTTGACTGAATTTGTAGGTTTGATATATACTTTTGGAAAGTATATGATCAAGACCTAGGTATGATATACGCTTTTGGAAAGTATATGATCGATACCAAATCCCAATGATCAAATGAGAAACTTATTGATAAAACCCTGAAGAAGACAGTATAAAATTGATCTTGATCTTCGAGTTGATCATAGGTCTTCCAGTATGAAAGATGTGCAGGTATTGGGAATCCCTGAGGGTGATGTGATCATAAATGATTGTATAACCATGATGCTTCCATTCCGAGGGAGTGATGAAACGGGTCTGGATTTTAGTGACTCCTCTCAGTAGAGAAGCATTCTGATCTTGGTCCAAGTGTTGGACATTGTCTGAATGAAATTCAGATGCAATGAGAAGATTAGATTTGCAGTCTCGATTTAATCAAGCATCTATGGGAGGTTCGTAAGATCAGGATTTGAGACGAGATCTCAACATCCAAGTCATTATACGTGGAACAATACAGTCGCACTGTCCTTATCTCCAAGTATCTGCGGAGAAAGCACATTATTCTTGAAGGGGTTCAAGAATAATTCATTTGATGAACTCTGTATCCAAGCATCGTGAAAATGGATAATTAAATATGATTTAATTATCATGAATAATATGAATTTGATTCATATTATAAGAAGAGATATCTAAGATAGTTATATGTGATTTAATTATCAAAGATATGAATAACGTGAATGTGATTCATGTTATTTGGGCACATGAGAAAAGGGATCCAAGATGATTAAATGTGATTTAATTATCATGGATATGAATAATGTGGATAGCACTGTCCATATTAATCATATATATTATAAATATAATTTATAATATATTAGAGAGAGAGAGACTATGTAAATAGCATTTGTTAATTATTAATGTGAATTGGATTCACATTAAGTAATTAATTGGAAAAGTAATTTACAAATTAGTTTTTGTTGTGAATGTGATTCACATATTTTCAATGGCATGATTGAAATATTCACAAATTAATTTGGTGGATAATTATGTGATAATGGTTATTACATATTATTAAGAGATAATACGACATAATAAATAGGAGATAATAGCCACCTTTGATGAGGTGGCGTCACCCATGAAAAAGTCATGGGTGACGCCCCATTTTTAAGGGAGGCAATATTATCTTCTTCGTATTATCTTGATTAATCTCTTAATTAATTGATTTATGTTATATTAAATTATGTTGATAATGTTGCAAAATATATTTAATTTAAATATAAATTAATGTTGTTGGTTTTAACCAACAACAATCATAGCCATTGATTATTACATAGAATCCCATGGCCGTTGGATCTATGTGTCCCATGGATTGAGATCCATTGGATCCTAAACTAATATAAAAGGAGGGCTAGCCTAGCCTTTCATGGTACATTTTTATAAAGAGTTGTAGAATCCTACTACTCTCTCTCTCTCTCATTCTTTCCTAGCCTCTCTCTCTATTCAAAGTGGCCGTCCACTTTGTGCATTGAGAAGGAGAGTCTCTCGCCTTTGCCTTCGACGACTCGAGGATCTTCTTCTTCTTTGGAGTTGCTTACTCTAAAGGAATAGGACGAATTTCGTTTGACGAAATCAGGGGATTCATTGTTTGGATCTTCATCGAGGATTGCGGGAGGAACGCGACTCATCATCGTGCCCGCAAGTGCGTTCTTCGTGGATCGGACTTAAGACAAGAGGATCTCTTGTTTGGTATCTCACGATTACAACCACGCTCCAAGTGGTATTCCTTATACTTTGTGGTTTGATGAAATGATCTGAGAAGTGTTCTCGTGATCATGTGGCTTCATCATTAGATTTAAAATTTTAATTTCCGCCGCATCTAGTGACTAGTGCGACTAGTTGCTCCAATTGCATAAGACGTGATTGACACGCTTCCATGATATGCTTGAGGATTCTCAATATCCTTCAAGTGGTATCAGAGTAGGTCGAATAAGGTTTTGGATATGATCCATAGACCTAGGACAAGTTGGGTTTGAAAGGATCGCGAAAATTTTGTCGCATTCCAATTTTCACACCTTTGACTAGATGAATTTTTCAGTACTGTTTAAAATGTTTAAACATGAAATTTGCAATTGGATTTTGTTCCCCATTAAATAAGGAAACCATAGTATCTGAGTTGATGAAATTTGTACTTCATTTGCTCAAGATATGGCCTTTTGAATATGCATGTATTCACTGTTGTGGGAACTGCAGATATAATCGTGATTAATGAGTTAATTACTGTTTTGATCCACCTCGAAATGCGTGAATTATCACTTGAGTTCTTTAATAAATCAAATTGGCAATCTTAGGAAACGGATTTTGCATTTTTTTTATTTAAATTGATCAAGATAAGTTAATTTTAGTGATTGGGGGTCACTGTTAGAAGTTGACATCTTTTGATGATGAACCTTGTGATAAGTCATTCAAATATGATGATAAAAATTAATGGTTAATTTTCTGAAATAATTAGTGATAAATATTTGTGAAATATTTAAAGAGATAATTATTTCATTGAATGGTATTTGCCTAACCATGATGATAAGATAATTGATCTTGATCATTGGTTGATATGAATTCATCAACAAACATTGATTTCATGAAAAACCTTAATCTATCCTACAATAGTTGTAGGATAACTTTTACATGAAAAACCCTCTTGCTTGAATAGGATTGGGTATTTGTTTAGGAAATCTCCTTATAATATAATCAAAATTGTTTTGATGTATATTATATTTTATAATTTCAGTTGAAAAACCGATGAGCATCTCAAAGTACATGATGATCTATCTGCATTATCCTTTCTTGAGGTGGATATGGTGCCTAGTCGGAGAGCATTGGGGTCGCGGATTGCAACGTATGTGGTCCGTCCCACTCTCGTCGGTACTGGCCATGACAGTGGGTAGGGACTTGATAATGTCGGAGAAGTCAAATTTTATTTTTCTAATTATTAAAATACGAATAATATGTACTTTGAGATTATACCTACTATTCAAGTAATAATCAAGTTTGTTGATTGATGACTGGATTAATGATTAATTTAATGTGATTAAATTAATTATATCCAGTTAACACTCTATTAAGAATAGATGTGTATTTCCTTTGGAAGAATTAATTATGTGAATATGATTAACGATAATTAATAATTACAATTTGAATATGAGGTGGAGGATCACATAACTGACATCCATAGTCTCCCATCAAGGAAAAGGATTCCGTGGCGAGATGTTGTATATAGGAGACGTCTGTCCGAAGTGACAGATCCCATATATGATTTATTTGGATCGGGTTCTTTGCTTCTCGAAAGAGTAAGGCCGTATACGTAGTGACCCCAATATCGGGTCCTCATATTATTGGGGTGATATTGGATTATGTATAGCGAGTATTAATCCTGTTGACAGTTGGTTCAATTAATGACGGGTCAACATCATCTTAGGGGTGGTGGGCCCAAGTGTTAAAGACCCAATTGGGAAATGCAAGTTGGACTTACAAGGCAGAATGTGTTCCCGCTTGTTTTTATAGGAGTCGCAGGTTCTCATATTATTGGGATGTGACGAAGATAGGAAAGGAGATCCCAGATCTTGCTTGAGATATAATGGTAAGAATATCTTTTACATTGAAAGTGATTAAGGGAATGAATTTTCATTGTTGACAAGGCAATACAACTTTGATATAAAAATTCCTAAATCAAAGTAAAACACGTATATATAACATATATACCCTTATGCAAATTTCTTATTTCACATAATCCTTCATTAAACCCACTCAATGTTATACTCAATAATAACCAGTAAAATATCAAGGATTGGACTCATGATCTAGATATTGTACTTGCAATTGGACACATAATGTATGTGGTTTCAATGTGCAAGTTTCCTTGACATAATGAGGTATGACAATTAAATAAGACAATAAGACATTACCTTAGGGTTTATATGTCTCTATAGTCTTGATCTTTCATTGAATGTACTTTGGAAGTGACATGTCGATAATGATCGCCATTGTCAAATAATTCTTATAAAATCTTAGAATATGTTCTGACATACATATGTGTTCTTGACATTTAATCATGAGTGACATGGTTCTCTGCATCAGGCAGAATGGTAGCTCTATAAGAGATGATGTATTCAAAATGTTTGAATACCTACCTGAACCTAAGTCTATAAGAGTTAAGATGTATGTAGATATCGTGAGTGTCATCATTCTACTATCTATACTCTAGTAATTCATGAAGCTTCATAATATTCATATTGTATGAATTTACTGAAGCATTATAAATGTTGAAGTGCTCTTGTATTGAAATCTTTTGAATTCAACATAAGAGATTCTTTGTCTTGAACAATGGTTGTTTATAGATGAAGAGAGCACAATGGAAGCGTGGGTCGGACCCATGTGAAGAAGGAAAGTCAAAGAGTTGATTGTACTTCTGTGACTTCCACATGGCATCCAAAGAGTTGGATGAATGCCAATACTGCAATAAGTTGATGTGTTGATAGTATGACTATCAAGTCTGTCTAAAATCCTTAGTGAAGGACTCGGATAGAGCACCGAAATAATCTACATATAATCATTGACTTTGACTTTCTTATTTCATAAGATAAAGTCTGACAGTTGTATCCCAATCTTCTAATGGCATTTGCAATTGATGCATATATATTAGAAGATTAGAAATTTGATCTTAAGGTTTAGTAGTCATCAACATGGATATTGCTGTAATAGTTGCAGCAATCTCTGTCGGATAGATAGACTTCATATTCTCAGTGGGAGAGCCCTTAGTCTTGGAGAATGTCTCTATGACCTAGATAGTAGATTACATTCATTGTTTGTTTCTAAATGTTGGAAATAAACATGAATTCTAAGATAGAACTATCATAAAGAGTTATGATGGAAATATTTCATATAGTAGTCTAACATCTAGTGGATTCCACAAAATTAGAAAATTAATGAATGGTTCATTAAGATTTTTAATATTGAAAATCAAACCTTATAAGATCAATAGGAGGATGAAGATCATTTGACAATGATCTGGCATCAAGCCTTGGACATTTGTCTGTTGATTTGATCAATAGACTAGTAAGATATGAAACTTTAGAATGTCTAACATTTCAAATCTTACATACTTGTGAATATTGTATTCAAAGTGAAATGTCCAATACACCCTTCTCTGAGAATGGTGTTAGATGTCAAGGTATTCAAGATCTCTTACATATTGATGTATGTAGATCATCTATATCATAGTAAACAATATGGATATGTGATATCTATTGATGATTATGTATGATATGAGATTTCTTCACCTGAGAAACCTTTGAAATGTTCAAAGATTTCACAATTTTGGTTTAGAATCAAAGTTTGAAGAAAGATGAAATGAATTTGATCTAACCTATGTAGCTTGTACATGTTAGATAAAATTCAAAGAATACCTTATGGAGATATGAATATCATTTTTATCTCATTCTTCACGATAAACCTGAACTCAATAGAGTTGTAGGGAGATACAATTGGATCATGTGTGACATGATTTGATCAATGATGAATTTTAGCATAATTACCTCTTAGTTTCCAGGTATATATGTAGTAGAGACTATACTATATATCCTTAATAAGATTCCATGCAAGTAAGCGGGAATTAATCACTAGAGAGTGCTACTTCATTAGGAAAATAAAGGATGGTATAGGATACCTACTTTACGACCTTGAGATTCTTAAAAGATCTCATCTTTGAGAATGTGATTCTTGGAGGATTGAGACTCTTGAGAATCTAGATGAAAATGAAGTGAAGGAACTCATTTAATCTTGAGATGATAATGAGATTCCCGAAATCATAAACTAAAAGGGACAATTAAAGATGTAGCACTAATACCGCTTCAAATGAGTTTGAGGATGTATTCCATGTGTCAGTCAAATCTGACAATGATCGGACTTCATGTGATGAATCTCCTAAGGTTAATGACATGGAAAGATGTATATTAGCAATAAAGTCTAAAGTAGACTTCATATACAAGTGTTATATATGGACCCTCGAGGATCCACCTATATGGGTAAGACCCATAAAGGTGTAAATGGATCTTCAAGAGAAGAGGGAACCTGATGAGAAGGTAGGGACCTTCAAAGCTCGGTTTGTAGCCATAAGCTACACACTGGAAGAGAAGACATTGCTTGCAATGAGACTTGCTCTTCGGTAACCATGCTTAAAATCATCAGAATATTGCTAACCTTAGCTACACAACTTGACTATTGCATCTTCAAGATGTAAGTCAAGATTGCATTCCTCTAAGAATACCTCTCTGAGGATATTCACATGAAGTAACCCCACGGCTTCATGGTTGAGGAAATCAAGGTGTGCAAGCTAAAGAAACTCCATCTATGGACTCAAATAAGCTTCTTTTACTTGGAACATCAGATTTGATGAAATCATAACTGTTAGGATTTCAGATAGAATCTTGATGGACCATGTGAAGCTTAGTGGGAGTGCCATTGTGTTCATCATGTTAAATGTAGATAATATCGTAATCATTTGGAATGATATAAGGATGATAATAAGTGTTTTATAGACAGGTTATTCCATACCTTGAGATATGATCTCAAGAATACCTCTTAGATCTTTGTTCTGAAGTTGTTCAGAAGTAAAGAAAAGAGGGTATTGGGACTGTCACATTTGTAGTACACCTTGGGCATATTCCACTCTTGGAAATTCCAAGAATGGCTTCCTTCCCTTGAGATTTTGTACTGACCTATCTAAAGGGATGGCACCTTAAAGAGTTGAGGAAGTGAATTCTAGAATTGCTTGCACATATGCATCAGTTACGAGAAGCTAAGTGTATACTAAATGTGTATAAAAGCCAGATATCTACCATGCAGTGGGAGTAGTAAAGTGTTGCTCATCCTGCTATGGAGAGAAAACACTTGATTACAATAATAACAAAATCTTCAAAGATGACAAGATTTTTTGACATAGTGATCTCAAAGTCATATCTTCAAAAGATTAAGACTTTATAGATAGAGATCTAAAAGGTCATAACTGTGGATACCTTTAGAGATAGTGATCTAATTGCTTTATCAAGATTGAGTATTGGTTGCATAAGATGCAACATTTGCATTGGATGCGAGCACTATTACCTAGGGATATGCAAGTGCCGTAAAAGGACTTGGCATAGTCTTTTGGGAACAGAGTGACTAATCAGCTTACCTAGCTATTTCTAAATAGCCTCTGATTGTCACATGAGTGTGGGTTTAAATGATTAGCCCATTAATGGATCTTTGGGCTGGTGGGAGATTGTTGGACATGTGAGCCCACGGCGAGCCATTATGCAATAAATGTTATTGCAAATAATGATTCCCTGATCTGAAATGAAGAATAAATAATGTGCATAATAGGTCCCTTTGTACAATTAGGGTTATGTACCATGGCCATCTTGATGATCATACATCTGTTGATTCAATAATTGAATCATAGAGGATGGTGCTTGGATAAATATATAAAGAGTTAGATTGAGGACACATCAAGCACCATCAAATGATTGTTAAGAGATGATCTCCAGCCTGAGTAGGAGATGGCAATCCTTTCTCACATAGGTTGATATCTGACCGACCTCTTGATGCAGGTCCTCTGCATGGGAATAGTGATTCGGAGGTGTTAGATTAGTTAGGTCAAAGAGTTGACTTAACGAGATCGAGATAACCTAAGTCCTATGTTGAATGTTGTCACAGCATAGGCACACATCCTCTGACCGGAGATATATTTATTACTATATGTCTGAGTATGTACACTTGGCAGACCAATAAGTTGATGGCCTAACCAAGGTCTATACACCGGCGAGCTGGTGTGCATATAAGGGCATATGAGTAATACGATCTCTCAAAGGGATCATACAGGTTTACTACTGAACCGGAAGACATGAGCTCACTCATGAGATATTGGGAAGAATCAAATTCTGTGCACGGTCGTCTCGCTTTGGAAGCTTGACTGAATTTGTAGGTTTGATATATACTTTTAGAAAGTATATGATCAAGACCTAGGTATGATATATGATTTTGGAAAGTATATGATCGATACCAAATCCCAATGATCAAATGAGAAACTTATTCATAAAACCCTGAAGAAGACAGTATAAAATTGATCTTGATCTTCGGGTTGATCATAGGCCTTCCAGTATGCAAGATGTGCATGTATTGGGAATACCTGAGGGTGATGTGATAATAAACGATTGTATAACCATGACGCTTCCATTCCGAGGGAGTGATGAAACGAGTCTGGATTTTAGTGACTCCTCTCAGTAGAGAAGCATTCTGATCTTGGTCCAAGTGTTGGACATTGGTCGGAATGAAATTCAGATGCAATGAGAAGATTAGATTTGCAGTATTGATTTAATCAAGCATCTATGGGAGGTTCGTAAGATCAGGATTTGAGACGAGATCTCAACATCCAAGTCACTATACGTGGAACAATACAGTCGCCCTGTCCTTATCTCAAAGTATCTGCGGAGAAAGCACATTATTCTTGAAGGGGTTCAAGAATAATTCATTTGATGAATTCTGTATCCAAGCATCGAGAAAATGGATAATTAAATATGATTTAATTATCATGAATAATATGAATTTGATTCATATTATATCTAAGATAGTTAATTGTGATTTAATTATCAAAGATATGAATAACGTGAATGTGATTCATGTTATTTGGGCACATGAGAAAAGAGATCCAAGATGATTAAATGTGATTTAATTATCATGGATATGAATAATGTGGATAGCATTGTCTATATTAATCATATATATTAAAAATATAATTTATAATATATTAGTGAGAGAGACTATGTAAATATCATTTGTTAATTATTAATGTGAATTGGATTCACACTAAGTAATTAATTGGAAATGTAATATACAAATTAGTTTGGGTTGTGAATGTAATTCACATATTTTCAATGGCATGATTGAAATATTCACAAATTAATTTGGAATTAATTTGGTGGATAATTATGTGATAATGGTTATTAGATATTATTAAGAGATAATATGATATAATAAAAAGGAGATAATAGCCACCTTTGATGAGGTGGCATCACCCTTGAAAAAGTCATGGGTGACGCCCCATTTTTTAGGGAGGTGACATTATCTTCTTCTGATTATGTTGATTAATCTCTTAATTAATTGATTGATGTTAAATTAAATTATGTTGATAATGTTGCAACATATATTTAATTTAAATACAAATTATTGTTGTTGGTTTTAACCAACAACAATCATATCCATTGATTATTACATAGAATCCCATGGTCGTTGGATCTATGTGTCCCATGGATTGAGATCTATTGGATCCTAAACTAATATAAAAGGAGGGCTAGCCTAGCCTTTCATGGTACATTTTTATCAAGAGTTGTAGAAGCCTACTACTCTCTCTCTCTCTCATTCTCGACTAGCCTCTCTCTCTCTCTCTATTCAAAGTGGTCATCCACTTTGTGCATTGAGAAGGAGAGTCTCTCGCCTTCGCCTTTGACGACTCGAGGATCTTTTTCTTATTTGGAGTTGCTTACTCTAAAGGAAGACGATGGATTTCGTTTGACGAAATCAGGGGATTCATTGCTTGGATCTTCATCGAGGATTGCGGGAGGAACGCAACTCATCATCGTGCCCGCAAGTGCGTTCTTCGTGGATCAGACTTAAGACAGGAGGATCTCTTGTTTGGGATCTTACGATTACAACCATGCTCCAAGAGGTATTCCTTATACTTTATGGTTTGATGAAACGATCCAAAAAGTGTTCTCGTGATCATGTGGTTTCATCATTAGTTTTAAAATTTTAATTTCCATCGCATCTAGTGACTAGTGCAACTAGTTGCTCCAATTGCATACGATGCGATCGACATGCTTCCGTGATGCGCTTGAGGATTCTCAATATCCTTCAGTTTTGACCTTCTCCTGGTACATCCAGCTTTTGTCATATGCATAATCTCTGAATTCCAATAATCTATTCAGATCCACTTTTCTACTCTTCCCGGCTTTCTCAAAATCCAAGTTACAGATGTTGATGCACCATAAATATTTGTGAATAAGCCCAACAGGCAGATGACATGGCTTGCCGTACACAAGGCGGTAGGGTGGCATTCCCAAGGTTGACTTGTATGCGATTCTGTAAGCCTAAAGAACTGAATCAAGCATCTGAGACCTGTTCTTGAGACCAGGACGCACAAGCTTCTGTAAATTTGTCTTGATCTCCCTGTTTGAACACTCTGCTAAGCCATTGTATTATGGGTGGTATGGTGAAGCAACACAATGTTCTATGCATAATTGCTGAGTTAGCTTCTTCACCTCTCCATTTATTAAATGACTCCACCCGTCAGATATTAGAATCTTGGGAATCCCGAACCATCAATGATGTGATCTCTTAAGAAGCGACAGATAGCCCGATTGTTGGTAGTTCGAGTGAGAATAACATTCACCCATCGACTCACATGGTGGACAATAAGCAAAATGTATTCAAAGCCTTAGCTGTTGGGAAATGGGCCCATGAAGTCGATGCCCCACGCGTCGAAGATGCCTAGTATTTGAATGAAATTCAAGGCATCGTTTATCAAATTCCTATGGTTCCGCCCATCTTCTGACAGTCAGTGCAGTACTTGACATAATCTTCTGCATCCTTGAATAATGTAGTACACTAATGGCCACTCTGAAGAATCTTTGCTGACATTCGTCTGCCTGAATGATGTCCTCCGGAGTCTCGATCATGGCACAATGCGAGGACACTTGGAACTTTCTCCTGAGGAATACACCTCCTCCAGATGCAGTCTGCCCCCTCACTGAATAGATATGGATCCTCCCACTTGTAGAAATGGATTCTAAACAGAAACTTGTCCACTTTTAGCTTAGGCCAACATTGTGGAGTTCTCTTGGACATAAAATTAATTCATAATATCAGCATACCAGGGAGAGAGGTTATTGACAAAGTTGCCTCGTATAGAGAGGTTTCTGTGATCGGTTGTAAGTTCGGCTTACGAGATTCAGCATCTATAATTCTGGATAAATGGTCGGCCACAACATTCTTCACTGCAAGTTTATCTATGATTTTAAGGTCAAATTCCTAGAGGAGAAGGATCCACCGGATAGGACATGGTTTAGCGTCTTTCTTCTACTGTAAATACCGGATGGTCGAATGATCTGTGTAGATGATTACTTTGGATATAGGGAGATAGGATCTAAACTTATTTAAGGTAATAACTACCGCTAGCAGCTCCTTTTCAGTGACTGTGAAGCTTCATCGGGCTTCATTGAGCATTCGACTAGCATAGGAATTGCAAATGGCACATTATCTATCCTCTGTCCAAGCACAACACCAATGGCATAATCTGACGCATCTGCCATTATCTCAAAAGGCTGAGTCCAGATCGATGGCTGCAAGACAGGGGCCTAAGTGATATGCTCTTTCAGCTGATTAAAGGCAAGGAGCACACGGTTATCCACAATGAAATCATTCTCCTTACCTAACAACTCAGTCAATGGTCTGCCCAATTTACTGAAATCTTTGATGAATCGCTGGTAAAAACCAACATGGCCCAAGAATGACCTGGGGATTCATGCATTGAGAAGGCTTTCTTTCTTTTCCGTTTATGTCTTGCTCTCTTAAACCGGCAAAAGAGCGAGCTGGAATATGGATAACCAATCTATTTGGAAATATAGTTGGGAGACTTTGCCCAAGAAATGGATACATCAAATCGAAAGATCATTATAGATGGCTCATGTTTAGAAATTCCCTTCACCTTGGTTGGGTCAACCTCCATGCCACATTTAGAAAAAACGTGACCCAGCACAATTCCTTCGGTCACCATGAAGTTGCTCTTTTGCCACGAGAGCACCAGATTTACTTCACAACACCTCCTTAAGACTCGGTCCAAATAATCCAGACATTGATCGAAGGAGTCCCCGAAGATCGAAAAATCGTCCATAAAGACCTCAAGAAAGGTGCCTACCATGTCAGCAAAAACTGCTAGCATACACCTTTGAAATGTGGCTAGGGCATTGCATAGCTCGAACGACATCCGTCTAAGCACGTACTTACCAAAGGGATAGGTGAACGTGGTTTTCTATTGGTCTTCAGGAGCTATAGCCACTTGATTATACCCAGAGTATCCATCCAAGAAGCAGAAGTATTCTTTTGTAGCCAATCTCTCAAGAATCTCATCGATGAAGGGTAAAGGAAAGTGGTCCTTCTTGGTCGCAAGATTAAGTCTTCTGTAGTCTACACACTCGCCAAGAAGTGGGTAATCTGGTCTAGATATCCTCTCCTTTGTCGTTCTTTACGATGGTGATTCTTGATTTCTTGGGAACTACAAGCAGAGGGCTCACCCATTTGCTATCGGAGATGGGGGAAATGAATCTCGCATCGCACCATTTCTGAATTTCTTCAGAACAACCTCCCACAGATTAGGATTGAGTTTTCTCTGAAGTTCTTGAGCAGGTTTGCAATCTTCCTCTAGGAAATTGCAATGCGAGCACAAGGACAGATTGCTCCCATGGAGATCCGAAGTTTTCCAACCTAGCCTTGTGGTTGCGTTAAAGAACCTCCATCAGACAAGATTCTTGGTCTACGGTAAGATGAGCATTGATAATGAATGTATACATGTTAGGTTCTCCCGCATGAAAGGCATAATTCATATTGGAGGGCAAAGGCTTCAGCTCAAGCAGTCTAGGAGCTACTTCACGGGTGACTTCAGCTACTATTGATGGTAGTGATTCTTTCATCTGTTTGCCATACACCGTGCTCTATTCTGCCTCATCATTCAATAATTCATAGGATGTTTCAATGATTTCTTCTTCATCGCAGAACTTTTCAATAATCTGCTCTTGATCTTGGAGGCACATCATTACCACTCGAGTCTCCTTAAGTAAATCAGCAATCGTCTCATCATGATCCATAAGGGGAAATTTGACTGCATTCTCCAATCTTTCCTTGGGATAAAGGAATTCATGGATCTCGTTGTCATCCACAACAAGATTGGTGTCTTGAATTTCAGCTAAAAAGTCCCAGTCCTCGGAATATTAAATCACCCTTGCACATGCTGCAGATGTTCCTTCTGACGGTCTTGCATCAAACAGGGTCTCTATTTGATCTTTTCATTGTTGGAGCCGAAGGTAATTTCTCCAGTGCCATAATTCACCTCACATTGGTCGTTCGCAGGAACGACCATCCGAGTATAATTGGGGTGAGGAGCAAAGGTGTAGAGACATCCATGTCTAATACAACAAAATCGACTGGGAACTGCTTCCCCTGATCCGTAACTATCATGTCCTCCAACATGCCCCTCGACTGCTTGACTTATTTATCTACGAATTGCAGAATCATCTTGGTGAGCCTGAGCAGTCTTAACCTGAATTCTTTGAGCAGTGAGGCTGGCATTAAGTTGACAAAAGATCCGTTGTCCAGCAAAGTGCGTTCGAACTCCTGATTGAACATCTGACAACGCACAAGGGGTGTTCCCTTATCTGGATTCTTATCCAGGAGATTGCTGATTGCATTGACTATGGACATTGTAAGAATGTGCTTCTCAGACTTGCCACTTTTGCTTCTAGAGTTACGAGGATGAGACTTACTGCTATTTGTACATGCGTCTTTCAGTACTTTCTTAACGGGTGGCATGTACTCAAGAGCTTTCATCAATGGCATGTTCAATACTAAATTCTGGATAATCTCAACAATGGCAGGATCAAACAAAGCATTTATCAAAATTTCCATTTTTTGTGCTTTTTCATTGCTTTAGGAAAAAGGAATATTTAAAGAATCCTTAATAAGATCATTCATAATTGTGTCCATATCATTAGTTACAGGTAGATGGAAAAAAGGAACATGATTTATCTACAATGTGTGGTCCGAAAACTGTAGGCCCGGCTTCCGGTGCTGGTGTTGGACTCGCTGCAGGTGCAAGATTCTTCATCTTAGGATTTGGTTCTGAAATATGTGCAGGCGTCTCCAATGTTGGTTGGCTTCCATCGAGGCTATCGTGATCTTTTTGTCTTTTTGTATTTTTTCCATTTTTTTAGATTTTCTGCAGATGGTGTTCCTCTAAAAACATTGTGTGGCCCTCGTGCTGGCTGGACCAATGACTCCCCGTCAAATGCAATGTGCTTTCCCTTCACATATGTCGATTTTCTCTCTACCGCTCCTGAGAGTAACAATGCTAGATATAAACAAATCATTTCTACCTGAATCGGGCAGATCACTGCAAACATCCTACTCCTTGCGTCAGAATTTATTAGGATTGGCCTCGACCTGGGCTGGTGTGACGATTTTGGCAGCCGTCAAGTCGTCAATTTTCTGGGTCATCTCAACCATATTCTTGGCGAGTTTATCCATAAGTGAGGGTCAAGCTCACCGGTGCAACTTCAGAGGAATTTCCTAGGTGGGGCTTGTAGTTCTGATAATGTGGGGGAGGTTTCTGTCGGTAACCCTGTGAAAAATGGTGGGGCGAATGACGAGAGGAAGATTGTGATTACTATTAGGAAGGGTATGAATTATGATATGATGCAGTCGGTTGCTGGGGAGGAGAGCTTTTATTATGATATCTAGATTTTTGCTGCTGATATGCTTGCCTTCATGTGTTCCCATATTGTTGAGGCTGCTGATTTTGAGGTTGGAAGGGTTGGAAGTTTCTCCCTCCCTGCTACTGCTAGTGAGGTGATCGGTTGGCAGAGCTCTGACCCAGGGGATGCCCTTGAGGGTGGTTCAGCTGCTGATTGTGCTCCCATACACCATTAATCTCTTGAATTTACGACGGGGGTGGAGGAAACTGCTCTGGGTAAACTGGCTATATCTCTTGTTAATAGACAACAATCTAGTTCTAGGATTGTGGGGGTTGCTCCGGGACCTGCACCAATATACATGCTGGACTAGCGGAGGCTACGGGAGACTCGGCTGAGGATGCTGCATTTGTGGTGATTCCTTTTGCTCAGCATGATTTTTTGAAGTGGCAGACACCGAATTTCAAGTATTGGCGTTCAAAGCATGGACTATCTGCTCCAACTGTTGAGAGATCAGATCGAGCTTCTCCAAGCCCTAAGTTCTCTTTTCAATGATAGACAGTATTTCGAGATTTTGTGACATCTTCTCAACGATGTCGGCCTTAGACAAGTGGCTCCCGATAATGCTGAGGTTGGAGCTCTCATCCTTGTCTTCAGTATGGGTAGCCATGTTCACATGCTTATTGATGGTGGTCAGCATCTTCATGTTGGCACATGGTGAAGACTGAGCGGCCTCTCCTTCAGCCATCTCCTCATAAATGTTCCACACAATGTCCTCATCCTTGTTAAAATGAGAGCCTCCACAAGCGACATCGACAAGTCTCTGGCTTTCCAATGTCATCCCACCGCAAAAATGCTACACGAGACTAGTCTTGGGAATCTCGTGGTGGGGACACCGTTCTTGTAATTCCTTGAACTTTTCCCAAGCTTCAAGGATAGTTTCGTAGGGTTTTTAGAGGAAGTTGGAGATGCGGGCGCGCATCTAGTTCAGGCGATCGAGAGGTAGAATTTGTATAGAAATGTAGACTTAAGCTCCTCCCAGGTCGTGACTACCGTCCCCAAGTGGTTGACCCAATACAAGGCCTTGTCTTGGAGGTTGAAGGGAAAGGTAGTCATCTTGACTACCCCCAAAGGAATACCAGGGTAGTAAGCGGTGGCGCAGATGTGGCCAAACTTCTTGAGGTGGGTATATGGTTCCTCTGTGGTGTTCCCATGAAATGTAGGAAGCAGGAACAGGAACTGCGGCTTCAGCTTGATGTGGGTGTGGATTTGTGGGATCTAGATCCACTCGGTGATACGACCCGCTCTCGGATTGTATTTACGTTTCAAAGTAGGCTTTGATGGCGGTTGTCATGCATCCATTCTATCAAAGTTGGGTCCCCCCACTGAAAATCCATCTTCAACAACTCCACGGTTAAACTCTTGATCTAGATTCAGCTCATCCTCACCCCGGCCATCTCTTACATCAACCCTCATCCTCAAGTCATTAAGCATAACTTGAAATGCGATCTGTGCCAAAGCTTGGTTCGTCAGTTGTTGTTGGATAGCCTAGATGGAAGAAAGCAACTGATTGTTGACCTTATTTTGCATAGTATATTGTCCTCCCCCTTATCCGCTGGTTCGTCTAGCTGGGGCTGTGGACCCTTTACTCTTCCAGTTGGATCCATCTCAGAATCGACTTGAACCTCGAGCTCGTGATCAGGTTGAGAATCTGCATGACGGAGTAAACCCTGATCAGTTTCCATCTAAACACCATTTGCTGAGATTAATCTGGAATTAAGGTCAATCCTAGAGTGCTATGAATAGAATATATGATATTTACTGAAATCGATCTCCATCCATAGGGGGTTAATTCTGGGAACAAGAGTAGTCCCTGTCTATTTGTAGGGGAAGAGCTAATTTGGGTTGTGAGTCATCCCGAACAACAGATTTATTGGAGAAAGACAGTTATTGAAGGAAGAGAGAATGGGGGAGTCCAAGGAGAAGTTCGCAAGATACGAGCAAACTTCTTGGTGATCACCCCTCCTTATTGATGACATTGGTGACACGGAATTGATGTGGGCGTCGGTGGGATCCCGACTAAACCATCTGTGTGACAACATCTCGAGAGGGTCAAAAGAGATAGATGATGGTTGAAGAGTATGGAGGTAAAACGAATAAAAGGAGTGTAAAACAATATAAGGCTCACAACGAGCAAGGGTCAAATAGGAAGGAGAGCAAATTGCCCAAGTACGTGATATTTTTTATCTTCATATTAATAAGACTAATCAATCAAACCTTAAAATAATCTATTCACCAACTCGACTCGTAAAGTCGTGAAGTTTCGACAATTATCTTTGTTAGTTTTAGATTTGAATTCAGGCAATTTATCTTCTAACGAGTCCTTAGAGCACTGTGCATATAGGGGAGAGAGTACTGCTGCATGAGTATCTCACACGTGTCCTCGTCCTTTGTAACATGTAGTCTACACTTTTTGATGTCCTTGCAACCCTTCCTGGATCCCTACTTAGCCAAAGAAATAGAGGGAGGAAGCCAATAGGCAAAACCACTACTTTCGAACTCGCTCGCAATGGAATCACCCTTGAGCGTGCAAGAACCTACTCGGACGCAAGACGATGAGATAGACATCCCCCTGAAGGCGTGGCCTATGCTTGATACTTCAGACGAGGACGATGCTTTACACAACAGAGAGGATCATTGCCGACCAAGCCCTACTCATCCACGTACGATAGAAGCGCCAATACTTAGGAAATTCATGTGATATACAAGGCAGCAACAGACTGGGTTTTGGGTTCTTATCCTTACGAAACCTCTCTCTCACTGGGAAGGAGACCTTACAATGCAACTCGAAAACAATTGAGGGCTTTGCTCACCCAAAGCAATGAGTCCAGTTAATCAATTTTATTTAGGTCATGTATTTTTAGCAGTCCCTTTTTTAATTATTTTTTTTATCACTTGTTTTGAGTAGATTCAATAAAAGCATCTAACTTTTTTTGTTTTTTTATTCCTAATTGATCCAAAAATAGAAGGAGAAGGTCGGAAAAGCAATGCAAGGCGACACTAAGATGGAAATCTCGCCTTAGTGCCTAAATGATGAATGCTCAGTTAAAAGACTTATAGTTCTTCCCAGCTCTCTCCATGCGGGATGCAAAACAGGAATTTATAAACCTATATTAAATGTCGATATGCACAGAAAATCATCCTAAGCAGACAATTGCTAATGTGAAGAACCAAATGCAAAACATGAAGAGCAAAACGTAAAGTCCGATCTTGGAGCCTCTTTGGTTCCCACCACAATGGCTCCTGAAAGCATTGTATGGAGGGCTCTCACGACGTGCGGTTTCAAACTAAGTGTCAAGAAATTAATTAATTTCTAAGTCCAAATGTAAAGGATATAGATACATGCAAAATAGTTAGGTGTTTGTCCTTAGATTACACGATCAAGCAAGCCTAAAAACTAAGGGCTCATTCCACAAAATAAATAGAAAAAAAAAGTGGAAAGCACAAATCACGGGAAACAAAGTGAAAGAAGGCGATAAAAACTAATAAGTCCACGGTGAGCCCCCAAGTGAACAAACACTTGGAAATTGGGTCCAAGTGTCCAAAGTCCAATGTACCTGTATTATTACAAATTAGTAGTCAAATGAATCTCTCTTTCACCAAAAATTAAAAATCCTAAACTATCCTCTCTTTCTCAAGAGCCTCTTGCTCTCTCTTGTCGGCTAGAGCAGAATTGTCGACTTCGCTTCCAAGGTTGCTTAGAATCACCTAGGCGATCCTCCACGGTTAGTGGTTCCTTGCAAGAAGACAAGAAAGAGATGTTAAACAATTCAAAATTAATAATCAAGAAAAGAGAGATAATCACAAAAAATGTCTAAGCAAGTGAAGAGATAAAACCAACTCTACAAGCAAAGAGAGTTGACCGAGGTCAATCAATGGACGATTTTGGTTGGTCCACGTGAATCAACCAGAACAATCCTTGGCAAAAAGATTCATAAATTCAATTTAAAATGATAAATTATTTTATTAATTTTAGATTATTAAATGATATAAACTCAGCCATGGCCGGTCCCAATCCCGGGTAAATGAGGACAAGTGTGTTAAGTAGCCGACAACTAGTGTAAAACAGTTCGAGACAACTTCTTAAATAATATTTTATTAAAAAATTATTATTTAGAAAGTTGCCTCATGATAGTCGGATCTTTTCAACATGGATTTAAGCGAACATAAAGATTTCGTTGGGGCGTTCCCTACTTGCGACGTGTTGCATCGCCCGAATGCAATGAAAAATTGGCAAGGGCTGCTACATCGCAGCCTTGATGTAGTTCAAAATTTTCAAGGGTTCTCGCATGAGGAACGCATGTGGGTAATTAAGCTAGTTCCATTGCATTATCTCCCAGATACAGTCCAAAATTTACAAGGGTTCTCGCATAATGGACACATGCGAGTAAAGAAGTTAGTTCAAAAGAGATTGCAACAGAAGTTACGATTGGTAGTAGGAATATTGTCACTTTATCTGGAAAATTGATGGAGATAGTGGATACGATGGAAAGAAGGAAGATTCATATAGTATGTCTTCAAGAGACTAAATGGGTTGGAGAGAAAGCAAGGGAGATCGTAAAGACAGTCTTTAAACTTTGGTATTCATGTAAAGATAAGGGTAGAAATGGTGTTGGAGGGTTATTCATAAGGATTTGAGGATTGTGTGGTTGAGGTGCAAAGATTCAGGGATCGGATTATTTTGTTAAAATTGGTGCTTGAAAAGAAATTCTGAATATAATCTCAATTTATGCACCACAAATTGGTTTAGATGAAAGGACTAAACAAGATTTTTGGGAGGATCCAGATACGATTTTACAAGGAATCCCACAAAGAGAGATGATTTGCATAGGTGGAGATCTTAATGGACATGTGGGAAAAGATGCTTCAGGGTATGCTAGTGTTCATGGAGGACATGGTTTTGGGGATAGAAATGAAGAGGGAAAAGTCATCCTAGATATTGTAACGGCATATGATCTTTTCATAGAAAACACTCTCTTCAAGAAGAGGGAGGAGCATTTAATTACATATAAGAGTGGACCAACTAGAACACATGTAGATTACTTTGCATTGAGGAGAAGAGATCGGTTGTGTTGTAAAGACTGCAAAGTAATCCCAGGAGAGAGTTTGACAACCCAACATCGATTGTTAGTCTTGGATGTACAAATAAAAGGGCAGGTAAAGAAAAGGAGGGTTTCTAAGATCACTATAACTAGATGGTGGAATCTTCCACTGAAGCAATCGAGCTTCAGGGAGAAGGTTTTAGAAGACGTATCTTGGGATTGTATCGGATGTGCAAACGAGATGTGGGAGGCAGTAGCATCTTGTATCCGAAAGGTAGCCAAAGAGATGTTAGGCGAGTCAAAGGGAGGAGCTCCATGTCAAAAGGAGGCTTGGTGGTGGAGTGAAGGGTGCAAGAGAGTCTAAAAATTAAAAGAGAATGCTTTAATGCTATGCTCAAGGATAAAACAGAGGAAACGATCACAAACAACAAAATAGCTAAGAAGGAAGCAAAGAAGGCTATAAGAGAAGCTAAGTCAAAATCTTATGAAGTTTTGTATAAAAATCTCCACTCTAAGGAGGGCCAAAAGGATATATTCAGGTTGGCCAAAGCAAGAGAAAGAAAGACCAAAGACCTTTATCATGTGAGATGCAAAGCTCACGTGCTTGTTACTCAGAAGTATATAGAGACTAGATGGGTGTAGTACTTCCATAAATGTTTCATTGGGGAAGGAAATAGAGAGATCACTTTGGGTGATCTAGCTAGCAGTGAAAGTTACTTGAATCGTGCAAGCTATAGACGGATTTAAAGAAAGGAAGTAGATGAGGCTCTGAATGTTATGAGACCTGGGAAAGGTGTAGGACCAGATGACATCCCTGTAGAAGTATGGAGAGTTTTAGGTGAGCGCGGTTTGACTTGGCTCACAAATCTATTCAATGTTATTTGGTGAAGCAAGAACATGCTTGATGATTGGAGAAGGAGTATCGTGGTGCCTCTTTATAATAATAAAGGAGACATTCAAAATTGTTCTAATTACAGAGGTATCAAGCTAATGAGTCACATTATGAAAATTTGGGAACGTGTGATCGAAAGAAGGTTGAGGCAAGTTTCTAACGTAAAAGAAAACCAATTCGAATTCATGCCAGGTCGCTCAACTATAGAAGCCATCCATTTACTAAGGAGAACAATGGAGATTTATAGAGCTAAAAGAAAGAACCTCCATATGATCTTTATTGATTTGGAGAAGGCTTATGATTCTGTCCCACAAGAGATATTGTGGAAAGTTTTGGAGAAGAGACAATTACATGTCCTTTATATTAACCTCATAAAGGACATGTATGATAAGGCTTTATCTTGTGTAAGGATACCTTCTGGGAAAACTGGCTATTTTGACATCAACATTAGTTTACATCAAGGTTCAGCTTTGAGTCCATTTCTTTTTACTTTGATTATGGACGAGTTGACAAGTCACATTCAAGATGAGTTACCTTGGTGTATGTTATTTGCTGATGATATTGTGTTGATTGACGAGACTAGAGATGGAGTAAATGAGAAGCTTGAGGTTTGGAGACATGAGTTGGAGAGTAAACGATTTTGTGTAAGTAGGGCTAAGACCGAATATATGGAGTTCTCCTTTAATGGAAGCAATGGTGAAGGAATTGAGGTGAAGATTGGTGATGATAACATTTGGAAGAGAGATTCTTTTAGATATCTGGGATCTATTTTGCAACAAGATGGGGAAATTGATGGAGATGTTACTAATAGAATAAATGTAGGGTGGCTAAAGTGGAGAGGAGCCTCTGTTGTTTTCTGTGATAAGAAAATTCCTTTAAAAATAAAAGGAAAGTTTTACAAAGCAGCTGTTAGACCGGCTATGCTATATGGATCTGAATGTTTGCCTGTGAACCATAGACATCTGTAGAGAATGGTTGTAGCAGAAATGAAAATGCTAAGGTGGATGTGTGGACACTCACGTAAAGATCAGATTCGGAATGATGCAATCATAAAGAAAGTTGGTGTAGCTCCAATCGAGGATAAGATGCGAGAAAACCGCTTAAGATGGTTTGGTCATTTGCAAAGAAGATTAGCTAATGCACCAAATAGGAGTTGTGAGTGTTGGGATGTTGAGCCGGTAAAGAGAGGGTGAGGATGGCCCAAGAAGTGTTGGAAAGAAACTATACGAATGGATCTTAGTTTTATGGATATAAGCCCGGGATTGACCCAAGATAGATCTGAATGGAGGCAAAGAATCCATGTAGCCGACCCTACTTAATTGTGGGAAAAGGCTTTATTGTTGTTGTTATAGTTTATTAAATGAAAAATATTTACTATTTTCTAAAGTATTTTATTCTATCTTTTTTATTTTTTCGAGGTCTTAAAATTACTAGTTACCTTTTAAGTGCTATATATAGGTATATTTGTCTATGTATTTTAATCTTTTATTTTTATTTTGTATTTTTAATTTTATTATTTTGGTTTATTATTTTATATATTTATAACTTATGCACTTAAATGCATTTTTATTTTATTTTTCTGATGTAAAATATACAATTAAATAAATAGATATATAATCTATGTAGATATAGATATAGGTATTTCACCTATGTATTTTATACAAGTATTTTATTTATATGTTTTATTGAACATTTTATTCATGTTTTCATATGCACATATATTATAAATACTATTTAGAAAATATAAAAATATAAAATTATTCTAAATAATGAATTATAAATAAAATGAATATTTTAATCGGTATAAGTATACAATAGTGGTCCAAAACCTAACTTTCATACCATAACTCCAAAAAATATGAACCCGCCTTCATTACATAGCCTATTAAAAGTTATATACAATGAAAGATGATTTTGATATATTTTGAGTTTTTATTTGATAAATGCAGGTCTGGGAAGTTGGGATTTCGGAATCTTATTTAGATCATATTTTGTACATTATATATTATTTTGTATGAAATCAATTTGTATTTTTCTATATTTTATTATCTATGACTTTTATGTTCAAAGTTTCTTTACTTGAGGTACAAAAAGTGGAACTAAAAACATGTCCTAAAAAATGAATAAAGAATGAATTAAATAAAATGGATTTTTATTGGTTTATGGCCCTTATCTCCCCTACTTTATTCCCGGTCGACCTATCCATCGAGAAGTCTATGTCTCGGGGATTCAGATCATAAAATATTTACAATATTTTATTCTTTTTCTTTTCTATTCTCACCCTCTTTCTTATGTAGTTTATTTTCCATTTTTTATGCTGCATAGTTCCTAATATATAGAATATATGGTTTAAAGTATATGTATTGCTTTTTATAGGAGTAACTAATGGAATCGTATCACGTTGGGTCAAAGAATAATGCTTTGCTGGTGGACCATTCTCACGGGTTGCGTATTGGAAGAACAAAGAAAGTAGATGTCCATCCTCTTCACAAAAAAGAAAGTTATCGGAATAGCAGAACCTTCGTAATCTCCTGGATTTGGCCAAAGGACGGATGCATTTCTAGAATCTATCATCATTGAAGACCTTATTGATAATAGCATTTTCGTCCATGACACCTGGAGTTTCACTTCATCTTTCATTTGATAAGACCTTCTATCACTAATTCTTGATCAAATTTAAAATTTTTGAATCTCATGTATTATTGACTATCTATGCGTGAATATCAATGCCTCACTTAGATTATTTGATTTTAAATTGAAGCAAGTATTTTTCATAAGTTGTCGGTTTGCTTGTACAACCATTCTGAATATATTATTTTGTTGCAGCAAATCGTATTTCTCTTCATTTGCATATCTTCTATTTCAATTATCATCTTTTGTGTAAGACAGTATTTAGAAAAAAGACATGAAACATTGAATCCATCTCCCTGAGATCGACCCATTGCTCACCATGTACATTGCACGAATACAACTCATGTGTTTCATTGATTTGAGTTTCGAAAATAAATTTTTATATTGAATCGTCCTCTATCTTTGTGCACAACAATGAAACTTTTACATTGATTTATTTACTCTGCTTTTTTACAATCAAAACTAGTTAATTTTAACATCCAGATATCCTTTTTGGACGATGCTTCTAAATAGTGAGATGGAAATCTCGATGTTATTTTTGATGTAACTGAATCTTATTTCTTCTCTACATTTTAGAAGGTCAATAATTTCTAATATTTACTATAGTATAAGTTAGCCCATGGCTTATCTTTACTTTTCTATAGATTATAATGTTAAATTCTAAACATGTTTTCCAAGCGTAGAAGAAATATACAGTTTTTTTTTCCTTTTTTCATTACTTTATCAAATAAATGTAGCTTATTAACCCTTAAATTCATATTTTCAGTAATTTATTATTATCCTTAGTCATATATTTGAGATAAATTTTATACTATTTTAGACAAAACTTGCATTTATGCTTAAAGTTAAACCCAAAATGCAATCAATAGTTATGCAATTAATAATTGATGATCTTTTTATATTTTGTAAATTAAAATATAACCATTATAAAGTAATATGTACTATTTACCTTTCCTACTATAAAATTATTATAAAATTCTAAAAACCTAATAATTATATCTCAATTTTTCATACATATTTTAAAGATTAATGTACGTTGGTCAACAAAGGGCTGGTCCTTTACGTGCTCACCATAGCTTCTCTCACGATAGTCTATTTGAGTTGTGCTTTTAACTAGTTTTATGTATATTTCTTAGCCTTCTAGATTTTTAACAATATTGATCTATTTTTCATCATTAAACATATTTTGAATGCTCATGTTAGTTTTCTTGTTCATCTTCATTAGACAAGACAAATTCTTAAAGCTGAATAGAAGGTACATTTCTACATTGCTTATGAAAAGATATTAATGTTTCCCTATAAGATCAACAAACTACACAGGTGCATGCACCATCCATTTCTACCTTTCAGAAGCAGCAGGTAATCTCATGAGGTACAACCTCCAGATCCTCCATACAAGTAACTAGGTCCTCTGTCTTGCCCGCCATCAATGATACCTCCTAATCCATAGCATGCAGGTTGAGCCTCGGCATTCCATCTAAATAGTCCTGGCGCTATTAGAAATGATCGATCTTGTTCAATTAATAGAATATCTTCAATTGCTGCACATTTTTCAAAGCCTGCTTTTGGACGATTGCCATTACCCATTTTAGGACTGGGAATGTTTTCAGGGCTAATAGTAATACCAGCCGTATATATCTTAGCACATGAAGTTGCTAGAGTTGAGAATAGTCCATCACGCCAATATCCAATAATCTTGAAATCGTCATCAATCATTAACCACCATACAAGTGTCTTGGGGTCCTATCAAATTATATCATTAATAAGTTATAAAAGCTAATTATTTTTCGTAAAATTAAAAAAAATGTTGGTTTCGTAAGAAATGGAAAATTGCAAGCCAAACATATGCTTAAATGGGAAAATATATTGTGTCTCATTGCAATATTTTTAAAAAAGACTCAAAACATATTGTTTCAAAAAATAACCATTAGGTGCACACTTGCTAATGCCATGATAATAGAGAAGGCATTTTTGTTCTTGAGCAAATAACATAAATATTCTATAAGCTTGCAGTCACATCAAATGTGTTCATGTATTCTAGAAAGTCACAATTTACTCTTAGATGTTTATTTACATTTCAATTTAGCAATTATATAATATTTTCCATTAAAAGAATCGTTTTCTTTTATCGTTATAACAACAATTCATTTATTTTTTCTGTACCTTCTTCTTTTCCCATCTTCCCCTTCTTCCAACCTTTACCATTGTGTGGGCATCAAACTAACTAGAACCATCATCAGCGTATCGGTATAAACACCTCTCACTTTTTAAAAAACTTCATCATCTGGGACCTTCCCTACTAGTTCCCTCAATGCTTCACACTCAATCCTCGCGACATTATCTTTGATAAAAAATATGAACAACAAAACAATTTCAAACTATAAACCATTGATGTGATAAACTTAAACCCCTCAACAAACCCATATCTTCTTTTGCTTCTTCATCATTCAAACAAATTAGAAAGAGAGGATGACATATCGAAATAATCACACATAATAAATCATATGCAACCACTACGTTCACGTCATCTTCCTCTTCTTATCTACAACAAAAGATGCCCCATGCACCTCTTCCTCATTCTTAATCTCTTCTTATGTCTTACAACACCTTTTTCTTCATTATTGGACTGTAACAACTACGATGCTTCTGAGCATTCCCTAGTGTCTGCCACCTTCTCCTAATGACACATTGATGGATTCTAAACGAGCCTTTATAAGCTCAAGAAGTACCTCATTGGCATAAGTTGCGTTCCCCTCGTTCGAGAACTTTAATAAATCGGCCTTAAATGCTTTCATCCACGCATGCCTACCATTTCTCTTCTACGTCAAGACTATTGAGAGTTAAATCCGGTAATCAAGATCGTTGTCCAACACTAGTTACACTACATGTGCTTCATCGAGAACTACTGTAATTGGCATACAAATAAGAGGAATCTTGTCCATGCATTCATGTCCACAAAGGAGATGAGGTTGAGGAAGTCAATGGGCAAGGCACCATGGAGCTCAGTAGAGCGGTCGATAGCGATAAGGGATTTGGAGAATTGACGGTGTTGAGGGCAAGAAATGGTTGTGGTGTTCATGTTATTTCAACTTCCATGCGATGTTAAGAGGAGGGAAAAAAGGAGGACGGACAACATAGGAAAAAGGAGGTGAAGAAAAAAAGAAGCGTGTGTGAAAGGGGCATAAAATGCTGTATATTTTAAATGGAAAATATAACAAAAAAGTGACAAATAAAAATGTCTTTCAAAATAAGGAATTGCATTATCACATTTATTATCCAAAGACTATGATCTATTGTAAACTTTATAAAATTTACGTATTCTATTCTCTATTGTTTGTTGCTTATTTTCTTAAATGCCATTAACTTTATTAATAGCGTAGATTAGTGTAATTTTTGACCAAGAAAGTTACTTCGATGATGGTTTTAGTGGTGTATATTTAATGCAAGTTTATCCGCTCTTCAAAATGATCTAACACTAAAACTTGAATGTTTTTTATAAAATTTAATATGGAATATAGATGAACTCTTAGATTAATCCTTTTTTGTCAAGATGTCTTAAATGTCATGAGAACAAGATAGTAGAGAATATACCTTAGAGATAGTAATTGTAAGATGACTTTGACCAGGTAGAGGTAGCCTGCTTCCTAAAGTAATTCTTGAACTTAATTGTACATATCCATCGCAATTTGTATCAACACAGAAATCTTTTCCAGTACCCTTGATAATAAATAATAATCATTAGAGAATGGCATTTATTAAACAAATCGAGCATGAATCACAAGTACTAGTACTAGTAAATCCAAACATCTAATTTAGACATCAAATGATTTTTCCATGTAGAATAAAAAATATTGCCCAGTCTTAACAGCTTTAAGTGGTAAAAGTTTTTTAAATTTTGAAAATGCACCCTAAAATAATATTGATTGCTTCCTATCCTGTAGCTTACTCTTCAACTTGTGCTTTGATGCTCTTCCTCCAGCAACTGAACTCGGCTTCGCTCGAACAGCAGAGCAAGGGTGGTGTTCAGTGTCTGGGCTCCGAGAATGACAAGAAAGAAATGCTGCGAATCTCGCATCTCTCTAAATGCTGCTCTGGAGAGAACGTCGTTGTGCCCTAGCCTGGACCGCTCACCGGCTTAGGCAATCATGCTATATTTCACCGCTTCATCTCCCATAAGGTTTTGATGCATATTTCAACTGTATATCTAGTTCTCTGTAGTTTCCATGGTTCTTCCTTTAGTAGAATGAACAAAATACTATCATGAACATTCACCATATGTTTATTAACATGACTTGCTGATTCTTTAAAAATCAACGACTATATGAATGAGGAATGAAATAATGGTAACAATGGATTATGGATTAATAATGTGTCCTCATGTAAATTCTGTTGCAGTGTCCTTATTAGCAAGAATGTGATATCATGATTCGTTATTGTCTATATGCATGTCCAAGATTACTATTATCTAAACTAAACAATAATAAATGAAATACCAATCACCACATTTTGAATGTAACGATTATTGAGTGAAGCTTTTGCAATACCCACTCAAATACCTAAATTTATACCATTTTGCATTGTTTATTGAATGATAAAAAGACATGTACCAAACCTACTCATTAACAATGTAATATGGTGACATCAAGTTATAACGTTTTATATAAACACACATGGTTAGAAAAATATTTCGGAAGAATAGGATGCATAGGAATATTGCCAAAAGGCATTGAAACTATTAACATTAAAAGGAAATCATACTTTCCATACAGAAGTTAAATGTGGCTCCTTGTCATGATATCGATTTGGCCGAACCTGTAAAAAAAGCGTGAGTTCATTCCCTGTGAGTGTAAACAAGCATACATTATCTCATCTTTTAATAAAGATAAATAATAATCTTGGACAGTAGAATTATTATAAGACAGGGAAAATTCAACATAAACTAGATAAATAAATTCGATATTTGTTTTCAAGTGTACATTAATATCATTAAGAATAGATGACTTATTTTGCAGAGTTCCATGACACACTAAAAAATAGACTCAAAGAGTTATTTGAAAATGTAACCCATTAAAAATAACTGACAATAAAAAATATACAAAAAAATGATATAATATATAATTCAATTCATTTAGTTACATAAAAGTCCAAACCAACTGGTCAAATAGTAGTAATGTCGTCAATATATTACAATATAAATCCATTTATATTACTACGTATCCTCAGTATAATAGTGCTTATACTATCAAGTACTATCGGTTTTTTAAAAGATGGAAGGTAATCATTATAAATACGATGAGATACAATTGGAATAATATGAAAACTTCACAAATCTTTGTTGTGCTTTACAAATGTCAATGTTAGTAGTATCAATGGTGAGATAACTCAGGAATTTAATTAATGTGTTGTCATTACAAATGTTATGAGTAGTCAAAAGATGAATTTTATCATGTCTTTATTTCTTGTTGAATAAATCTTCATTTTCTAACATGTTGTACTTGAACATGTAAAAATGCATGCTTGAACAAAATTATGTATACACTAACATAGTATTTACATTATTATCTCAAAAAGGCATATTGATGAATCGTTGATTCTCAGTCTAAATTCTTTTATTTTAGCTATTTATCTTGGCAAAATATTATGTAAATACTTGTAAAAACAATAACTTAGCATTTGCATGCATTTGAAAAAATTGCATAATTAGCATTTTTTGTGCAAAAATAAAAGAATAAAGGAAAAGAAAAAGGAAGGAGGTATTTAGAATAAATACAGAGTGACCCAAATCCCATGAGAATGTCAATTCTTGACCTGATCGCAAAATAAAACAAATAGAGAAAGATAGGGATTACTTTGTGTTGTACATATTACCTACAGTTGTGCATAACTATTTTGACAAAATAAAAATTAAACTATTATTCCAATCTCTTATATATATTTCTAGAAATATTATAAAAAATAGAAATCATAAAAAATAATAAAAATAAAATCTTCCAATTATTGTACAAAATACATATGTATATCTCAAATTCACTATATAGCCTATACCTTGAAATAATTTGTCAAAATCAAAAAATTTATTTTGTACTCTTAAAATTACCTTATAAATAAATAAAATATAAAATTGGGTTATTTATGTAAAAATAAAATAATATAAATATTTTCACAAAATACATAGTTATATTATACATGTGTATAGTACAATATCTGGTATATGCATTAATTTATTTTTCATAAAAATAATTAAAAATCACAGAAAAATACTTTGAAAAATAATAAACATTTTTATGCACTTTTTATTTTAAATTCATTTACTATTTTGTATTGAATGAGTATTTTTTAAAATCCAATTTTCTGATTGGTCTCGACGTTTTGTTGACCTCCAGTCAACGACTCCTCCTAGCCGGGTCAGACCCAGATCCCTCTTGCTGGACCTCCTCCTCCCTATTTTCTAATCCGACTCTAGCCACCTCTCGCCCCTATTTCTCGCTCGTCGCTCCTCCTCGGATGTGTGATCCTCGTAGATCCCTAGGAAGGCGTGGATCTTCCTAGTGTTATACACTATCGCGATTTTTTGAGGCTCCTGGAGTTGGCTATAAAAGCTCTCCTCCACTTCCTAGCGCAGCAGCTCGTGCCTCGCCCCCTCCTCCCCCATAGATACCTTCAGCCGAGTGCAAAAAGCCAGGAGGTGCCTTTGGATTGAAGCTTGGTGGCCTGAAGCCGTAGCTCGACCATGTGGCCGGAGAGGTCCGTTGCGTTCAGCCACCCTACCTATCACAGCAAAGTTCAGGCCACGACCCCGACTACCACCTTCGCCTGAAGTTCCTGTTTCCATCCAGACCCTCAGGTACCGCCCATTTTGCTTCCATTTCCCAACTCGAATCCATTTCCACATTTCACACCGTCGTCATTCACTAGCTCCGACCAGTCGGTCGGAGCTCCATCTCGCATCCCTATCTGTACCAATCGAACATCCAATACTCGTCACACCTTCTCACGCAACCTGTCCCATTGATTCCTGCTCATCGGAAAGTATCAAGTTGGGCCTCCTTCTTCCACCTATGCTGGAGACCCAAACATCAACCATAGTCATTTCTATTACATAGTCATTCAATAAAACCGACCGGAGCTACGTCCCTGAGCCGACCTTCCCTTGCAGGTGCTTGTATACATGGAGGAACTTATTTGAGCCCCCAACTACTCAGGCAGAGCAGCTGTAGGTGGAGCTACCTCGTCCCGCTCATCTGACCGTTGGTTCCTTCATCGGACCCTCCCACCAGACGCAGACCACGTCAACGACTTTGCTGGACTCCTCCGAGCCTTCATCAGAGTGTTGGATCTTGTACGTCACTCCGTTGAGGCTCATCCCTGACGAGTTATTCCAGAGCTTCCTCCCACTGTCGATCAGGAGCTTTGCCTCCCAGTTTTGATCCAAATTGTACATCCTCGCCTTATTCATTTCGATCGATCAGAACTGGGGACCGATATGTGCCACACGTCCATGCCTTTTTCGGAGCCATCGGATCCGTATTGTGGCAGAGGATCACAATCGCATGTAGCCGACATTCTCTAGACCGTCGGATCTGAGGCCGTCAGCTTATCAGAACTGCAGAATAGTAACACCCCCACGCGTGTCACGTGTCCCTGCAAGGGTATTTTGTTCTCTTACCCTCACACTTTTCAGTTTTGGTATTTAGTTCATTAAATAAAGTTGTAGTGTAGACATTTTGCAGTTTGGACCTCCAATTTTCAGTATTTGCATTTTCATCCCTCTGAATCTGAGACACGTGCATGTTCACGTGATTTTTGGGTTAATTGCATGATATGTCCTGAACTTTTGAAATGTTAGTTAATGAATGAAATCTTTCCAGTATTTGCATTTATACCCTTATGCGTAATATAATGCGCATGTTTGTGATTTAAGCAGACTTTTTGCATAATATCCCATGTGATTTCCATGTGTATTATGTTTTGGCCTAGAACTTGGTTTTAATTGCATACAGATCCTTACAAAGTGCTTGTCTTTTATTTAACTAATAAATATAAAATTAATTCTAAAAATTATTGTTGGCTCTTGTTGATACGTAGTATTTATTGTGATTTTGGTGCATTAATTGAGTTGCGTTTAATATTTTATCAAGATAAAAAACTCATAGAAAGTGCTCTGCCTATTTTGAAAAATACATAAATTTCGAAAAATTGCCTTAAAAATTCAACAACATTCTTGCTTGTATGTTTTTGTATGCTTTGTCTTCAGTATCTATTTTGTTTTAAAACTCATCTTAAAAACCCTAAAAATTGCAAAAGACCTAAAAACTTCGAAAATTCATAAAAATTTCAATAAAAATAAAAATTGTCATCTCAGTTCATGTTTGTAGTTTTTTGTATCTAGTTTATCATAAAATTGTTCCCCAGGACCTGGCATTTAAGTTATTTTAATTTACAATTTAGTTCTGGTTGTGCATTGTTAACATTTTTAGCCTTTGTTTAATTTTTTGAAAATCAAAAAACATCATAAAATCCCCAGAAAAGTGCCAAAATATTTTAAAAATTCAAAAACCCAAAAACATCTTTAACTTGATTTTTGAGCATTTTTAGTCTTAAAAAATTTAAAAGGCTTATTGGGTGCCTTGTTTTCTTACTTCCTTGACTTTATTCCTTTATCAAAATTATAAAAATTTTCTAAATTAAAACTACCAAAAATTTTGTCTATTTTGGAATTGTGACTGCTTCATACATTTCTGTGCCCCTTGTGTTCGACCCTCGGTGCTATACTAAGTAAAAATAAATAGCGAAGACCTCTTACATTTTATGTGCCCAGTTGATTTATCTCTAGTCTTGAGCGGTTCTTTCTTCTTCATGTTGATTTCGCCTCATGATCAGGGTCAAATGACCCTTGATTATTTACTTTCCTAACTCGAGTTGTAAGGCATGTCACCAGAATGGTGTCGTTGCCAGGGAGCATGGCTTAGGAGTCGTTTTTCATATTGTTACCTCAATTTGATATAATTGTTTCCGACACAATTTTTGTTTTGCTTTTTTGTGTGAGGGAACCGCTCAAGGATGCTTCGGCATTTTGTTGGAGTACCTACACTCGAGGAGGAGCAGGAAAGGAGGAGAGAGTATTTATAGCATTTAGAGTAGTTTATTTTTCAACAAACTCTCTATTATTGTAATAATTTGTACCGCTTCGACTCTTTTTGGACACTTGACTCACTTCGAGGTCTGTTTCGCCGAGCACCGGTGTGCTCGGTGGACCTCACCGGATTTTTCACGGTTTTGTTTATCACATTTACTTTCCATTTGATTCTCAAAGTTTTAACCCCTAGGATTAGGATTTTTATTGATTGTAACGTAGCTAGATAAGGCCCAACCCTAATTGCTTGCCTGCACCTATAGATCGTAATTGACCTAGCCAAAAATAAATTAAAAAGAGTGTTTAGTAGGATTTGAGATGATACGCCGTGAGGAGTCATATATAGCGCTAGCAGGACCCGTTGCAGTGGGCACTAAGTGACTCCCAAGATCGGACTCCAGACTCGATTCGATTAGCTAGATATTGTTCATCACGATCATTATAAATTGCTTGTCTAAGGCTGATTTCTTCGTGCATCATATAGTTAGTTTACTTTCTATCTTTAAATTTTATGTGTGGATCACCCTGCATGTAGATGTAAGAGAGAGGTGCGCATTTCTATCTTTTCATGCATCATTGTGTTTGATCACGCATTGGCTTTTCGACTTCCTCCCCTAGTTTTTGGACTCAAAATAATCAAAGGAAATTGAAAAATTCGTTTGGCATTGTTTTTATTTGAAAAAATACATAAAAAAGAGAAAATAATAAAATTGGGACTGCTAAGGCAAACTTGACCCTAAAAAACAGCTCACTCAAAATATTTATTTTCGAGAGATTCACCCCCTCATTGGTTCGTTTGCTTGTAGCGAGAGAGGGATATGCACGCTAGGCTAGAGCCATACCTGAACTTCTTTCAGACTACTGGTCTTGTGGTTAGTTGTTCTCCAGTGAGGACTTCTTCGAGTAGCCGATAAATGGTACGGGGACTTCCTTAGCAGAGTGAATAGATCGGGTAGCCGATAAATGGTCCGCAATTCATACTGGATGGGAAAAACTAGCTGTGGGATTGGGCGAGTCTCTTGGGAGCATTGGATTCCTAACAACTCGCTTAATCTCTCTTATAAACTGATTAATCACCTAAAATAAAATTGACAAGATTAATGACTGAGCATTTACAGTCATCAGCTTTCATATTGAGTAGGTGAATTGGGAGTTTGACTTCTTATCTTGGTTGTATTCAAGATCTCATCCACACTCATCCCCACATCATGATGATGGGCAGAAGGTCCCTTAAGATGCCTTTGACAGCGCCGCTTTTAACAACTCCTCTTTATTCATATAGGGAGGTTTTCAAGAGCCTAGACCTCCTCTCCAAACTTGAGTTTGATACCTTCTTGACCACCCTTCTTCTAGTCCTGAAGTGCCAGAGAAGAGGACAGCATAGTTATTTGTACATTTGATGGCTCTTGAGTTGGGGTCTTTTGCCTTTGTAGAGACCCAAGAGATGGCCAGCAGTGAAGGACACCAACACACTTCTAGCCTCCCTAGAGACAATGCAGAGAGAGATTAGAGATCCGGGAGCGTTCGTGGTAGAGGTGCACTGAGAGATCACACCGATGAGAAGCCACAGGGTTCCACTTATGTTCTTGATCAGGGAGCCATCACCAACACACTTCTAGCCTCCCTAGAGACAACGCAGAGAGAGATTAGAGATCCGGGAGCGTTCATGGTAGAGGTGCACCGAGAGATAGCACATATGCGAGCCAACATAGGAGAGCCGCAGCGGTCGCCCCGTGGAGAAATACCAGCAGCTGGAGGAGGAGCAGATGGACGACCAGAGGATCTACAGGAGCTAGCTAGACTCGTATGGACGATGAGGTAGTTGCACAACCCTGATGCAACCCATACCCACCGCTGGATCCAGCTTCTGGAGATTCTGGGCGATTTCGAGCTTTGACCCCAGACAATACAGCTTCTGCCCAAGTTCCATGGGCTAGCCACCTAGGAACTGCATCTGTACCTGCAGGAGTTTGAGATGATCTGTAACACTGTCCACGATAGATTCGTGGACTAGGACACCATCAAGATGATGGAATTCCCTTTCTGCCTGGTTGACATAGCAACCTACTTGCTGAATCATTTAGGGAGATATGTTACCACTTGGGAGCATCTCCGGACGGAGTACTTGAATAAGTATTATCCACTCGGTCAGACCAATGCATCTAGAGATATGATCAACAACTTCACGATGATCCCCAACAAGCAGTTTCAAGAGGCGTGGGATCTCTTTAGAGATCTTATTGACCGATGTCCCCATTATGAGATTTCCATGTCCAATCTAGTCAAAATTTTCTTTTGTGCGCTGACACCGGAGCTATAGGGGCTTTTTAATGCTTCATGTAGGGGGTGTTATTTCACCAAGGATGAGAACCAGATCTGGGCCATCTATGAGGAGATGGAAGAGAACTATACAGTGATGTCCCAGACCCGAGTCTACACATAGGGGAAGCCCCTTCCACAGGTCATGTCATATCAAATGATAGCATGGGTCAATGCAAGTCCTTCTACTTTGTCAGCAGCAACAGCACAGGTAAAGTCATCCGTAGCAGACATAGGGATTATCAGCGAGAAGTTCGACCGCATCGAGATCATATAGATGAAGCAGTGCCAGGGCCTCACATAGATAGATCAATTGGCATAGACGCTTAGTGACCTGAAAACCCAGATCATGTATCTCCAAGAGGTACATACAGTTCCTTTGCCCCGTCTCAAGTCATGGGCTGATCACAGCAACAACAGCTCTTCCCATCCATCTTCTCAGTACCGCTAGGTCCACCATATTTAGACAGAGCCGGTTCAGCCATTGCAGCACTACACTGAACCATCACCATCTCAGGACACTCAGATGGTGGTGTATCAACCTGATCAGCCCCAGTCAGTTCTTCCCCCTTCCCCTTACAAGCAAGAGTCGTTGATGGAAGTCAACAGTATTTGGTATGACCGACAAGAGCTCGGGATCCGCTGAGATCATTCTGTATTTAGGTGGTCTACTGGAGGCACCTCAACCCATCACCATCCTCTAGCTCCGGGCGGACAAAGCGGGCAGCCACAACAGCAGCAACCCCATTACTCCCAGCCATCACAGTCTTACCAAAAGGGTCCTCATCTTTACCGTCAGGGATAGAGGTGGAGGCATAAGCAACCTAAGTAGTACTCTCAACCTCCCCCTCACTGGTACCAATAGAGCCAACCTCATTTTCAATGAGGCAACCCAACTAGTTCTCATCGACCCATTTATGAGAACCCAGCCCTTAACAATCTTGCCCGCCTACTCTCAGATCAGCAGGCATCCTTCTAGCGAGAGATGGACGAGTTCTGACAGGAGATGAGGGACATCATAAACGGCAAGGCCACCATATAAGCTCAGATTGAGCCAAATCCAAATAATCTGAAGAGGAAGTCTGAGCAGGTACAGTTCACAGAGACCACCACTCCTAGTGATTCCTTGGGTGATTCCTAGTGATTCCTTGGGTGATATTTTGCCCTTCATATTTAATGTTGATTTTGTGACATTTAGGAGCGGTAGGATGCCAACCGGTGGTGCCTCATCTGAGAGATGAACACACAGGCACTCAGGAGTGTCAGATGAGGAGGATAGCGGTGTTGAAGCAACTAATGATATTGATGACGATGGTGCTGAAGAAACCAAGGATGATGATACAGTCGACGGTACTAAGACCATCATATCTCCAGATGTAGTTGGTGGTACTGACGCCAGCATTTCACTTGATGTTGAGCCAGAGCGCGGTGATGATGTCGTGAAGTAAGATGTCATTGGTAGTGCTAATGCCACCATTTGTGCTTCAGTTATGTTTCCTTCTGTCGATGTATCTCAGGATAGTTTTGCGAAAAAACAAAAAAATAGAAAAATGGAAAAGACCAAAAAATGAATAAAGGAAAGGTTTCTTTATCTTCTTCGAGTACATATGTGGTGCAGATGATCTTGGTATGAACTCCATTCCCTCGCAGATGCAAGAACCTCTTCCTGGCCTTTTTTCTGAGGAGGGCTCAACCATCCCCTTCCCTAAAGCACTCCGCTTAGCGAAGGGGAATAAAATATAAAATCCTAAAAAGATACAACAGCTAGAGTTCAACAAGCAGATGATTGACAGATTCCAAATCCATATGACTCTACAAGAGGCACTTGAGCACATCCCTCTTTTCCAAAAGAACTTAAGAAGAAAGACCACCATCAGCAGGAAGAGAAGGAATCACAATGCAGAGATCCATGTGCTCACTCGTGCCACATGCTTCATGATTCATAACCGTTTGTCAGCCATGAGGCCAGATGCAGGAGTTCCCTATGTCACATGCCATATTCATGAACAGTGGTTCACTCAGACTCTATTAGACAATGACTCTTCCATCATCCTTCTTCTGGAAGCCTTACTCGACCAATTCGAGTTTGTCCTCTTCGACAAAGCAGGATAGACCTTTAGTTTGTTGATAGATCTATCAATAGGTCGAAGGGATTGTTGAAGGACATGGTCATCACAATTCAGGACCTGAATTTCCCCATGGAGTTTGTTGTATTTGACATGGAGATCCCTGAGTCTGTAACAGATACCCCCATTATACTGGGACATCCATTCTTGGCCACAGCCAAGGCGGTGTCTGACCATAATGGCAGGAAGGTATACTTTCGTGTTGAGGGGGAAAGTGTAAAAATGGAGACGATCGACAAGACTAGAGCACGAGATTCAGCTTGCTCCAAGTAATTCAGTGATGTAGAGAAGATGACAGAGCAAGACATCCACAAGGAGTGCGACTTTGTGATCACAAATGATGCAGCAATTTGGGCTAACCTTGTTTCACGAGTTCTCGTTGCACCTTCGGATACTATAGATTTACAACTTCCAGCAGATGAGAGTTTAGATAGCACACTCTTGGTAGAAGGCACATTTGAGGCTGACGATCGCAGTACATATAGCGAATCATATTACATTTCTTGCTCTTCTGATTCAGATCCCTCGGACTCAGACATTTATTGGGAAAAGTTTGATGAGATTTTACCTTGTCTAATTCCGACAGAGCCGACAGCTAGGATGGAGAATGAGCCAGGACCGACTACAGACACATCATCAGGGCCATCTTCACCAGATTTTCATAATTAGTGAGAGTATTCCCATTCAGATCTAGTTGCCTTCACGTAGATATTCCATAAGCCAGATTTGCCAGCTCCCAGTTGTCCAGAGTTGAAGCCCATGCCATAGTCGTTGGAGTATAGATTCCTTGCTGGTGAGCTAGAGATGTACCCAGTCATTATCTAGAGGATAAGTCTGAACATGTGCTCCCACCATATCTATCTTGAAGAGGACGCTAAGCCATCACATGAGTTCCAGCGACGAATGAACCCAAATCTTCAAGAAGTGGTCATGAAAGAGATATGAAAATGGTGGAGCGCCACTTTTATCTACCACATCTCCGACTCCAAGTGGGTTAGTCCATTACATGTGGTGACCAAGAAGACGGGAATCACTACAGTTGTGAGTGAGTATGGAGAGGAGATCGCTACCTTGGTACCCACTTCTTGGAGGGTCTGTGTGGACTACAGATGATTGAATCATACCACCAAGAAGGATCATTTCCCGTTGTCATTTATTGATCATATTATCAAGAGGCTGGCCGAGAAGAGTCATTACTGCTTTCTTGATGGGTACTCTGGTTACAACTAGGTGGCCATAGTGCCCAAAGACTAGGACAAAATGATATTAACCTATTCATTTGGGACATATGCTTCCAGACGGATGCCATTTGGTCTACGTAATGCCCCAGCTACATTCCAAAGGTGCATGTTGTCCATCTTCTCGAACATGGTGGGTGATTGCTTATAGGTCTTCATAGATGATTTCTTGGTCTACGGTGATAGGTTTGATGCTTGTCTTGATTTCCTAGACCGCGTACTTCAGCGTTGTATCGAGGTCTATCTTGTCTTATCTTGGAAGAAGAGTCACTTCATGGTGACTTAGGAGATGGTGCTTGGTCATATCATCTCCAATAGGGGCATGGAGGTCGATCCAACAAAGGTGGATATCATCAGGAAACTCAATCCACCATCCAATTTGCGGCAGTTGCGGTCTTTTCTGGGGCATGTTAGTTTCTACCAATGATTCATTTAGGATTTTAGCACGATTGCCTGACCTCTTACCAATTTGCTGATGAAAGAAATCGAGTTCATTGTAGATGATAAGTGTCTAGCACATTTGAGACTCTCAAGGGACTAGTTGTTAAAGCTCTTGTCCTTCAGTTGCCTGATTGGTCTCTCCCATTCAAGATCATGACGGATGCTTCTAATTTTTCTATAGAGGTTGTGTTGGGACAGAGGAGGGATGGATTGCCTTATGACATTCACTACGCTAGCCGTACTTTGGATGCTCCTCAGCGGAACTATACTATCACATAGAAGGAGATGCTAGCCATAGTCTTTGCCTTGGATAAATTCAGATCTTATATTTTTGAATCCAGAGTTACGATTTTTACTTATCATACCGCCATCAAGTACCTCATGGCAAAGAAGGATACTAAAGCGAGATTGACTAGATGGATCCTTCTACTCCGGGAGTTTAATATTGAGATTATGGATAAGCCTGGAGTTAAGAATTTGTGGTGGATCATCTCTCCTGATGGGAAACCTTAAGGATTTAGAGCATATAGCACCTATTACAGAGACCATTCCAGATGAGGCGATCCTTGCTGTCACCTCGCTTCCATGGTATGCCGACATTGTGAACTACCTTGTCGCCAAGAAAGTTCCATAAGATTGGCCCAAACAGCGACTTGAGACCTCCCTTGTGAAGGCCAAGTCGTACCATTGAGAGGATCTCATCCTTTATCATGAAGGAGGGGATAGCGTCTAGCATCGGTGCATTCCTCAGGAGGAGCGCCATAGCATCCTCACATACCACCACATGCTTGAGGTAGGAGGATATCATTATAGGAGGAGGACAGCACATAAAGTGCTCCAATCCGGCCTATGATGGTCTACCCTCTTCAAGAATTCTGATGAATTCGTGAAGAGGTGTATTGACTATCATAGGATGGGCACTTGTGCATAGCGTGACATGATGTCGATGCAGCCCATTCACTTCTGTGAGGTTTTTGATGTATGGGACATTGATTTCATGGGTCCATTCCCTAAGAGTTTGGGAAGTGAGTACATTCTATTGGTTGTGCATTACGTGACTTGTTGGGTTGAGGCTATACCCGCCCGAATTGTAGATGCTAAGACTGTTTGCCCAATTTTGAGGAAAAATATCATATGACTATTTGGGTTGCCTAGAGTTTTGATATCAGATAGGAGGTATCATTTTATCAACGACATGGTAATGGCCCTTACTAATGAGTTCAGCATAGACCATCGAGTAGACACTCCTTATCACCATCATACCAATGGTATTGCTAATGTATCGAGCATGGAAATCAAGATGATATTGCAGAAGGTCGTCCGCCCAAACCGAAAGGATTGGTCACAGCTTTTAAACTCGTTCTTGTGGGCATATCAGACTTTCTTCAAGACACCTTTGGGTACGTCTCCCTTTTGTATCGTTTATGGCAAGCCAAGTCATTTACCTGTGGAAATAAAGCAGAAGCCACTATTAGTAGTAACTGATATATTATTGGATCCAGAGAGTATAGGAGATCACAGAAAGGAAGAGTTGGCAGCCCTGGAGGAGCATAGAGGCACAACCTTTTCGAGTAGCCTACAGTATAAGAAGAGAGTGAAGATAAAGCATGATTCTCATGCCAGCCATAAGCAGTTTGAGCTAAACCAGAGAGTATGGTCATTCGATGCCAGGTTGAGAATATTTCCAGGGAAGTTGCAGAGCAAGTGGAAGGGACCATACTTGGTCCGAAAGGTGCATGACAATGGCAATATTGATATATCCAAGATGTCATCTGATCCATCTTTGGAGTTAACGTTCAGCACCTGAAGTCATATCTAGACCATGATCTGTTGATCGTTGACGGTGCCCCTATTCATTTTGCATGAGATATGATCTTTGACTCACATCAGTTTCATCTCATGCATGATTATCACTTTCTCTCGTAGCGGTATAGATCTAGTTGTCCATATTGCACATTCTTTTGTCTAACACCTCATCTTCATCTTATGATTATGCTATACATAGGGTGTACTTTACCCTAAGTATAGGGGGTGTCAGATATCTGATTATTCTTTTGATTCTTTTTACCTTTGTTTTTGCTGCCTATACTTAGGGATACTTTACCCTAAGTATAGGGGAGGTAGACCCTGTACATTCTAACCCTCGGTTTTTCCCTTGTGTACAGATTTCTATACTTAGGATTACTTGATCCTAAGTATAGGGGGATCACCGACTTCTATGCATTATATTCTTTTATTCGTCATTGTAGTATAACCATTCTTTTCAATTCCCAATACTCAGCACGAGTTACGTCTTCTTTATCGATCTCTGATCATGTTGAGGACATCATTCGAGCTAAGTATAGGGAGGGGTCGTATATATTTTATATATACTTTAGTCATAACTTGTACTTTATGTGAGTGTTATCATAAATAAAATAGATAAAAACCTCAACTAAAATTACAAAATTTTTAATTTTTTTCTTTTATATAAAATTCTTTCTTGCACATACACGTTTGTAAATAGGTATTTGTAAAAACTATATTTGTACAAATGTTTGTAAAAATATTTTTCTTGTAAAAACTTCATAAATATTTTTGTATCAAAATTATGTATATAATACAACATTTTTGAAAAATGTTTGAAAAATAAAAAGTTTGCAAAAATTTGTTTGTAAATGTTTGTAAATAGTTTGCAAAACTTTCCCTTCTCTCTAGCATTCAAACATAAAATTTTGCATGTTTTGAAAATTGCATCAAAAAGAGTTTTGTACATATTCTTATATTCTTGTTCTGAATCATAGTTGACCTTTAAATTAGTCCGAAATTAATTGGAAAATGGAGCTTGGTTAAGGCCCTAATCCACCAAACTTTCAAAGTAACCTTATAGGATTTGTGGTTAAGACTTTTCAGGACCATTACTGACTTAATTCTTTGAGTCCACTAGGCTATGTTCATTATGTCATCTTGAAGAGCCTAAGTAGAATACTTAACAACGTATGACTCTCACAGAAAATGGCTTTACTTGGACCAGCACCTTACACATAGCTCCACAGGGATGAGGTGGTGAGGAGGCAGAATCCCTTGGTCTGGGGTAGCATACGAGGGTAGTACTTCTAGACTGAACCTCTCGTTTTCCTTTAGGGAGGGATGTGCACCTCAACTTGGTCTGGCGGTGTTGAGGTCTAAAGACAGGAGTTGTGGGTTGTGATAATGCTTCAAAAGTGGGATAGTATACTGGCTCAAGAAGAAAAGACCTTATGTATATGATGTACCATGTAGATATGGTGTACATATACACATCAAAAAAATGCAAAAGCAAGAAAAAACTCTAAAAAATAGACAACCTTGATTGAAAATAAAATGCATGTCGGAGTGTATATAGTCAAATAAAGCAAAGCTTATGTATTACACCTTCTCATCTCATGAAGCTTGCAACAGGAGGCATAGGTGCACTGGTTAGGCTCCCAATTATACGTGGCTACACTGGCCACGGTCTATTCTCTTCTTTCTCCCTCTTCTTGAGTTGGTTGCGCTTGGACTTAGAAGGGAATACCCTGCTCTTCGAGGAAAGAGCTGCTGGACTGAGGAATCAGAGTTACCTTGCTAAGGGTGGTTATTTCTTTGTCATTTTAAGGTGGGGAGCTACTTATCACTTACATAGTACAAGTAAAGATGCATAGTCATTAGAGTTTGCGTATGTAGACTTGTTCTGATCTGGATTATTGAGGTGTCTTAACCATTGAATAGTGGAACTTAGATGTTGTTGAGTCTTAAACCTATATCCCAATAAGATTCCAACAAACAAATAATCCAAAGATCTGACTGAGCTCCATACTTCAATTGAATGGAGATAAGTTTAATAATCAACCTTGATTCTCTTCCTTTTCTTTTCTTTTCACTTCTTTTTCAAATAAGTGCTTGCTAAGGAACTAGTAAAGGTAAAGTATAGGGGGTGATGAATCCCTGATTCTCACTATTTGTTCTTTATTTTAGCTATTTATCTTGTCAAAACATCATGTAAATACTTGAAAAAAACAACAACTTAGCATTCTGTATGCATTTGTTATATTGCGTAATTAGCATGTTTTTGTGCAAAAAAAGAAAATAAAGGAAAATAAAATGAAAAGGAGGTATTTAGAATAAATATAGAGTGACCCAAACCCTAAGAGAATGTCAAGCATTGCCCTGATTGCAAAATAAAACAAATGGAGAGAGATAGGGTTTACTTTGTGTTGTGCATATTACATATTGTTGTACATAACTATTTTTTACAAAACAAAAATTAAAATATTATTTACTCCTTGTATATTCTAGAAATAATATAAAAATAAAATAAAAATAAATAAAATAAATAAAAATAAGAAATAAAAATAAAATCTTCATTTATTGTACAAAATACATATGTATATATATCAAATTCACTATTTCGTCTATACCTTTAAATAATTTATAAAAATCCAATAAAATTTATTTTTTACTCCTAAAATTAAACTGTAAATAAATAAAATATAAAGTGAGGTTATTTATGTAAAAATAAAATAATAAAAATACTTGCACATAATACATAAGTATATTATACATGTATTTACTACTATATGTGGTATATGCATTAACTTTTTTTCATAAAACTAATTAAAAATCATAGAAAAATACTTTTAAAAAACTAAAAAAAAATATTTTATACACTTTTGTTTTAAATTCATTTACTATTCTTTATTGATTTTGTAAGTATTTTGTAAATTCCAATTTTCCGATTGGTATAAGCATTTTTTTGACCTCCGGTCAACGACTCCTCCTAGGCGGGTAAGACCCGGATCCCTCTCGCCAGACCTCCTTCTCCCCATTTTTCAGCCCGACTCCAGCCGCCTCTCACCCCAATTTCTCACCCATCACTCCTCCTAGGATCCGTGATCCTCGCGGATCCCTAGGAAGGCACGAATCTTCCTAGGGTTGTGCACTATCACTCTATCTTTCGAGGCTCCTGGAGTTGGCTATCAAATCTCTCCTATGCTTCCTAACGACGTAGATCATGCCTCGCCCCTTCCTTTACCCCTAGTCACCTTCAGCCGAGTGATAGCAGCCAGGAGGTGCCTTTGGATTGACGCTCGGTGGCCTGAAGCCGCAGCTCGACCACGTGGCTGGAGAGCTCTATCGTGTTCAGCCTCCCCTCCTGTCGTAGCGAGGTTGAGGCCACGACCCCGACTACCATCTTCATCTGAAGTTCATGATTCCATCCAGACCCTCAAGTACCGCCCATTTCGCTTCCATTTCCCAGCTCGAGCCCATTTCCATATTTCACGCCATCGCCATTCACTCTCTCCGACCAGTTGGTCAGAGCTCCATATCACATCCCTATCCATATCGATCGAACATCCAACATTCACCGCACCTTCTCACGCAACATGCTCCCATGAGTCCTGCTCATAGGAGCGGAATCAAGTCCCAGAGACCTAAACATCATCCCTCGTCATTTATTTTACATAGTCATGAAATAAAACTGGTCGGAGCTACATCACCGAGTCAACCTTCCCTTTGTAGGTTCCTGCATGCGTGGAGGAACCATTTGAGCCCCCAGCTGCTCAGGTGGAGCAGTTGTAGGCGGAGCTACCTCGTCCCGCTCATCCGACTGCTGGTTCCTTCATCAGTACCTCCCACCAGACGCGGATCATGCCTATGACTTTGTTAGACTCCTCCGAGCCTTCATCAGAGTGCTGGATCTCAATCCTCACTCTGTTGAAGCTCATCCCCAGTGAGCTCTTCCAGACCTTCCTCCCCTCGTCAATCAGGAGCTTCGCCTCCCAGTTTTGATCTAGACCGTACATCCATGCCTTATTCATACCAGTCGATCAGGACTGGGGACCGATATGTACAATACGTCCACGCCTTTTCCAAAGCCATCTGATCCGTACTATAGCAGAGTATCACGATCGCACATAGACGACATTCCTTGGAGCGTCGGATCTAGGGCTGTCAGTTGATCAGAACTGCAGGATAGTGACGCCCCCACACGCGTCACGTGCCACTGCAGGGATATTTTGTTCTTTTACCTGTGCATTTTTTGTGTTACTATTTAGTTCATTAAATAAAGTTGTAGTACATATGTTTTGCAGTTTGGACCTTCAATTTTTAATATTTGCATTTTCACCCCTCTAAATTTGAGGCGCATGGATGTTCACATGATTTTTGGGTTAATTCCATGATATGTCCTGAATTTTTGAGTTGTTAGTTAATGAATGAAAGCTTTGTAGTATTTGTATTTATACCCCTATGTGTAATATAATGAGCATGTACATGCTTTAAGCGGACTTTTTGCATAATAGCCCCTTGTGCTTTCCATGTGTGCTACGTTTTGTCCTAGAACTTGGTTTTAATTGTATAGAGGTCCATGCAAATTGCTTGTCTTTTATTTAACCTAATAAATGGAAAATTAATTCTGAAAATTCTCTAAAAATTATTTTTGGCACTTGTTGATACATAGTATTTATTGTGATTTGTGTGGATTAATTGACTTGCGTTTAATATTTTCTAAAAATGAAAAATTCATAGAAAGTGTTATGCCTATTTTGAAAAATACATAAAAATTCGAAAAATTGCCTTAAAATTCTACGAAATTCTTGCTTGTGTGTTTTTGTATGTTTTGTCTTCAGTACCAATTTTGTTTTAAAAATCATCCTAAAAACCCTAAAAATTACAAAAGACCCAAAAAATTCTAGAAATCATAAAAAAATCAAGATAAAGCAAAAAATTATCATTTCAGTTCCTTTTTGTAGGTTTTTGTATCTAGTTTATCATAAAGTTTTCCCCAGGACTTTAGAGCACTTTAAGTTATTTTAATTTGTAATTTAGTTCTGGTTGTGCGTTGTTTACATTTTTAGCCTTTGTTTGATTTTTATTAAATCAAAAAACATCATAAAATCCCCAGAAATGTTCCAAAAATACTTTAAAATTTTAGAAACCCAAAAATATTTTTATCTCAATTTTTAAGCATCTTTAGTCTCAAATAAAAATTCAAAAGGCTCGTTGTGTGCCTTGTTTTCTTACTTGCTTGCCTTTATTCCCTTATCAAAAATATAAAAATGGCAAAATTAAAACCACCTTAAATTTTGTTTATTTTTTAATTCTGACTACTTCGTACATTTATGTGCTCCTTGTTTTTGACCCTAGTTGTTATACCAGGTAAAAATAAATAGCAAAGAGTGCTTACAAATTGTGTGCTCGACTGCTTTATCTCTTTTCTTGAGTGGTTCTTTCTTCTTGTTGTTGATTTTGTCCCGTGATCCGAGTCACAATGACCCTTGATTATTTACTTTTCTAACCTAAGTTGTGAGGCGTGTCATCACATATCAGATATCTTAAGAGTTTATTAAATTCCAAGATAAGGAGCTTATTAAAATTTCAATATGTATTCATATAGTATAATGTTCTCTTTCTACATTAAAGCACTACTCTTCTACAAGGTTTGTACTTCCCATTCTCCATGCTTTCAAAAGATTAGTTATTCCCTTCATCCTCTTATACTTCCTCTTCCATTCCTTTCATTAGATGTGAACGCTATAACAAGAGATATCAAAGTATCTCTATATCTTATCTCATTCTACCTTATACCTTCCTTATGTTCATCTCCTTCTTTATTCATATGGTTCCTCCAAAACATTTTATCCCCTACTCTTTTTCTTCTACTCTCATCACCTTCATGTTGGAAACAAACAACCGATGATTTTATCTCATGTTTATTTGATTACTATGATGGCTAATAGTCACGTTATTCAAGATTAAAGAAAAAATAAACATTATGGTGATCAAAATCAAATAAATAAATATCAATGGAGATCATTGAATCACCCATTTTCCTAGAGTAGATTTCACCTACTTTACTAATGTGTGGGTTCTAAATATTGACTCTCAAACAAAGATCGCTCACAATTAAGATTGGCACACTCCAAATGATTGTCCTTCAAAGCACCTTAGAGAACTATAGTTACGAAAAGTAAGAAATGAATATTAAGGATGATAAATTAGAATGCATGTCGCTCAAGGTCCCTAAAAGTAAGAACTTGCATATCGTTCCAGAGAATGTATGTCACTTGGAACTCAAAATAAGTGGACTTTCAAATTAATCAATTTATCCACAAATACTAAAATTAATTCTTAGAAAAATATAATATTCAAGATTTAAGATCCAAATAAACTCCCACAACATCAAGACCAATCCTATGTGGGAGAAGTAGCGTGCACAAGTGTAACTCTACTTCCCCTGAATGTGAGGGATTATGCCTTGTGCATCGCGAACGCGTAGAGATCGAATCGTATCCAATCTTGATCGATTAGTCAAACTAGTCGATGGTCTAATGAAAAATTTAGAAAGAAACTTATATGAAACCACATGACTTGAAAATAATTCCCATTACGTTTCATAAAGATCACGTGAGCGTTAGTGACTTAGATTTTGCTATTGACTTTGTTGCATATTTGTTTTGTAGATTAATAAAGTTTTCAGTTAGGACCTTGTAGAATATTAATAATGAAAAGTGTAGAAAAAACTATTAAGCCAACTCATTTTGAAGGATCAAGGCTCAGAATCAGATTTATAAAAGAATCAAAAAAAGATTCAATTCTAAAAGTTCAAGATTTGAAGGCTTGGAAAGATAATGTAAAACATTACATAGTTTTTATTTTATGCTAACAATTAGTCTTATAGTTTTGTACATTCTTGATCATCAAGCAAACTTAAGCCAGAATCATTTTTACAAATCATATTTTGGACATCTGATCGATCACCCATACACCCATGATCGATCACCCTTGATCGGCCATCTTGCTATTCATGATCGATCAAACCACCTTCATTAAATAGATAATTTAATTTCATGAACAATAAAGGTGAGTTTGGCGAATTTTGAGTTAGTATGGAGAAGATACATGTTTGTAATGTTTTATTTGTGGCTTTTTATTCTGTGCGTCCCAGATACACTGTGCATTAGTTTTGGATGAAATAAATTTTGTATTTTTTTTCTTTTTTTATTTACAATATTCATGTAGAGGGTTTATTGAGTTGATGTATAAAAGTAGGAAAATAAAATAGGTCCCAAAAGCTTATTATTGATGAATTAAAAATGAGGGATTTGTGTGGTTTTATGTACAATTGACAGCCCTATCTCCCTCTACTTTACTCCTTGTCAATCAAGTCATCGTGATGACTGGGTCTCAGTATATAGGGTCACTCAGTGTCTTTTACACTTCATTCTTTTTCTTTTCTTTCCTCTATTCTTTTATTTTGAAATTTAATACAATATATTATACAATATACATGTATCAATTATTGCATATTGATTTTTACAAATTAATGATATATCATGCATTTAGCTAGGGATTTAAGTCCAAAATGAAAGAATAAATGTGATGAAATGGAAAATTATTACCCTCCCCCCCCAATACTTGTCTTTAGTATTCCCTAGCGAACACTTGTGATAATAAGTGTAGACAAAGAAAATAAAGAAAAGAAAAGGAAAAAATTAGAAAAAAAATTTTGACTTTTGAACTTCTCTTATTAAAATCAAAGTTTGGAGCCCAGTTAAGACCATTGGATTCATGGTTCTGAACCACATTAGGGTTAGGAAGTGTGACACAATTGTCCTTAGATTCTATAATCATACCATTTAGTATCCACAACTTAGTCAGAATCATCATTTCACTCGCATACTCTCGCAACCTTGAAATGATAGAACCATGTGTGTGAAATTGTTAACTCTTCCCAAATCACTGAACTATTAAGGAGTCTCCTCCTCTGGAAACTCATCCTCGTGGAGATAGATATTCCATTCTAAGGTCAGGTGTGTGCTAGTTTCACAACCGAAATGTGGGGAGAAAGTAGAAGAAATGAGAAAACAAGTCTGAATGGACCAGTTTAGTCACGTTCTCTTGTGAAGCTCGGTCAGTGTAACCGAGTATAAACCAAGAAGAAGGCTTTTCTTGGAAGCTCGAATTTTTTGTACTTGTTGGTCTAGGATTCTTTTGGATATTCTTCTATGTATTACGTTGCTCTGCGTTCTTGTTTTTGCCCCGATGGATATAGAATCTTTTGGGGTCTGCCCCTGTTTTGGAGTCTTGGAAAAAGTTGTACAAGCAGAGCATTTCTCATCTAAACCATTGTTTCAATCAAGTATCCAGTCATTGGATGTCCTTGCTAACAAAAGAAGTGGGTTGAAGTACCGGTTTCGACAGCCCCAAGAATGGTTCCTAAGCCAACCTTGATTTAGAGGCCTCGTATCATCCCGACTTAGACTATAAGATTTTTCAACAATCCATCTGGGTTGAGCTAAGTGTTGAATGCGAGGTTTCTTTTCAAGATCTCAAGAGTCACACAGATGACAATAAGGGTTCTAGTTAGACACATTGAATTGACTCATGAATATAGTCTCATGAAACCTAAAGAACTAAGTAAAGATGATCTAAAGTAACCCAATTCTAGCCTTCAATGGGTTCCTCTGAAAATAAGTGGTCTAAGGTCTTGACCAAGCTCCAATCTTCAGACTTTATTTTAGACTTATTTAATTATATTGATCATTCTAAAAAATACAAATGTTATATACAATACAGAAAAATATTTTGTTTACTTTTGAATTTTTTATGGATTTAAAAAGTTTTGCAATTTTTTGCAATTTTTGAAAATATTTTGCAAATTTTCTATGTGTTTTGAATTGTACAAATTCTTATGGATTTTTAGAATAAGATTAGTGAAAGAAGCATGTGCAGATATTTACATAGGAGTGTATCTATATTAGAAGAATTAGTTGAAGTATTTATACCTGGAATTTGTACAAGTTACTTGTTATTCATAACTTTTTATACATAGGGTTTTTAAAGAAGATTTTTATTGCTTAAATTTTGTAGAAGGTTTTAAAAAAAATTGAAAATATTTTAACAAAGATTTTGAAAACTTTATTTTGAACATAATTTAACAAATAATTATGCAAACATTTACAAAATTTGAAAATTATTTTGCAAAAAATTTTCAAACAATATGATTATATATATTTGAAAATATTTTTACGACCATTTTTCAAATCATTTGCAATTTGAATTTTCAAAAAATTTATTCAAACAAATGAAACAAAATTTTTCAAACAAATAGATTTTTACAAAAGTTTAAAATGTTTCACAAAAAGTTTCCAAATGGTTATCAAAAAATTTTGCAAAATATTTTCCAACCATTTTTCAAATCATTTTCAAAAAAAATTAGACCATATTACTAATCAGTATTACAAAGCATTTTTGAATAAAATTGTATAAGTGTATACATGTATATTATTTTCATTTCATTTGTTGGTCATTTTGATTCATATAATGTTTTAGCCATATTATTCAAAATTATAAAAGTACGAGTTATGGCTAAAGTATATACAATGTATATATGACCCCTCTATACTTAGTGTGAGATATGTCCTCATAGGTCAGAAAGAAAGAAGGAAGACATAACTCGTTCTAAGTATAAGAAAGTGTAAACTACAATAAATAAATAATGAATAAGAAGTCGGTCATTCCCCCTCTACATAAAATCAATTAATCCTAAGTATATTATATTGTATACCAAATAGGGATGATCGAGTATCATAATTTACGAAATAATTGGACTTGGCTTGTCCGCCCTTTACATAGGGTCAAATATACCTAAGTATAGACATAGTATCAAAAATTGAGAGATAAGCAAGCAAAAGAATAACGAATAACATGAGGACACTCATCCCCCATAAACTTAGGATGAAGCATATCCTAAGTATAGAAATGATGAAAGGGATGAATGTAGCATGGAAGAAAGGATTTGAAAAATAGAAATGAAAAGAAGAAAATTAATCACAGATTTTTTTCAGAGCATTGTCTGACTCCACTATTGTTATTGAATCTATATGCTCTTCATCAAAAACTAAAATAGAATTGACTCTGGTCCGGAAGGTGTCAAGATCTAAATTTGGCTTTAGTAATTGGTCGCTGATATTGAAGGGTTGTGTGTCAGCTGACAATTCTGATGTGAGGATACTTCCATAGTCATGCACAATCTTCACAATGTAGGGTCATGTCCATTTACTCTTTAATTTTCCTAGAAAACCTTCAACTTCACATTGAACAGTCACAAATGTTTTGTCCAGGTTCAAAGGTCTTTCTTCGAATATGCTTGTTGTACCATCATTTGACCTTCTTTTCGTACATTAATCTATTGTCCTATACATGATCTCAGAATTTTAGGAGCTTATTCTGATCTAATTTTCTTTGTTGACCACCTTTCTGTGAGTCGACATTGATGATATTCACTGCCCAACGTGACTTATGAGTCGACTCTGCGGGCAGGTGGCATGGCTTTCCACATACAAGACTATAGGGTGTCATGACCAAGGAGGACTTATAGGTGGTTTTGTATGCCCAAAGAAGTGAATCCAGGAGTTGTGAACAGTTCTTTCTATCCAACCTTACACATTTTTACAAGATCGTCTTGATTTCACAGTTGGATAATTCTGCCAAGACATTTGACTAATGATAATAAGATGGGACTAGGTTATTGATGATGTACTCCTTCATTAATTTATTGACCTCTCTATTAATGAAGTGACTACCCCATCTAAAATTAGAATTTTTGATATTTCGGACCATGATATGACGTTATCTTTCAGAAATCTATAAACTGTTATGTTATATGTGGCTTGAGCAGGGATAGCTTCAACCCATCAATTCACATAATTTACGACATGCAAGATGTATTCAAAGACCTAATTGTTAGGAAACGAACCTTGACGTCAATGACCCATGCATCGAACACATCAGATATCTGTATAAACTTGAGGGATATAAAATTTTTAACATCAAGGGGTTTTTCCATATTCTGACAATGAGTACATGCTTTCACATATTCATCTGCATCCTTAAATAGTGTCAGTCACTAGAGGCCACACTATAGTATCTTCGCTATTGTTCTGCTTCCAGAATGGTGTCCACTAGATTCGAGCTTATGGCAGTGCTTAAAAGCACTTGTTACTCCTCTTGAGGAATACACAGATGCCAAATGCAATCGGGTTTCTTCCCTGAACAAGTATGGATCCTTCCATTAGTAAAAATGAATGTCGGACAAGAAGTTGTCCTTCTTCATTTTTGTCCAATATTGTGGAACCACCAAAGAGACAAGGTATTTGACAATTTCAGCAAACCAAGGGAGAGATCCAATACTGAGGTTGGATTTCTCTGCGATCATTATACTGCTCATGTTACGCCTACTAAAGCCGGAATGTTGTCCTTCTCACCATCACTTTATCTTTGCCCTAAAGCAACTGGCAAGAGCCTATCTGTGCACCGGAGACCTGAGGGGGATCTGATAAATGCTAATCAGGCGACTGAACTTCACTTAAGAACTGAACTTAATAGAAGATGGGTAGTATATTGTTGGAGGAAGAAGACCTAGCGAGGCGAGCGGGGACGTGCTAAGAAGGGAGATGGTATCTTAGCATTCTATCTGGATAGGTGATTTGCTTCCACGTTGTGAACTCCAGGTTTATCTCTGATTTCTAAGTCGAATTTCTAGAGGAAAAGGATCCATATGAGTAGAAGTGATATGGCATTATTCTTCAGTTGTATATACGTGATAGAAGAGTGATCAGTAAAAACAATAACTTAAGATCCAAAAATCTAGGATCTGAACTTCTCTAATGTGAAAACAACTGCCAATAATTCTTTCTTCGTTATTGTGTAATTTTTTTGTGCTTCATCTAATGTCTTGCTGGCGTAGTGAATTCATAGTACATGTTATCTCTTCTTTATCCTAAACAGTTGCAACTGCAAAGTTAGATGTGTCCGTCATGATCTCGAATGGAAGAGACCAATCAGTTGCTTGTAGGACTGAAGCATGAGTGACTCGTTCTTTCAACTAATAGAATGATTGGAGAACCTGGTGATTTACAATGAATTTGATCTCATTGCAAAGAAGCTCAGTGAGAGATCAAGCAAGTTTGTTAAAGTCCTTGATGAATTAGTTATATAAACCAACATGTCCAAGAAATGACCTCACATTCTACGTATTCGGGGGTGGTTTGAGTTTAGAAATTACACCCACGATCATCGAGTTGACCTCCATGCCATGCTTGGAGACAACATGGCCCAACACGATACCCTCTGTGACCATGAAGTCACTCTTTTCTCATGGTAGAACAAGATTAACTTCAAAACATTTCTCTAGTGCTTTGTCTAGGCAATGCATACAAGAATCAAAGCTATAACCGTAGATGGAGAAGTCATCCATGAAAACCTCGAGAGAAAACTCCTGACCATGTCGGCAATGACGACTAGCATGTACCTTTAGAAAATAGCTAGGGTGTTCCAGAGTCCAAAGGGCATTCTTCGAAATGCATATGTGTCATGAGCGGGTGAATGTTGTCTCTCTTAGTCTTCAGGGGTGATCACCACTTAATTATACCTAGAATACCCATCTAAGAAGTAGACGAATTCTTTCCCTACGAGTCTTTCTAGAATATGATCAATGAATGGTAGAGGGAAATGATCCTTCTTCATTGTTGCATTGAGGTAGTGGTTGTTAACATACACGTGATAGTATGTTGTTACTCGAGTAGAGATATCCTCTTCTTGGTCATTCTTAACCACAATGAACCTAGATTTTTACGGAGCAACATGATGGGGTCTCATCCATTTGGAATAGAAGATAGGATAAATAAAGCATCCTTCACACCATTTCATGATTTCCTTCATAACTATGCCCTGCATGTTTGGATTCAGTCTTCTTTGAAATTCTCTGGACGTCTTGCAATTTTATTCAAGATAGATATGGTGTGAACACAAGGCTGGATTTAACCCTCGGATATTAGATACTTTCCAACCAATTACCTTGTGATTCTTTTCTATAACCTCGAGAAGTCAAGATTCTTGATCCGAGATCAGACTGCTGCTTATGGTGACAGGATACATGTGTTCTTCATCTGCAAGGAATGTGTACTTCACCTGCTTGGAGTAGTTTGAGTTTTGGTAATTGTAGAGTCTGCTCTGCGGACACTTCAGATACTATGCTAGTAGATAGTTGATCTTTTGAATATAATGAGGTGTTGTCCACCTTTATCACTATTGGCTCTGAAATAAATATACCGAACATGTCTACAATGAATTCTTCATGTTCAATTTGACATGAATATTCTTCAAGCATGTTGATTAGTGATTCAGATTCTAACTCCCAATCAACAATGAAACATGGACTGACTGTGTTATCCAGGTCCTCCTTTGAAAAGAGGATTTCCTATGTAAAAATGTCATTCAGAGAAATTGATGTATCTTTGATATCCGCAACTTTCTAGCCTTCATATGACTTTGTTCTCCCTATATCAGATGTGGTTTTCAACTCGTTGACCATATCCCTAGTGACTTTATTTGTGCAGGAGAGGAAGGTGATCCTCACAGACCCATAGTCAACAACCACCTCGGTTGTGCGAAGGAATAGTCGACCAAGAATATTGGGGTCTAGAGTAACAATATAGGAGTGTCCATATCTACGACAACAAAATCCATCGGGAATCACATGTCCTACAGGTCACGGTAACGTTCTTCAATAGACCTCTGGGCTGCTTAACGTATTGATATGCAAATTGCAGGATAATTCTTGTAGGCTTGAGAGGTTCATGCCCAAAATCTTGCACTAGTGAGGAGGGCATGAGATTTATTGAAGACCCATAATCAAGCAAAGTACGCTCAAAACATGGTCAAAAATCTGGCATTTGATATTGGGCGGTACACCCTTATCTTTATTTTTTTGAGGGAGGTCAATGACTGCATTTATTGTGATCATGTTTAAAATGTGTTTCTCTCCTATGTTGTGTATATTCCTATGACTTTGAAGCTTTGAGGTACATGCCTATTCATTCTTTTCATCACAGCTGGCATGTATTCCATGGACTTCATGAGTGGCATTGGCATTTTTCAAAACAATTTGTCAATGATTTCAACCACACCATGGTCAAACAATGTATTTTTTAAAAAATTTTATCTTTTTGGTATTTTTCATTGCATTGGGATACTGAATATTCATAGAAGAAAATGCATTGTTCTTGTGTAAAGAATTATTTACATAATATTGGCCATAAGAGGGGTCATCATGCAAAACAAACAAAAAATATCCACATGAGCTTCAGCTTCATCGGATTGGGCTAGAAGTGTTGTTGGTGTGGGCTCCTCAAAGTCCCAGGCTTGGCTTTGGCTCTTCTTTTCTTCTTTGTAAATTTGTATTTTGTTGATTTTTTGTAATTTTTCACTTTATGGTCATCATCGTTTTTCCACATTCATCATCTTTTCTCGATTTTCTCCCCATGTTTGTCACTTAATATCTAAAGAAAATCAAGACTAGATGGTAGATGTGTATTTGTGTTCACCTTAAAGAAATAAAAATGGGATTGTTGAACGAGGCTGACTTAAATTAACCCATAAAATTGAGAAATTTTGTAGGAGAACAACCCCATACTTGGATTCATTTATTGTTCTGAGTGAGTAATGGATGCACACTTAGGATAGAGCCAAGATCCAGAATCTTCATTTGGACTATTGATTCTAGAAAAATGACTAGATACTCGTTAGAAGATGCTTTATTCTTCCTCTTGGTGGTAGTCAATGGCTGCAATACTCTAATACTCATGAGATTCACAACATTAGACAACATATAATCTGAAATACCTGACTTGGGTGGATCGGTGGAGACATCACAAACTATATTCTCTATATGCTTAAAATTATTGGGGTTCGCCTCAACCTGTGCTGAAATTGAAGTTTTGTTGGTAGTGAGGTCATCAAGCTTCTGGGACATCTCTACTAGGCCTTATATAAGTTGGGCCAAGCATTCCAAAGTTTGATTCACAGGAGCTACCTCGGATGGTTAAAATGATACTTGGGAGGCTAGGAAAATGGCAAATTATAGTGAGGAGAAGGGAGTTATTGCTGATGAAGTTACAAAGGAGGTGGATACTAACTCTGAGAAGAGATGCACTATTCTTGTATGGTTGGTATTGGTGGTACGCAGGTTGTTGGTATTGATGATTATGCCTCCAGATGGTCTAATATGGTGGAGGTTGGTTCTGTAAAAGCTGATGAGATTCTTGGATAAACCTCCCACCAAAGGGCTAGTGATACAAATGAATAGCCAAAGATTAGCCCTGATGTTGTCTGTCTTGACGAGCCAATTAGGCATCGTTGTTCCAGATGTCGTTCACATCTGGTATCTTAGGTGTTGGTGGGGAAAATGGATCTACCTAAGTTTGGGGTTGGGGCTCTGGCTAGTATGATATAATATGTTGAGATGGTTACATGCGTGCCCGTTTAGGATCCTGCACATAGTATACGTGCTGGACCTGGGGCTGGCCAGAACTTGGTGGAGGCTATTTTGGAGATGATATTCCTTTCTACTCAATGGGACTAGTGGTTGTCGGATACGCAGACTGTGCGACATTAATGGTGCTCATAAGCAGCTCCAACTGCTTTGAAATTTGATCCAGCTTGTCCAGGTGCTAGGTCCTTTTCTAGATCAAAGACAACTACAAGTCATGTGATTGTTTCTCGATGATATCTACCTTGGACAGATGGCTCCCAGTGATGTTGAGGTTGGAGGTCTCATCCATGTCCTGCTAACTAGATGTCATCATATAGACGTGCATGTGGTGAATCTGAGGTTGTCTCTAATATGCACAGGATGAGGATAGTCCTTCAACCATCTCTTCACAGATCTTCCAGATGACATCCTCGTCCTTGTCAAAATGAGAGCTACCACAAGAGACATCAACAATCCTCTAACTTTCTAGAATGAGGTCACTAAAGTGTTGGATCGGACTAGTCCGAGTAATGTCATGGTGGGGGGTACTTCTGTTCTCTTGTAAATCCTTGAATCTCTCCCATGCTTCATATATTGACTCATACAATCTCCAGAAGAAGTTACTGATCTGGTTTCGCATCTTATTAAGATGACCCAAAGGATAATATTTCTAGAGGAATGTAGATTTCATTTCCTCCCATGTTGTAACTACCTTCCCCAGATGATTGATCCAATATCAAACCTTATTATGAAGGCTGAAGGGGAACACATTCATCTTGACCACACCTAATGGGATGATAGGGTAGCGAGTGGTATGACAGATGCGATAGAACTGATGGAGATGGATATATATCTCTTCGTTGGTGTTCCTATGGAAGGAGGGAAGAGAAGCCCATAAATATGGCTTTAATTCAAAATGTTCATGGACTAGAGGAATATGAATCCACTCAGTCATCTATCCTGCACCAGGATTGTATGTTTCCTTCAAAGTTGAATTTGGAGCCTCTCTTCTCGCCTTGTATGCATACCCTTCACGGGCTCCATATCCTTCTTTATCATCATTATTTCATCATCCTATGCTCTATTTTTCTCTCCTCCATTCAGCAGTTCGGTGAAGGAAACCTGGGAAAATGCCTAATCTTTCGGTTGCTGCTGGATGGATTGAATCGGTGCGAGCAGTTGTGCATTCCCAATGTTCTGATCAGGTTGTATTTGATCTAGTTGGTTTGGTCCCTTCCCCTACCCTTGAGGAGCCATCTCTAAATCAGACTCAAAGGAAATGATTTGCATGGCCTCTAGTGTTGGTTCTTTATAAAAATATGGATCCCATTCATATTGAAAATCTTTGGGACTAGGTGGAATGGATGATATAGAATTACGGTCAATTCAGATGTGTGTGAATGGAGCATTTGATATGGACTGAAATCGATCTCCATCTACAAGGGGTGAATGGTGAGACAAGAGTGATCTTGGTTTATTGAATGAAAGGAAGAAGTCAACCAGTCCAGAGATCGATTCTCAAGATCTGAATCGGGTTCTCAAGAATCACCTCAAATTATTAAAGATGTTGAGTTAATGGAATCGATGCAGTTGTTGGCAGGGTCTTGACTAAACCATTCATGAGAGTAAATAAGTTTGGAATATGGTGATGAACAAAAGATGAAGAGGAAAGTGGGAGAAGGCTCCCAATGAGCAGGGCAAGGAAAATGAAAATATATAAAATAATAAGGGTGCAAGTGCATACGATTGGATCTGTGACCTAATTCTAATTCAAAGAAAACAATACAAGTGTGGGTTCACCAACTCACTCAATTTGAAGTCGTAATAGTTCAGTTATTTTTATCTTTTCAATTTTATTGTTATTTTCAGGCAATCTTTAAGCAATTCCTTAGAGGCTAACACTATAGGAGAGTGAGTAATATCAGAAAAGTATCATGTACCTTCTACTTCTTTTGTAACATGTAGCCTGCACTTTTTTAAGAGAATCCCTAAGATTGGGTCCGGATCCACTACTTAGCCAAAGAATAGAGGAGGAAGACGATAGGCGAAACCACTACTTCCTCCAAAAAAAGGTACTCGGATGCAGGATAGTGAGACATACATCCCCGTGAAGGGATGGACTAAGCTCAATACTTTAGACCAGGTCGGATGTTCTACACAAGGAGAGAACATCTTTGTCAACATAACCTTACTCTCTTATGTACAATAGAAGCACCATTACTTTGTGAATCCAATCAATAAAAGGGCAGTATTCAGGCTGGATTTCAGGCTCTAATCCTTACGGGTCGTGCCTCACTCTGTTTTAATAGTACTTGAAAACAATGTGGGTTTTATGAATCCCAAACAATGGTGGTTCATTACGAATTATAATTTATGTCAAAAAATATTAAATAATGCCCTTGTTGTAATTTTTATTTTCACTTTTTGAGTATTTTTCAAAATAATGCACTTAGCGATTTTTTTTGTATTTTCTTTAAATTCCTAAGTGATACAAAATTAGGAGAGAAGATAGAAAATTCATGCAAGTTGAGACTAAGATGGAAATCTCGCCTTAGTATCTAATGATGCATGCAAAGTAAGAAGACTTACAATTCTTCATTGGTCTCTCCATGCGAGATGCAAGAAATAAATTTAAATTTATTTTACATGCAAATGCAAGCCAATAAAATATCCCTAAGCAGGAATTGTTATTATCATGAATAATCAGATTAATTTGAGTTAAGTCCAAATGCAGAATCTATAGTCACGTGTAGATATTTATGTATTTGGACCTAATTTACTCGATAAAGCAATTCATAATATCTAAGGGTTCATTCATAGAAAATAAAGAAAAGAAAAGCGAAAACTCATAATGCAGTAAATAAATAAAAACAAAGGTAACAAATAGGGAGAATAAAAGTAGAGAATACGAGAAAAATGTTATGAAAATCGACGGGGCCCCTAGGTCAATAATTATCCGAGTAATGGACCTACGAGTGTATTAATATCCAAGTGTATGTATATTATTACAAATTAGGAAAAATAAAATGTTCTCTCTCGTACAAAATAAAAGAAAATGTCTAAACTAATATATGTTCCTCTCTCTCTCTTTATCTCTCTCTCTTACTATCTCTAATCAGCCGATAAACAAAATGTTGATCTCCTCATTGCTCAGGTGCATAAGATTCCTAAGAAGTCGTCTTAGCCACTGTAACACCCCGAAATTTTTGGATTTTTTTTGAAGTTTTAAAACCTATTCAATATTATACTCAAAAGAAGCGTCTCGTCGCAAGCTTTCCAACGAGCCCAAAAACGCGAAATTCCGAGTCCGGATGTGGGAGATATGCCTGTTTTGGTGAGGAGGGGTCATGATTTTTGAGGGGATTAATGGTTACGGGATTAGATAAGTTAAGTACGAATTACGGCTATTTTAGGGTTTCTAAAATCAAGATTTTAATCCCCAACTATATAAAGACTAACACCCTTCATCCCCCCTCATTCCTACTTCTTTCCAAACCCTAATCCATCCCTTCCTTCGGTGCCACCACCATTATCAAAAGCTCTCGAAGCCACGTCGCTTCCCGACAAGAAGAAGACGAGGAGGGCCATCGCAAGGGAAAGGAAACCCTCTCATCGTGTTCGTGATCGGGCGATCGAGCACGTGGATCAAATACGTGCACGAGTATAGGTAACGGATCTTCGGCTCTCTCCCCTTTTTCGGAGATTGTCTTTTGGGGTTGATTACTTGTTTCTGATCCTAGCCCCGGGATCTCCTCTTGTTGTTGGTACTTATTGAATCAAATCATCTGCACAATAATTTCTTCCATCATTATTTACTAAAAGTTTGTGATTGAGGACTTGATCTATATCGGGGGATCGTATTTGCGAAAATCATAGCTAGACATTAATCTCATAAAGACTATTAGATCCGTTTGTGATTTTATTTTTTTTTTCATTAGATAATAGAGTGATGGTCTGATAGTTCTGATCTTTGAAACTGAATTTTCATGTTGAAACATTTAAGAGTTTTCCGTGATTTTTATTTCATTTTATCAAGGGATAACGTTTTGTTTTCTTCTTTATGGTGAATGTTGGGAACTCTTGTATGGAAAATAGACATCCTTATGTATCGTGCATTTTCGAGTGGGGTCTTATATGAGGAGTATGAGAATAATGTTGATACGAATATGTAATATTATTAATATTGAGGAAGTTATAACATTTGCCTGGATTTTAAATACCGACCTCATATTAGTTATTGGAGAACAAACTACTGATGTGAAAGTTACGGAAGGCCGAGTGTTAAAAAGATTAGATGCATTTTTCCTTTTCATACTCCACGTTAATTATTGTTGTTTCTTGAATTTTTTTATACTATTAAAGTTAGAAATCATACTAATTTTAGTCAATAACAATTACAATTTATTTTATATTGAAGTGCTCAACTATTTCGGCCGGATAACTTGTAGATGATTAGAGCACAGTTTTGAATGGGTTTTCTTAAATTAGCAAGTAGTATAAACTTAAATAAGTTAAGTTATGCTCAGTTGTAATTGTTCTTAAATTAGTAGTTAGTACGTTGATTGTTGAGGTGGTCAAAATGTGTGAAATTCAATTAAGTATTTCTAAATAAGGATAGGTTATGTTTATAATATTTGTGTGGTCTTAAAATTTTAGTTAACACGATGCTACTTGTTACTATAAGGCTCACTGTGAAAACCTATATTAATAAAGAATAACATTTTTGGTGCTATCAATTCTTTATGTGAACATTTTTTGTCAAGAAAACACTCTTGGATGAGGCAAATTAACTAGCAATAATGCTCGTAGACCTTTCAAGTATACCATTATTTCCAACGTATATGTTGTGGTTGATAATTGTTTTATGGGGCAATCATGTGATTTTGGTTTTTAACGAAAGATAAAGGAGGACTTGCACTGAAAAATCTAAATGGGTTAAGATGATGTAGGAAACTATAGTCTAATTATTTTTGTAATGGTTGGAAACTCGGCAGCCTCTACTTATATCAAGTGGGTTAGAGTTCTCATGGAAGGGCCTGACTGTTCGAGGTCAGATCGTGAAAGGATAAATGGAGAGCATAAGTCAGATTTCTTAAGTATCCCATATCGCAGAAGAGTTCTTGCAAAAAAAACATTGAACATTTTGTGTGGGATGCTTACAAACAAATTACAAGAAAAAATTATGATATATTGATGTTTATGACCTAAGGGGTTTATATATAGTATCGGAAGGTTATTAGTTCGTCGTAGTGTATTATGATACTCCAAGAAAAATTAATTTGGGAGAATGAAACAGTAAATACTACAAGGTGGGTGCACACCCTTGTGGTCCGGCAGAGCCAACAGCGAGTCATCCCCACTCGAGGGGGCATCACAGAGTGGGGTGGTGGTAGGTACTCTGGTGGTTTTGAGGTGGATGCACGCGTGCATCGCACCATACGGATCCGTTTTGTTGCACTTACTTTGGAGCGAGCGAGACTCCTCCGGCAGACTCGGTTGACGAAGTTAAGACTCTTGAGCTATATGCTCCCTGTCACGAGTGTTAGAGTACTACTAGCCAGACTAGCTGAAGGATCGCGCTTGCGCAAAGGTTTTAGTCTGCACTCTGAATGGAGTGTTGCAGACTTCATTCCTAATGCAGACCTTCTCCTTTGACGGGCGAGCCCGGAATAAATAAATGAAAATATGTATTTAGATATGTCAAAGAATAGGATTTGATTGCGTAAGTGTTAAGGGCCTAGATTATATCTGTTTGTATATTACTAGATGCTTTTATATTGTTCTCCATTAAACTTGTTCAGTTACTGCATTTGCATTACCTACCTATATTCTTTTGATTTAATTTATTTTATCCTTACTGAGTCAGTTGACTCATGAGTTACATTCTTTGGAAATCCAACAGGAAGTGTCGAACAAGAGACGGAGGCTCGCATTTTCGGTGGTGCATCTGTAGGACATTTTTGAGGTTGAGGCTTAGTTCTATAGTTGCTTTATCTTCCTTTGTTTCGTCTAATTATGATGTAATAAAGAGACATCTGATATTTTATGTTCATTCTTGTGTCGACGTTGATGATCAATGGAAACTTAGATTTTCTTTTATGTGTCCTTATTTTGTATGAATGGTATATCATGCAGGTTGTTTATGACTGTTGTTGGGTAATATTGAGAATGAGTGTTTAGATGCGCTCCCGCTGAGGCGGGGCGTTTCAGCCACGTAGCCCTTCACAAGAAATTCAACAAAGAAGATGGTCAGACGTAGATAAAAAAATATTAAAAAGAAATAAAAGGTAGGAAATATGCAGATAAATATGTACACTAAAAACATATCCCAAGAATCATCTATATTTTTAAATCTTAAAATAATTCAGCCTATATAGGTATTTTAAAAATAAGTACAAAATTTCTCTAAAATATTTTTAATATGTAGCATATAATATATATAAAAATATATAGAACAAAACTATTTTTTTTGGATTTTATATTTTTTACAAATTTTTATAGGGTTAGGAGGATTTTTAAAATTTTTAAGGTTTGTTTTTATATTTTTGTAATTTTTGGCTTGGATTAATATTATGTAGTAATATATAATATCTAAATTTTTCGGGTATTTTAGATAAGGTTTTATATGTTTTGTATTTTTACAACTATATAGGGAATAAATAGCTCCTAAATGATTTTTAAGAAATAGGAAATGCAATAAAATGACAAACAAAAATTATGACGTGAATGAGCATCATTTAAAGCATATCGTATAACTTTCCACGAATTAGATGCACATGGGATATTTAAAGAAAAAGGAAATGCAAATAAATAAATGCAAGACCTAGTAGGGTAAATTTGCAATAAAAATATAATATAGAGAATTGCGTGCAAATAAAAATAAGCACTAACACTTATTTATAAAGTTCTAGAGTAAACATAAATATACAAAGCCAGCAGGGGACCTTTGTAATTTGCCCAAATTGCATGGAGGACCACATGAGCTGAGGAGGCACTAGACCTAGATGTGATATACAATAAAGAGCATGGTATACTTGCAATTGTTCCACAAACGTTTCTACTTAATTAATATGTACAAGACCTTTTGAAAATAAAAAAAGGTGTGAGGGGCCTAAGTAAATTACCCCTTTAAAGGCATGCTATCGGGCGGCTGGGAAGCTCGACGTGGCATGATGGACGACTCTTCGACGCTCCGCTTCACTTTGGATTCAATAGCCTAGATTACATCTTGGCCTAAGTCTTGATCTAATGGTTCTGGAGTTCCTTGGTAGAAGACTTTAAGAACAAAGCTATAGAGACCTTCAATTCACATGTTCTCCTTGCTGTGACCGCTAAATGCTTTACGTCGGGTCCTCTATGCTCCTCTGACGATACAGCATCTACAAGTGCCTTCAAAACTGTTCGGGGTCCATCAGAGGGACCATGGAGGTCAAAGCTCCTGGAGAGCCTGATTTGGGTTTGTTATTCATCTCAGGTGGATTATCAAAGCCTATCTTTTGCATAAAACAGTTAAGGATACCTGAGGATATCTCCTCGTCCCTCTATTGAAGCTGGGTATGCAAGGTGGTAGTGGATTGGTGGAGCTCTAGAGAAGGTGAAGAAGGAAGCTCCAGTCCCGCTCGATCTATGCAAGATAAAGGGGAAAACACGATGATCAGATGGAGAACCACAAGGGAAAGGAAATGGGATGAAAATAATAGGTGGAAACGAAGGGACGACAATGAATTTGGAGCTGGAGACTTGTGCTCTAACGATTTAGATTTCTAAAATTATACTAAATGATAAGTAAATCCAGAAATTAAAGGTTGTAGTTAAATGACAGTAACAAAAATTACCTAGAAAGTGAATACGATCAGCTCAAACTAGGTCAACAGACCTGGGAGCAGAGGCCATGGCAGAGGCGGTGCTCCGGCCAAGGGGATTACTTCTTCTCCTTCTTATCGATGCTAAAAAGTTGGAGAGCAACCTACTGTCACCAGGAACTCAACCTAAATACTCCTTAGGGGTTATGACAAACGAAAAAGGATCAAAATCGAAGAAGGTGGTGAAGGTACTATATTTATATGTTGTGATGGGGGGAAAAGGCGAAGAATATTGAGGGAACAAGGACAGTAGTTGGTGAGAAGTAGGGACATGGGGACGGAGATGGATCATAGAGATGCAGAATGGTGGTGAGCTAGAAGGAGATGGAGGCGAGGGGGAGGCATAAGAAATCAACAAAGGTGGATAGTCACGAGGTCTAACATAGGTGGGGGTTGGAGTCAGTACAGTTGACCTGCCTGATTAACAAACAACGATTCCCAGTTGGTCCACACGGACCAACCTAGAGCAAAGAATGAGATAAATGTTTTATAAATTTGTTTAAAAATAGAAATTTATTTAATTAAATTAAAGTTAATGTAATATGGTTGTTGTTTTATGTAGTATTTTAGGGCATTTATATTTATGATTACAATTCATTTTATGAGGTGTTAATATTTACATATATACATATATTTAGAATTTTTATTTTGTATTTAGTATTTTATCATTATATACATGTATTCTATATATTTATAAATTATTTAAATATGTATTTAGATATTTTTAGTGTATTTTTTGAGTTTATTCATATTCTTAAATAATTTTATAGGTATCTTATATAGGCATTTTTTATCCAAAGAACCTTAGAAATGTGTTATATTTCCTGTGCGACCTTTTGCACAATGTAATTCATCAACCATGTAAATTACCCTAAGAACCGTACAAGCTTTAAACAGATTAAACACTAGGTTCGTAGGGTATGATTTAGAAATTTTATGGGGTCGAGGGATGAGTTATGTTGTTTAAAGGTTGAGAATGTAATTTAAAATGTTGATAGGGCTCATGGGCTAAAATTTCCTATTATAGAGGTATATATTAGTATAGTATACCTATATATTAAAGTGCACTATTTATTTTAATGAATTTTGTATGGATTTATTTTATTTTTATCATTTACATGTATTTCAAATAATATTTGCAAATATATAAAAATATAAGAAACTTAAAAAATATAAAGAATAAATATAATGAATATTTTATACAAGAAAACTACACAATAAGGGCCCAAAAGCCTAGTTTTTCATCTTAACTTCAAATTGAATAAAACTACCTTCATAAAATATATATAACTTAATTTTATGAACAATAAAGGTGAGTTTGGTCAATTTTGAGTTAGTATGGAGAAGATACATGTCTGTAAAATTTTCTTTAGAGCTTTTTGTTCTGTATATCCCGGGCACATTGTGCATTAATTTTGGATGAAATAAAATTTGTATTTTTTTTTGTATTTTTATATACAATATTCACATTGAGGGTTTATCGATTTAAGGTATAAAAAAGGAAAATAAAATACATCCCAAAATCCTATTATTAATAAATTAAAAAATAGTGTTTTTGTGTGGTTTTTTGTACAATTTGTTGCCCTATCTCCCTCTTCCTTGTCGACCAAGTCATCTTGATGACTGGGTCTCGGGGTCTAGGGTCATTCAATGTCTTTAACACTTCATTCTTTTTCTTTTCCTTCCTTTATTATTTTATTTTAGAATTGAATACATTATATTTTATAATATATTTGCATCAATTATTGAGTGTTATTTTTAACGAATTAATGAATTATATATGCATTTAAATAGTGATTTAAGGACAAAATGAAGAAATAAAGGTGATAGATTGGAGATACATCAGGTTACAAGTAGTATGAAAAGTTGTTCTACCCTCATATTAAAGTTGCCTTGTCATAGTGGAAATATGCTTTGTTGAGAGAGTGAAGGGGAAATTCTAGAATAGGTTCGTAGTTTTCACCTGCTTAAGTTTCCATGTAAAAATCATTGTGCATTATGGTTTGAATTTCTACACTGATATATATGTGGTTTTTTATTATTTTATTTGGATATCATTATTGGATAATTCTATATTGAATAATTCACTCCCTCCCTTTTTTTGGACTCCCATTTGGTATTAGAGAGAGTTAAAGTTTTACTGGTGTGACAACCTACTTGTAGATTATAGATGGCATAAAGCAATGTAACCACCAACTCAAGCAGGTCTACCTACTCTATTAGGATGTTGTCCTATATCGACGATACAAAATACTCTTACTAGGACAATCACATGGAGATATATATGCAATCCAGAGATTTCAAGATGTGGATATGCACGACAAAAACCTTCATAAAGTAAACGTTAAAGAAAGGTGTAGAAGAATTCATTAATGATGAGATCAAGGATTTGGAGAGTAATGCTAAACTAATGAAAGTGTTGTATTGTGCTCTTTTCGTAGATGAGTACAACAGTGTTTCTTTGTTCAAGACTACGCATGAGATCTGGAAGACACTCGTAACCATGTATAAAGGTATGTAAAGTCAAAAGTTCGAAAGTTACTATGCTAACCAGGAGTGTGAGATATTGTGGATGGAGGAAGCAGAAACAATCAAAGAGATGTATACGAGGTTCACAACATCATGAACAAACTCAAAGCTCTTGGGAAGAACTTCATCAAGAGAGAACTGGAAAGGAAAGTCATCAATTCACTGTCAAGTGAATGGGAACAAAAGATGACAACAATAGAAGAAGTAAATGTTGCGGAAGACATTGAGATAGGAGAGATCATTGGGAACTTGATGACCTATGAAATCAAGAAGAAGACTGAGAAGCCAAACGAGGAAGCAAAGAAGAAATCTCTCACTTTCAAGGCCAATACCAAAGATTTATCAGATGAAAAAATAAATGATAATGATCATGTCCTACTCGCATGCTTCAAGTCAAAGAGAGAAGACAACGAAGAAGCACCCACATGCTATGACTGCAAGAAGAAGGAACATTTGCAAATACACTACCCACTTTTAAAGCAGGAGAAGGAAAATAAGGAGTGACCCAATAAGTTAAAGACGGTTCACAAGAAGATAGTATTTAAAGCTACATGGAGTAATTAAGATTCAAGCGACTCGGACTCAGACTCAGGTGACAAGGAATCAACATGCCTCATATTAATGACTCTAGAAGATGAGATAAATTGAGAAGCTTAGTACAAAAGATCTTCTCAATTTAGCTTGTGGAGCCAAAAGATGGGTAACAAATGATCTTCTCAAAATCTATTTTGTAGATGGAGATAATGTAGATCACAAGAATTGGATGTTCACACTATCTCAAACTAGATTAAAAGGCATAAAGCCTATTGGATCAAGAATGATGTCAACTCAACAGTTGTAGGAAAAAGACAAAGGAAGCCAATGGATCATGGATTCAAGATGTTCAAAGCATATTACAAGAGATAAGAAGATATTTACCATCCTGGAATGTAAAGAAGGATGTTCAGTCATGTTTGGGAACAACTACAAGATAAGTATTGTAGGTATTGGTCAAGGTTGGTAAGGGTAAAACTTCTTTTCACAGTGCATCTTTATTTAATGGTTTAAAGTATAGTTTACTTAGTGTAATCGGAGTTTGTGATAATGGTTTTATTGTTTTATGTTTCATCATTATGTTATACAATACTTGATATATCTAGTAATGAACCATTGCGAATTAGAAAAAACATTTAGATATATTTGTGTTGTAGTGTTTAATAAAGATAATACCCATGATTGGTTTGTTGGTATTGATAATGAATAGAAGATCGGGTCACTTACATCCTAAATACTTAAACAAGTTGACTAAGAATAACTTAGTAAGTGGACTAACTAAAAATAGGACAAACCCCAAAACACCATGTGATGCTTCCTCACTAAAAAAATTCTCATGAGCTCATTTAAAAGTAAAAACTTAGTTTCACCTTCTAGATCCCTATAATTATTTCATTTACATCTGTTTGGATCAACAAGAGTAGAAAGTCATAGTGGATGCAGATACTATCTTTTAACAGTAGATAACTAATCTAGCTTCACTTGGACCAACTTCTTAAAAACAAAAGATCAAACAATATAGTCCCTTATATAAACTTTTCAAAATTAGTTCAAAAAGTGAATAATGAGTAAATCCTTAAAATTCATAAAAATTATGAATGAGAGTTTGAAAATGAATAAATCACTAGATTTTGCAAAAAAATATGGAATAAAAATGTATTCTTTTCCAAATAAAACACTTCAATAAATATAGTTGTATAGAGAAAGAATAGAACTTTACAAGAATGTACCAGAACTTCACTAATAGAATTTGGTCTACCTAAATACTTATAGGAAGAAGCTACTAATATTGATTGTTATTGACAGGTCGCGGACCTACCCTTGTTAATAATGTCAAATTAACGAGTGCGTTGCAGTCGGATAGATCTGCGTCGATAAAAAATAACCGCACAAATCAATTAATCGTCGAATGAATTAATATGTAGTTTTATGTTTATTTAGCCTGGGCAAGCCCCAGGGTCGACTCAAGGAGGCAAAGGAACAACTCAGGATTAAGTTAGAAAGTTTAGATTGCGATTTTCCAAGTGGGATTTTTTTGTAATTTTTTTATGCGATAAAAATGGCAATGCAAAATATGAATTGGATTAAATTAACAAGAAAATAACCGACTTAGCCAAATTTAATTTGAATGTGAAATTAGACCAAATTGACCAAATTTTATTTTTCCTGTAAACTTAATCCAATGATGAATGTAAATGTATTTTTTTTGGAATTTTTGGATTTAAAATAAACAAATGAAAAATGCAAACTTTTGGGGTTTTTATGTAATTTTTTGTGCAAAATATATGCAAAAATTATGAAAAAATTATTGAAAGTCAAATATGATGAAATGAAGCTATAATAATTTTTTAGAATTTTCTGACACTTTCTTATATTTTTATGAATATTTTACTGAAAACAAAGCGACTGTGGGTATTTAATTCCTAATCAATCCATGAAATCAAATTATCTAAAGACCTATTTATCTCAAATAGATATTTCAATAAGGAATCCGGGATCTTTGAAATATCTCAAAAATGTAATTCGTGGAATTAATTAAAAATGAATTACATAAATCACTCTATAATGCACAAGACAACCCCTGATTGGACGAAATTTGGATAATAATTATAGAACAATTAGATGCATCATATACAATTTTTTCGTAATTTTTGGAGCAATAAATATGCCTGTGCGAATTTCAAAGCGTAAATGGGAAAAATATCACTCAATTTCAATCTCTGATTTTTAATAAATAATCTAATTCTCACAAAATTTGAAATAAATAGCCATAAGATAAATAATTAGTTTCTCTACAATATGTTATTTTTTTGATTAAAAATGATGCAAGATGCGTATCCAAAATAATGCTCAAACTCAGGGGTGTCAATGCAATATAGAACTGAAAAAATAACAACTGAAATGTGCCTAAGGGCACTTTTGCAAGTTTAGAGAGCTGAAAGGATTCAAATGAAATTTTCACAATTATAATAAAATAGGAAATAAATGGGCATTCGTATGTTTCCTTAGAACCCAAGCTGGGGCACCAAGAGAGGGGCGGCGCAGCAGACGGGGCGGCGGCCAACGGTGGGCGGCCGCAGCACCGCGCGGGCGGAGGGCGGTCGGCGGGACGGCACGCCTTGGAGGCAGCGCGAGGCAGCGGTGGGCGATGCACCTTGGAGGAGGGCCGGCGCGCACGGCTGCGCGAGCAGGAGGGCTAGAAGGAGGGCGCGCTAGCTGCGAGTTAAGGGGGTGGCGCGCCGCGGCGTGGATGAGGCGCTCGGCGCGGTTGAGGGAGGACGGCGCCGCCGGCTGTGGGATGGCCATGGCGGTGCGGCGGTCGGAGCTCGGCAGAGGCGCGCCCGCGCACACGGCGGCGCTGCGTCGTGCGGTTGTGCGCGGCGGCCTTGGAGGAAGGCGGCGGCTGGTGCCGCTGGCTGAGCACCAGGAGGTCGGAGGCGCGTGAAGGACGGAGGGCGGAGACGCGCCTGGGGGGCTCGCACGCCGAGGCGGTTGGGCGGCTGGGCTGGATGGCGGCTATGGCTGGCCGAGGGGCGGCGCGGCGGCGGCTCTCAACTTCTGGAGGCTGGAGGTCAGACCTGCGGGGCCACAGGTGGCCGAGCTTGGTCCGGGTGGCACGCAAGCCGAGGAGGCAGCGCCGTGGGTGTGGAGCATGGAGGCAGGGGGTTGCGGCCGCTCCCTCCAGTGGAGGGCTGGCGGTGGGGCAGAGAAGGCTCCTGTTCCCTTTTTTTTTGAATTTTTTTGTAATTTTTTTGTTGTGATTTTTCTATAAACAGGAATGATATGAAATTAAAAGTTTAAGGAAGAGGTGGAGTGTGTGTGTGTGATGATGTGATTTGTGTGATGGTGGAGGTGATGTAATTTTTTTATGTGATGATAATGAAACAAGGAAGGAAATTTGTTAGATAAAAAAATTTGACAAGAAAAAGTTTAGGGTACTTACATGTGTTGTTCGCCGGATTGTGGAGCCGTGTCATGTGGCTTCCGTCGTGGCCTCGAGAAGGATGGCGGAGTCCTTCGAAGCTGAGCAAGTCCAATTGGATCTCGCGACGCGGCAATGATGATGCCGCGGATCTCGCCTTGAGGTTGTCGTCGCTCGACTCGTCTCCTATAGCTGTCACCTGAAGGTTAAAGGGGCTTGACCTCACTTCTCTCGAAAACGGCGGATGGGGAAGAGTGTGGAAGATGGAGAGGTTATAAAGAGGAGGAGGAGGCAGTTGGAGAGGAGATGGAGAAGGTGGAGGAGATGGGGTGGGATGGGAGGTGTAGAAGAGGCATCTCCCTTAAGTTAAGGGAGAGTGGGGGAGGAATGGGTAGAGAAGAGGGAGATGATGCCACTTGGTGCGCTAGGATGCGGTCATGTGGTATTTATTTAATTAGTAGCCAAAAACCAAGGGATTGACACGTGGCGGCTTTCGGAGCCACCACATGTCGCTCTCAGAAAAATCAAAGCTAAATGGAAAAAATACATAATAAAAGGGATTAAATCAAAAAGTGGTCAACACAAATATTGCTCGTCTCGATGAGATCTACAACTTTCGTGAAGGGCTGAAAATCAAACGAGATCATCTGTACAAAAATGTATTTTTGGGCGGTACCTTATAGATATAAAATACCGCATTTTATCTTTTGTAATTTTTTTGTCATTTTTCAATAAGAGAAAAATCAAAATAAAACTAGAAAAAATATGATAAGAATATTTACAAATTAATCTAATTTTTTGTATTTTTAATAATTAAGAAAATGAAATGTAAAATACAGGGGTAAAACGGTCAATATGTACAATATACAAAAGGGGCCCAAAACCCAAATTTTGCATACGAGCTCCGATTTTAATGAAATTGGTCTTCTTTCGAAGGTCTCTGAATGTATATTACTTTAAAAGTGAGTAGACCTTAGTCGGACACTGTATGAGAGAGATACGTGCATTTTAAGGTTCCTAGTTTCAAACTTGGATTGATGTTTTATTGGTCCATTTTGCAAGTTAGTATTTTTTTGGATATTTTTCTTTAATTAGTGTTAGTAATATATACACAATAGAGCTGGTTTTATTAGATTCAGAGTTAGTATAAAATGTATACAAATAGGGTATTTTTAGCAAATATACATGTTAATATTTACAAGTGAATTGGCTTCTTATTTTATTCGAATATGAATGCTAACATGCAGATATTATGCTTGCATGCATGAATTCTAATTATGTAATATAAGTAGAAATATGCCTCTAATTACTCGGGAACAAAGCTCTATTTTCAAAATTTAGAGTGATGAATCACAGATTCATCAACCCCCTATACTTAAACTTTGCTCGTCCCCGAGCAACTAAAATGAAATGCAAGAGTGAAATGATTGTGGGTTCCATACCAAGGTCATGAACAAAAGTTGAAAATGGAGCTTGACTCGACCTTTGGATTAATTGTGTGGTGGAACCTCATTGGGACATGAACTTAAGACCTAACAGACTTCAAGTTCCACAAGTCTTCTATTCAAGACGCCTCAATAGTCAGGTCAGAACAAATCCTCAAATGCAAATTTCTGATGATTATGATTCTTATTTGTACTGCGTAAGTGAAATGTAACTCTCCACATCAGAAATGGCTCAGAACCAGCCTCCTCTAACAAGGTAACTCATCAACCCGGTCCAATAACTCTTTCCTCGAGGAGCGGGGTATTCCCTTCTAAGTTCAAGTGCGACCAACTCAAGAGGAGGGGGTGGAGAAAAGAATGGATGATAGCCAGTGTAGCTACCTATCCCGAGATGCCTGAACAGTGTAGCCAAGTCATCCAGCTGCAGACTTCTTACTAATATACATACTCCGACAGACATATTTTTTTTGGCATGTCTATTTTTTTTGGAGTTCTTGCATTTTTCTCTTTTTTTCCTTTTTTTTTGAACTATATACAAGGTGCAGCATGTATATCAGGAGTTTTTCCTCTTGAGCCAGTAGACTATCCCTCTTTTGAAGCATTATTGCAACCCACAGCGTCCTGTCCTCGGACTTCAACATCACTAGATCAGGTTGAGATGCACTACCCTCCCTAGAGGAGGACGGATGTTTCCACCCTACTCCAAGCTAAAGGATTCTACCTCCTCTGAAGGATATCGAGTATCCTTCAAGCGCATCACGGAAGCGTGTCGATCGCATCGTATGCAATCGGAGCAACTAGTCGTACTAGATGCTAGATGCAGCGGAAATTAAAATTTTAACCTTAAAGATGAAACCACATGATCACGAGAACACTTCTCGGATCATTTCATCAAACCACAAAGTACAAGGAATACCTCTTGAAGCGTGGTTGTGATCGCGAGATCCCAAAGTAGAGATCCTCCTATCTTAAGTCCGACCCACGGAGAATGCGCTTGCGGGCACGATGATGAGTCGCGTCCTTCCTGCAATCCTTTGACGAAGATCCAAGCGTCGAGGCGTAGAAAAAATGATCTCCTTCCTAATACACAAAGTGGAAGGCCACTTGAATATTAGGGAGACCCCACGAGAATGAGAGAGAGAGTAGAGGTCTTCAACTCAAGAATGTTGTCACTTGGAAAGGCTACCCTAGCCCTCCTTTTATACTAGTTTAGGATCCAATGGATCTCAATCCATGGGACACATAGATCCAAGGGCTATGCTTGGTCCATGCTAAATCAATGGCTATGATTGTTGTTGGTTAAAACCAACAACATTAATTTAAATTAAAAAATGTTGCAACATTATCAACATAATTTAATTTAACATTAACTAATTAAGAGATAATGTGATAAATAAAAATGGAGTCAACCAACCACCCTAAATTATAGGGGGTTATTTTGTCTCCTTTTATTTTTATCTTATTATTTCTTAATAAATTGCAATAACTATTATTGCAATAATATCCACCAAATTAATTCCAAATTAATTTGTGAATATTTCAATCATGCCATTGATCATTATGTGAATCATGTTCACAACCCAAACTAGTTTGTAAATTGCATTTCCAATTAATTAATAAATGTGAATCCAATCCACACTATTAATTAACAAATGCTATTTACATAGATTCTCTCTCTTCAATATATATATTATAAATCATATTTATAATACACATATATCATGGATAGTATTATCCACATTCTCTAATCCTTGATAATTAAATCCTATTTAATTATCTTAGATAATCATTTTCACAACATGAATCATATTCATATTTAAGCTTGATAATTAAATCTCATTTAATCATTAAGTCTTTGCTTGGATATTTCATCAAAAGAATTATTCTTGAACCCTTTCATGAATAATGTGCTTTCTCCGCAGATACTTGGAGATAAGGACAGGGCGATTGTATTGTTCCACGTATAGTGAATTGGATGTTGAGATCTCGTCTCAAATCCAGATCGTACGAACCTCCCACAGATGCTTGATTAAATCAAGACCGCAAATCCAATCTTCTCATTGAATCTGAATCTCATTCAGATCAATGTCCAACACTTGGACTAAGATCGGATTGCTTCTCTACTGAAAGGAGTCACTAAAATCCAGACCTGTTTCATCACTCCCTCGGAATGGAAGCGTCATGGATATACAATCGTTTATGATCACATCACCCTTCAGGTATTCCCAATACCTGTACATCCTGCATACTGGAAGACCCATGGTCAACCCGAAGATCAAGATCTATTTTACACTGTCTTCTTCAGGGTTTGATCATCAAGTTTCTCATTTGATCATTGGGATTTGGTATCGATCATATACTTTCCAAAAGCATATATCATACCTAGGTCTTGATCATATACTTTCCAAAAGTATATATCAAACCTACAAATTCAGTCAAGCTTCCAAAGCAAGATGACCGTGCACGGAATTTGATTCTTCCCAATATCTCATGAGTGAGCTCATGTCTTCCGGTTCAGTAGTGAACCTGTATGATCCCTTTGAGAGATCGTATTACTCATATGCCCTTATATGCACACCAACGCGCCGGTGTATAGACCTTGGTTTGGTCATCAACCTATTGGTCTGTCAAATGTACATACTCAGACATATAGCAATACATCTGTCTCTGGTCAGAGGATGCATGCCTATGTTGTGACAGCATTCAACATAGGACTTAGGTTATCTCGATCTCGTTAAGTCAACTCTTTGACCTAACTAATCTGACACCTCCGAATCTCTATTCCTATGCAGAGGACCTGCATCAAGAGGTCGGTCAGATATCAACCTATGTGAGAAAGGATTGCCATCTCCTACTCAGGCTGGAGATCACATCTTAATAATCATTTGACGGTGCTTGATGAGTCATCAATCTAACCCTTTAGATATTCATCCAAGCACCAGCCTCTATGATTCAATAATTGAATCAACAGCTGTATGATCATTAAGATAGCCATGGTACATAACCCTAATTGTACAGAGGGACCTATTATGCAAATTATTTATTCTTCATTTCAAATTAGGGAATGATATTTGCAATAACATTTATTGCATAATGGCTCGCCGTGGGCTCACATGTCCAACAATCTCCCACTAGCCCAAAGAGCCATTAATGGGCTAATCATTTAAACCCACACTCATGTGACAATCATAGGCTATTTAGAAATAGCTAGGTAAGCTGATCAGTCACTCTGTTCCCAAAAGACTATGCCAAGTCCTTTTACGGCACTTGCATATCCCTAGGTAACAGTGCTCCCATCCAATGCGAATGTTGCATCTTATGCAACCAATACTCAATCTAGTCAAAGCAGTTATAGTGTCCTTGATACTATTTCTCAATAACTATTATAACCAGTATTTCCATAATCCTTATCAGAATACCCTTATTCCGGGAGATCACTATCTCTCAAGGTATCCACAGTTAAGACCTTTTAGATCTCTATCTATAAAGTCTTAACTTCTTGAAAATAAGACATAGAGATCACCATCTCTAAAGCCTTGTCATCTTTGAAGATATTTTTATTACTGCAATCAAGTGTTTTCTCTCCATAGTAGGATTAGTAACAGTTTACTACTCCCACTGCATGGCAGATATCTGGCTTTTGTACACATCTAGCATACACTTAGCTTTACGTAACTGATGCACAAGTGCAAGCAGTTCTAGCATTCACTTCCTCAACTCTTTGAGGTGCTATCCCTTTAGATAGGTCAGTACCAAATCTCAAGGGAACGAAGCCTTTCTTGGAATTTCCAAGAATGGAATATGTCCAAGGTGTACTACAAATGTGACAGTCCCAATACCCTCTCTTCTTTGCTTCTGAACAACTTCAGAACTAAGATCTAAGAGGTATTCTTGAGATCATATCTCAAGGTATGGAATAGCCAGTCTATAAAACACTTATTCTCATCCTTATATCATTCCAAATGATTAGGATATTATCTACATTTAGCACGATGAACACAATGGCACTCCCACTAAGCTTCACATGGTTCATCAAGATTCTATTTGAAATCATAACATTTATAATTTCATCAAATCTTATGTTTCAACAACAAGAAGCTTATTTGAGTCCACAGATGGATTTCTTTAGCTTTCACACCTTACTTTCCAAAATCATGAAGCCCTGGGGCTACTTCATGTGAATATCCTCAGAGAGGTATTCTTTAGAGGAATGCAATCTTGACTTACATCTTGAAGATGCAATAGTCAAGTTGTGTAGCTAAGGTTAGCAACATTCTGATGATTTTAAGCATGGTCACCGAAGAGCAAGTCTCATTGCAAGCAATGTCTTCTCTTCCGATGTGTAGCTTATGGCTACGAACCGAGCTTTGAAGGTCTCTACCTTCTCATCGGGTTCCCTTTCTCTTGAAGATCCATTTACACCTTAATGGGTCTAACCCTTATAGGTGGATCCTCGAGGGTCCATATACAACACTTGTATATGAAGTCTACTTTAAACTTTATTGCTAATATCCATCATTCCATGTCATGATCCTTAGGAGCTTCATCACATGAAGTCCGATCACTCTCAGACTTAACTGACACATGGAATACATCCTCAAAATCATTCGAAGAGGTATTAATATTTCATCTTTAATTATACTTTTAGTTTCCGATTTCAGGAGCCTCATTGTCATCTCAAGATTAAATGAGTCCCTTTACTTCATTTTCATCTTGATTCTCAAGAGTCTCAATCCTCCAAGAATCACATCCTCAGAAATGAGATCTTTTAAGAATCTCAAGGTCATAAAGTAGGTATCCAATACCATCCTTTATTTTCCTAATGAAGTAGCACTCTCAAGTGCTAGATTCCAGCTTACATCCATGGAACCTTATTAAGGATATATATTGTAGTCTCTACTACACATATATACCAGGAAACTAAGAGGATAATTATGCTAAAATTCATCATTGATCAAATCATGTCACACATGATCCAATTATATCTCCCTACAACTCTATTGAGTTCAGGTTTATCAGGAGGAGTGAGATAGAAATGATATTCATATCTCCATAAGGTATTCTTTGAATTTTATCTAATAGGTACTTGCTACCTTGCTTAGATCAAATTCATTTCATCTTTCTTCAAACTTTGGTTCTAAACCAAAATTGTGAAATCTTTGAACATTTCAAAGGTTTCTCAGGTGAAGAGAAGAAATCTCATATCATACGTAATCATCAATAGATATTACATATCCATAATGTTTACTATGATATAGATGATCTACATACATCAATATGTATGAGATCTTGAATACCTCGACATCTAACACCATTCCCAAAGAAGGGTGTATAGGACATTTTACTTTGAATACAATATTCATAAGTATGTAAGATTTGAAATTTTAGACATTCTAAAGTTCCATATCTTACTAGTCTATGATCAAATCAACAGACATATGTCCAAGACTTGATGCCAGATCATCGTCAAATGATCTTCATCCTCCTATTGATCTATCAAGGTTTAATTTTCAGTATTAGAAATCTTAATGAACTGTTCATTAATTTTCTAATTTTGTGGAGTCCACTAGATGTTAGATTACTATCTGAAATATATCCATCATAACTCTTTATGATAGTTCTATCTCAGAATTCATGTTTATTTCCAACATTTAGAAACAAACAATGAGGGTATTCTAATATCTAGGTCATAGAGACATTCTCAAAGACTAAGGGCTCTCCCACTGAGAATATGAAGTCCTTCTATCCAACATAGATTGCTGCAACAATTACATCAATATCCATGCAGATGACTATTGAACCTTAAGATCAAATTCCTAGTCTTCTAATATATATATATATATATATATATATATATATATGCAACCAATTTGCAAATGTCACTAGAAGATTGGGATACAATTGTCAGACTTAATCTTATGAAATAAGAAAGTCAAAGTCAATGATTATATGTAGATTATTCTGATGCTCTATCTGAGTCCTTCACTAAGGATTTTAGACAGACTTGATAGTCATACTATCAACACATCAACTTATTGCAGCATTGGCATTCATCCAACTCTTTGGATGTCATATGGAAGTCACAGAAGTAGGTCAACTCTTTGACTTTCCTTCTTACTCGGGTCTGACTCATGCTTCCACTGCACTCTCTTAATCTATAAACAACCATTGCTTAAGACTAAGGATCTCTTATGTTGAATTCTAAGGATTTCAATACAAGAGCATTTCAACATTTATACATGCTTCATTAAATTCATTCAAAATGATTATTGTGAAGCTTCATGAATGACTTGAGTATAGATAGTAGAATGATGACACTCATCATATCTACATACATCTTAACTCTTAGAGACTTAGGTTCAGGTAGGTATTCAAACATTTTGAATACATCATCTCTTTCGAGCTACCATTCTGCATATGCAGAGAACCATGTCATTCATGATTAAATGTCTAGAGCACATATGTATGCCAAAATATCTTCTTTTATTTTATAAGGATTATTCGACAATTACGATCACCATCGACATGTCACTTCCAAAGTACACTCGATGAAGGATCAAGACTACAGAGACATACAAACCCTAAGGTGATGTCTTATTGTCTTATTTAATTGCCCTTCCTCATTATGTTGAGGGGACTTGCACACTGCAACCACATACATTATGTGTCCAATTGCAAGTACAATATCTGGATCATGAGTCCAATCCAAGATATTTTTACTGGTTATCATTGAGTATAACATTGAGTGGGTTTAATGAAGGATTATCTGAAATAAGAAATTTGCATAAGTGTATATATATTATATATACATGTTTTACTTTGATTTAGGAATTTTTATATCAAAGTTGCCTTGCCTTGTCAACACTGAAAGTTCATTCCCTTAATCACTTTCAATGTAAGAGATATTCTTACCATTATATCTCTAGCAAGATCTGGGATCTCCTTTCCTATCTTTGTTGCATCCCAATAATATGAGAACCTACAACTCGGATAAAAAGAAGCGGGAACACATTCCGCCTTCAAGTCCAACTTGCATCTCCCAATTCGGTCTTTAACACCCGGGCCCACCACCCCTAAGATGATGTTGACCCGTCATTAATTGAACCAACCGTCAACAGGCTTAATACTCTCTATACGCAATCCAATATCGCCCCAATAATATGAGGACCCGATATTGGGGTCACTACGTATACGGCCTTACTCTTTCGAGAAGCAAAGAACCCGATCCAATTAAATCATATACAGGATCTGTCACTTCGGACAGGCGTCTCCTATATACAACAACTGGCGACGGAATCCTTTGCCTTGACGGGAGACCATGGATGTCACTTATGTGATCCTCCACCTCATATTCAAATTGTATAATTAATTATCGTGAATCACATTCACATAATTAATTCTTCCAAGGGAAATACACATCTATTCATGATAGAGTGTTTATTGGATATAATTAATTTAATCACATTAAATTAATCATCAATCCAATCATCAATCAACAAACATGTCTTTTACTTGAATAGTAGGTATATTCTCAAAGTACGTATTATTCGAATTTTAATAATTAGAAAAATACACTTTGACCTTTTCCGGCATTATACAGTCCCTACCCGCTGTCATGGCCAGTACCGACGAGAGTGGGACGGACCACAGACGTTGCAACCCGCGACCCCAATGCTCTCCGACTAGGCACCACATCCGCCTCGGGAAAGGATAATACCAGATAGATCATGATGTACTTTGAGATGCTCATCGGTTTTTCAACCGAAATTATACCATATAATATAAATCAAAATATTTTTGATTATATTATAAGGAGATTTGCTAGACAAATCCCCAATCCTATTCAAGCAAGAGGGTTTTCATGTAAAAGTTGTCCTACAACAATTGTAGGATAAACTATGGTTTTCATGAAAGCAATGTTTGTTGATGAACCAATGATCAAGATCTAATATCTCATCATTGTGGTTTAGGCAAGTGTCATTCAATGAAATAATTATCTCTTTAAATATTTCACAAATATTTATCACTAATTATTCAAGAAAATTAACAACTAATTTTCATCATGATAATTGAATGACATATCACAAGGTTCAAGATCAAAATTGTTAATTTCCAGCAGTGACCCCCAATCACTAAAATTAACTTATCTTGATCAATTTAAATCCAAAAAATGCAAACTCAGTTTCTAAAGATTGCCTATTTGATTTATTAAAGAACTCAAGTGATAATTCACGCATTTCAAGGCGTATTAAAACCGTAATTATCTCATTAATTACGTTCAAATCCGCAGTTCCCGCAACAGTGAATATAGGCATATTCAAAAGACCATATCTTGAGAAAATGAAGTCCAAATTTAGTAAACTCAAGTCCTATGGTTTCCTTGTTTAATGGGGAACAAAATACAATTGAAAATTTCGTGTTTAAACATTTTAAACAGTGCCGAAAAATTCAATTAGACAGAGGTGCGAAAATTGAAATGCAGTAAAAATTTCGCAACCCTTTCAAGAACCAAATCGTCTAAGGTCTATGGATCATATCCAAAACCTTATTCAACCTGGCTCTGATACCACTTGAAGGATATCGAGTATCCTTCAAGCGCATCACGGAAGCGTGTCGATCGCATCGTATGCAATCGGAGCAACTAGTCGTACTAGATGCTAGATGCAGCGGAAATTAAAATTTTAACCTTAAAGATGAAACCACATGATCACGAGAACACTTCTCGGATCGTTTCATCAAACCACAAAGTACAAGGAATACCTCTTGAAGCGTGGTTGTGATCGCGAGATCCCAAAGTAGAGATCCTCCTATCTTAAGTCCGACCCACGGAGAATGCGCTTGCGGGCACGATGATGAGTCGCGTCCTTCCCGCAATCCTTTGACGAAGATCCAAGCGTCGAGGCGTAGAAAAAATGATCTCCTTCCTAATACACAAAGTGGAAGGCCACTTGAATATTAGGGAGACCCCACGAGAATGAGAGAGAGAGTAGAGGTCTTCAACTCAAGAATGTTGTCACTTGGAAAGGCTACCCTAGCCCTCCTTTTATACTAGTTTAGGATCAAATGGATCTCAATCCATGGGACACATAGATCCAAGGGCTATGCTTGGTCCATGCTAAATCAATGGCTATGATTGTTGTTGGTTAAAACCAACAACATTAATTTAAATTAAAAAATGTTGCAACATTATCAACATAATTTAATTTAACATTAACTAATTAAGAGATAATGTGATAAATAAAAATGGAGTCAACCAACCACCCTAAATTATAGGGGGTTATTTTGTCTCCTTTTATTTTTATCTTATTATTTCTTAATAAATTGCAATAACTATTATTGCAATAATATCCACCAAATTAATTCCAAATTAATTTGTGAATATTTCAATCATGCCATTGATCATTATGTGAATCATGTTCACAACCCAAACTAGTTTGTAAATTGCATTTCCAATTAATTAATAAATGTGAATCCAATCCACATTATTAATTAACAAATGCTATTTACATAGATTCTCTCTCTTCAATATATATATTATAAATCATATTTATAATACACATATATCATGGATAGTATTATCCACATTCTCTAATCCTTGATAATTAAATCCTATTTAATTATCTTAGATAATCATTTTCACAACATGAATCATATTCATATTTAAGCTTGATAATTAAATCTCATTTAATCATCAAGTCTTTGCTTGGATATTTCATCAAAAGAATTATTCTTGAACCCTTTCATGAATAATGTGCTTTCTCCGCAGATACTTGGAGATAAGGACAGGGCGATTGTATTGTTCCACGTATAGTGACTTGGATGTTGAGATCTCGTCTCAAATCCAGATCGTACGAACCTCCCACAGATGCTTGATTAAATCAAGACCGCAAATCCAATCTTCTCATTGAATCTGAATCTCATTCAGATCAATGTCCAACACTTGGACTAAGATCGGATTGCTTCTCTACTGAAAGGAGTCACTAAAATCCAGACCTGTTTCATCACTCCCTCGGAATGGAAGCGTCATGGATATACAATCGTTTATGATCACATCACCCTTCAGGTATTCCCAATACCTGTACATCCTGCATACTGGAAGACCCATGGTCAACCCGAAGATCAAGATCTATTTTACACTGTCTTCTTCAGGGTTTGATCATCAAGTTTCTCATTTGATCATTGGGATTTGGTATCGATCATATACTTTCCAAAAGCATATATCATACCTAGGTCTTGATCATATACTTTTCAAAAGTATATATCAAACCTACAAATTCAGTCAAGCTTCCAAAGCAAGATGACCGTGCACGGAATTTGATTCTTCCCAATATCTCATGAGTGAGCTCATGTCTTCCGGTTCAGTAGTGAACCTGTATGATCCCTTTGAGAGATCGTATTACTCATATGCCCTTATATGCACACCAACGCGCCGGTGTATAGACCTTGGTTTGGTCATCAACCTATTGGTCTGTCAAATGTACATACTCAGACATATAGCAATACATCTATCTCCGGTCAGAGGATGCATGCCTATGCTGTGACAACATTCAACATAGGACTTAGGTTATCTCGATCTCGTTAAGTCAACTCTTTGACCTAACTAATCTGACACCTCCGAATCTCTATTCCTATGCAGAGGACCTGCATCAAGAGGTCGGTCAGATATCAACCTATGTGAGAAAGGATTGCCATCTCCTACTCAGGCTGGAGATCACATCTTAATAATCATTTGACGGTGCTTGATGAGTCCTCAATCTAACCCTTTAGATATTCATCCAAGCACCAGTCTCTATGATTCAATAATTGAATCAACAGCTGTATGATCATTAAGATAGCCATGGTACATAACCCTAATTGTACAGAGGGACCTATTATGCAAATTATTTATTCTTCATTTCAAATCAGGGAATGATATTTGCAATAACATTTATTGCATAATGGCTCGCCGTGGGCTCACATGTCCAACATCCTCACCACCTCATCAATGAAGAGCTACGTGCATTGTGCTTGTTCAAGTTAGGTCACTGTCTAAAAGAATCATGCGTGTGCACAAGATATTCTACTTAGACTAATCAAGATGACATGTGAACATAGACTTGCGGACTCAAAGAATTAAGTCACTTGACCTGAGAAATCTTAACTCCAATTCCTATAAGGTTCCTCTGAAATTATGTGGATTAAGGTCAAATCAAGTCCATCCTCAATATCTACTCATAACTTGGTTCAGAACCCACTAGCTTTTCACCTTGCATATGCAAGATATGCAGATGAGGTGCAGATGACATGCTATGAATGAAATGCAAGATTTTTTTTAATGCAAGGATGCAAAAGTAAATAAGAAGCCTTTATTTTCGACATTTTTGTTTTATTTTCTGTTATACAACAATCTTTACAACAATTTTTACATAGTATACAAGTTTTTTTTATTTTACAACAAATTTTACAAAAGTATGTTTTACAACTTTTTGTACAAGTATTATACATATAGTACAATTTTTTTTGGTATACCTCCTATCATACAAGTGTTTTATGAGTATTAAACAAATTATACAAGTTTATTTTACAAAAAAAATTCTCAAATTTTTACCCACCCGTAATTATTGCATAATATATACAAAAATACACGAAAATACGCGAAAGTACGAGCTATGGGTAAAGTATATATGTAATACATACACACCCCCTATACTTAGCGTGTGCTATGTCCTCAGAGCACGATAAGCGACTAAAAAGACATAGCTCGGGCTAAGCGGAGGAGAGCTAAAATTACAAAATGTAAAGAAGTCGCTCCGCCCCCTATACTTAGGCTCTGGCAGCCTAAGTGTAGAAGAAGATAAAAAATGGGGCGGACGAGGGTAAGAGGTGAAATGGATGAGTATATACATGGAGGGCATCGGTCCCCCCTATACTTAGGCTCTGGTCAGCCTAAGTATAGGACAAGAGTGAGTATGAGGACCGATGTGATCTGGAAGATGTACAGTGAATGGATGCGGGTCACTCTCCCCCTATACTTAGGATCTGGTTATCCTAAGTATAGTCATAAAATGAAACGATATGGAACCGGGGAGAGTGATTTGAATCACTGGGAAGGGAGGGAGAGAAAGTATATACAAGAAAGAGTGACAATATACAAGGATTAAGAAGGTTTGTGACAAACCTTCTTGCGGACGCGAGGAGATGGATAATATACATATGTGTCGCTGTCAGAATCGTCCTCAGATGAATCATAGTGAGGTGTAGGGATCATCCAACGAGGGTCAACACAAGGCTTCTTGCTTAGATAAGGCTTGAGAACAGCCGAACTGAGCTCACTCATATAAATCACCTTATCCGGACTAGATGAGGACTCTTCCGAAAACTCCTTCTCCGGTGTGTTGAAGGAAACTTTCTTAGTCGGTTTTCCAGAACCTGAATCAATGAGAGGGAGATGAGAGCGACACGCCTGGAGAGGTTCTGGGGAACATCTCGAGGAATCAATTCTCGACTTCCTCTCACTAGATAGCTGACTAGAAGAGGGAGCAACCGTATTTTTATGTGGAGTCAATTTAGTCTTAGTTGTTTCCTTTGAAGGTCCGGGATGTGGTGTAGTGCTGACCATTGGTTCCTCATCAGACGAGTCACCATATAGATTGTAATATTCCTAAAGGGTCAGCACATGTCTCGAGAAGGTGCTAGTGGTCTCAGTTGGCTTGGCATTATTGGGCTCTTGTGTTGGATCATGAAAATGGTCAAGGCAATCAAAAAGGTCATGTCCGACTTTATGATAGCTTCTGATCGTGAATCCTCCTTAGAAGCTGTCATGGTGGTGGTGCAAGCAGTTGATGAAGCGGAGGTGCGGGGAGTCTCAGAACCAACGGTCGTCCGGATAGTCGGTATCTCAGATGTAGCAGAGAGGTGGAACTCATTCTCCTCTTGATGGTCATGACTGTCAACGGATGTGCGGGTAACCTTAGAGTAAAGTGTATCAAAGAATGGATGCGGTCGGAGTGCTCCCAATGCTGAAAAATCGATCTCCCGAGTATCGTAATCTTTAGTTGCCTTAGGTGAGGCTAAGAACAGCTTCCCGAGAATAATCGGAGACTGTGTGAACTCTCCTCAGTGCTCGATGTCAATGATCGTGAAGTCCACCTGGAGTAGAGCACCTTGGAAAGTAATGATGATTGAAATATTTCCTCTAGACCGTTTGATGGATCGATCAGCCAGCTGAACGATCTCTCTCGACTTCTTGATTGGCCTGAGTTTGAGTTTGTCAAACACAAAGGTCGGGAGGATATTTATCGGAGAGTCATCATCGATTCTAGCATGGGTAAAGATAGTGTCTTTGATTTCACATTCAACCCTAGGCAACCGCTTCACTCTGCGGCTCTTGGTCTTTCTCCCCATCACCAAGGAGGTGGCCAAAGACACTATGTGTCTCTCGGTCCTTGTTCTCTTAGTACCCGACCTCCTGGGCATCAATTTACTCTTTACAAAAATCTTGAGGTCGGGGATGTGATCTATGGCCTTTATTAAGGGAAGTTTTAAGATCAAATCCTCATCGAGTGCTTCCCTTAGGACAGGATCCAATTTTTTTAGATCATTTTCATTTTCAATTTTTATGTGATTTTCTGATTTTTCAATTTTTTTGGTGTTTTTGATGGATGAATGATCATATTATGGATTGGAGGGCAAGTGGTTAGTAGAAGAGGGAGATAGAATGGACTCCAGCTGTACAGGCGGTGTGGGTTCCCCGATGCTTGCTCGATTTTCAACATCAGATCTACTTACTTTCTTCTCCACTTTCATACCCAGGCTAGTAGAAACTGAGTGCAATATTTCCATGACAACTCTCAACTCTTTACCAAATGATTCATTTTTCTTAATAAGTCTAGAAATGTCATCCTCCACAAAATTCCCATGACAAATCATGGGAGAGTTCTGCTCAAGTGGAGGATATTGCTGAGATATTGAGGTCTCATACTCATCATACCTAGACTCTGGCATGTAATGCTGGGTTAAGTATGGACCATCTAACTGGCAAATATTGGTCGGATCCTCATACGATGAAACAGGGACTGATAAGTCTAGCTCATAAGTCCAATCTTGTGAATGTATAGGCTCTCCGAATGAAGGTTGGTTAGTGGAAGCTTGATCACTAAAGTCAATCAAGTCTGGGAAATTATGATGTACATGCCTCTCCATTCGGTTTGTTCGATCGACCAAGTTATGCCCTAAGGTCAAGTCGGGATGTGTATATGTAATTTGTTGTATGGTCCCTACTTGAGGTGAGAATGAAGTATGTGGGGGCATAAAATTTTGCCAATCATCCGTCTCAGCAGTGGCTTGCTCTTCATTTGGTTCTTTGATTCTTGCAAGCTCTCGGGAGTAAGGACAGTCAGCCCAAGGTGGAAGTGGATCCGGGGTGCTAAAATATGGAGTAGGTGAGAAATGCGAAGAAGTGGAGAAGTTAGTCGAAGTTCTGACTTCATAATCGGGTTGAGGTGGAACCGACCACGGGTAAGGGTCTCACATGGATGGCAGAGGATACATAGAAGAAGGAGAAGGTGAAGATGAATGGTATATGGTCGAGGAGGAATGACCAGAGGTCACAGGGTATGGGGACCAATATCCCGACATCTTGAAGAGGAAATGATGTAAGCAGAATGAGGTAGAAAATGCGCAATTACGCAGGATAACACACAGGGACAGACACGAAGACAAACGCAAGAGCAAACCCTGAGTTCACACTCAATACGGTGAAGGACCCGAAACCGAGTCCGATTAGTCTTGTTGATTTTAAGTGTGAATTTTCAGATAAGTAGCAAAGGTTACGCGACCTATAGGGGAGTCGGCTAAAAAGCTCCCCTGTTTAACCTGTCGCATAAGATACCGCGGGTCCTTCCTTTCTTCACTCCTATCCCAAGTTGATGGACTCAAAGACCATGCCCCTATTACCTGCAAGCAGGCAGAGGCTGATAAGGCTGGAACTTCGCCCCGAAGGGTTACTAGCAACTTGTCGCGAAGTACTGCCGGTTCACCCCTGACTACCCGCGAACAGGCGGAGGCTAATTGGTACTAGTCAGTGAATCTAAAAATATTGAACTCGTGATATTTGCTAGGATCAGCTGGCACGTGATATGGAAGGCGGGGATTTGGGCTCTGCCTTAAGGTGTTCACACACACTCAAGTACCCTCACTCAGCCTGAAAACAAGGTCCGGGTTACTCTCCCGCAAACAAGGGTTAATTTTAGTCAATTTTTTTGTCCAATTCAATTAGAAGTCCCGATTTTAAAGATTAGTTGTCACTGATGTTCATCCACACAAGCAATCACGTCTACCGTCCAGTCCCTATTCCTTTATCCTAAGTTAGGAAACCGAGAGAGAGAGAGAGAGAGAATTGGAAAAAAGTTGATGCAATCGAGAAAACGATGATGAGTGCTCGATTAAGAATACTTATAGTGCCTCCAGCTCTCTACAATGTGGGATGCAAGACTGAATTGAATTTTTACACTAAATGCAATGCAAGCGATGAAGAGCCGCTCCTAGATAGGCAGTTCTATTAGCGAGTGAAGCACAGGTTCAATTTGACTAGATCTGCGGTCTAAGTGCGTCTTTTAAGTATCTGTGTGGTCCTAAAAATTACGAGCACAAGCAAACCCTAGAGTGGCTTGAGGAGCCGCTAGTGCAAGCCTATTCTAAAAATGCAATCCGCACAGCAGACGGGGACACGATTCCACTATGTTTACACGCGCGAGAACCCAAACGGGAACCGCTGTAAGTGCAGACACTTTTTTTAAGTTACAAAAAATCTTCTTGACGTCCAACAACCGACTTGATCCAAGAATCGTCGGCCTCCGATGCACTTCGAGATGTGTCGACTTCAAGAAAGCCGCTCCAAGTCCATCGGGCCCTCGCACAAAAAGATGCAAAAATGTCAGAGAGAAATATAAACAGAAATGGTCAGAAACACAATTAAATAAAAAATGGATAATTACAATGCGGCTCGGAGGTCAGACTACCCGAGTGAATGGAAAACGTAAATCTAATTGTGTAAGGTGATCCTAAGCCGTTTACCTCCTCGGCAACGGAGCCATTTGACGGGCCGCGGACCTACCCTTGTTAATAATGTCGAATTAACGAGTGCGTTGCAGTCAGATAGATCCGCGTCGATCAAAAATAGCCACAAAAATTGATTAATCGTCGAATGAATTAATATGCGGTTTTATATTTATTTAGCCTGGGCAAGCCCCAGGGTTGACTCAAGGAGGCAAAGGAATAACTCAGAATCAAGTTAGATAGATTAGATTGCGATTTTCCAAGCGGGTTTTTTTTGTAATTTTTTAATGCGATAAAAATGCCAATGCAAAATATGAATGGGACTAAATTAACAAGAAAATAACCGACTTAGCCAAATTTAATTTGAATGTGAAATTAGACCAAATTGACCAAATTATATTTTTCCTGTAAACCTAATCCAATGATGAATGCAAATGTATTTTTTTTTGGATTTTTTGGATTTAAAAAAAACAAATGAAAAATGCAAACTTTTTTGGGGTTTTTATGTAGTTTTTCGTGCAAAATATATGCAAAAATTATGAAAAATTTATTGAAAGTCAAATATGATGAAATGAAGCTACAATAATTTTTTTTAGAATTTTCTGACACTTTCTTATTTTTTATGAATATTTTACTGAAAACAAAGCGATTGTGGGTTTTAATTCCTAATCAATCCACGAAATCAAATTATCTAAAGACCTATTCATCTCAAATAGAAATTTCAATAAGGAATCCAGGATCTTTGAAATTTCTCAAAAATGTTATTCGTGGAATTAATTAAAAATAAATTACATAAATCACTCTATAATGCACAAGACAACTCCTAAATGGACGAAATTTGGATAGTAATTAAAGAACAATTAGATGCATCATCTACAATTTTTTCGTAATTTTTGGAGCAATAAATAGGCCTGTGCGAATTTTAGAGCGTAAATGGGAAAAGTATCACTCAATTTCAATCTCTGATTTTTAATAAATAATATAATTTCACAAAAAATGAAATAAATAGCCACAAGATAAATAATTAGTTTCTCTACAATATGCTATTTTTTTGCTAAAAAATAATGCAAGATGACTGTCCAAAATTATGCTCAAACTCAGGGGTGTCAATGCAATATAGAAATGAAAAAATAACAACTGAAATGTGCCTAAGGGCACTTTTGCAAGTTTAGAAAGCTGAAAGGATTCAAATGAAATTTTCACAATTATAATAAAATAGGAAATAAATGGACCTTCGTAGGTTTCCTTAGAACCCAAGCTAGGGCACCAAGAGAGGGGCGGCGCAGCACATGGGGCGGCGGCCAATGGTGGGCGGCCGCGGCACCACGCGGGCGGAGGGCGGTCGGCGGGACGGCACGCCTTGGAGGCGGCACGAGGCAGCGGTGGGCGGCGCACCTTGGAGGAGGGCCGGCGCGCACGGCTGCGCCGGCAGGAGGGCTGGAAGGAGGGCGCGCTAGCTGCACGTTCAGGGCGTGGCGCACCGCGGCGTGGATGAGGCGCTCGGCGCGGTTGAGGGAGGACGGTGCCACCGGCTGTGGGATGGCCGTGGCCGTGCTTGCCGGAGGCGTGCCAGTGCACACGGCGGCGCTGCGTCGTGCGGTTGTGCGCGGCGGCCTTGGAGGAAGGCGGCGGCTAGTGCCGCTGGCTGAGCACTAGGAGGTCGGAGGCGTGTGAAGGACGGAGGGCGGAGACCCGCCTGGGGGGCTCGCATGCCGAGGCAGTTGGGCAGCTGGGCTGGATGGCGGTTGTGGCTGGCCGAGGGGCGGCGCGGCGGCATCTTTCGACTTCTGGAGGCTGGAGGTCGGACCTGCGGGGCCGCAGGTGGCCGATCTTGGTTGGGGCAGCACGCCCGCCGAGGAGGCAGCGCCGTGGGCGTGGAGCACGGAGGCAGGGGGTGGCAGCCGCTCCCTCCGGTGGAGGGCCGGCGGTGGGGCAGAGAAGGCTCCTGCTCCCTTTTTTTATTTTTTTTGATTTTTTTTTCTAATTTTTTGTGACTTTTTTATAAACAGGAATGATATGAAATTAAAAGTTTAAGGAAGAGGTGGAGTGTTTGTGTGATGATGTGATTTGTGTGTTGGTGGAGGTGATGTAATTTTTTTATGTGATGATGATGAAACAAGGAAGGAAATGCGAGTGGTGGGATGTTGAGCCGGCTAAGAGAGGGCGAGGACGGCCCAAGAAGTGTTGGAAAGAGACTATACGAAGGGATCTTAGTTTTTTGGATATAAGTCCGAGATTGACCCAAGATAGATGTGAATGGAGGCGAAGAATCCATGTAGCCGACCCTACTTAATTGTGGGAAAAGGCTTTGTTGTTGTTGTTGTTGTTGTGATGATGATGAAACAAGGAAATTTGTTAGATAAAAAATTGACAAGAGAAAGTTTAGGGTACTTACCTGTGTTGTTCGCCAGATTGTGGAACCCTGTCGTGCGGCTTCCGCCGTGGCCTCGAGAAGGATGGCGAGAGTCCTTCGAAGCTGAGCAAGTCCAATTGGATCTCGCGACGCGACAATGGTGATGCCGCGGATCTCGCCTTGAGGTTGTCGTCGCTCGACTCGTCTCCTACGGCTGTCACATGAAGGTTAAAGGGGCTCGACCTCACTTCACTCGAAAACGGCGGATGGGAAAGAGTGTGGGAGATGGAGAGGTTATAAAGAGGAGGAGGAGGCAGTTGGAGAGGAGATGGAGAAGGTGGAGGAGATGGGGTGGGATGGGAGGTGTCGAAGAGGCTTCTCCCTTAAATTCAGGGAGAGTGGGGGAGGAATGGGTAGAGAAGAGGGAGATGACGCCACTTGGTGCGCTAGGATGCGGCCATGTGGCATTTATTTACTTAGTAGCCAAAAACCAAGGGATTGACATGTGGTGGCTTCCGGAGCCACCACGTGTCGCTCTCAGAAAATTCAAAGCTAAATGGAAAAAAGACATAATAAAAGGGATTAAATCAAAAAGTGGTCAACATGAATATTGCTCGTCTCGATGAGATCTACAACTTTCGTGAAGGATCGAAAATCAAACGAGATCATCTGTACAAAAATGTATTTTTGGGCAGTACCTTATAGATATAAAATACCACAATTTATCTTTTGTAATTTTTTTGTCATTTTTCAATAAGAGAAAAATCAAAATAAAACTAGAAAAATATGATAAGAATATTTACAACTTAATCTATTTTTTTTGGATTTTTAATAATTAAGAAAATGAAATGTAAAATACAGGGGTAAAACGGTCAATGTCTACAATATACAAAAGGGTCCCAAAACCCAAATTTTGCATACGAGCTCCTATTTTAATGAAATTGGTCTTGTTTCGAAGGTCTCTGAATGTATATTACTTTAAAAGTGAGTAGACCTTAATCAGACACTGTATGAGAGAGATATGTGCATTTTAAAGTTCCTAGTTTCAAACTTGGATTGGGGTTTTATTGGTCCATTTTGCAAGTTATGATTTTTTGGATATTTTTCTTTAATTAGTGTTAGTAATATATACACAATAGAGTTGGTTTTATTAGATTCGGAGTTAGTATAAAATATATACAAATAGGGTATTTTTAGCTAATATACATGTTAATATTTACAAGTAAATTGGCTTCTTATTTTATGTGAATATGAATGCTAACATGCAGATATTATGCTTGCATGCATGAATGGTAATTATGCAATATAAGTAGAAATATGCCTCTAATTACTCGGGAACAAAGCTGTATTTTCAACTTTTAGAGTGATGAATCACAGATTCATCAGTTATGTACTAAATAGAGTGTTAAAATGACCAATCCGTAAACGAGAAGTTATGAACTTTATAAAGGTAAAATTTCCAAGATAAGACATTTAAAAGTGTTTCGAAGTAAATGTTTTACACTAAACACTAACGATAATGTAAATAAGTGTGATGCTAAAAGAGAAAAATGCATATTCATTGGTTACTCAAATCATAGTAAGACTTAGAGAGTTTTTAATAAAAACACACTAGTTGTGGAAGAATCAACGTACATAAAATTCGATGAAAAGCCATAAAAATTAAACAATCAAGACATTGTTAATGAAGAAGAAGATGAAGAACAAGCTTTTATTGATATAATGAAGATAAAAGTCACGAATACACATAATCTACCTAAAGAATGTATATTTAAGAAGGAACGCCCTAAAACTCAAATACTTGGAGAAATCTCAGACAATGTTAATTTTGTACAGGATGCTTATGTATCACAACTAGAACTTAATGAGATATAAGATATACTAAAAGATGAATCGTGGATAGTACCAATGCAAGAAGAACTTAATCTGTTCACAAGAAATGATGTTTGGGAACTTCTTGTTGGACATGCGAGCCCACGACGAGCCATTATGCAATAAATGTTATTGCGAATATCATTCCCTTATCTGAAATGAATAATGAGTAATTTGCATAATAGTTTCCTTAGTACAATTAGGGTTATGTACCATGGCCATCTTAATAATCATACTGCTGTTGATTAAACTGTTGAATTATAGAGGCTGGTGCTTGGATGAATATCTAAAGGGTTTGATTGAGGACTCATTAAGCACCGTCAAATGATTGTTAAGAGATGATCTCCAGCCTGAGTAGGAGATATCAATCCTTATCTCTAAAGGTTGATATCAAACCAGCCTCTTGATGCAGGTCCTCTACATAGAAATAGAGATTCGGAGGTGTCAGATTAGTTAGGTCAAAGAGTTGACTTAACGAGATCGAGATAACCAAAGTCCTGTATCGTATGCTGTCACGATCCAGGCATGCATCCTCTGACCAGAGACAGATGTGTTACTATATGTCTGAGTATGTACATTTGGCAGACCAATAGGTTGATGACCTAACCAAGGTCTATACACCGGTGCGCTGGTGTACATGTAAGGGCATATGAGTAATACGATCTCTCAAAGGGATCATACAGGTTCATTACTAAACTGGAAGGCATGAGCTCCCTCATGAGATATTGGGAAGAATCAAGTTCCGTGCACGGTCGTCTCGCTTTGGAAGCTTGACTGAATTTGTAGGTTTGATGTATACTTTTGGAATGTATATGATCAAGACCTAGGTATGATATATGCTCTTGGAAAGTATATGATCGATATCGACTCCCAATGATCGAATGAGAAACTTACTGATAAAACCATGAAGTAGGTAGTATAAAGTTGATCCAATACTTCGGGTTTATTCTGAGTGTTCCAGTATGTACAGTTATTGGGATAATTAAATGTAGGGATAATTACACCCATAACCCTGAGTAATTCCTCAATCTCAATCATAACCCTACATAATCGCGAATTACACGAGAAACCCCGAGTAATCATTCCGTCTCACACTCATGACCCTCCGTTAAATTTCTCCCTTAACCTAACCATATCATTGGGTTAATCCAACCCTTCTTGTATCCAACGGCTGAAAAAAATTTAAAAAATTGTCCTCCATCTTCTTCCAACTTAGCCGACCCCCTCCCCCTTCTTCCTCCTCCCTCCTCCCTCCCTCTGCCTACAACCACCCCCTTCGCCGCCCCTCCGCCCCACGCAACCCCAGGAGAACGGTGCGAGTACGAGCGAATGGCGGGCTGGGAGCTTTGAGCTGGGGAGGATCAAGCTTTGAGCAGGTGAGGTCGAGCAGGAGCGCGGGGCTCACTTGACAGCGGGAGGGTGGGGGGAGTCCGAGCAGGGGAGGAGCAGGCTCGGTGGGGAGTGGATTCGAGCAGAGGAGGAGGACCTGGGCGGTGGGGGGGTTGAGGTTCTTCTAGCCCGCTGGGCGGTGGGGTGGCTTGGGGGCTTCCAGCTCCGTGGATGTGGAAGGGTCTAACGTTTTCAAGTTTTATGAGAAGGCACATATGGATCATAATTCGAAGGATTCCTGTCGAGATCAATCAGAGGAAAAAGAAAAGAGTTCGACTTTTAGTGCAAGAGATAAACATCGTCAATTCCTTTCTTCCCTCAATAAGAATCGAGGTGCACAAAAAGAAAGAATGTCGGAACTTGACATTTACTTGAAAGAAGGATGTTGTGAAGATAGTGATACATTTAATATCTAAAATTGGTGGAAGGAAAATTCTGGAAAATATCTCATTCTTTCGAAGATGGTAAAGGACATACTTGCAGTTCTAGTGACTACAGTTGCTTCAGAATCATCATTTAGTACTGGAGGCCATGTGATTTCTGATAATAGGAGCACTTTTTATGCTGCCACAATTGAAAGTTAGCTTTGTTGTGGAGATTGGCTGAAACAAGAATTCAAAGATGGACATATATTGGTGGTATGTTTAGAACGTTTCTTTTCTTACAATGTAATGCTTATATGTTCTTGCATATATATGTCATTACTTATTATTATTTCTTTTGTAGACTAATGTTATTGGAGAGTAAAATATAATTGAAGTTGTTTCCACAAAAATTGATGATTAGCCATTGGTATGTAATAATGAACTGTATCAATGTATCATGTCATTTTTGTTACTTCGTTAACATATAGCTCAACAATGATATTTACATAAATTATTTTTTTAATGCAGGAATCAACTATTTTGGAAGAGTTCAGCGACTAGAACAAGACATATCAACTATTTCATAAGATTGTCATTTTGACTTGATGTTGAGGCGATTCAATTGAACCTAATATTTTCGTTTTAGTTTTCAGAACTTCTATTTGGGTCTGTGAAGTTGAGATTTTGGCTTTTTATTCAGGGTATAAAATGTACACTAAGTATTATTTTTACACAAACTCAATTTTGTAATTTTATTTACAACATCATCTACAACTTTTATGAACAAAGTTTCTTTATTTGATGAATAAATAATTATGTACAAAATAGGTGTCAAAAATGCATAAATAAATGCATGAATAAATGAGGTGTTTATTGTACACTGGCCCTTATCTCCCCATACTTTATTCCTTGTCGACCAATTCCATGCTGGCCTTGGTCTCGGGGTTAGGGTCATAAAATATTTGCAATATTTTACTCCTTTTTCTTTTCTTCTCTTTATTCTATAATTTTGGCATTAAACACCTTATTTAATGTGTAATTAATACAATGAATCATGAATGCTATTATGTACAATTTGATGCTATTTACATGCATTTGCTGGGGTTTTTGAGGCCAAAATGATAGAATAAAGATGATGAAATGGAGATTCATCAGTCTACGAAATTAGAGCATTAATGAATGGTTCTTTAATATTTCTAATACTGAAAATTTAGACCTTAAAAGATCAATAGGAATATGAAGATAATTTGACAATGATCTGGCATCAAGACTTGGACATATGTCTATAGGTGAGATCAATAGACTAATAAGAGATGAAACTTTAGAATGTCTGAAATTTCATATCTTACGTACTTGTGAATATTGTATTCAAAGTAAAAATGTCCAATACACCCCTCTTTGAGAATGGTGTAAGTTGTCAATGTATTCAAGGTCTCATACATATTTATGTATGTGGATCATCTATATCATAATAAACATTAATGATATGTGATATCTATTGATGATTTATTTGTGATGTGAGATTTCTTCCCTTCATCTTAGAAACCTTTGAAATGTTCAAAGATTTCACTTTTTGGTTTAGAACCAAAGTCTTAAGGAAGATGAAATGAATTTGATCTATCCTTGGTAGCATGTACCTATTAGATGAATTCAAGGAATACTTTATGGAGAAAAGAATATCATTCCTATCTCACTCTTCCTAATACACCTAAACTCAATAGAGTTGTAGGAAGATTTAATTGGATCATGTGTGACATGATTTGGTAAATGATTAATATTAGCATAATTAGCTCTTAGTTTCCAGGAATATATGTAGTAGAGACCACACCATATATCCTCAATAAGATTCCATGTAAGAAAGCTTGAATCTAGCATCAGAGAGTGTTACTTCACCAGGAATATAAAAGATGGCATTGGATACCTACTTTATGACCTTGAGATTCTTAAAAGATTTCATATCTAAGGATATGATTTTTAGAAAATGACTTTCAAGAGAATTAAGATGAAAATGAAGTGAAGGAACTCATTTAATCTTGAAAAGATAATGAAGCTTCAAAAGTGAAAACTAAAAGGACAATTAAATATGAAACATTTATACCTCTTAAAATTAGTTTGAGGATGGATTCCCTGTGTCTATTAAATCTGATAATGATCTGACTTCATATGATGAAGCTCTTGAGGATCATGACATAGAAAGAGGGATGTTAGCAATAAAGTCTAAAGTAGACTTCATATACAAGTGTTGTATATGGACCCTCAAGGATCCACCTATAAGGGTAAGGACCATTAGGTGTAAATGGATCTTCAAGAGAAAGAGTGAACCTGATGAGAAGGTAGAAACATTCATAGCACGGTTCGTAGCCAAGAGATACACACGAAGAGAAGGCATCGTTTGTGGTGAGATTTGCTCTCATGTGACTCTTCTTAACCCCATCATAATATTGCTAATTATAACTACACAACTTGACTTTAATATCTATAGGATGGAAGTCAATATTGCATTCCTCTATGAATACATAAACGAGGATATTCAAATAAGTAGCTCTAAGTCTTCATAGCTGAGGAAATCAATGTGTGCAAGCTAAAGAATTCCACTTATGGACTCAGATAACTTCTAGTAATTGGAACATCATACTTAATGAAATTATAAATGTTATGATTTCAAAAAGAATCTTGAAGAACCACGAAAAGCTTAGTGGGAGTGCCATTTTGTTCATCGTGCTAAATGTAGATAATATCCTAATCATTTGGAACGATACAAGGATGATAATAAGTGTTTTATAATCTAGTTGTTCCATAGAGATGTATGGTCTCAAGGATACCTCTCAGATCTTAGTTCTGAAGATGTTCGGAAGCAAAGAAAGGAAGGCATTGGGACACTTTGAACATATTCCATTTTCTGAAAAAACTCAAGGAAGACTTCCTTCCCTTAAGATATTGTACTGACATATCTAAGTGATAGCACCTCAAAGAGTTGAGGAAGTGAATGTCTACTTGCCCTTGTAAATCAGTTATGAGAAGCCTAGTGTATGCTAGATGTGTATAAAAGCCAGATGTCGGCTATGTAGTGGGAGTTGTAAACTGTTACTAATCTCGGTATAGAGATAAAACACTTTATTGCAGTAATAAAAACAATATATTCAAAGATGATAAGATTTTTGAGATAGCGATCTCAAAGTCTTATCTTCAAAACTTAAGACTTTATAGATAGTGATCTAAAAGGTCTTAACTGCAAATACTTTAAGACTGGTCCTTGATCTTAGGAGATAGAGTTCTTTGAAAATAAGGGCATTCTAATAAGTATATAGAAATTACATATTGGTTATAACGATTATTGAGTTGTAATGTCAAAGACATTGTAACTGCTTTAACAATATTGAGTATTGATTGCATAAGTTGCAACATTCGCATTAGATGCGAGCATTGTTACTAGGAGATATGCAAGTACCGTAAAAGGACTTGACGTAGTCTCGCAGAATAGAGTGTTTTTTCAACTTACCTACCTATCTTTCTAAATAGATTTTGATTAAAACATGAGTGTGGGCTTAAAGATTTGCCCATTAATGGCTCTTTGGGCTAGTGGAGCCAGCCATTATGCAATAAATGTTATTGCAAATATCATTCCTTGATCTGAAATGAAGAATAATTAATTTGCATAATAGTTACCTTGGTACAATTAGGTTATGTACCATGGCCATCTTGATGATCATACAGTTGTTGATTCAATTGTTGAATCATAGAGGCTGGTGCTTGGGTGATGTCTAAAGAGTTAGATTGAGGACTCATCAAGCACCATTAAATGATTGTTAAGAGAGGATCTCCAGCCTGAGTAGGAGATGGCAATACTTTCTCTAATGGGCTAATATCTAACCAACCTCTTGATGTAGGTCCTCTGCATAGAGATTCGGAGGTGTTACATAAGTTAGGTCAAAGAGTTGACTTAAAGAGATCAAGATAACCAAGTCCTATGTTGTATGTTGTCACGATATAGCCATGCATCTTCTAACTAGCGACAGATGTTTTACGATATATCTAAGTATGTACATTTGGTAAACCGATAGGTTAATGATCTAGTCAAAGTATATACATCAGAGCATTGATGTCCATACAAGGTCATTTGAGTAATATGATGTTTTAAAGAGACCATACATTTTCGTTACTGAACCAGAGGACATGTTCTCACTCATGAGATATTGGGAATCAAATTCTGTGCATGGTCATCTATCTTTGGATGCTTGATTGAATTTTTAGGTGTGATATATGCTTTTGGAAAGTATATGATCAATACCTAGGTATGATATATGCTTTTCTAAAGTATATGATCACTACTGACTGCCAATGGTCGAATGAGAAACTTAATGATAAAACCATGAAGAAGACAATCTAAATTGATAAAAAATGTTGGGTTTATTCGAGGTTTTCTAGTATACGGGATGTATAGATATTAGGAGTTATTGAGGGTGATGTGATCAATAAACGATTGTATAACCATGACTCTTACATTTCGAGAGAGTGATGAAATAGGTCTGGATTTTAGTGACTCCTCTCACTAGAGAAGTAATCTATTGTTGGTCCAAATGTTGGACATTGATCTGAATGTGATTTAGATACAATAGGAAGATTAGATTTACATGTTTGATTTAATCAAACATCTGTGGGAGGTCCCCAAGGTTTGGATTTGAGATGTAATCTCGACATCCAAATCACTAAACGTGGAATGTACAATCATCATATCCTTAACTCAAAGTATCCACGGAGAAAATGCATTGTTCTTGAAAGAGTTCAAGAATAATTCCATTGTTGAATTATGTATATGAGAATTGAGATATTGATAATTAAATGTGATTTAATTATCATGAATAATATGAATTTGATTCGTATTATTTGGCCAAGGAGTATTATTTAAGATGATTAAATGTGATTTAATTATCAAATATGCGAATAAAGTGAATGTGATCCATGTTATTTGGGCACTTGAGAATAAAATCCAAGATTATTAACTATGATTTAATTATCAAGGATATGAATAATGTGGATAGCATTATCCATATTATTTTTATATATTATAAATTTGATATATAATATATTAGAGAGAGCTTATTGTAAATGGTATCTTCAAATTAATTGTTGATATGATTTAGATTCATATTAAAAATTAATTGAAAATACAATTTACAATATGATTTACAATTATTTAATGGCATGATTACTATATTTACAAAACTAATTTAGAGTTATTTTTGTGAATTAATTCACAATAAAAGTTGTTGTAATATGTATGAAGGATTGGAGGAGCCAACACTACCAATTTATGAAGGATTGGAGGAGTCACAAGGGTTGTTGTCTTCCCCTTTTTTAAAGGGTGGGTGGCTTCCCACCTAATATTCTATGCTAATTAATTTAGTTCAAAATTAAATCATGTTGATTATTCAATATGTTTAATTTAATCTAAATAAATTTTTGTTTTATTTTTCATAATAAAATCATGGTCATTTAATAGAAACACAAATCAATCTCAACCTTTGATTTTGAGTTTCAAATGGATTGGAATCCGTAGACTCCCAAAATACTATAAAAGAACATGCGACCCTAACTCTTCTTGAACGGGCAAATTATATGCTCTCTCCCTCCCTCCCTCTCTCTCTATCTACATGCCAAGCTTCTCTCTCGCTCTCTTGCTTATAGTGGCCATTCGTACTAAACCCTAGAGGGGGTCGCCATCGTCCCCATGATGTTGTGTCGCCGCTTCGACCATTCATAGATCTCCATTTCCTTCGATGCATCTTTATATGAAAAAGACATCTGATCTCATTATACGAGATTAGGAGATTTGCTTCTTAGATCAAAAAACCATAATCTTTGATTGTTGTGGAGAATTTTTACTTGTTAAGTTTACAGGTCGGGCACAGGGAACAATGATTTTTAGTTGCACAATTTTAAATTAATTTAATTAATTAATTAATCAAAATGTCAATTCCTGTGTTAGAAAATAAAAATAAAATGTAATGATATGAGTTCAGATGAGATGCAATGAGAATAAAATAAATAGAGGAAATAACAAGGCGTAGGATCTATGATTTTGTTTAATGTTAATCCAATGAATATAATCAATATCCTTGAGAGTTAATCACTGATCAAAAGATATTAGATACAGAAATATATTCAATCAAATTTTAAGCTGCTGGCTAAAAGATTAGTTGGCGAATCATCCTACAAAATGAAGAGATCAAAAGTGCCCTCGAAATTCCCTGTAAATTATTCCTCAAAAATTTAATTTTAGTCATGTAATGTCAGGGAATTGAATTAATTTGCCTCAAATGACCTCCTGTGAAAATTAAATCATCAATTTAATATGATCAATTATCATGAGAAGATTAAATGAAATTTTCCTCAAAAATATCTGGAAAATACAATAATTCCTCCTTTATCTTGCCTCATGTAGAGATTAATTTCTCGAATAGTATGATTACTAACCCAGAGATATTAATCAAATTAAAATCTTAAATCAAGTCCATGCAATATAGATCATTAAATTTCTCAATAAAATATTATACAAAAGGTCAGAAAATAAGCTTACATATATCTGTAAAGATCCTCAAATAACAATCACCAAGAAATGTTCTCTGATCATTCCATAAAATATATAGTATAATAGAGCATAGAAATAGCTTCAAAATGGTATATTGTGCAATAAAACAGAGTTCGCATGAGAAATTTATGTAATAAACAAATTTTAGTGACTTAAATGTAATAAAAAATAAACTTTTCTTCTTGATTAAGTCCCTAGAGGATTGCTCTATAATTAAGCACATCTGCCTGGGCATAGATGCAATTTGCCCAAGGTATCATGTGTATGACACATGACTTTGGCGGCGATAACTCTTTTGTAATTTAGGAGGAGGACTGGGGCTTCTTTACAGTTCACCCGCTCCCGCACACACACCGCACATGCAGAGAAGGCTTGGGGGCGACGACATGCTTAGGGTACCGAAGGAGGAGATTCGAGAGGACGAGCCTATGTGGTGGACATCTAGAGGTTGGTCACCCCCAAACCTTTAGGCTTGGCCTGAGGTTGGGGAGGTGGCGTAGCGACTCAAGGGCTGTTGGATCAAGGGCCTACCCTTGATCCAATAGTGGATGTAAGGTGACTGTGAACGATGGTGATGTGGAGGAGCATGATGGCATGTGCAACCGATGGCGGTCGAGGTGCGTTGGCGTGTGGCGACCAATGGCGGTCGAGGCACGGTGGCATGTAGATGATAGTCAATAGGTAGAGGAGCGGAGGCCGGTGGTGGCAGAAGCGAGGGTGGTGGTGGAGGGCTCCGCTTTATGTGAAGGAGATGTGCTATCTAAGAAGAAAAGAAAAATAAGGAGTGGGAGGTTCACCTGAAAGAAAGAGTAAGTAAGGGGGAGGGGCAAGGCCACGACGAAGCTCTAGTTGATTGGAGCAGTCACAAAGGTGGGGGAGCCTTTGGATCTCACCATGAGGAGTAGCTCGAGCCACTGTCACCGATCGAGCATGAGAAAGGGCAGATGATCGAGGACGGGTGGCAGCAACGGCTTAAATAGGATGTAGTGATATAACAGTGGGGACAACGGTCAGTTGGGATGTGTAATGGCTGTGGGACGCGCACAGGTGGCAGATGAGGAGGAGGTAATGATCGCATGGAGGAAGGGGAGCGAGCATAGGGCTTGTGCAGCGCATGTGTATGCGGAGAGAAATGGAAGCATGTGTAGTCAGAAATGGATGAAGGGTCACGTGAGTGAAGAGAGAAAGAGAGTGGAATAAAGAGAGGAGAGGAGGAAAAATGAAAAAGAGATATAAAAATAAAACAAATAAAAGTTAATGAAATATTTAAAGTAAATAAAAAACAAAATAAAATGAAGAGTAAAATAAAATATAAAAAATAAATAAAGATAAAAATAAATAAAAATAGAAAAATGAAAGAAGTAGTAGATGAAATCAAATAAAAAAAGTGGTCAATATGAAAGTTGTTTGTCTCGACGAGGTCTACAACTTTCATGAAGAACTAAAATCAAAAGAGATCATCTTCACAAGAAAGTATTTCTGGAGGTACTCTATAGATAATTAAATATCGAATTTTTGTATTTTGTATTTTTTTTGTATTTTTAAGTAGTAGATTAATTTATACACAATTATGCATAATTACTCTAACTTGTATGGATTTTTTATAGGTTAAAAAAGATCAAATAAAAATAACAAAGATAAAATATGCAGAAAGTATACAATGCCATATTTTTTCGATTTCTTTTAATTATGATCTTTTTATATATTTTAATTCTTAATGTTATTTTAGTTGATTACTCAAAGAACAAATTAGAGAAATAATTAGGTTAAAATAAATGATTTTTGTATATAAAATAATATGCTCAATCAGGTCAAAAATAAGGGTTATATTTATAGATTTTAAGCACTAATTTAAGTACAATTGATAAATACTAATTAATTGATTAGAGGATTTCATTTGTGATTTATGAAGGGGATTTGTTAAAACATCCATATAGAGCAGATGAATCATTGATTCATAAATGATATTGTAAGGGTTTTCTATACATACCATCAGATCAAAGCCAAGATTATACAATGTCTTGTCTATAAGGTTAGGATCAAAGAAAAGGGTTTTGTAGAAACTTGTCGCTATATGGACGATCTCATTATGGCTAGAACAAGAAATGCCAAGCTCATTTTTAAAGCAAACATCATGTTTTTCCTTTTATTTGCAAAGGTCACTTTTTGAAGGAGTCCAATGTTTTTGTCACCATTCTTTAACCAACGAAGCTTCGCTCTTTACTACCAACACTCAAATTCATCAGCTTGAAGATTCTTAATAAAAATGTAAATCTTTTAGCCTAGAGAACTAAATGTCATCAAAATGGTCAAGCTATTTTTTGATGGTATCAAAATCATTTATGAGCTTATCAAATTCTTGCATTACTGGATGGAAATTTGAGATTTTCTAGATGTGTATACGATTTTAAGGAATTTAACTTTTGGACCCACTAGTGAAAGAGATTGTATGAGTGAACATTTGAGTTCCACGAGTCCCTTGTGAGAGTCGAGAAAGAGGGGTTTTAAACCAAAATGGCTCCATTTCAAAGTAGATTTTTTGAGCTTTGAAAGGACAAGCTTCCATGACCGAGGGTCGATGGTCAGAGAAGGTGATCGAAAAGGAGTTCATATTAATGCTAGGGGCCATGTTTGAAAAGTCACCACTACTTAGAATCCTATCCAAAATCGCCTCATTTTCTTGGGAATTTCCACCATACCAACTGAAAGAGATGTTCCAAAGAGGAATGTTTGTGAGACCTTCATCATCTATCTATGAATTGAATATGGAGAAAAATCTATTTATAGTAGTGCTAGACAATCATTTCAAACAGCAAAATATTAGGTTAAAGTCACAAGCTAAGATAATAGGAAGCTTAGGGGGGGATGAGGGAGGAAAGAAAATTTATAAAGTCAGCCTTTACACTCTCAAAGGATGGGCCAAAAATATTTATGAGGTATAAGTATGGGAGATTTAAGCCCATGAAGTGTGATATAAGATCCAAACGTAAAATCATGGATGTTTACACAATCAAAATCCAAGTAATTCCATCCCATGGCCATTCCCCGTGAGTTGCATACGGGATTTGGGTGTTAGGAGAGATGATCGAGTCCCACACATGATATTAATTCATGGATCACGAGTATGGGTTTCCTGAAGGGCGAAGAGATTTAGTTTCTCCGAAGCTTCAAAAGTTCTATGTCCATATTTTTTCCAAACTCCTAATATTCCAAGATATTAATTTTATATCCATGATGAAATTATAGAGTAAGAACCAAAACAAATATAAGGAAGAAGTTATTTCCTACTCCAAACCGAGTCAATAAAGTAGTGTTCATGCTTTATCTGATTGAAGTCAATCCTAGGTTAGAATAGGACTCAGATCAGGTGAAGATACTTCAGAAAAAAGAAGGGATATTTACACCCATAACCCTGAGTAACTTCGTAATTACCCCAGAAACCCTCGATAATCACGAATTACATCCAGAACCCTGAATAATGTTTAACCTTTACATGCCATAACCCTGTGTCAAGTTCCGTCTTAATTCTCCGTTAAGTCTGACGGGAAAATACATATGTTGACCATTTTACCCTTAGAAACACATTATATCTATAATGTGATGCCATTGTGTACACCTTCTATCCCACCCCGGCAAAGCCTAGGTCCCCGCACGCCATTTAAGGTCCAGGTCCTTCCAGTGCCTCCACTGCTTGCTCGGCCGCAAGCTCCATTGACTCCTACATGATCCAGAAGGAGACAACTCCCTTCTGCTGCAGCTGCTCTCGGGTAGTTGCTAAGCTCCAACCAAGCCGATTTGTAGAGCGAAGACTACAAAGCTCCATTGAGCTCCACTTCCAGGTGAAGAACACATCCCTAAGTAATCTTCGTTCTTCTTCTTCCTCCTTCCCTCTCTTCCTCTGTTTTTCTGTCCTCCATGCTTCCTCTCTCTTTATTTCCTCGTCTTCCATCCACCAAATCGCAAAAAAATTTGAATTCTCACGGACAAATCATCTATTACGGATCTAATGGAGATTTTTAATTAATTTTTAGATGAAAGCTCGTGAGTCAATTAATCCAAAATTTAAACCACCTAAACAAATACATGGCAAAACAGGGGAAGTTCTAAAATCCTCTGTTTTTGCCCCACGTTCTCCCTCTTCCTCCTTCTCCCTCTGCTACCTCTTCTTCCTCCCAAATCGATCGCCTACACCCATCCGCCTCCGTGCACCATGCCACTTCCACCTTCACGAGAAGATCTCCTCCGTCGCCAACGTGCGGTCGCGCCATCAATCGCCTTCAGTCCACAGTAGCTGCCTCGACTCCAGCTCCGTCGTGTGTCGACAAGCGAGAAGTCCCCAACGTGAAGCTTCTTAGTCGTGACCATCCACCTCGCCGCCGCGAGCTCGCCAACCTACAGCCCCGCGCGGAACAGAAGCCCTCGACGCATGCGGGCCTCTGCCGAGAACAACGGCTGCTGACACTGCTAGGTCCACCCACGTCATTGTGCCCGCCCTTGGTTGCGTCCTTCCAACCGCAATGCACTACCTTGTGCAGTCGTACGCGCACAACAGCCTTCATCTCTGCCTGTGCCCGCACGCTCGTCACGTCGTTGCCTCGCGAGGTTGCTCCAGCGCGGCCACCGCTGCCGCCCTTGTGCTCCTCCGTGCTCCCCCTAGCGGAGAGCGGCGCCGCCCTAGCTCCAGTCCACCGCAGCGGCCTACCACCGCCATTCTCCTTCAATCGTCGCACGCAGGCACCGCCTCCACCCCAAAGCCCCAAGGTCGCCACCTGCCCCACCCCACCCCAAAGCCAAGGTCGCCCCCAGGTCCCCTTTCCAGTTCGGAGCCCACCCCAAAGGCCCAAGGTCGCCCCCCAGGTCTCCGCCTGCACACCCTCCCCCACCCAGTACGGAGCTCGGAAGCCCCCCGGCCTACCAGACCCCAGTTCAGAGCCCGCAAGCCCCCGCCCGCTGCTACTCCCGTCGCGCCCTCTGTCGTCGTGAAAGACCTCTCCGAAGCCTCTCTTCCTCGTCACCCATCTTTTCCTCTCCTTTTTTTTCTTTTTTTGGTTAATCCCATCCGTTAGATTGCGGATTGGTTAGATTAACTCAACCATCTAGTTGAGTTAAAGAACCAAACTAACGGAAGGTCATGTATGTAAAACGGAGCAATTATTCAGGGTCTTCGGTGTAATTCATGATTATCGAGGGTTTCTGGGGTAATTATGAAACTACTCAGGGTTATAGGTGTAAATATCCCAAAAAAGAAAATGAACTAGGATATTGATGTCCAAGGAGGTTACCTTGGGGATGGGGGAGGGGGAGGCAGAGTCGTACTTGTTTATTGGTTGTCTGCTGTCTCTTCCAAGAGTGGGGATAAGATGGCATTTTAAAGATGATCTGGAAGTTATGCACTCTTGCATTCCATCCAGCGTGACAGATTTTCTGTAATTTCTTTGGCATGGCCCACTGGTGATGTAATCAGCGGGGATGATGAGGTGCCGTGATGATTTAGAAAGGGGTGAACTTTTAAAAAACCCTATCTCATACATTACATGTGTAGAGATTGAACTTTCCTGGAACAAGTTCAATAGTGTTGATCTTCACACAGCCCTCTCTATTCCATTTGAAGATATTTTTCTGCTTCGGATCCTCCCTGTGCTAAGATCCTTGGAGGAGGTTTAGGGTGTCACTTGGGACCAGGGAGGACTCATAGGTGGCGAAGGCTACCTCCATATTATATGTCAGGAGTGGAACTTAGCTTCAAAGACTCCATCGTGGTGGCCAAGTCCAGACCCAACGGAATCACTGTGATTCTCAGAACATAAACGAGGAGCTTCACAACTACATCGCCGTCACTATATTTGCCACGCGGAGGAACCTTAAACACCGACAATTTCTCGAAGGTCTTAACAAGGTGGTTAAGAACATATGGTGACAGTGATGGAGAGGTAGGTCCGGAACCGCGATCTAGTATACCCTCACTTCCTCCAAGTTTTTCACTCGAAGGACAAGGATTACTTGTAAAACCAAATTTTTTTGCCGTCAAACATATTTTTGGAGGAGTTGGCCAGCTTGTGAAACCATGTCTTTGACATCTCCTGGGCCATTAACTACCGTTTAGAGATAGCCAATAATGATTATAAGTGACAGGTCCAACACAAGAGCAAGATGTTCTTCAGACCACTTAAAGGAGCGGAATTCCTAGGAGAATCCATGAGTAGACATCTGATAAGGAGGTTTTTTTTGTTGTGAAGGTGACAAACCACTTTCTATCTTCTTAAATTAGTGAGAAATCGATTTATCAAAATCACATAAAAATCTATAATCAATTTAATATGGTAAATTATTATTTTACGTAGGTAAGTTCCAAGGTCAAACTTAAGGAGGTAATGTGAGGGTTTAGAGTTAATTTTCAAAGAGATTCGATTGTTAGGTTTTCAAATAAGAATGTTTAAAAATTTATTTTTTTGCAAATTTTTATGGTGTTTTTTGAAGAAAAGAAATGTAATTAATTGCAAGAAATATGGTGCATGAATTTTTGTAAATAATATATGCAAGAAAATAATGCTATGCAATGTGAGAGAATAAATAAGGCATCCCCTTTTTTGGATTTTTAGATGATGATGAATGCAATGAAAGAGATTGTACAAGCAAGCAAGGCAGACCAATAACTAAATCCACAAAGGCCTCTTAATTAATTTCAAAGAATAAATGATCAATGAAGTTGCAAATTAAATCCGAAATCAATTTCTCTGATTTTATCTTAATTTTGAGCAGAAAAAATTAATAAAAAATTAATACAGAGAAATATTGATCAAGGAATGACTAAATAAGCTCCTTAATTAAACAATGTTCAAATATGGCTCAGAATGAGTAATTCAGTGTCTCAGACGATAAAGGATTCAATAAGCTTCCAAACATCACCAAGTTCAAGTGAATCATATAATGAATGCTCAATGAATAGATGAGTATATGGGCATAAATACAGGATAAATAAATAAAATTAGTTCAAACTACACCTTCAGGAGAACTGTTCTGCAATTTGTACAACCTCAAGGGACTCTGGTGACGTTTACCCCCTCACGGGGGTAGGTGCGTAAAATCTAGAAGGAGAAAGGGTATTGAGCGGAAAAAGACCATCTTACGTGAGGTGGCTCACGTTCAACGAGGGTCGAGTCTTGCGCTTCGCGTGGCCGTCTGCGATCGCTCTGGTTCCACCCGAGGTAAGAGGCTCGGGTGGCTTTGCGTGGAAGGTTCTGATGCGCGTGATGATGCAATCCGAGGGTTGCAGTTTAGGTGTGGTTCGACGGCTCAAATCAATAGATCTTCTTGATCAGGAGGTGCATGTATACTCACGGGGGCTCCTTCCTTCAAACCTCGACGTACTACTGAAATAGGTCGAGCTTCCTCATATCGGCCAACACACGACCAAGGTGCAAGTGCTCCGGAGGTCGTCTCACGACCAGAGGCCGTCAGAGCCAAGCGATAGGGGCTGCTTGCTCCTGTATACTGCAAGTGAGATTGAGAGCTCGAAGCTTTTGGCTTTGGCTAGGCGTGAAAACACGAGAACAGGGAAGTTACGGACGATGCTTCGGCGAGTTGGTGGTTGAAAGGAGCGAGGTTGGTGAAGGGTTGTGTCAGAGATAGAAGGAGAACACGATGAGATGAAGAGGATGGGGGTGAAGTCGGTGGTCGGCTGATGTCTTTGAACCAGAGTGATGGTCTTGAAGAAGAACAAAGAAGGGGATTTGGAGTTGATCAACGAAGAAGACGAACGAAGAAGAGAAGGGAAAATGAAAGTGAACAAGAAATAGGAAAAGGGGTATACCTGAGGATTCGCCTGGTGTTCGAGAAAGTTGATTCAACTCCAAATGAATGCCTCGAAGTGATCCAAGGGGCTGAGGCTCTGTTGGCTTCCAAGGAGTTGCAGCAGCACGGTTTTGATGGTCGTCGATTGTAGCTGCGAGGAGGTCGTTACCGAGGGAGTGGAGGCCGCTGTCACCAGCCCCGCCCCTCCAGCCACCTCTCTCTCTCTCTCTCTCTCCCTCTCTCTCTCTCTCTCTCTCTCTCTGACTTGATTAGAAGAATGGTGTATAGTTGAACTTAGGTTCAGATTGGGGTTTAAATAGTGGATAGAATTGGGTCCTGTAAATGAGGTCATCGAAGAAGGTGAGGATGAGTTGGATTTCAGGTGGTTGTTGGCCGATCATAACAGAGTTAGGATTTGTTGCAGGCAATGGGTGGAGGGGATCAGGTTAAAGATGAAGGGGATTTGGTTTGTTTAGGACTGGGGAATCGATCGGGGAAGAAGAGGGGATACAACGGTCGGTGAACATGGTGGTCGGCCGACTTGATAAGAAATAGGATGGAGTTGGTCATTTGGTAGTTCTATCGATCGAGGAGGATGATCGGATAAGGAGGTTTGGGATTTGGGTTAATCTTCAGGCGATGGGGGTTTCATTTCTAGGTGGATTAGGGAAGGAGATAGGAGGTGGGGTTTGGGTAGTTCTGAGAGATTAGGACAGAGAGAGGGGAAACATATGTTGAAGAGGACCGAGGTGGTTCCAGCTATTGGATGAGGATAAGGATAGGAGAGGGAGGATTGCCGGAATTCGCGAGATACATGATAGGAAGAGGAACCGAGAGGGCAGTGTGTTGGAGGTCGGAGACGAGACAATAGCCATTGGATCACAGATCGATCCAACAACTGGGAGACGATTACGTGTGAAGCACGTGAAGTGGGGTGGATGAAAGCAGGAGTGTCTACCGTTGGCTCAGATTTGATCTGATGGTAGTGAGCACACTACATGATAAAAGGCTCAGATCGAGGCTTGGGCGAGTTTGACCTAGGATGAGGTGGTTCCATTAAGAGGGGGACACACGTATGTTGACATGTTGATTATGTATTGAAAATAAAAAAATAAATAAAAAATAGTAAACAACCTCAAATGTAAAAATGCTTAAAATAAAAAATATTGACTAAATTCATTCTATATTGTTCATGAATGATTCAAATGGAAGTGAACTTACCTGTGCAAGATATAATTTTTTTGTTGATATTCTATGTATATAAAATACCAATTTTTTATTTTTTAGATTTTATGTATACAATAAATGCATGTAAATATCAAACATGATATAAAAAATGCAATGAACACAAATGTAAGTTTTTTTAGATTTTTATGAGTTAAGAAAAGGTTAGATAAATGAATGATGTGAAGTATATGTGTGTGGATTAGGTCAGTGAGCTCAAGTCAAAATTTATTTTTTTTCTTTAATTTTCTATTTTTTATTTCTAGTTTTATGTAATTAGTTAAAGCATGAAATGAAATAAATGAATAAGAAAGAAATAAATAAAAAAGGTCAAAATGTACAATTAGCCCCGAAACCCAACTTTCACGAATAAATTCTAATTCTTTTGAATTTGATTTTGATTTGCATATAATTGAGTATACATTAATTCAAAAGTGAGTGGAGTGAAACTGGCCAATGTATTTGAGAGATATCAAATTTTATGGCTTTCTATACTGGAATTAAGGTTTGGTTATTTTTCATATATATATATATATATGCAAGTTTATATTTTTAGAATTTTTTAATTGTTGATATCAATGATATGTGCACAATTGGGTTATTTTATGTCAATTGAAGTTAGCATGAATTAATTAAAAATAAATGAAGTTAGGTGAATATTAGAACTGAATTTGAATGTAAAATGAAATATTTATTTATGCAAACCATTTATGACTACTTGAATGTTAACTATGAAGTATAAACATATGAATGCACCTATTTACTTAGGAAGAATCTCCATTTTCAGGTAATTGATATGGCAAATCACATATTCGTCAACCACATATACATAAACCTTGCTCGTACCTGAGCAACTAAATAATGAAGAAAAGACATGTGATTGGGTTCCATACCAAGATCATGGACAAAAGGTGAAAATAAAGATTGACCCGTCCGTTGGATTAATAGTTCTGTAGAGCTCCTATGAGAATTAGAATTTTAAAATCAATAGTATCCAAGTTTTACACATAATTATACCGGTTTAGCTCATAAGTCATCTTAGATCAACCCCCTCCCAATGCATACTCCATAAATATTGATGAACTGCCTCTTTGTGTGTGAACGGTGTTAGTTCTCCCCAATCGAAATGATGAACTACCGTGAAGACCTCTCCTCCTATAACTCGTCCTCAAGGAGTCGGGTATTTCCTTCTAAGTTCAAGTGTTGCTAGTACTATAGAAAAGAGAAATAAGGAAGAAATTGTTGGAAATGCGAGCCCACGGCGAGCCATTATGCAATAAATGTTATTGCATATATCATACCATGATCTGAAATGAAGAATGAATAATTTGCATAATAGGTCCCTTAGTACAATTAGGGTTATGTACCATGGCCATCTTAATAATCATACAGCTGTTGATTCAACTATTGAATCATAGAGGCTGGTGCTTGGATGAATATCTAAAGGGTTAGATTGAGGACTCATCAACCACCGTCAAATGATTGTTAAGAGATGATCTCCAGCCTGAGTAGGAGATGACAATCCTTATCTCTGAAGGTTGATATCTGACCGACCTCTTGATGCAGGTCCTCTGCATAGGAATAGAGATTCGGAGGTGTCAGATTAGTTAGGTCAAAGAGTTGACTTAACGAGATCGAGATAACCAAAGTCCTATATCGTATGCTGTAATGATATAGGCACGCATCCTCTGACCGGAGACAGATGTGTTACTATATGTCTGAATATGTACATTTGGCAGACCAATAGGTTGATGACCTAACCAAGGTCTATACACCGGCGCGCTGGTGTGCATATAAGGGCATATGAGTAATACGATCTTTCAAGGGGATCATACATGTTCAGTTACTGAACCGGAAGGTATGAGCTCACTCATGAGATATTGGGAAGAATCAAATTCCATGCGCATGGTTGTCTCGCTTTAGAAGCTTGACTGAATTTGTAGGTTTGATATATACTTTTGGAAAGTATATGATCAAGACCTAGGTATGATATACGCTTTTGGGAAGTGTATGATTGATACCAACTCCCAATGATCGAATGAGAAACTTACTGATAAAACCATGAAATAGACAGTATAAAGTTGATCCAATACTTCGGGTTTAGTCTGAGTCTTCCAGTATGCAGGATGTACAGGTATTGGGAATACCTGAGGGTGATGTGATCATAAATGATTGTATAACCATGACACTTCCATTCCTAGGGAGTGATGAAACGTGTCTGGATTTTAGTGACTCCTCTCAGTAGAGAAGTGATCTGATCATGGTCCAAGTGTTGGACATTGATCTGAATATGATTCAGATGCAATGAGAAGATTAGATTTACGGTCTTGATTTAATCAAGCATCTATGGGAGGCCCGAGATCTGGATTTGAGATATGATCTCAATATCCATGTCACTATACGTGGAACAATACAATCGCCCTGTCCTTATCTCCAAGTATCTGCGAAGAGATTGCATTATTCTTGAAGGGTTCAAGAATAATTCCATAAGATCTAAGCAATGAAGAAATCATGATTAAATGTGATTTAATCATCTTGATGTATGAAGAAATTATCCAATATAATTAAATGTGATTTAATTAATGTGGATAAGAATAATGTGGATAGAAATATCCAATTATTCATAATATACTATAAATGTGATTTATAACGTATTAGAGAGAGCTAATTATAATTTATATGTGTTGATTAATTGTTATGTGTATTGGATACACATTGTGTAATTAATGGACAATGTAAATTATATGTTGTTTTGGGTTGTGAATATGACTCACAATTTTTCCATGGCAAGATTGCAATATTCTCAAATATAATTGTGAATTATTTTTGAAGAATAAAACCCAACAAATTTGTTGCAAATAAATAAAGAGAGATTTCCATGGAGATATGCAATCTCATGAATTATCATGAGATTGCTCTCCCCATGGAAATAGTGGGTGGCACACCATTCTTAATAGGAATGAGTGGCCGTCCACAAGGAAGGTGCATGGAGATGAAATCTCCATGTGCATTCTCTCCTACTTTATTGGTTTGATTTAGGACTAATTTAAATATATTTTAACCTAAATTTGTTGGTTTTACCAACAACAATCTTGACCATTGGATAGACATAAATCAATCTCATCCATTGATTTTATATGTCACATGGATTGAGATCCATGGATCCCAAAACCCTATAAATAGAGAGGCATACCATGCTCTCTCTTTACATGCAATATTGGAGCTCTCTCTCTCTCTCTCTCTCTGTCTCTCTCTCTCTCTTTCTTCATACATGACAGCCCTCTCTCCTTCTAATATTGGTGGCCGTCCATCATACCCTAGATGAGAGGATAGTCGACGCTCTCGCCACCGCGCCGCCGCTTCGACGTTCTTCGATTCTCCGTCTTCTTGGTGTGCTACGCCCATGAAGGAGACGTTCGATCTCGTGTGACGAGATCAGGAGCAACCATGCTTGGATCAACTTCTTGGATTGCGAGGACAACGTGGTTCATCCCCGCGCTCGCAAGCGGTCTCACCGACGATCGAACTTTAGACAGGAGGTCTCTCCTCTTAGAGACTCGATCAACCACGCTTCAAGAAGTATTGCATTATACTTGTTGTGGTTATAGATGAAACGATCTGAGAATCGTTCTCGGATCATGTGGTTTCATCGCATGAAAAAAATTTTAAATTCCGCTGCACCGAACAACTAGTGCGACTAGTCGTTCTTCATCGTATCCGATACGACGATCACGCTTCCGTGATGAGCTTGAGGATAATTCCATATCCTTCAAGTTGTATCAGAGCCTTAGGTCGACGGTTTCGAATATGATTTGAAAACCGAGGACGACTTGGGTTCATTAAGGTCACGAAAGTTTTTATCGCATTTTGATTTCGCAGATCTGTTTAGTAAATAATTTCGGCCATTTTTAAAATGTTTAAGCCACAAATTATTTCATGTATTTTGTTTCCCATTAAATAAGGAAACCATAGGATCTGAGTTTGCGTAAATCGGATTTTGTATGCTCAAGATATGGTTGTTTTAATGAACATGTATGCACTGTTGCGGGAACAATAGATCTTAACATGATTAAAGAGATAATTACTGTTTAGATCCGTATAGAAATGCGTGAAAAATCACTTGGCTTCTGTCCTAAATCAAGTTAGCAATCTTTGAAAATTGAGTTTGACTAATTTGGATTTAAATTGATTGAGATATGTTAATTTTAGTGAGTAGGGGTCACTACTAAAGTTGCAGTCCTAATCTAGAACCAAGTGATTATCAATTAGTGAAATTAATCGTTAATTTCATGAAATAATTATGAAAAATATTTGTGAAATATTGGAAGATGATTATTTACATAATTGATTTGTCCTCAACCAATTAATTGATTAGATTTGATCTAAATCTTAATTGGAAACACAATCTTCAAAATTGATGCTTGAATAGGATTTGGAAATTTGTGTAGCAAATTTCCTTATAATCAAAAATATTTTGATTATTACTATATGGTACAATTTTGGTTGAAAAACCGATGATCATCTCAAATACAAATTGATATATCTGGCATTATGCTTTCTCGAGGTGGATATGGTGTCTAGTCGGAGAGCATTGGGGTTGCGGGTTGCAACGTATGTAGTCCGTCCCACTCTCGTCGGTACTGGCCATGACAGCGGGTAGGGACTGTATAATGCCGGACAAAATCAAGGTCTAATTATTAAAATTCAAATTAACACGCATTTTGAGATATTATCGTATATATTCAAGTAAAATAATCAAGTTTGTTGATTGAATTGGATTGATAATTAATTTAATGTGATTAAATTGATTATGTCCAATTGAGATACTCTATTATGAATACAGTTATAATTTCCCTTGGAAGAATTAATTATGTGAATGTGATTCATTATAATTAATTAAAATTTGAATATGAGGCGGAGGATCACATAAGTGACATCCATGGTCTCCCGTCAAGGCGATGGGTTCCGTCGCTAGGGATTGTATATGGGAGATGCCCGTCCGAAGTGACAGCTCCTGTATGCAAGCGCATCTGGATCGGGCTCTTTGCTTCTCGAAAGAGTAAGGCCGTATGCGTAGTGACCCCAATATCGGATCCTCATATTATTGGGGCGATATTGGATTGCGCATAGCGAATACTATTCCTGTTGACGGTTGGTTCAATTAATGATGGGTCAACATTGCCTTAGGGGTGGTGGGCCCGGGTGTTAAAGACCGAATTGGGAAATGCAAGTTGGACTTGTAAGGCGGAATGTGTTCCCGCTTCTTTTTATCCGAGTTGTAGATTCTCATATTATTGGGATGTAACAAAGATAAGGAAGGAGATCCCAGGTCTTGCTGAGATATAATGGTAAGTATATCTCTTACATTGAAAGCGATTAAGGGAATGAACTTTTAGTGTTGATAAGGCAAGACAACTTTGATATAAAAAATCCTAAATCAAAGTAAAATGTGTATATATATAAATTTATGCAAATTTCTTATTTCAGATAATCTTTCATTAAAACCCACTCAATAATATGCTCAATAATAACCAGTAGAATATCATGGATTGGACTCATGATCCAGATATTATACTTGCAGTTGGACACATAATGTATGTGGTTGCAATGTGCAAGTTTCCTCACAATAATGAGGAATGACAATTAAATAGATAATAGGACTACAACCCTAGGGTTTGTATGTCTCTTTAGTCTTGATCTCATCGGATGTACTTTGGATGTAACATGTCGATGATGATCGCAATTGTCAAATAATCCTTATAAAATCAATGAAGATATTCTGGCATACATATGTGCTCTTGACATTTAATCATGAGCGACATGGTTCTCTGCATCATGTAGAATGGTAGCTCTATAAGAGATGATATATTCAAATTGTTTGAGTACCTACCTGAACCTATGTTTTAAGAGTTTAGATGGATGTAGATGATGAGTGTCATCATTCTACTGTCTATACTCTAGTCATTCATGAAGCTTCATAATATTCATATTGTATGAATTTAATGAAGCATGTATAAATGTTGAAATGATCTTACATTGAATTCTTTTGAATTTAACGTAAGAGATCCTTAGTCTTAAGCAATGGTTGCTCATAGATAAAGGGAGCGCAGTGGAAGCATGGGTCGGACCCGAGTAAGAAGGAAAGTCAAAGAGTTGACCTACTTCTATGACTTCCATATGAAATCCAAAGAGTTGGATGAATGCCAATACTGCAGCAAGTTGACGTGTTGATAGTATGACTATCAAGTCTGTCTAGAATTCTTAGAGAAGGACTCGGATAGAGCATCAGAATAATCTACATAAATCATTGAAATTGACTTTCTTATTGGATAAGATAGAGTCTAATAATTGTATCTCAATCTTCTAACAACACTTGCAATGGGTTGCATATGTTTTAGAAGACTGGAAAATTTGATCTTAAGATTTATAGTTTTCCATATGGACATTGATGCAATTGTTGCAACAATCTCTGTTGGATTGATAGACTTGTTAATTTCAGCGGGAGAGCCCTTAGTCTTAGAGAATGTCTCTATGACCTAGATATAAGAATACACTCATTGTTTGTTTCTAAATGTTGGAAATAAACATGAATTCTGAGATAGAACTATCATAAAGAGTTATGATGGAGATATTTCAGATACTAATCTAAAATCTAGTGGACTCCACAAAATTAGAAAATTAATGAATGGTTCATTAAGATTTCTAATACTGAAAATTAAAACCTTTATAAGATCAATTGGAGGATGAAGATCATTTGACAATGATCTGGCATCAAGTCTTGGACATCTGTTTATTGATTTGATCAATAGACTAGTAAGAGATGAAACTTTAGAATGTCTAAAATTTCAAAACTTACATACTTATGAATATTGTATTCGAAGTAAAATGTCCAATACACCCTTCTTAGAGAAAGGTGTAAGATGCCAAGGTATTCCAGATCTCATACATATTGATGTATGTGGATTATCTATATCATAGCGAACATTGTGGATATGTGATATCTATTGATGATTATGTATGATATGAGATTTCTTCTCTTCACCTAAGAAACCTTTGAAATGTTCAAAGATTTCATAATTTTGGTTTAGAACCAAAGTTTGAAGGAAGATAAAATGAATTTGATCTAATCTAGGTAGCCTGAACCTGCTAGATAAATTCAAAGAATACCTTATGGAGATAAGAATATCATTTCTATCTCAATCCTTTTAACACACCTTGACTCGTTAGAGTTATAGGGAGATACAATTGGATCATGTGTGACATGATCTTATCAATGATGAATTTTAGCGTAATTATCCCTTAGTTTCCAGGTATATATGTGTAGTAGAGATTACAATATATATATATATATATATATATATCCTTAACAAGATTCCATGCAAGTATGCTGGAATTGAGCACTATAGAGTGCTACTTCATTAGGAAAATAAAGGACGGTATTGGATACCTACTTTATGACCTTGAGATTCTTAAAAGATCTCATCTCTAAGAATGTAATTCTTTGAGGTTGAGACTCTTGAGAGTCAAGAAGAAAATGAAATGTAGGAACTCAGTTAATCTTGAGAAGATAATGAGGCTCCTGAAATTGGAAATTAAAAGGACAATTAAAGATGAAACACTAATACCTCTTCAAATGAGTTTGAGGATGGATTCCATGTGTCAGAGAAATATGACAAATATTGGATTTCATGTGATGGAATTCCTGAGGATCATAACATGGAAAGATGGATATTAGCAATAAAGTCTAAAGTAGACTTCATATACAAGTGTTGTATATGGACCCTCGAGGATCCACCTATATGGGTAAGACCTATAAAGGTGTAAATGGATATTCAAGAGAAAGGGAACCTGATGAGAAGGTAGAGACCTTCAAAGCACGGTTCGTAGCCATGAGTTACACACCGGAAGAGAAGACATTGCTTGCGATGAGACTTGCTCTTCGGTGACCATGCTTAATACCATCAGAATATTGCTAACCTTAGCTACACAACTTGACTATTGCATCTTCAAGATGTAAGTCAATATTGCATTCCTCTACGAATACCTCTCTGAGGATATTCACATGAAGTAGCCCCAGGGCTTCATGATTGAGGAAAGCAAGGTGTGCAAGCTAAGGAATCCATCTATGGACTCAAATAAGCTTCTTGAAGTTGGATCATAAGATTTGATGAAATTATAAATGTTATGATTTCAGATAGAGTCTGGATGAGCCATTTGAAGCTTAGTGGGAGTACCTTTGTGTTCATCGTGCTAAATGTAGATAATATCCTAATCATTTAGAATGATATAAGGATGATAATAAGTGTTTTATAGACTGGCTATTCCATATCTCGAAATATGATTTCAAAGATACCTCTTAGATCTTAGTTCTGAAGTTGTTCAGGAGCAAAGAGAAGAGGGTATTGGGACTGTCACATTAATAGTACATCTTGGACATATTCCACTTTATGGAAATTTCCAAGAAAGGCTTCCATCCCTTAAGATATGGCACTGACCTATCTAAAAAGATAGCACCCCAAAGAGTTGAGAAAGTGAATGCTAGAACTACTTGCCCTTGGACATCAGTTCTGAGAAGCCGGGTGTGTGCTAGATGTGTACAAAAGCCAGATGGCTGCCATGCAGTGGGAATAGGAAACTGTTACTAATCCTACTATGGAAATAAAACACTTAGTTGCAGTAATAACAAAATCTTCATAGATGACAAAATTTTTGAGATAGTGATCTCAAAGTATTATCTTCAAAATGTTTAAGACTTTATAGATAGTGATCTAAAAGGTCTTACCTGTAGATACCTTAGGAGATAGAGATCTCTAGGAATAAGGGTATTCTGATAAGGATAATGGAAATACTGATTATGATAATTGTTAAGCTGTAGTGTCAAGGACACTGTAACTAACAAACTTGAGTATTGGTTGCATAAGATGCAACATTCGTATTGGATGTGAGCACTGTTACTGGGGATATGTAAGTGCCGTAAAAGGACTTGGCATAGTCTCGCGGGAACAGAGTGAGTGATCAGCTTACCTAGCTATTTTCTAAGTAACCTATGATTGTCACATGAGTGCGGGTTTAAATGATTAGCCCATTAATGGCTATTTGGGCTAGTGGGAGATTGTTGGAATTGCGAGTCCACGGCGAGCCATTATGCAATAAATGTTATTGCATATATCATTCCCTGATCTGAAATGAAGAATGAATAATTTGCATAATAGGTCCCTTAGTACAATTAGGGTTATGTACTATGGCCATCTTAATAATCATACAACTGTTGATTCAACTATTGAATCATAGAGGCTGGTGCTTGGATGAATATCTAAAGGGTTAGATTGAGGACTCATCAACCACCGTCAAATGATTGTTAAGAGATGATCTCCAGCCTGAGTAGGAGATGGCAATCCTTATCTCTGAAGGCTGATATTTGACCGACCTCTTGATGCAGGTCCTCTGCATAGGAATAGAGATTCGGAGGTGCCAGATTAGTTAGGTCAAAGAGTTGACTTAACGAGATTGAGATAACCAAAGTCATATATCATATGCTGTCACGATATAGGCACACATCCTCTGACCGGAGACAAATGTGTTACTATATGTCTGAATATGTACAATTGGCAGACCAATCGGTTGATGACCTAACCAAGGGATCATACAGGTTCAGTTACTGAACCGGAAGGCAGGAGCTCACTCATGATATATTGGGAAGAATCAAATTCCATGCGCATGGTCGTCTCGCTTTGGAAGCTTGACTGAATTTGTAGGTTTGATATATACTTTTGGAAAGTATATGATCAAGACCTAGGTATGATATCCGTTTTTGGGAAGTGCATGATTGATACCAACTCCTAATGATCGAATGAGAAACTTACTGATAAAACCATGAAGTAGAGAGTATAAAGTTGATCCAATACTTCGGGTTTAGTTTGAGTCTTCCAGTATGCAGGATGTACAGGTATTGGGAATACCTGAGGGTGATGTGATCATAAACGATTGTATAACCATGACGCTTCCATTCCTAGGGAGTGATGAAACATGTCTGGATTTTAGTGACTCCTCTCAGTAGAGAAGTGATCTGATCTTGGTCCAAGTGTTGGACATTGATCTGAATGTGATTCAGATGCAATGAGAAGATTAGATTTACGGTCTTGATTTAATCAAGCAGCTATGGGAGGCCCGAGATCTGGATTTGAGATATGATCTCAATATCCATGTCACTATACGTGGAACAATACAATCGCCCTGTCCTTATCTCCAAGTATCTGCGGAGAGATTGCATTATTCTTGAAGGGTTCAAGAATAATTCCATAAGATCTAAGCAATGAAGAAATCATGATTAAATGTGATCTAATCATCTTGATGTATGAAGAAATTATCCAATATAATTAAATGTGATTTAATTAATGTGGATAAGAATAATGTGGATAGAAATATCCAATTATTCATAATATACTATAAATGTGATTTATAATGTATTGGAGAGAGCTAATTATAATTTATATGTGTTGATTAATTATTATGTGTATTGGATATACATTGTGTAATTAATTGACAATGTAAATTATATGTTGTTTTGGGTTGTGATTATGATTCACAATTTTTCCATGGCAAGATTGCAATATTCTCAAATATAATTGTGAATTATTTTTGAAGAATAAAACCCAACAATCTTGTTGCAAATAAATAAAGAGAGATTTCCATGGAGATATGGAATCTCATGAATTATCATGAGATTGCTCTCCCCATGGAAATAGTGGGCGGCACGCCATTCCTAATAGGAATGTGTGGCCGTCCACATGGAAGGTGCATGGAGATGAAATCTCCATGTACAATCTCTCCTTATTTATTGGTTTGATTTAGGACTAATTTATATTTGATTTTGTCAAATATATTTTAACCTAAATTTGTTGGTTTTACCAACAACAATCTTGATCATTAGATAGACATAAATCAATCTCATCCATTGATTTTATATGTCACATGGATTGAGATCCATGGATCCCAAAACCCTATAAATAGAGAGGCATACCATGCTCTCTCTTTACATGCAATATTGGAGCTCTCTCTCTCTCTCTCTTTCATACACGACAGCCCTCTCTTCCTCTAATATTGGTGGTCGTCCACCATACCCTAGAGGAGAAGATCGTTGACGCTCTCGCCATCGCGCCGCCGCTTCGACGTTCTTCGATTCTTCGTCTTCTTGGTGTGCTACTCCCAAGAAGGAGACGTTCGATTTCGTGCGATGAGATCAGGAGCAACCACGCTTGGATCAACTTTCTGAATTGCGAGGACAACGTGGTTCATCACCGCGCTCGCAAGCGGTCTCACCGACGATCGGACTTGAGACACGAGGTCTCTTCTCTTAGAGACTCGATCAACCACTCTTCAAGAGGTATTGCATTATACTTGTTGTGGTTATAGATGAAACGATATGAGAATCATTCTTGGATCATGTGGTTTCATCGCATGAAACAAATTTTAAATTCCGCTGCACCGAACAACTATTGCGACTAGTCGTTCTTCGTCGTATCCGATACGACGATCACGCTTCTGTGATGCGCTTGAGGATAATTCCATATCCTTCAAGTTGTATCAGAGCCTTAGGTCGACAGTTTCGAATATGATTCGAAAACCGAGGACGACTTGGGTTCGTTAAGGTCGCGAAAGTTTTTATCGCATTTTGATTTCGCAGATCTGTTTAGTAAATAATTTCGGCCATTTTTAAAATGTTTAATCACGAATTATTTCCATGTATTTTGTTCCCCATTAAATAAGGAAACCATAGGATCTGAGTTTGCGTAAATCGGATTTCGTATGCTCGAGATATGGTTGTTTTAATGAACACGTATGCACTGTTGCGGGTACTGTAGATATTAACATGATTAAAGAGTTAATTACTGTTTAGATCTGCCTCGAAATGCATGAAACATCACTTGGCTTCTGTCCTAAATCAAGTTAGAAATCTTTGAAAATTGAGTTTGACTAATTTGGATTTAAATTGATTGAGATATGTTAATTTTAGTGAGTAGGGGTCACTACTAAAATTGCAGTCCTAATCTAGAACCAAGTGATTAACAATTAGTGAAATTAATTGTTAATTTCGTGAAATAATCATGAAAAATATTTATGAAATATTGGAAGATGATTATTTACATAATTGATTTGGCCTCAACCAATTAATTGATTAGATTTGATCTAAATCTTAATTGGAAACACAATCTTCAAAATTGATGCTTGAATAGGATTTGGAAATTTGTGTAGCGAATTTCCTTATAATAAAAAATGTTTTGATTATAACTATATGGTATAATTTCGGTTGAAAAACTGATGATCATCTCAAATACAAATTGATATATCTAGAATTATGCTTTCTCGAGGTGGATATGGTGTCTAGTCGGAGAGCATTGGGGTTGCGGGTTGCAACTTATGTGGTCCATCCCACTCTCGTCGGTACTGGCTATGACAACGGGTAGGGATTGTATAATGCTGGAGAAAATCAAGGTGTATTTCTAATTATTAAAATTCGAATTAACACGCATTTTGATATATTACCATATATATATATTCAAGTAAAATAATCAAGTTTGTTGATTCAATTGGATTGATAATTAATTTAATGTGATTAAATTGATTATGTCCAATTGAGATACTCTATTATGAATAGAGTTATAATTTATCTTAGAAGAATTAATTATGTGAATGTGATTCATGATAATTAATTAAAATTTGAATATGAGGTGGAGGATCACATAAGTGACATCCATGGTCTCCCGTCAAGGCGAAGGGTTCCGTCGCAACGGATTGTATATGGGAGACGCCTGTCCGAAGTGACAGCTCCTGTATGCAAGCGCATCTGGATCGGGCTCCTTGCTTCTCGAAAGAGTAAGTCCGTATACGTAGTGACCCCAATATCGGATCCTCATATTATTGGGGCGATATTGGATTGCGCATAGCGAGTACTATTCCTGTTGACGGTTGGTTCAATTAATGACGAGTCAACATCGACTTAGGGGTGGTGGGCCCGGTGTTAAAGACCGAATTGGGAAATGCAAGTTGGACTTGCAAGGCGGAATGTGTTCCAGCTTCTTTTTATCCGAGTTGCAGATTCTCATATTATTGGGATGTAACAAAGATAAGGAAGGAGAACCCAGATCTTGCTGAGATATAATGGTAAGTATATCTCTTACATCGAAAGTGATTAAGGGAATGAACTTTTAGTGTTGACAAGGCAAGACAACTTTGATACAAAATTCCTAAATCAAAGTAAAATGTGTGTGTGTGTGTGTATATATATATATAAATTTATGCAAATTTCTTATTTCAGATAATCCTTCATTAAAACTTACTCAATAATATGCTCAATAATAACCAGTAGAATATCATGGATTGGACTCATGATCCAGATATTATACTTACAGTTGGACACATAATGTATGTGGTTGCAATGTGCAAGTTTCCTCACAATAATGAGGAATGACAATTAAATAGATAATAGGACTACAACCCTAGGGTTTGTATGTCTCTTTAGTCTTGATCTCATCGAATGTACTTTGGAAGTAACATGTCGATGATAATCGCAATTGTCAAATAATCCTTATAAAATCAATGAAGATATTCTGGCATACATATGTGCTCTTGACATTTAATCATGAGTGACATGGTTCTCTGCATCATGCAGAATGGTAGCTCTATAAGAGATGACATATTCAAATTGTTTGAGTACCTACCTGAACCTATGTTTTAAGAGTTTAGATGGATGTAGATGATGAGTTTCATCATTCTACTATCTATACTCTAGTCATTCATGAAGCTTCATAATATTCATATTGTATGAATTTAATGAAGCATGTATAAATGTTGAATGATCTTACATTGAATTCTTTTGAATTTAACGTAAGAGATCCTTAGTCTTAAGCAATGGTTGCTCATAGATAAAGGGAGCATAGTGGAAGCATGGGTCGGACCCGAGTAAGAAGGAAAGTCAAAGAGTTGACCTACTTCTATGACTTCCATATGAAATCCAAAGAGTTGGATGAATGCCAATACTGCAATAAGTTGACGTGTTGATAGTATGACTATCAAGTCTGTCTAGAATTCTTAGAGAAGGACTCGGATAGAGCATCAGAATAATTTACATAAATCATTGAAATTGACTTTCTTATTTGATAAGATAGAGTCTAATAATTGTATCTCAATCTTCTAACAACACTTGCAATGGGTTGCATTTCTTTTACAAGACTGGAAAATTTGATCTTAAGGTTTATAGTTATCCATATGGACATTGATGCATTTTTGCAACAATCTCTGTTGGATTGATAGACTTGTTAATTTCAGTGGGAGAGCCCCTAGTCTTAGAGATGTCTCTATGACCTAGATATAAGAATACACTCATTGTTTGTTTCTAAATGTTGGAAATAAACATGAATTATGAGATAGAACTATCATAAAGAGTTATGATGGAGATATTTCAGATAGTAATCTAAAATCTAGTGGACTCCACAAAATTAGAAAATTAATGAATGGTTCATTAAGATTTCAAATACTGAAAATTAAAACCTTTATAAGATCAATTGGAGGATGAAGATCATTTGACAATGATCTGGCATCAAGTCTTGGACATCTGTTTATTGATTTGATCAATAGACTAGTAAGAGATGAAACTTTAGAATGTCTAAAATTTCAAAACTTACATACTTATGAATATTGTATACGAAGTAAAATGTCCAATACACCCTTCTTAGAGAAAGGTGTAAGATGCCAAGGTATTCAGGATCTCATACATATTGATGTATGTGGATCATCTATATCATAGCGAACATTGTGGATATGTGATATCTATTGATGATTATGTATGATATGAGATTTCATCTCTTCACCTAGAAAACCTTTGAAATGTTCAAAGATTTCATAATTTTGGTTTAGAACCAAAGTTTGAAGGAACATAAAATGAATTTGATCTAATCTAGGTAGCCTGAACCTGCTAGATAAATTCAAAGAATACCTTTTGGAGATAAGAATATCATTTCTATCTCAATCCTCCTAACACACCTTGACTCGATAGAGTTATAGGGAAATACAATTGGATCATGTGTGACATGATCTTATCAATGATGGATTTTAGCATAATTATGCCTTAGTTTCCAGGTATATATGTGTAGTAGAGACTACAATATATATATATATATATATATATCATTAACAAGATTCCATGCAAGTAAGCCGGATTGAGTACTATAGAGTGCTACTTCATTAGGAAAATAAAGGACGGTATTGGATACCTACTTTATGACCTTTAGATTCTTAAAAGATCTCATCTCTAAGAATGTGATTCTTAGAGGTTGAGACTCTTGAGTGTCAAGAAGAAAATGAAATGTAGGAACTCAGTTAATCTTGAGAAGATAATGAGGCTCCTGAAATTGGAAACTAAAAGGACAATTAAAGATGAAACACTAATACCTCTTCAAATGAGTTTGAGGATGGATTCCATGTGTTAGAGAAATCTGACAAATATCGGATTTCATTTGATGGAATTCCTGAGGATCATATATTAGCAATAAAGTCTAAAGTAGACTTCATATACAAGTGTTGTATATGGACCCTCGACGATCCACCTATATGGGTAAGATCTATAAAGGTGTAAATGGATCTTCAAGAGAAAGGGAACCTGATGAGAAGGTAGAGACCTTCAAAGCACGGTTCGTAGCCATGAGTTACACACCGGAAGAGAAGACATTGCTTGCGATGAGACTTGCTCTTCGGTGACCATGCTTAAAACCATCAGAATATTGCTAACCTTAGCTACACAACTTGAATATTGCATCTTCAAGATGTAAGTCGATATTGCATTCCTCTACGAATACCCCTCTGAGGATATTCAAATGAAGTAGCCCTAGGGCTTCATGATTGAGGAAAGCAAGTTGTGCAAGCTAAGGAATCCATCTATGGATTCAAATAAGCTTCTTGAAGTTGGATCATAAGATTTGATGAAATTATAAATGTTATGATTTCTGATAGAGTCTGGATGAGCCATTTGAAGCTTAGCGGGAGTGCCTTTCTGTACAAAAGCTGGGAAGCCGGGTGTGTGCTAGTTGTGTACAAAAGCCAGATGGCTGCCATGCAGTGGGAGTAGGAAACTGTTACTAATCCTACTATGGAAATAAAACACTTAGTTGCAGTAATAACAAAATCTTCATAGATGACAAAATTTTTGAGATAGTGATCTCAAAGTCTTATCTTCAAAATTTTTAAGACTTTATAGATAGTGATCTAAACGGTCTTACCTGTAGATACCTTAGGAGATAGAGATCTCCAGGAATAAGGGTATTTTGATAAGGATTATGGAAATACTGATTTTGATAATTGTTAAGCTGTAGTGTTAAGGACACTGTAACTAACAAACTTGAGTATTGGTTGCATAAGATGCAACATTCTCATTGGATGCGAGCACTGTTACTGGGGATATGCAAGTGTCGTAAAAGGACTTAGCGTAGTCTCGCGGGAACAGAGTGACTGATCAGCTTACCTAGCTATTTTCTAAATAGCCTATGATGCGGGTTTAAACGATTAGCCCATTAATGGCTCTTTGGGCTAGTGGGAGATTGTTGGAAATGCGAGCCCACATCGAGCCATTATGCAATAGATGTTATTGCATATATGATTCCCTGATCTGAAATGAAGAATGAATAATTTGCATAATAGGTCCCTTTGTACAATTAGGGTTATGTACCATGACCATCTTAATAATCATACAGCTGTTGATTCAACTATTGAATCATAGAGGCTGGTGCTTGGATGAATATCTAAAGGGTTAGATTGAGGACTCATCAACCACTGTCAAATGATTGTTAAGAGATGATCTCCAGCCTGAGTAGGAGATGGCAATCCTTATCTCTGAAGGCTGATATTTGACCGACCTCTTGATGCAGGTCCTCTGCATAGGAATAGAGATTCGGAGGTGCCAGATTAGTTAGGTCAAAGAGTTGACTTAACGAGATCGAGATAACCAAAGTCCTATATCATATGCTGTCACGATATAGGCACGCATCCTCTGACCGGAGACAAATGTGTTACTATATGTCTGAATATGTACATTTGGCAGACCAATAGGTTGATGACCTAACCGAGGTCTATACACCGACGTGCTGGTGTGCATATAAGGGCATATGAGTAATACGATCTCTTAAAGGGATCATACAGGTTCAGTTACTGAACCGGAAGGCATGAGCTCACTCATGATATATTGGGAAGAATTAAATTCCATGTGCATGGTCGTCTCGCTTTGGAAGCCTTACTGAATTTGTAGGTTTGATATATACTTTTAGAAATTATATGATCAAGACCTAGGTATGATATACGCTTTTGGGAACTGTATGATTGATACCAACTCCCAATGATCGAATGAGAAACTTACTGATAAAACCATGAAGTAGACAGTATAAAGTTGATCCAATACTTTGGGTTTAGTCTGAGTCTTCAAGTATGCAGGATGTACATGTATTGGGAATACCTGAGGGTGATGTAATCATAAACGATTGTATAACCATGACGCTTCCATTCCTAGGGAGTGATGAAACGGGTCTGGATTTTAGTGACTCCTCTCAGTAGAGAAGTGATATGATCTTGGTTCAAGTGTTGGACATTGATCTGAATGTGATTCAGATGCGATGAGAAGATTAGAAATACGGTCTTGATTTAATCAAGCATCTATGGGAGGCTCGCGATCTTTGGATTTGAGATATGATCTCATTATCCATGTCACTATACGTGGAACAATACAATCACCCTATCCTTATCTCCAAGTATCTGCGGAGAGATTGCATTATTCTTGAAGGGTTCAAGAATAATTCCATAAGATCTAAGCAATGAAGAAATCATGATTAAATGTGATTTAATCATCTTGTTGTATGAAGAAATTATCCAATATAATTAAATGTGATTTAATAAATGTGGATAAGAATAATGTGGATAGAAATATCCAATTATTCATAATATACTATAAATGTGATTTATAATGTATTAGAGGGAGCTAATTATAATTTATATGTGTTGATTAATTATTATGTGTATTGGATACACATTGTGTAATTAATTGACAATGTAAATTATATGTTGTTTTGCGTTGAGAATATGATTCACAATTTTTCCATGGCAAGATTGCAATATTCTCAAATATAATTGTGAATTATTTTTGAAGAATAAAACCCAACAAATTTGTTGCAAATAAATAAAGAGAGATTTCCATGGAGATATGCAATCTCATGAATTATCATGAGATTGCTCTCCCCATGGAAATAGTGGGCGGCACACCATTCCTAATAGGAATGTGTGTCCGTCCACATGGAAGGTGCATGGAGATGAAATCTCCATGTATATTCTCTCCTTATTTATTGGTTTGATTTAGGACTAATTTATATTTGATTTTGTCAAATATATTTTAACCTAAATTTGTTGGTTTTACCAACAACAATCTTGACCATTGGATAAACATAAATCAATCTCATCCATTGATTTTATATGTCACATGGATTGATATCCATGGATCCCAAAACCCTATAAATAGATAGGCATACCATGCTCTCTCTTTACATGCAATATTGGAGCTCTCTCTCTTTCTTCATACACGACAGCCCTCTCTCCCTCTAATATTGGTGTCCGTCCACCATACGCTAGAGGAGAACATCGTCGACGCTCTCGCCACCGAGCCGCCGCTTCGACGTTCTTCGGTTCTCCGTCTTCTTGGTGTGCTATGCCCACGAAGGAGACGTTCGATCTCGTGTGACGAGATCAGGAGCAACCACGCTTGGATCAACTTCTTGGATTGCGAGGACACCGCAGTTCATCCCCGCGCTTGCAAGCGGTCTCACCGACGATCGGACTTGAGACAGGAGGTCTCTTCTCTTAGAGACTCGATCAACCATGCTTCAAGAGGTATTGCATTATACTTGTTGTGGTTATAGATGAAACGATCTGAGAATCGTTCTCGGATCATGTGATTTCATCGCATGAAAAAAATTTTAAATTCCGCTGCATCGAACAACTAGTGCGACTAGTCGTTCTTCGTCGTATCCGATACGACGATCATGCTTCCGTGATGCGCTTGAGGATAATTCCATATCCTTCAGAAATTAGATCCTAGCTAGTGTAGCTAAGTCTCTTATTTGAAGCTTGGCTAGTGTAGTCACGTCTTTGCTATGCAGGCAATGGACCATTGTGGTCAAGAAATTGGGATTTTAATTTTCACTATATATTTATTTCTGGGTTTTTTTCTGATTTTTTGCATATTGGTGACTGTATAAACCGCGTGATTCGAGTAAAGGTGTTAAATTAGGGTCATTGCGACCCGAACCGCGAGACTCAGTCAATCAAGAAAAAAAATCAGACCACCAAATAAGAGAAATCAATCAATCAAGTCAAATAGCGGTTTAGCTATTTATTTAACCTGGTATAGCTACCAGGGTCGAACTCAAGGAGCACGGACTAGACAAGTCATACGAAGTAGTCAGAAATCAAAATAAAATATTTTTTGGTGGATTTTTAAGTTTTTAAATTTTGTTGTGATTTTTAATTATAAAGGAAATATAAAAGAGGGAAAAAACTCACAATCAACAAATTATTTCACACCTTAAAACAAGTCAGAAAATTGTAATAAAAATATTTTTGGATTTTCTACTTTTTCATATATTTTTGGTCTTTTCTCATATTTTTAGGATTTTTACTGAATTTTCTAAAAATGAAATAAGGTAAAAAGTGAAAACCAATGTGCAGCCAGAATCTAAAGGCTATTTAAAAACAACTAAATAGCCTATAAAATTTTAAAGACAATTTTACGATGAAATAAAGATAAAAATCTAACTACAAGAAAAACATTTACATTTTTTGAATTTTTTAGAATTTTTAATGATTTTTATGAGTATTTAGTGTTTTTTAATTTTTATGATTTTTATAAGTCCAATTGCGACAAAAATTCCACAAAATAAAAAAGAGAACAAAACAAGCTGACACTATTTTTTTTAGAATTTTTGGAGACTTTTTAATGTTTTTGTTGGTTTTAAAGTTATACAATAGCAAAAATAGAGGTTTTTGAATTTTTAAAATATAAAATGAAAACAAAAATGTCCCAAAAATTCAATGAAATTTTTACACAGTGGCTGGGGCCACTTATCCAAATTTCATGAGATTTGGAGTCAATTTGCTATTTTATTCAACCAATAAAACATGCCCAGTACACATGGACCATTCTATAAATAAAATAAGTTCCCAGGTCTAAATAATAACACGTTTGAAAAGTGTGAGGGGTCTATTGTAAATTTCACAAGATATTCAGCACATGTCACAATCCAGTGTTCACAGGGGCATAAGTGCAAATATGAAATCTATCTAATGATATGGATTTGATCGGGGGTTCCGAAAACTAACCTTGGAAATCTTAATGCCATAATGCCTTGTCGTAACACTCATAAACCCTGAGGGTATACATGCAATCATCCCAGATATGCACCTAACGACGCACGTGCATCCACAAAAGGAGGACTAAATTGCAAATCAAAAAATAGTAGATCTACTAAGCAAAAAGTCCACAGAGTGCTACTTTATTTAACAGACTAAACAATAACAGAAAATAAATTGCAGGGGTCTGCGCAAATTACCCAGCCAAGAAGCATGCGGGTCACGTGGGGGCCAGGTGGCAGGCGGTCAGTGGCTGAATGCGTGCGACTCTAGTGCGGCCACCTGACGGATCTGACGGTTGTCGTTCAGGCACAGACGTGGGTATACGGTGGCCGTTAGATACCAGATGTAACGACCTGTCAGATGCAGGCGCTGGACGACCCATATGGCGTCTGGCGAACGGGCTCGATCCGACGATGGAGAGGAGATCTGGAAGAACTCCTCCCTGGCGAGGTTTGCAGGCAAGTGATGAATCCACATTTCATCATCTTTATTCTATCATTTTGGCACCAAAAACCCTAGCAAATGCCTGTAAATAGCATTAAAATCATCATCTTAGCATTCATGCATGTGCATCTAAACAGTGTATAAATTACTGTAATTAAGGCCAAAATTATAGAATAAATAAAGAAAAGAAAAAGAATAAAATATTGTAAATATTTTATGACCCGAAACCCTGAGACCCAGGCATCTTGATGAATAGGTCGACAAGGAATAAAGTAGGGGGAGATAAGGTCAGAAATACAGATAATACACCTATACATTTTATTCATTCTTTATTCATTTTGGGACCTATTTTTGGTTCCACTTTTTATACATCAAATAAAGAAACTTTGTACATGAAAGTTGTAGATAATTTAATAAAGAAAAATACAAAATTGATTTCATTCAAAAATAATGTACAGATAAAAAGTTATGGTCTGAATAAAATTCCAGAATGCCAACTTCCCAGACCCGTATCTCACAAATAAAAACTCCAAATGCAGCGTACTCACCTTTAATTGTATATAGAAGAAAATAAGCTAATTAATGGCGGTGGTTTCGCATTTGGTAGAGCTACGGTTTGAAAGTTGAGTTTTGGACCCTCATTGTACATTGTACCGATTAAAATATTCAATTTATTATTTATCTATTATTTTTACAATTTTATATTTTTATAATGTTGTAAATATTACTTATAATGATTGTGAATATTAAAATCAGAATAAAAACATCATTAAAACTCAAAATAAAATACTTGTATACACAGGTAAAATACCTACACATATACCTATACAATATATTTTATTAATTATACAAGGAACATCAATAAAATAAAATAAAAATATAAATATAATTATGTGTATAAAAGTGTGTTATAATTATATAAATTAATAAACATAATTAATCAAATTAAAATACACAAAATAAAAATAAAATACTTAAATATATAGATATATATACTATAAAGGGCATAAATGCAAACTTGTAAAAATACGTCTCATAAAAATAAATAAAAATCACAGAAAAATTCTTCATAAAATAATAAACATTTTTTATTTTATAACCTAACATCAATAAATTCATTTACTATTTTATTTTGATTTTTCAAATAATTTGTACTCTGAGTTTCCTGGTTGGTCCACGTGGACCAACCAGGCGCGGTCTAGAGTTGACCCCGGTCAACTCCTCGACCAAAGTCTGCCACCTCTGACGCCCGCAATTTTGCCCCATTTTCAAGAAATTCTCGCGCTCTATCCGCTTGTCCTCACGCCTTGATTCCTTCTCGGAAGTTCATCCCTGATATCCACTCTCCCACGCCATATCTTCGGATCCAGCCATATCTTCATGATGCGCGCGTGGAGCTCGCTTGAAGAAGACGCCATCACCTCCTACTAAAACCACCCGCCGCCTTCGAGCCCAAGTTTGAACCCTCCTTAGCCTTTAATCCTCCTCCCTGTAGCGCTTTTTGTGTAGCCGGAGGTGACAGCTCCGCATCCACACCTTCAGGCGAGTCGAGGAGGCTCTGTAGCGGCTCCGCCACCTCCGCCGACCACCGGCGTCGAGGTTCCACCACCTCAGGTCCTCAGCCTTCGAGGTTTGCCCTTTTCCCTTTTCTTTTCGTTTCATTTCATTTCCCTTAGCTTCCGTATCGAAAACCCCAGAAAAATCCGAGTTTCGTCGTTTGATTCGCTCCCCATCGTTCATCGCCGGAGTGCACCTCCGGCTGTCGTTCCTTCGCCTTCCACCGATCACCTCCGACCGCCCCTACGCCTCCGCGAGACCCAGGCAATTTGCCCTGGGCCTTCTCACAACTTTTTGCAGGTCAAAGACCCTTGAAAGCACCTGGAGGGCCATTTTGATTCCTCGCCGGAGATATCTGGAGCGCAAAGCTCCGCCGCCTTCGCGCCAGTACCTCGACGCTCCTCCGGCGAATCCGAGCCATCCAGTCCATAGAAGGACCTTCCAGGAGCCTGCAGCTCCATTTTGGAGCCCATCCACCGTCTGAGGAGCGAGATCGGAGTCGGGGAAGTTCGCCTCCGCCGGCCTTCTTCCCCGTTCTTCCTCCTCGCTTCTCCACCGTCCGATTGAGCCGCAGCTCCAGTTCGCGTGACGACCGTCCGATCTTCCAAGCCCGTCCACCGTCAGATCTCTGTCTGAGATCTAATCTCAGACGTCAACGCCAACCGTCATCGGCCGCTCTCGTGCTGCCACGTGGATAAGTGGCCCGCTTCCCGCCGTTGGATGCGCGCCACGCGTCATCTGCAGAGCGCCTGAGCGAGGGTATTTTGCATCCCCACCCTCGCAACTTTTGTATTGACTTTTTAGTCTTCAAACTTTTGTTTGTAGTTTAAATATTTTGTAATATTTGCAAAGAGGCCCCCCCAGACTTTCGATATTTGCTTCCAGGTCCTCGCCACGTCACCTCACGTGACCAGTTCACGTGAGGGGGTGGGCATTTTGCAAGGACCCCCTCGGGCTTTTGTGTATTTCGTTTCAGTACAAAAACTTTCGTATGAAGTGTAATATTTTTGGATATTTTGCACGTCGACCCCTCAAGTTTTGAGATCGTACATTCCAGTCCTTCCCAGGCGCGTGCAAGTCACGCGCCCTGGTGGGTCAATTGTTTGCGTGCCCCTGGATGTTTGATATATTGCATATATGCCCCTGCCAGGACTGTTTAATGTTTGGATGTTTGTTCTAATTATTTGATCTATCATTTTAACTCCAACATTTCTCAAATTTTGAACTTAAGCTCCTGGATACGTGCTCTTCCACGCCATCAATTTAGTTTTTGATTTTATTCTATTTTTATATTTATTAAAAATCAAAAACTTGCTTTTTATGCACTGTCTAGCTTAGAAAATACCAAAAAATATCAAAATACCTCTAAAAATTCCAAAAAAATTACCTAGTGTCTATTTTATCCTATCTTAGTGTCAGTCCAAAAACCACTAAAAATCTCAGAAGAAAAACCTAAAAAAATTTGAAAAGACTCAAAAACTCAAAAAAAATATATAAAATAGTAGAAAACTCCAAAAATCAAAAACTCAGTTTCTGTTTGTTCCTTATTTTGTCCTTTTTATTTGAAAAATAGTGTGAAAATTTTGAGCTACTGGTTGCTATTTTTAAATCTCATTTTATCCACAGCCAGCCTTATTTGCACTGTTTTGCTTTATTTCAGTATTTAAAAATACCAAAAACACCTTGAAAATTTTCCAAAAATCATAAAAACAGTAAAAAACCCTAAAAAGACTAAAAACAATTTGTTTCTGAATTTTTGGTAATTTTTACTTAGTTTTATAAATATTTTAGCTTGCCTTCTATTATATTGTCTTTACTTTCCAATATTGAAAAAAGAAAAAGAAAAATATAAAATATAAAATATAAAAATCAGAAAATTAAAAACCAAAATACAAAATATAAAATATAAAATAAAAAAATTAAAAATTAAAAACCCACAAAAATTGTAGTTGCTTGCTTGCTTAGTGTAGACACTTTACACACACACACTTGTGCTTACATTTGCTTGAATTACCCTGCTTGCTCCCTGTGTTCGAACTCTCTGCATACTTGTCACTATACACCATTTGTGCAGAGTTAAAAATAAATTTTAACTCCACATTAGTTCTAATTTGTTGATCTTTAGTGTGGGTTAATTGTTGACTTTAATCGAGATTTGTGTGGTTGACACTTCGACTGAGTTCACGCTTTGTGTTGAACTTAAGACCACCTAATTTCGGTCAAATCAGCAAGCTAGAGAAAATCGGAGCGTCCGATGGATGATCAGAGAGAGGAGTTTGACTCGCGTCGCCCCTCCGCGTCTGATAGCGATGTCGGATGGAGCTCCCAACAGCTAGATCTCTGGGAAGGGGGCTACGTCCTGGGTCGACTCCGGCGAGGATGGTTGCACGAAACTTGGGTGTGCTTTGACTCTTATTTACCTGCAAATGAAAGCTGATGCTCGAAGGAGTGCTCCGGCAGTGGTTATTGCATGAAAGGCAACATGAAGCAACGGTGGGATGAGAGGGCGGCTCCGGCGTAGGCGGAGGAAGGAGCCTAGCTCAATCATGGCTCGGATATCCAAGATTGAGATGATCAGATGGTGGGGGAAAGGTGACGATGTAACGGAGGAGTGATCTGAACGACTAGATATGGTCGGTGGAGCTCTGACCACTAGGGTGGAGCCGGCGGAGCGAAGGGTGAACAATCGACGATAAGTAAAGCTAGGATAGCTAGAAGAGTTACATGATGATCGGAGGTCAATCCTTAGCTCCAGGAGGGTGCGGTGAAGGTGGTCATCGCCTCGACCGAGCTGCGGTAGGTTGGGAGGCTCCTACGTGGCGACGCTCCGTCCACATTCGTCGAGCGTCGGCTACAGGCGCCTAATCCGGCCACCAAAGAGTGGTTCCGGTCGCTTTCACCGAGAGGAGACTCTTTAGGGTAGGTTTAGGGCTAGCGGTGCAAGCTGGAGAACTGGGGGGGTAAAATAAAGGTCTTTATAGGCATCCCATGTGATAGGAAAGAATGGGCAAGAGCACGCAATCCGAGGTAGATCCGCCAAGCCCTAGTGATCTGAGGAGGTGTCCTATCCATGGATAAGAGGTGGGTGCAGGATTCAGGGGAAAAGGCGGTTGGATCCGTTCTATAGAATTTCGAGAAGTTGGGCTAAAGAATAGGATCTGCGAGAAGAGGTCCGAGGGGGAAGAGTTGACCGGGGTCAACAATCCCCCGTGGACCAAACAGATAATTCCAAGTCAAATAGATTTGTAAATTCAAAATAAAATAAAAAACGGTTTTATTTAAAAATATTTACAAAGTGAAAAATGTTTATTTATTTTCAAACTATTTTTTAGTTCTTTTTATTTATTTTTTTGAAAAATAAATTATGATATACACATTATATTATATTATGTGCATGTATACAATTATTTTCTTATTTTTGTTTTAATTTTTATTTTGTTTATTTTTGTACAAATATTCTAAATTTTATATTTTTTATTTAAAACATAAAATTTAGAACATAAAATAATTTTTAATTTATTTTTATGGTTTATTTACAAGGGTGAAATAAATAGGTATCTTATTCAGATATACATGGTATGTACAATGTGAAGAGAGATAAATTATTTTATTTTTTGTCTTTATTTTCTTTTTCTAATTTTTATTTTATTTTTAGAAATATATACAAATTAAGATAAACACATTTTTATTTTTATTTTTGAGAAAATGAATTATGTATACACACATAGACACACAGACACACACACACACACATATACATGTAGGGAATATCTACAAGGATGAGTGGCCCTATCTCTCTCTACTTATTTTATTTGGAGATCAGACCCAGATTGGGCCCTCTTGGGTTCAGGTCACTCAATATTTATTCTAAATGTTTCCCTCTTTTTCTTTATTTTGTTATTATTTTATTTTTGCACAAATATATGCTAATTATTCATATTTATACAAAGCATGCATTTTCGTAACTTATTGTATTTACAATCATATACATGGTATTTTGCCAAAATATCTAGCTAAAATAAAAGAATAAAGAGTGATGAATGGGGATTCATCACCCCCCCTATACTTTACTTTTGCTAGTCCCTTAGTAATCACTTATTTGAATAAGAAGTGAAAAAAGAAAGAAAAAGAAAAAGAAGGGAAATCAAGGTTGATTATTAAACTTTCCTTCATTAAATTGAAATATGGAGCTTAGTCAGACCTTTGGATTATTTATTTGTCGGAACCTTATTTGGACTTAATATTAAAACTTAACAGCCTCTAAGTTCCACCAATCTTTGGTCAAGACTCCTTGATAATCCAGATCAGAACAAGTCTACATACACCAACTCTAATGACCATGAATCTTTCCTTGTACTGTGTAAGTTATATTAGCTCCCCACCTCAGAACTGATAAGTGCCAACCCCCCTTAACAAGGTAACTCTAATGTCTCAGTCTAGCAACTCTTTCCTCGAGGAGCAGGGTATTCCCTTCTAAGTTCAAGTACAACCGGCTCAAGTAGAGGGGGAAGAAGAGAATGGACCATGACTAGTGTAGTCACGTATCCCTGGGAGCCCAACCAGTGTAGTTGAGTCTCCCGCTGCAAGCTTCATGAGATGGTCATGTGTAACATAAGCTTTGCTTTATTTGACTATATACACTCTGGTGGGTAATTTATTTTCAATCAGATCCACCACTTTTTTGGAGCTTTTCTTTCTTTGCACATTTTTTTATGTGCATATGTACAACATATCTACATGGTGCAACATATATACATAATGAGTTTTTCCTCTTGAGCTAGTAGACTATCCCTCTTTTGATGCTTTATTGCAACCCATAACTCCTGTCTTTAGACTTCATCACCACCAGACCAAGTTGAGATGCACTTCCTTCACTATAAGAAGAAGAGAGGTTCCACCTAGAAGTACTACCCTCATATGCTACCCCAAGCCAAAGGAAACTGCCTCCTCACCACCTTATCCGTGGAGAGCTATGTGTAAAGTACTGGTGCAAATAAAGCCATTGTCTCTGAGAGTTATGTGTGCATTGTTAAGTGTTCTACTTAGGCTCATCAAGATGACATTTGCTCATAGCCTAGTGGACCCAAAGAATTAAGTCCCAAATGGATATGAAAAGTCTTAACCCTAAGCCCTATAAGGTTCCTCTTAGAATTAGGTGGATTAAGGTCTTAACCAAGCTCCATTTTCCAATTTAATTCCAGGCCAGTTTAAATGTCAATCAAGATTCAGGAAAACTGTACACATATTTACAAATATGCAATTTTGACAGATTTTTGAAAATGTGCAAAACTTTTGAAAAATGTTTGAAAACATGGATGTATGCATGAATGCGAAGTTTTCCAAAATATTTACACACATTTACACAAGGTTTTGCAAATTTTTTGTTTTCAAACATTTTACCAAATTTTGTACTATATACATAATTTTGATATCAAAAATATTTACGAACTCTTTACACAAAAGATTTTTACAAATATTTGTACAAAAATAATTTTTATAAATAGCTATATATGTGCAAGAAGAATTTTATGTACAAAGAATTTTTTAAATTTTTATGAATTTTATGGATGGATTTTTAGCCATTTTATTTATTAACACACTCACACAAAGTACAAGTTATGGCTAAAGTATATATGAAATATATACGACACCCCCTATACATAGCTCGAACGATGTCCTCAGAGTGAATTGATGAATTCACATTTAATCATCTTTATTCTATCATTTTGGCATCAAAAACCCTAGCAAATGCGTGTAAATACCCTTAATTAGAGCATATTAGCATTTATGCATGTGCATGTAAATATTGTATAAAATACTGTAATTAAAACCAAAATTATAGAATAAATAAAAGAAAAAAAGAATAAAATATTGTAAATATTTTATGACCCAAAATCCTTAGAACTAGGCATCTAGATGAATAGGTCGACAACGAATAAATTAGAGGGAGATAAGGGTCAAAACACCATAAAAATACCTTCATTCTTTATTCATTTTTAAGACCTATTTTTTGTTCCACTTTTTATACCTCAATTAAAGAAACTTTATACATGAAAGTTGTAGATAATTAAATAAATAAAAATACAAAATTGATTTCACTGAAAAATAATACACAGATAAAAAGTTATGGTCTGAATAAGATTTTAGAACTCCAACTTCCCAGACCTGTATCTTGCAAATAAAAACTTGAAATGTATCAAACTCACCTTTAATTGTACATAGCTTAAAATAATCCATTTAATGGAGGTGGTTTTGTATTTTTCAGATTTACGATTTGAAAGTTGTGTTTTGGACCCCTATTGTATACTTGTACATATTAAAATATTCAATTTATTATTTATTCATTATTTTTATAATTTTATATTTTTATAATTTTGTAAATATTATCTATAATATATGTGTGTATTAAAATTAGAATAAAAATACAAATAAAACTTAAAATAAAATACTTGTTTATAAAATACATAGGTAAAATACCTATATACATACCTATATACTTTATACTGTTATTTTATTAAGTGTATAAAATATATCAGAAAAATAAAATAAAAATATTTTAAAGTGTATAAAAGTATTCTATAATTTTATAAAATAATAAACAAAAATAAATAAATTATATTCACAAAATAAAAATAAATTAATAAAATATATAGGTAATATACCTATAAGGGCTATAAAAGGTAACTTGCAAAAATACACCTCATAAAATAATTAAAAATCACCATAAAATACTTTATAAAATAATAAATATTTTTAATTTAATAATTAAAATTTATTTGTTCATTTTCTATTTTAATTTGATATTACAAGGCAATTTCCAGGGATTTTTCCAGGTTGGTCCACGTGGACCAACCAGGTGCAAACCCTAGTCGACCCTGGTCAACTAGGTGTCCTTACCCCTGTAGCCCGTGTCAGGCCTAGTTTTTCACCTCTTTGGCGGATTTCTCTAGGTTAAGTGACCTTTCGAGATGATTTCTTCTGCAAAACTTCTCCTCGATTATCCACCTTACTCGCCCAGTGATTAACTTGGGTATTGGATCACTGTGACGCACATGCCTCTCGATTCTTGGAGCCTCTTCACCATCAGGTCAAACCACATAAAATGGAACCCCCGACCTTCCTTTGAATTTTGAACCCCTCATTTCCATAGCTACGCTCCCCTTTCGTGCCTAATCGGTCCAGGGAGGTGACATCTCCCTTCAGCGAGTCTCATGCGGGTCGAGCAATGCTCGAGGCGGCTTCCACGACCTCCGCCATCACCGGCGTCGAGGTACCCCCTTCCCTCCGGTCACCACCGTCGAGGCTACCCTATTTCCCCTATTTTTCTTTCGCATTTTGTTTCCCTTAGCCTTAGGATTAAAAGCCCTCAAGAAATTTTTGCTTCCATCGAACAAATCACCATCCATTTCAACCTCGCCGGAGCGCACCTCCGGCCGACCACCTCCTCGTCGTTTCGCCCCACCATTTCACCACCGTGGGACCCAGGCACTTTGCCCTGGGTCCTCTCATGTGTTTCTGCAGGTCAAAGGTGCGTTGACTGGAGACTGTGCTCGTTTTGCGTCTCGCCGGAGTTCAGCGGAGCTCCATAGCTCCGCCGCCCTCTTCCGCGAGCCACGGCCACCGCCGAGGCGTTATGGAGCCATCAGGAGATAGAGGACCCCTGCAGGAAGATCCGCGGTCATTTTGGGACCTTCACGACTGCCGGAGGTCGGAGATCGGGTCGGGAGAAGGTCGCTTCGCCGCACCTTCGCCCATGTTCTTCCTCCCGCCTTCATCGTCGTTCGATCAAGGGCGCCTTCCAGGCGCTACAGCTGTCGTTTGATCAGCCACACCACCAGCTATCCGATCTTCATCACTGATCTAATCGTGACCGTTGGCGGCTGAAGCGTCATCGCGCAAGGAGAAGCTGACACGTAGTTAAGTGAACGCATCGGGACCGTCCGCTTCCGCGCAAGTCTGGGTATTTTGTAACTTTTACCCCATGTGTTTTTGTTTTATTAAATAGAACTCAAACTTTCATTTGCCGTTCAAATATTTTTGTAATATTTATAAGTAGGCCCCCAAACTTCTTGTATATTGCATTTCAGTCCTGGCCACGTCACCTCACGTGACCTGTACACGTGAGGTGAAGGGCATTTTGCACAGGACCCCTTCAGGGTTGTCGTATTTCGTTTCAGTCCTAGAACTTTGATATTAAGTGTAAACATTTTGGGATATTTGCATGTGAGCCCTTAGGCATTTTGAATATTACATCTAGGTCCATCCCAGGCGCGTGCTAGTCATGCGCCCTGGTGGGTATTTTGCAGGTGAACCCTTGCGGTTCTTGGATTTTGTATGTGGTCCACTAACTTCAATATCCAGTATTATATTTTGTGTGAAATTTGCACTTTAGACCTTGGTTGTTTGCTTATTTGCACTTATGCCCTTGTTAGTAGTGTAGTTTCTTGATGTTGTCTTTATTTATTTAGTGCATCATTTTAATTCGAAAAATTCTCAAAAAAAATACCATAGGCTCTTGTTGCATGTTATTTTCACGCCATATTTTTGCATTGCATTTTTATTTCATTTCAATATTTATTAAAAATAAAAAACATGCATTTTCAGCATTGTCTATCTTAGAAAATCCATAAAAATTAGCAAACTACTTGGAAAAATCTAAAAAAAATATTTTGCTTGTCTTGTCATATTTTAGTGTCACTCCAAAAATCATTAAAAATTTCAAAACAAAAATCTTAAAAATTAGAAAACCCCTAAAAACTTCATAAAAATCTAAAAAATCACATAAAACCCTAAAAATATAAGGTCAGGTTCTGTAGTTTCCTTATTTTATTGTCTTTTATTTAAAATTAATTTGAAAAAAATTTGTTACTGTTTGCTATTTTCATTCCCATTTTAATTTCGGCCAGAACCTTTATTCACTGTTTCCTTGCATTTTTTCTTTTAAAAATAAAAAAAACATTTAGAAAAACCCCCTAAAATCACAAAAATAGTAAAAACTTATAAAAGATCAAAAAAATTTTATTCCCTGATTTTTGACTATTTTTACCTATTTTTATAAATACCTCATCCTCTCTTTCTCTTATATTGTATATATATCTTAATATTGAAAAAAAATACAAAAATATAAAACATAATAAGAAAATATAAAATCAGAAAAATCAAAAATTAAAGATAAAATAAAAAATTAAAAAAATTAAAAACCACAAAAATTTGCATTTTGTAGACACATAATCACATTCACACTTGCACATTTTTTATCTATCCTGCCTCGCTCCCTGTGTTCGATACATACTTATACCTATACATCTTTTATGTAGAGTTAAAAATAATTTGACTCCACACTTGTCTTTCATTGCTTGATTTATACTTGTGGGTTCATTGTTGACTTTAGTTGGATTTCTGTGTGGTCGACACATCGACTGAGTTCCCGCCTTGTGTGGAACTTAAGACCACCGAAATTCGGCTAAATCCAATGGCGTCGTTGCCAGGGAGCAACAACGTATAGGTCATATTTTTGATTGATTGTGATAGTGATTATTTGTGTACATCATTGATTTATTTTATCTCTCTACTTTTGATATATCTTATTGAGCTATCTGACCAATCTTCTTTCTTGTCTTCTTGCGAGGGAACGCGGATCAAGGAGGATCGCCTAGGGGATCCGGTGCAACCTTGGGAAGCGGAGTCGGCTTTTCTAGCCCAAGCCGACATGAGAGAGCTGGAGGAGTGAGAGAGAGAGAGGGAGTGTTAGCTAGCTTTTATTTATTTTTGTGAGAGAGAGGGATTCATTTAAATTGTAATAATACAGGTACTTGGAGACTTGGACACTCGGGCCTAATTTCCCAAGTGATTGTTCACTTTGGGGGGGGGTGGGTCTCACCGCGGTTTTTATCGTGTTTTCACCGCTGTCATTTTCCGATTTTGTTTTATTTTCCCTTTCTTTTGTGGATTGAGCCGTTAGATTTTTGGGCATTGCTTGATCGTTTAGATTAGGTCCAAACACCCTAATAACCATTGCATGTACCTATAGTACGTATTTGGACTTAGTTTAATTAAACAGTCGCCTCGTCATCTTCGAGCCTACGTGCCGCGAGCCCACCCCATCAAGCGCTACTCCTGAACTCGATGTGTCAAGAAGAGGAGGGGTGAGTCTTGACCGGACTTTTTGGATTGAAGATTGGTGATCGACTTGTGGTTCTTCACGATAGCAATTGCCTGCTTAGGACAATTTCCGTGTGCATATCGGCATATAGATTCGGTTTATAAATTCCTATTTTGCATCCCGCATGGAGAGAGCTGGGAGTCACTATAAGTCTTCTATCTTAGCATCCATCATTTAGGCACTAAGGTTAGATTTCCATCTTAGTGCCACTTGCATTGGCTTTTTCGACTCTTATCCCTCTGTTTTTGGATCAAGTAGGAATCAAGAAAATACAAAAACGTTAGGTCTTGTTTGAAATTGACTCAAAGTAAGTGATAACACCAAAAAAATTAAAAAAGGGACTGCTAAGAAAACTTGACCTAAATAAAATTGGTAATTGGATTCATTGCTTGGGGAGAGAAACACCCTCACTTGTATTCAGGTTGCATGGGAAGGTCTCCTTCCAAGTGAGAGAGCGACTTCGTAAGGATTAGAGCCAAAAACCCAGTCTGTGGCTGCCTTGTGTATTGTCTAGATTTCTGAAGTATTGGCGCTTCTATCATACGTGGACGAGTAGATCTTGGTCACCAGTGATGACTCTCTATTGTGTAGAGCATCGACCTTGTCCGAAGTATCGAGCCTAGGCCACACCTTCACGGGGGTGTCTGTCTCATCGTCTTGCGTCCGAGTAGGTTCTTGCACGCTCACGGGTGATTCCGTTGCGAGCGAGTTCTGAAGTATTGGTTTCACCTATTGGCTTCCTCTCTCTATTTCTTTGGCTGAGTAGGGATCAAGGAAGGGTTACAAGGACTTCAAAAAGTGTAGACTACAGGTTACACAAGAGGAGGACAAGTACGGGATACTCTTCCGGCAGTACTCTCGCTCCTATAGGCGTAGCTCTCTAATGACTCGTCGAAAGATAACTTCCTGAATTCGAGCTAAAAATTACAAAGATAAAAGCCGAACCTTCACGGTTTCATGCATTGAGTTGGTGAATCCCCTTGTTTTGTGTTTGATTGCTAGTTGTATTTAGGTCAAGATCAAAAACACCGCACAATTGTGCGCAATTTCACCACCTTTTTCTTCATTTCTCAGCCTTACTCTTCTCAATAATCAAGATGATGGGACGAAGATCTCTTAGGCCAACTTTGTCGGTACTGCTATCCAACACTCCTCCCTATTCATCTAGGACAACCTTGGAGAGTCCAGACCCACTCTCCGAGCCTGAGTTCACTTCCACCATGTTCCCCCTCGACCTCCCTTCTCCTTCCATCAGTCCAAGAGTTTCAGAATTTAGTGCATTACAGAGCTCAGATCATTTGACGGCACCTGAGATGGGTTCTTTTGCATTTTCAGAGAATCCAGACATGGCAGACAGAGGAGAACACCCAGATGAGCATGAGCACCCTCCATTCTTATATGATCAAGCAACCATCAATAATTCATTGCTAGCATCCCTGGAGACTATGCAGAGGCAGATCCGAGACCAAGGAGTATTCATGGGTGACCTCATGAGAGAGATCGTGTAGATGCGAGAAAACAGACCTGGGGGCGGTGGCGGTGGAGGTGATATACCAGTAGCAGAAGAGGGAGGAGAACCGAACCAGGAGAGGCCGCCACAGACCATCATGAGAGAATTGCACAATCCAGCAGCCTCCCTCACTCATCGTTGGATCCGACTCCCTCCCATCCATGGAGACTTCGAGCTTCGCCCACATACCATTAAGCTTCTGCCTAAATTCCATGGGATACCGACCGAAGAACCACACCTCCATATGCAATAATTCAAGATGATCTGCAGTACAATTCATGATAGGTTGATGACTGAGGATACCATCAGGATGATAGCTTTCCCATTCTCTTTTGTTAATAGAGCCGCTTACTGGCTGAAACATTTGGGGAGCTTCGTCGACACTTGAGCACAACTCCGGACTGCCTACTTGAAGAAGTACTATCCTCTCGACTGGACAAATGCAGCGCGAGCTATAATTAGCAACTTCACAATGATCCCGAATGAACAATTCCATGAAGCTTGGGATCGCTTTAGAGAGCTCATTGACCGGTGTCCACACCATGACATATCCAAGCCCAATCTGGTTCAGAGTTTCTTCTGTGGGCCGACACTGGAGCTGCAGGGGCTTGTCAATGCCTCTTGTGGTGGGTCCTATTTTTCCAAGGGTGAAGATGACATTTGGGCCATCTATGAAGGGATGGCAGAGAACTCGACAGTCATGGCCCAAGCCCGCGTCTACACGTAGCAGAAGCCCCCCAAGGAGCGGGATCATTTCAGAGGATCGCCTGCATCGATGCAGGTCCCTATACTCCGTCGGCAGCCGCAGCCCAAGCCGAATCAGCCGCAGCCGACATGGGTATCATTAATGAGAAGTTGGACCGTCTCGAGATCCTCGAGAAGAAGCAGATGCAAGGACTGGCCCAGATGGACCAGATTACCAAGACAATGAGTCACCTGAAGACTCAGATTCTTTGCATCCAGGAGGCACAGACGTCTACTCAGCAGACTCCCAGGTCACGAGCTGATCCCAGCAGTAGCAGCTCAACCCAACCCTCTGCCTCGTACCGTCAGGTCAACCACGTTCAAGCAGAGCCGGTTCCGCAGCTACAGTATTACCCATCGTAGCCACCATCTCATGACACTCAGATGGTGGTCTATCAGCCGAATCAGCCACTGGCAGTTCTACCTCCACCATCCTTTGAGTAGGACCCATTGATGGAAGTCAATGGGATTTGGTAAGACCGGTACCCGCAGCCCGGGATTCGTCGCGATCACCCCGAATTCCGTTGGACCACTGATGGTAGCTCTTCCCAGCAGCAACCTCCTGCTCAAGGATATCAGAACAGCCAGCAGCAGCAGCAGCCCCAGTATGCCCATCAGCAGAACCAGCATGGTCCTCATCCCTCCTATCAGGGACAACAGTGGAGGCAGTGTCAGCAGCCTCAACAGTCATATTCCCAGCCTCGTGAGCACTTCTCCTCCCAGTAACAACCTCATTTCTAGCAGGGGAATACATCCGATTCTCAGGCACCTGCCTTCGAGAACCCGGTATTAGATGACCTCGCAAGATTGCTCTCTGAACATCGGGAATCCTACCGGCAAGACATGGATGAGTTCCGGCAGGAGGTGAGGGATTTAATCAAGGGCAAAGCCGCCATACCAGCTCAGATTGAGCCTAATCCTAACAGTTTGAAAAGAAAGTCTGAGCAGGTACAGTTTAAAAAGGATACCTCTCCTAGTGATTATTTGAGTGACATGTCTTCTTCTTTGTATGATGCTGATTTTGTGACTACTAGGAGCGATAGGATGCCAGCCGGTGGCTCCTCATCTGAGCGACAACCATATGCAGAACTACGAGCGTTAGATGAGCAGAGTAGCGGTGCTGATGCCGCTGATGATGTTGATGACGGTGGTGCTGATGCCACCAATGATGGAGATCCAGATGACGGTACTGAGGCCATCATGATACCCGATGCATACGGTGGTGCTAATGCCACCATTTTTGATGCAGAGCCAGAGTGCAGTGTTGATGCCACAAAGACAGGTGTCGTGGGTGGTACTGAGGCTACCACTTCCACTTTTGTTGAGTTTCCTTCTGTGATGTTACCACCTTTTGCATCTCAGGAATGTGGTAACAAGAAAAAGAACAAAAATATGAATAAAGGAAAGGTTTCTTTTTACACTTCTGATCCATATGTGTTGAATGATGTTCATGGTATGGAATCTATTCCTTCACAGGCACAAGAATCTCGTCCTAGTCCTCCATCTGAGGAGGCCCCTACCATCCCCTTTCTTGAAGCACTTCGCCGGGCGAAGGGGAATAAAAGAGAAAATCCTAAAAAGACCCAACAGGTAGAGTTCAGCAACCAGATGATTGATAGATTCCATATTCATCTGACTCTACGAGAAGCATTTGAGCATATTCCCTTCTTCCAAAAGAACGTGAAAGAGAAAAATACAGTCCGTAGGAAGAAGAGATACAGAGATCAGATCCATGTGCTCACTCATGACACTTGTTGCACCATTCAGAACAAATTTCTAGCCGAGAGACCTGATGCAGGAGCTCCCTATGTCAGATGCGAGATTCAGAAGCAGCGGTTCGATCGTACTCAATTAGACAGCGACTCTTCCATTAACCTTCTTCCGACAGCCTTACTCGACCAATTCGAGTTGGGTCCTCTTCTTTGGAGCAGGACGGTCCTTCAGTTTGCTGATAGGTCGACTAAGAGGCCGAAGGAGTTGTTGAGAGACATGGTCGTTACCATTCAGGGCTTGAAATTCCCCATGGACTTTGTTGAATTAGACATGGAGATCCCTGAGTCGATAACTGATACCCCCATCATACTTGGACGCCCATTCTTGGCCACTGCCAAGGCGGTATCCGACCATGACAGTGGGACGGTGTGCTTTCACGTAGAGGGCGAAACCATACAAATAGAGATGATCGAGGAGACTAGAGCGAGAGAATTAACATGCTCAGAGCAGTGATATTGAGCTGATGACAGAGGAAGAGCTAGACGTCCACCAGGAATGTGATTTTGTGATGACTGATGATGAATCTATTTGGACAGATCTCGTAGCACAGGCCCTCGCCTTGCCTACAGACTCACCATACTTAAAGCTTATGGCAGTTGAGAGCCTGGAGAGCACACTCCTGGACGAGGACACATTTGAGGCTGACACTTGTGGGACGAATGATGATGATTTTCAATCTTGTTCTTCTAATTCAGATCCCTCGGATTCAGACATTGATTGGGATGACTTTGATGATTATTTGCCATGTCTGATTCCTTTTGAGCCGATAACTAGGACAGAGTGCGAGCCAGTACAGTTCATAGATGATGCAACATGCCTCCCTTCATCATATTCTCATGCACAACGATAGTTCTCCCATACAGATCTGGTCGCCTTCACACATACATATCAGAATCCAGATCTGCCACCTCCCAGTTGTCCAGAATGGAAACCTTGCCGCAGTCACTGAAGTATCGATTCCTTGCGGGTGAGCCAGAAATGCACCCAGTCATTATCTCAGCAGGTTTGACTGGAGAGCAAGAATCTCGTCTGATGGAGGTTCTTGAACGCAACCTTAAGGTGATAGGATGGAGTATAGCTGATCTCCAGGGGATTAGTCCAGCTCTGTGCTCCCACCACATCTATCTTGAGGAGGAGGCTAGGCCGTTGTGTGAGTTCCAGCAACGGCTGAATCCGAATATTCGAAATGTGGTCATGAAAGAAATATCGAAGTGGTGGAGCACCGATTTTATCTACCCCATCTCCGACTCCAAGTGGGTTAGTCCATTACATGTGGTACCCCAGAAGACGGGTATCACTACAGTTGTGAATGAGTATGGAGGGGAGATAGCTACCCGGGTACCAACTTCTTGGAGGGTATGTTTGGACTACATACGATTGAATCAGGCCACCAAGAAAGATCATTTCCCACTGCCATTCATTGATCAGATTATCGAGAGGCTAGTTGGGAAGAGTCACTATTGTTTTCTTGACGGGTACTCCGGTTATAATCAAGTGGCTATTGCGCCCGAAGACCACGAGAAAATGACATTCACATGTCCGTTTGGGACTTATGCTTTCAGACGGATGACCTTTGGTCTATGTAATTCCCCCGCGACATTCCAGAGGTGCATGTTGTCCATTTTCTCGGACATGGTGGGTGATTTCTTAGAGGTCTTCATGGATGACTTCTCGGTCTATGGGGATGGGTTTGATACTTGTCTTGACTGCCTAGACCGTGTGCTTTAGCACTGCATAGAGGTTAATCTTGTCTTGTCTTGGGAGAAGAGTCACTTCATGGTGACTCAGGGGACGGTCCTTGGTCATATCATCTCCGACAGGGGCATAGAGGTTGTTCCGGCCAAGGTGGAAATAATTAGAAAACTCAATCCACCGTCTAACCCGTGTCAACTACGGTCTTTTCTGCGGCATGTCGGTTTCTACCGACGGTTTATTCATGACTTCAGTCGAATTGCCCGACCGCTCATTGATCTGCTGACGAAAGACACCGAGTTCATTGTAGATGATAAGTGTCTCGCATCCTTTGAGACTCTCAAGAACATGGTTGTCACGGCTCCTGTCCTTCAGCCACCCGATCGGTCTCTCCCATTCGAGATCATGACAGACGCTTCTGATTTTGCCGTAGGGGTTGTGCTTGGACAGAGAAGGGATGGATTGTCGTATGCCATTCACTACGCCAGCCGGACTTTGGATGCTGCTCAACAGAATTACATTGTAACTGAGAAAGAGATGCTGGCCGTAGTCTTTGCTTTGGATAAGTACAGATCATATATTCTCGGATCTAGAGTGACTATCTACACAGAGCACACCGCCATCCGATACTTAATGGCCAAGAAGGATGCCAAAGCACGTCTTATCAGATGGATCCTTCTGCTCAAAGAGTTTGATATTGAGATTAAGGATAAGCCTGGCGTTAAAAAAGTGGTGGCGGATCATCTCTCCGCTTAGAGAACCTTGAGGAATCTGAGCCCAGTGCACCTATCATAGAGACATTTCTAGATGAGGCGATCTTGGCTATCGCCTCACTCCCATGGTATGCGACTTTGTAAACTATCTTGTTGCCAAGATGGTTTCCCAGAGTTGGCCCAGGCAGAAACTTGAGACCTTCTTAGCTAAGACCAAGTTTTACCATTAGGAGGATCCCGTCCTTTATCATGAAGGAGGGGATAGCATCTGGAGGAGGTGCATTCCTCAAGAAGAGCAGCAAAGCGTCCTCACCTATTGCCACAAGCTTGAGGCAAGAGGACATCATTTTGGGAAAAGGACAGTACAGAAGGTGCTTCAATCTGGCCTTTGGTGGCCTACTCTCTTCAAGGATTCAGATGAATTCGTGAAGAGGTGTACTTACTGTTAGAAGATGGGTACTTGCGGACAGAGAGACATGATGCCCATGCAACCCATTCACTTTTGTGAGGTTTTTGATGCATGGGGGATTGATTTCATGGGCCCATTTCCTAAGAGTCAGGGATTCGAACACATTTTGCTTGCTGTAGATTATGTTAGCCGTTGGGTTGAGGCCATCCCCGCCTGAGTCACAGATGCTAAAACTGTGTGTAATTTTTTGAGGAAAAATATCATTTCACAGTTCGGGGTACCTAGAGTTCTGATTTCAGACGGGGGGTCTCATTTCATTAATGATAAAGTCAGGGCACTTGCAGACGAGTTCAACATTGACCATCGTGTTGCCACGCCGTACCACCCTCAGACTAATGGTCTTACCGAAGTATCGAATAGGGAGATCAAGACAATCTTACAGAAGGTTGTCTGCCCAGACCGAAAGGATTGTTCACAGCTTTTGGACTCGGTCTTGTGGGCCTATCGGACCTCCTTCAAAAATCCATTAGGGACATCTCCCTTTCGTCTCGTCTATGGCAAGCCGTGCCATTTGCCAGTGGAAATCAAGCATAAATCATTTTGGGCAGTCACCGAGTTATTGTTGGATCCGGAGAGTATAGGAGAACAGAGGAGAGCAGAGTTGGCAGCCCTGGAGGAGTTGAGAGATAACAACTTTTTCTAGCAGCCTACAGTACAAGGAAAAAGTGAAGACATGGCATGATTCTCATATCAACCATAAATAGTTTGAGCTCGATCAACGTGTATGGTTGTTTGATTCCAGGCTGAAGTTATTTCTAGGGAAATTACAGAGCAAGTGGAAAGGTCCGTATGTGGTCAGGAAGGTACATGAAAATGGTAGCATTGATATATCCGAGCCGTCATCTTCCTCTACCTTCCGTGTTAACGGTCAACGCCTGAAGCTATATCTAGATCATGATCTGCCGATCGTTGACGTTGCCCCCATCCTTCTGGTATGAGATGTGTTCTTTTACTCTGATCATTTGCATCTCGTACATGGTTATCACGTACATCTTCCGCTGTATAGATCCATCTGTTGATATCTTTTCTTCTTTTCTTCTTTTCCTCCTCTATCTTATGTATCTATCAAAAAGGTGTCGCCCCTTGTAAACAGTTTTCTATACTTAGGACGTACTTTGTCCTAAGTATGGGGGGGGGTGCACCCCGAGTGTTCTATTCTTTGATCCTCTCCATTGTCTCCTTTTCTTGTCTATACTTAGGGATATCTTACCCTAAGTATAGGGGAGACAGTCTGAGTACGATCTGTTCATTCCCACCCTTGACCCTCCCTGTTTTGTGTACAGTTTGCTATACTTAGGGTTATTTGATCCTAAGTATAGGGGGGACGGTCAACTTCTCATTTATTCATTTATTCGTTCCTTATTCCTTAGACTTGTCTATACTTAGTACGAGTTATGTCTTCTCTTTTCTCTCCGATCTATGAGGACATAGCTCAAGCTAAGTATAGGGGGTCATATATACTGCGTATATACTTTAGCCATAACTCGTACTTTCGTATATTCTTAATAATTATGGCTAAATATACTTTTAAAAAAATTCATTAAAAACCTTAATAAAAAGATGTTACCATTCCTCAGATTCCTTTTATACCTACTGATTAATAAATCAGGTGAAAATATTTTTTGCAAAATGTTTGAAAATTAGTTTGAAAATCTCTTTGAAAAATCTTTTGAAAACTATTTGAAAACGTTTTGTTACATGTTTTCAACCTTTGTAAAAACATTTTGATTGCAAAACTATTTTATTTGTGTGAAATAAAATGTTTGAAAAATGATTTGCAAATTGTTTAAAAAAACAGTTGCAAAAATATTTTAAAAATCTATATATACTGTTTAGAAAACCTATTGCAAAATGACTTTCAAATGTGTGTACATGTGTGTAAAATTGTTTGTAAAAATTATTTTGGACTATGGTTTTCAAAATTGTTTGAAAAACCTTGTGTCAAATAAGTTTGAGGAATACATACATCTCACCAAAATCCACTGTGTATATACTTATAAAATTGACCACTTACCCTTTGTAAATTCTTAAAACCCACTTCTTGTAAATATAAGAAGCACTCCCGTGTAAATATTTGTACCTAGCTTTTGGCCAAATCTTTTGTTTTCAAAAATCCCAAAAACATTTGCAAAATTAAAATCCAAAAACATTTGAAAAATCTCTTTGAAAAATACAAAAAATGCATATGCATCATCTTTTCAAAAATCCATAAAAAGTTCAAAATCTTTGAAAATTACATCACAAAAATATTTTCTGCATAGCATTTGCATGGCATTCGCATTTTTCAGATTGAGTTTGATAGTTGAACGAGTCTAAGTAAAATCCGAAGATTGGAGTTTGGTTGGACCTTAAATCTACCTAACTAACAAGAACCTTATAGGAACTGGGATTGAGGTACTTCAGGCCTAGTTGACTTAATTCTTTGAGGATCACGAGACTTGGTTCAATGGATTCTTGACTACCTAAGTAGAGTATTTCGGAGCACACGCATGACTCTTGTTGAAAATGACCTAACTTGGACACATGCACCTTTCACATGGCTCAACTTAGTTGGAGTGGTGAGGGGGTTGGATTTGCCGGTATGAGACGCACACAGGTGGAAACATTTGTCCTCCTCCTGGGAGGGAAGTGCGCCCCACCCGTCCAGTAATGATGAGTTTCGAGGATAGGAGATCGTGGGTTGCAATAAAGCTTCAAAAGAGGGATAGTCTACTGGCTCAAGAGGAAAAACTCCCTATGTAAATGCTGCTGTATATAGTATTTTAAAAAAATGCAAAAGCAAAAAAATTCCAAAAAAGTGGACAGGCCTGTACAAAAATAAAAATGCATGCCGGAGTGTACATATGTTGTAAAGTCAAATAAGCAAGCTTAAGCTTCAAAGTCAAATCATGTGAGCCTGCGGCTTGATGACTTGACTACACTATTCTTGCATCCTAGGATAGGTAGCTACACTGGCTACCATCCATTCTTCTCTTCACCCCTCCTCTTGGGTTGGTTGTCACTTGAACTTAGAAGGGAATACCCTGCTCCTTGAGGGATGAGTTGTTGGACTGGGGAATCATTGGGTTGTCATATTGGAGAAGTCAGTCTCTTTGTCATTTCAGTTGGGGAGAGCCACCATCACTTACACTGTACGAGTCAGATTCATAGTCATAAGGGTTTGCATATAAGTTGAAGTATTTTTGACCTGGCTATTGAGGAGATTTGAACAGAGTTTTGGGGTTCTCGGAGACTGTTGGATTTCAAATCTGGTTCTCATTAAGGTTCCACCCGCACTAAAATTCCAGAGGTCCGACTTAAGCTCCAAACTTTGATTTTGTGAAGACAAGTTTTATAATTAAACTTAATACATCTTCTTCTTTTTCTTTTCTTTCTTTTTCTTTCTGCACTTATTGCATAAGTGTTTGCTAGGGACTAGCAAAGGTAAGTATAGGGGGATGATGAATCCACATTTCATCATCTTTATTCTATCATTTTGGCATCAAAATCCCTAGCAAATATATGTAAATACCCTTAATTAGAGCATATTAGCATTCGTGCATGTGCATGTAAATAGTGTATAAAATATTGTAATTAAAGTAAAAATTATAGAATAAATAAAAGAAAATAAAAAGAATAAAATATTGTAAATATTTTATGACCCAAAACCCCGAGACCTAGGCATCTAGATGAATAGGTCGACAAGGAATAAAGTAGGGGGAGATAAGGGTCAAACCACCATAAAAATACCTTCATTCTTTATTCATTTTTGGGACCTATTTTTTGTTCCACTTTTTATACCTCAAATAAAGAAAATTTGTACATGAAAGTTGTAGATAATTAAATAAATAAAAATACAAAATTGATTTCATTGAAAAATAATACACAGATAAAAAGTTATGGTCTGAATAAGATTCCAGAACTCCAACTTCCCAGACCAGTATCTTGCAAATAAAAACTCGAAATGTACAAACTCACCTTTAATTGCACATAGCTTAAAATAATCCATTTAATGGAGGTGGTTTTGTATTTTTCAGAGTTACGATTTGAAAGTTGAGTTTTGGACCCCTATTGTATACTTGTACATATTAAAATATTCAATTTCTTATTTATTCATTATTTTTATAATTTTATATTTTTATAATTTTGTAAATATTATCTATAATATATGCGTGTATTAAAATCAGAATAAAAACACAAATAAAACTTAAAATAAAATACTTGTATATAAAATACATAGGTAAAATACCTATATACATACCAATATACTTTATACTGTTATTTTATTAAGGGTATAAAATATATCGGAAAAATAAAATAAAAATATTTTAAAGTGTATAAAAGTATTCTATAATTTTATAAAATAATAAACAAAAATAAATAAATTAAATTCACAAAATAAAAATAATTTAATAAAATATATAGGTAATATACCTATAAGGGCTATAAAGGTAACTTGCAAAAATACACCTCATAAAAATAATTAAAAATCACCATAAAATACCTTATAAAATAGTAAATACTTTTTGTGTAATAATCAAAATTTAATTCGTTCATTTTCTATTTTAAATTGATTTTACAAAGCAATTTTCAGGGATTTTTCCTGGTTGGTCCACGTGGACCAACCAGGTGCAAACCCTAGTTGACCCCAGTCACCTAGGCGTCCTCCCCCCTGTAGCCCGTGTCAGGCCTAGTTTTTGACCGCTTTGGCGGATTTCTCTAGGTCAAGTCTTTCACCCTTTTGAGATGATTTCTTCTGCAAAACTTCTCCTCGATTATCCACCTTACTCGCCCAGTAATTAACTTGGGCATTGGATTACTGTGGCCCACATGCCTCTCGATTCTTGGAGCCTCTTCACCATTAGGTCAAACCACATAAAATGGAACCCCCGACCTTCTTTGAATTTTGAACCCCTCATTTCCATAGCTACACTCCCCTTTCGTGCCTAATCGGTCCAGGGAGGTGACAGCTCCTTCCAGCGAGTCTCAGGCGGGTCGAGCAAGGCTCGAGGCGGCTTCCACGACCTCCGCCATCGCCCGCGTCGAGGTACCCCCTTCCCTCCGTCACCACCGTCGAGGATGCCCTATTTCCCTATTTTTCTTTCGCATTTTGTTTCCCTTAGCCTTAGGATTAAAAGCCCTCAAGAAATTTTCGCTTCCATCAATCAAATCACCATCCATTTCAACCTCGCCGGAGCGCACCTCCGGCCGACCACCTCCTCTTCGTTTCGCGCCACCATTTTGCCTCAGTGGGACCCAGGCACTTTGCCATGGGTCCTCTCATGTGTTTCTGCAGGTCAAAGGTGCGTTGACTCGAGCCTGGGCTCGTTTTGCGTCTCGCCGGAGTTCAGCGGAGCTCCATAGCTCCGCTGCCCTCTTCCGCGAGCCTCGGCCACCGGCGAGGCATTCTGGAGCCATCAGGAGATAGAGGAACCCTGCAGGAAGATCCGCGGCCATTTTGGTACCTTCACGACTACCGGAGTTCGGAGATCGGGTCAGGAGAAGGTCGCTTCGCCGCACCTTCGCCCCTGTTCTTCCTCCCGCCTTCATCACCGTTCGATCAAGGGTGCCTTCCAGGCGCTACAACTGCCATTGGATCAGCCACGCCACCAGCCGTCCGATCTTCATCGCCTATCTAATCGTGATCGTTGGCAGCCGAAGCGTCATCGCACAAGGAGAAGCTGACACGTGGTTAAGTTAACGCATCGGGACCGCCCGCTTCCTCGCAAGTCTGTGTATTTTGCAACTTTTACCACAGGCATTTTTTTTATTAAATAGAACTCAAACTTTCATTTGGCTTTCAAAAATTTTTGTAATATTTATAAGTAGGCCCCCGAACTTCTTGTATATTGCATTTCAGTCCTGGCCACGTCACCTCACGTGACCTGTACACGTGAGGTGAAGGGAATTTTGCACAAGACCCCTTCAAGGTTGTCATATTTCATTTCAGTCCTAGAACTTTGATATTAAGTGTAGACTTTTTGGGATATTTGCATGTGAGCCCTCGGGCATTTTGAATATTACATCTAGGTCCTTCCCAGGCGCGTGCTAGTCACGCGCCCTGGTGGGTATTTTGCAGGTGAACCCTTGCGGTTCTTGGATTTTGTGTGGTCAATTAACTTCAATATCCAATACTATATTTTGTGTGAAATTTGCACTTTGGCCCTTGGTTGTTTGCTTATTTGCACTTATGCCCTTGCCAATAGTGTAGTTTCTAGATGTTGTCTTTATTTATTTAGTGCATCATTTTAACTCAAAAATTCTCAAAAAAATACCATAGGCTCCTGTTGCATCGTATTTTCACGCCATATTTTTGCATTGCATTTTTATTGCATTTCAATATTTATTAAAAATAAAAAACATGCATTTTCAGCACTGTCTATCTTAGAAAACCCATAAAAATTTGCAAAATTTCTTGGAAAAATCTAAAAAAAATTATATTTCGCTTTTCTTATCATATTTTAGTGTCAGACAAAAAATCATTAAAAATTTAAAAACAAAAACCTTAAAAATTAGAAAACCCCTAAAAACTTCATAAAATCTAAAAAACCACAGAAAAACCCTAAAAATATAAACTCAGGTTCTGTAGTTTCCTTATTTTATTGTCTTTTATTTAAAATTAATTTGTGAAAAATTTGTTACTGTTTGTTATTTTTCATTCCCATTTTAATTTCGACCAGAACCTTTATCCACTATTTCCTTGCATTTTTTATTTTAAAATACCAAAAACATTTAGAAAACCCCCAAAAATCAAAAAAATAGTAGAAAATTATATACCAAAAATATTTTATTCCCTGATTTTTGAATATTTTTACCTATTTTTATAAATACCTCATCCTCTCTTTCTCTTATATTGTATATATATCCTAATATTGAAAAAGAAAATACAAAATTATAAAATATAAAAAGAAAATATAAAATCAGAAAAATCAAAAACCAAAATATAAAATCAAAAATTAAAGATAAATTAAAAAATATAAAAAATGTAAAAACCCACAAAAATTTGCATTTTGTAGACACATAATCACATTCACACTTGCGCATTTTTGATCTATCCTGCGTCGCTCCTTGTGCTCGAACTCTCTACGTACTTATACCTATACATCTTTTATGTAGAGTTAAAAATAAATTTGACTCCACACTTGTCTTTCATTGCTTGATTTATACTTGTTGACTTTAGTTGAATTTATGCGTGGTCGACACATCGACTGAGTTCTCGCCTTGTGTAGAACTTAAGACCATCAAAATTCGGCTAAATCATGAATCAAGAGAGATGAAGAAGACATAACTCGTGCTTAGTACAGGGAAGTGAAAAGTAATGATATACTACAACGACGAATCAAAGAATAGAATGAAGAGGACTCGGTGTTCCCCCTATACCTAGGATCAAGTAATCTTAAGTATAGCAAGCTATACATGAAGGGAAATCCGAGGGAGAATGTACAGGGTCTACCTCCCCTATACTTAGGGCAAAATATCCCTAAGTATAGGCAGCAAAACAGAGGTAGAAAGAATCAACAGAATACCCGAGAGTCCGACACCCCCCCTATACTTAGGGTAAAGTACACCCTAAGTATAACATAATCGTAAGATAAAGATGGGGTGTGAGACTAAAGAATGGAATGATATAGGAAACTGGATCTATACATGGCGGAAGAACAGTGATAATCAGAAGTGAGATGCAGTAGATGTGAGTCAAGAGACCACATCTCACGCAAAATGAATGGGGGCAACGTCAACGACCATCGGCTCATGATCTAGATATGGTTTGAGCCGCTGCCTGTTGACACGAAAGGTAGCCTCAGATGACAACTCGGATATGTCAATGCTTCCATTGTTGTGTACCTTTCGGACCAGATAGGGTCCCTTCCATTTTCTCTATAGCTTTCCTGGAATTAAACAAAGCCTGGCATCAAACAACCATACTCTCTGTCCTGGCTCAAACTGCTTGTGGATGATATGAGAATCATGCCACTCCTTCACTCTCTCCTTATACTGTAGGCTGCTCGAAAAGGCTGAATCACGAAGCTCCTCCATGGCTGCTAACTCTGCCCTCCTCTGATCTCCTACACTCACTGGATCCAAAAGTATATCAGTGACTGCCCAAAGTGACCTATGTCTCAGCTCAATAGGTAAATGGCAGGACTTTCCATAAATGAGGCGAAAGGGAGATGTACCCAAAGGCGTCTTGAAGGACGTCCGATATGCCCACAAGACCGAGTCCAAAAGCCGTGACCAATCCTTTCGGTCAGGATGGATGACCTTCTGCAATATAGTATTGATCTCCTTGTTCGACACTTCAGCAATACCATTGGTCTGAAGGTGGTATGGAGTGGCTACTCGATGGTCTATGCTGAACTCACTAGCAAGGGTCTTTACCTTGTCGTTGATGAAATGAGACCCCCCCGTCAGATATCAAAACTCTAGGCACCCCTAACCGTGAAATGATATTCTTCCTCAAGAATCTGCAAACGGTCCTAACATCTGCGGTTCGGGTGGGGATGGCCTCAACCCAACGACTAACATAATCAACGGCTAACAGAATGTACTCGAATCCCTGACTCTTAGGGAATGGACCCATGAAATAGATGCCCCATTTGTCAAAAACCTCACAGAAGTGAATGGGTTGCATCGGCATCATATCACGCTGTCCACAAGTGCCCATCATCTGACAGTAAGTACATCTCTTCACGAACTCATTAGAGTCCTCGAAGAGAGTAGGCTACCACAGGCCGGATTGGAGCACTTTCTGTGTTGTTCTCCTCCCAGAGTGATGTCCTCCTGCCTCAAGCTTGTGGAAGTAAGTGAGGACGCTATGGTGCTCCTCCTGAGGAATACACAGACGCCAGACGCTATCCCCTCCCTCATGATAAAGGACGAGAATCCTCCCAATGGTAGAACTTGGCCTTCACGAGGAAGGTCTCAAGTCGTTGCCTGAGCTAATCTTGTGCAAAATTCTTGGCAACAAGATAGTTCACAATATCGGCTTACCATGGGAGAGAGGCAATAGCAAGGATCGCCTCATCTGGGAAGTTCTCACAAATAGGCTCAATCTGCTCAGAATCCTCAAGAAACTCCGATTGGGAGAGATGATCCGCCACCACATTCTTAACTCCAAGCTTGTCCTTAATCTCTATGTCAAACTCTTGGAGTAGAAGGATCCATCTGGTCAATTTGGCTTTGGCATCCTTCTTTGCCATGAGGTACCTGATGGCGGTATGATCAGTAAAGATGGTCACCTTAGATCCAATGATGTACGATCTGAACTTATCTAGGGTGAATACTACGACTAGCATCTCCTTCTCAGCGACGGTGTAGTTCCGCTGAGCGGTGTCCAGAGTCCGGCTATCATAGTGAATAGAAAAGGGGACTCCATCCCTCCTCTGTCCCAGCACGGCCCCTACGGAAAAATTAGAGGCAACCGTCATGATCTCGATTGGGAGAGACCAATCAGGCGGCTGGAGGAGAGGAGCCTCTACAACTAGACTCTTGAGAGTCTCAAATGACGTAAGGCACTTATCATCAACTATGAACTCAGTGTCCTTGGTCAGAAAATTAGTCAATGGTCGGGCAATCCTGCTGAAATCATGAATGAATCGTCGGTAGAAACTGACGTGCCCCAGAAAAGACCGTAATTGTTGCAAGTTGGACGGTGGATTGAGTTTTCGAATGATATCCACCTTGGCTGGATCACCTCCATGCCCCTGTTGGAGATGATGTGTCCAAGCATCGTCCCTTGAGTCACCATGAAGTGACTCTTCTCCCAAGACGAAACAAGGTCGACCACAATGCATCGCTATAGGACGCGGTCTAGGCACTCAAGACAAGAATCGAACCCATCGTCGTAGACCAAAAAGTCGTCCATGAAGACCTCCATGCACTCACCCACCATGTCCGAAAAGATGGATAACATACACCTTTGGAATGTTGCCAGAGCGTTGCATAGATAAAAGGGCATGCATTTGAAAGTATATGTCCCGAAGGGACAGGTGAATGTAGTCTTGTCCTGGTCCTCTAGCGCAATGGCCACCAGATTGTACCCGTCCAAAATGTAGTAATGGCTCTTCCCTGCCAGCCTCTTTATAATCTGATCAATAAAAGGCAACGGGAAATGATCCTTCTTGATGTCCTGATTCAATCGTCTGTAGTCCACACAGATCCACCAAGAAGTGGGTACCCGGGTAATGATCTCCTCTCCCGACTCACTCACAACTGTAGTGATGCCCGTCTTCTTGGACACCACATGTAATGTATTACCCACTTGGAGTCGGAGATGAGGTAGATAAAATCGACGCTCCACCATTTCGAAATTTCCTTCATGACAACCTCTTGAAGATTTGGGTTTAGCCGCCGCTGGAACTTAGGCGACGGCTTCGCGTCCTCTTCGAGATAGATATGGTGGGAGCACAGGGCCGAACTTATCCCCTAGAGATCGGCTACACTCCATCCTATCACCTTGTGGTTCTTTTCAAGAACCCCCATCAGACGAGATTCTTGCTCTCCAGTCAAATCCATTGAGATAATGACTTGGTGCATCTCATGCTCTCCCGCAAGGAACCTATACTTCGACGACTGTGGCAAGGTCTTCCGCTCTGGGCAACTGGGAGCTGGTGGATCTGGCCTCTGAAAAGTCTGAGTGAATGCAACTAAATCTGCATTGGACAATGAGAACTCTTTTACAATCTGAATCTGGTGAAGGTTGCTCTGCTGGTGTGTCTCTGCTCTGCATGGAATCAATCTCCACCCTAGTTGTAGGCTCTGTGGAAGTCAGACATGGTATCAAATCATAAAACTCTGCCTAGTCTATATCTGACTCCGAGGGATCTGTATCAATATCAAAATAAGAATCTGCCTCACGACCGGGAACCGGCTCTGTTGCCTAAGATGTATCCTGGACCAGGAATGCGCTCTCCAGGCTCTCCTCTGCTGGCGTCTGTGCATCAGCGAACTCTGAAGGTGAGAGGATGGCCTGTGCTGCTTGATCTGCCCAAACTGTCTCGTCGTCTGTAATCATAAAATCACAGTCCTGGTGGATGTCTCGCCCTGCCTCTGTCATCTACTCTGAATCTGAAGGCGGTTCTGAGCAAGATGAATCTCTAGCTCTAGTCTCCTCGATCGTCTCTATTTGTATACTTTCGCCCTCTACACGAAAGTATACCTTCCCGCTATCATGATTGGATACTGCCTTGGCTGTGGCTAAGAATGGGCGTCCTAAAATGATGGGGGTATCGGTCACGGACTCAGGGATCTCCATGTCCAACACAACGAAGTCCATGGGGAATTTCAGGCCCTGAATCGTGACGACAACGTCCTTCAGCAACCCCTTCGGCCTCTTGACAGATCGATAAGCAAACTGAACGACCGCCTGCTCTGTTGTAGAGGGCCCAACTCGAAGCGCTTGAGTAGAGCTGCTGGAAGTAGATTGATCGAAGAACCATTGTCTAATAGAGTACGGTCGAACCTCTGCTCATGAATGTGGCATATGACATAAGGGGCTCCTACATCTGGCCTCTTGGCTGGCAGACGGTTCTAGATCGCAAAGCATGTGGCGCGAGTGAGCACATGGATCTCTGACTGGTGGTTCCGCCTCTTCCTCCAAACTATAGTCATGTCTCTGAGGGATCTCTGGAAGAGAGGTATATTCTCCAAGGACTCTTATAGAGTCATCTGTATATAAAATCAGTCCTTGATCTGCTGGTAGAATCTCTAGCTGGTGGGACTTTTTTGGATCCTTTTTTGTCCCCTTAGCCAAGTGGACTGCTTGGGGAGAGGGAACGGCTGTGTCCTTCTCAGATGAAGGACTAGGATCGGGTCTATGATGCTCAAGCAAAGTAGAATCCATACAATCATCATCAATCAACACAGATGGATCCATAAAACTAAACCCTTTCCTTTATTCACCAGAAGTGTCCTGAGATACATCAACTAAATGAAAAGCAACAGGAAGTGAAGAGCTGGAAATGGTGGCCTCAGCACCAACCTTGGCATCTGGAATAGCGGCATCAGTACCGTGCTCTGGCTCAGCAACAATGGTGGCATCAGTACACCTTCTCTATCTGGTGAAGCGACGGCCTTAGTACCATCGACTGGATCAACGTCCTTGGTGGCGTCATCACCACGACCATCATCATCATCTCTAGCAGCATCAACACCTCTCTCCTCCTCGTCTGGCACTCCTGAGGTTGCATGGGGGTGATCGCTCAGACATGGTGTCGCCTGCTGGCATCCTACCGCTCCTAAGTGTAATAAAATCAGCATCAATATGTATGCAGTAACATCACCAAGTGAATTACTATGAGTGGTAATCTCAGTGAACTCTACCTGCTCAGACTTCCTCTTCAGGTTGTTTAGGTTTGGCTCGATCTAGGCAGGAATGGCCTTCCCTCTCACAATCTCCTCATCTCCTGTCAAAACTCGTCCATATTCCGTCGGAAGGTGGCCTACTTCTCGGACATGAGGCGGTCTAAGTCATCAAAGGTGGGGTTCTCATAGGTGGGCCCATGAGGACCTGATGAGTGGCCTCTCTGAAACTGAGGCGGTTACTGTAGAGGAGAGTGAGAGGGGTACTGTGAGTGATACTATTATTGAGGCTGCTGCTGCCTCCAAGACTGTCCCTGCTGATAGGGATGAGAACCATGTTGCTGGTGTGGTGGGAACTGGGGTTGCTGGTGCTGCTCTTGCTGTTGGCCTTACTAGTCACGGTGAACTGGATGCTGTTGCTGGGAACTGGTACCTCCGGTCATCCAACGGAATCTGAGATGGTCTCGTCGGATCCCTGGTTAGGGTTTGCCATACCATATCCCGTTGACATCCATCAACGACTCCTGCTCGTAAGTGGGTGGGTAGTACTGCTAGGGGATGGTCGGCTGATACACCACCATTTGGTTGTCCTGAGATGGTGGCGACTGGATGTACTGCTGCTGCTACGACTGGTAGGGCTCCGCCTAAACAAGGTAAACTGTCGGTACTGGGCAGAGGGCAAGGTCGAACTGCTGTTGCTGCCGGTGTCTACCTGTGACCTGAGATGGGGCTGAGAAGCCGTCTGTGCCTCTTGTAGACACATGATCTGTGTCTTCAGGTCACTCAGCGTCTGTGACATCTGATCGATCTGCGTCATGCCCTGACAGTGCTTCTTCTCTATCAACTCAATTTGGTCCAGCTTCTCGCTGATGATACCCATGTCAGCAGCTGTCAACTCTGCATGTGCTGTTGCCGCTGACAAAGTAGAAGGACCGGCATCGACCCGTGCTATCCTCTGATACGACACGACCTGTGTCTGGGGTCTCCCCTGTGTGTAGAGTCTAGTCTGGGACATCACTGTATAGTTCTTGTCCATCTCCTCATAGATGGTCCAGATCTGATCCTCATCCTTGGCGAAATATGAGCCCCCACAGGATGTATTCACTAACCCCTGCAGCTCCAGTGTAAGCCCGCAGAAAAAGCTCTGAACAAGGTTGGGCTTGGATATGTCGTGGTGGGGGCACCAGTCTGTAAGCTCTCGAAACCTCTCCCATGCCTCGTGGAATTGCTCATTGGGGAACATGGAGAAGTTGATGATCAAGGCCCTAGCTGCATTCGTCCGACTGAGTGGATAGTACTTGTTCAAGTACTCAGTTCGGAGCTGCTCCCATGTGGTAACAAATCTCCCTAGATGCTTCAGCCAGTTGGTTGCTCTGTCTACGAGGGAGAATGGAAAGGTGATCATCCGGATGGTGTCCTCGTCTACATGCCGATCGTGGACAGTGATGTAGATCATCTCAAACTCTTGGAGATGGAGATGTGGCTCCTCAGTCGCGTGCCTGTGGAAGTGGGGAAGAAGCTGAATCATCTAAAGGGGGAACTTGAACTCCCCCACAATTGCTGACAGCACGATCCATCTGTGTGTGAGCATCGATCTGGGGCTGTTCAACTCCCGCATTGGTCGGGTCTGGCTGGTGGTGCTGGCTGGACTGGCTCCTCAGGTTGGTCTGGAATCTCTCCCTCTCCTGCGGCTCTTGGCTGATCTCTATCTTCTCTCAGTCTCTAGATCTCTCGACGCATCTCAACCATGAAAGCCCCCTAATCTCGAATATGTCACTGCATCATCTCAAGGGAGGCTAACAGGGTGTTGTTGATCGCACCCTGGTCCAACACGTAAGTCTGCTCTGCTCTGGGACCATCGGCGCGCTCTTCGTTGCTGGCCATGGTCTCTGCAAAGGAAAAAGATCCAAACT